>OX155980.1:49334218-49566892 GCA_944548615.1 Micropterix aruncella
CTTATTTATTTATTAGAGTAATATTAGAAAGTTTCGAAATAAAAAGCACATCTAAAATTGTTGATTCATACAAATTTTGAAACCCCGTTTCACCCCTTTAGGGGTTGAATTTTGAAAAAACATGAAACACCTGTTTTCTTATTTGTTTATTAGAGTAATCTTACAAAGTTCCGAATTAAAAAGTACATCTATATCGTTTCTTCATAAAAAAATCGAAACCCTTTTTCACCCTTTAGGGGTTGAATTTTTAAAAAATATGAAAAAACGTGTTTCCTTATTTATTTATTAAAGTAATCTTACAAACTTTCGAAAAAAAAGTCCATCTAAAATCGTTTATCCATACAAACTTTAAACCCCCGTATTACCCCTTTAGGGGCGGAATTTTGAAAAACCATAAAACACCTATTTGATTATTTGTTTATAAGAGTAATCTTAAAAAGTTTCGAATTAAAAAGTACATCTATATCGATTTTCCATACAAACTTTGGAACCCCTTTTCACCCCTTTAGGGGTTGAATTTTGAAAAAATATGATACACGTGTTACCTTATTTATTTATTAGAGTAATCTTACAAAGTTTCGAAATAAAAAGCACATCTAATATTGTTCATTCATACAAATTTTGAAACCCCGTTTCACCCCTTTAGGGGTTGAATTTTGAAAAAACATGAAACACCTGTTTTCTTATTTGTTTATTAGAGTAATCTTACAAAGTTTCGAATTAAAAAGTACATCTATATCGTTTCTTCATAAAAAAATCGAAACCCTTTTTCACCCCTTTAGGGGTTGAATTTTTAAAAATATGAAAAAACGTGTTTCCTTATTTATTTATTAAAGTAATCTTACAAACTTTCGAAATAAAAAGTCCAACTAAAATCGTTTATCCATACAAACATTAAAACCCTGTTTCACCGCTTTAAGGGTAGAATTTTGAAAAAACATGAAACACCTATTTCCTTATTTGTTTATTAGAGTAGTTTTTCAAAGTTTCGAATTAAAAAGTACATATATATAGGTTTTCCATACAAATTGTGAAACCCCTTTTCACCCCTTTAGGGGTTGAATTTCGAAAAATCCGCCCTCAGTGAGCGTTTGCGTCCTAAAAGGAACTTATGTTTAAAATTTCAGCTTCCTAGGTCTAAGGGTTATGGCTGGGCGTTGATGAGTCAGTCAGTGAATGAATGAATGAATGAGTGAATCGGAACTTCTCTTTTTATATATGAGATATATATATATATATATATATATATATATATATATATATATATATATATATATATATATATATATATATATATATATATATATATATATATATATATATATATATATATATATATATATATATATATATATATATATATATATATATATATATATTTAAAATAAAATTAGTAAAAGCTACTTAAAAAGTAGCGAAGGAAATCCCAGCTTGTATTGGGAAATGCTTATGTTTGAATGAGATATACTTACGGATGTGCACGACTTTCGACGGTGCAATGTAAGTTTAAAGGTCCTTTTGCAGTCGACTAACGATCACTATTCATCCATATATCTCATAAATAGGGCTTATCCTTATGCAACACAAAATGCCTTCAATTGAGACGAATTAAGCGAAAAAATAAAAAATTAAACCTTTGATCACTTCGGCAAAGCCGTTTTCTAAATGAAAGTGACATTACGAAATAATTCAAATTTCGAATGCTACTAACATTTAAAATATGATACAATTGGCTGAGTTTGTTATCAACGAGCCATTAAATCGAAATAAAAATAAAAAACCTCCATATGCTCAATGAAATGAAAGAAGACACTTCAATCTTAATTTCTGGCAGAGGAGTTTATAATAAAGATTGTATAATGTTATCAAAATAGGGTAAACTTATATAAAATTGTATAATATTAAAAAATTGTAAAGAAATATTGTAGAAAACAGTATAATATTGTTATATTTGATAAGGTTTGTAAAGAAATCCGTTTATAGGATGATGTTTTTATTTAAAATAAAATTAGTAAAAGCTCCTTAAAAAGTAGCGAAGGAAATCCCAGCTTGTATTGGGAAATGCTTATGTTTGAATGAGATATACTTACGGATGTGCACGTCTTTCGACGGTGCAATGTAAGTTTAAAGGTCCTTTTGCAGTCGACTAACGATCACTATTCATCCATATATCTCATAAATAGGGCTTATCCTTATGCAACACAAAATGCCTTCAATTGAGGCGAATTAAGCGAAAAAATAAAAAATTAAACTATTGATCACTTCGGCAAAGCCGTTTTCTAAATGAAAGTGACATTACGAAATAATTCAAATTTCGAATGCTACCAACATTTAAAATATGATACTATTGGCTGATTTTGTTATCAACGAGCCATTAACCCTTGGAGTAAATGGGTATTTTCATGGATGCATCTGTCTCTTTTGCAGGATTTTCGGCGACATCGACTTAAAGTACTATAACTACGAAACTACTTTTGGGCAGAGGCATTTTGTGTACATAGCCCCCAGGATCTTTAATATGCTAGATGAAGATTTAAAAATGTATGTGCCGAAGTCTTCTTCTTCTTTTAAATCCAAAATTGATTCCTGGCTAAAACATGACGCCCGGCAAAATATCCACAAATTAATATACCGAGACAGTTCCCATTATTAAATCTTATCCCTGACATTTCTTATTATTATTATTTATTTCTTTGAATTTTTTTTTTATTACTATTACTTATTCATAAATTTTGGTGACTATTGTTTGATATTATTTGACATTTTATTTTATTTTAATTTTATTAACACGATTATTTATTTTTGTGTTTTATTTCCTATTGTGATCATTAGTTAGTGATTATAAGTTATAATTTGTAATGGTGACGGGAATATATATATATATATATATATATTTCTTTTCCTTTTTATTTTTTTTTATTTTTTTTAAATTATTATTCATTGCCGAATATATGTGATATAAGAACTAGAGAGCTAGCTGCCCTGGAACAAGTCCTGGCACTTAGTTGGGCAGCAGCAGTACTTAAATGCTAATGCTCATATCGGCCGTGTTTAATTTTAATTTTAATTACATATATTTTTTTTATTGATATGATTATTAGTGATACTTATGCACTACTAGCTGTTGCCCGCGGCTTCGCACGCGTTAAATTTGGGTTAAGATAGATCACTTTTTCCCAGTCAAGTGGTAAGTTTATGCGTGTAATATATAAAGGTATCTAACGTCCTTCTCTGTAGGTACTCCTATCAATATGTACTTCATGATGATCAACTAAGTAATTAAGGCGTGAAGATGTGACGATCGCGGTGCTTGCGCTACGCATGTTATCGAGACAAATGATGAATTTATAATGAGGTTCTAGCGCCTTCTCACGTCCGGGAACCGTCGCGCGCGACTTCTATTTTGATTTTTAGGGTTATTTACCCCTTCTCACCCCCTAAGTGGTAGATTTTAGAAAAATATGAAACATGCATTTGCTTATTTGTTTATTATCATTTAAACCCCTTTTCGCCACATTAGGGGTTGAATTAAAAAAATACTAAATACGTATTTGCCTAATTGTTTATTAGAGTATACAATTTCCATCTAATATCGTTTCTCCATACAAATTTTAAACCCCTTTTCACGCCTCTAGGGGTTGAATTGTGAAAAAACGCGAAAGACGTATTTAATTATTTGTTTATTAGAGTTATCCTACAAAGTTTCAAAATAAAAAGTCCATCTAATATCGTTTCTCCATACAAACTTAAACACCCCTTTTTACGCCTTTAGGGGTGAAATTTCAAAAAAATACGAAACACATATTTGCTTAGATGGTTTTTAAAGTAATCCTACAAAATTCATCTAATATCGTTTTTTCATACAAATTTTGAAACCCCGTTTCACCCCTTTAGGGGTTGAATTTTGAAAAAACACAAAAGACATATTTGCTTATTTGTTTATTCGAGTAATCTTACAAAGTTTCGAATTAAAAAGTATATCTATGTCGTTTTCCATACAAATTTCGAAACCCGTTTTCACCCCTTTAGTTGTGGAATTTTGAAAAAATATGAAACACGTGTTTCCTTATTTATTTATTAGAGTGACCTTACAAAGTTTCGAAATAAAAAGTCCATCTAAAATCGTTTATCCATACAAACTTTAAAACCCCGTTTTACCCCTCTAAGGGCGAAATTTTGAAAAACCATGAAAGACCCATTTGTTTATTTGATAATGAGAGTAATATTACAAAGTTTTGATTTAAAAAGTCTATCTGTATCGTTTCTCCATACAAATTGTATAACCCCTTTTCACCCGTTTAGGGGTTGAATTTTGAAATACCACGAAAGACGTATTTTCTTACTTTTTTATTAGAGTAATCCTTCGAATTTTCGAAATAAAAAGCACATCTAATGTTGTTTATTCATACAAAGTGTGGAACCCAGTTTCACCCCTTTAGGGGTAGAATTTAAAAAAAATAAACACCTATTTTCTTATTTGTTTAATAGAGTAACCTTACAAAGTTTCGAATTAAAAAGACCATCAATAACGTTTCTTCATAATAATTTTATAACCCCTTTCCATCCGTTTAGAGGGTTGAATTTTGGAAAAACCACGAAAATCGCATTTTGTTGTTTTTTTATTAGAGTACTCCTACAGGAATTCGAAATTAAAAGCACGTCTAATATTGTTCATTCATACAAATGTGGAAACCCCGTTTCACCCCTTTAGGGGTTGAACTTTGAAAAAACATGAAACAACTATTTTCTGTTTATTTATTTGTTTTTATTTGTTTATTAGAGTAATCTTACAAAGTTTCGAATTAAAATGTACATCTATATCGTTTCTCCATAAAAAAATCGAAACCCCTTTTCACCCCTTTAGGGGCTGAATTTTGAAAAAATATGATACACGTGTTTCCTTATTTATTTATTAGAGTAATTTTACAAAGTTTCGAAATAAAAAGCACATCTAATATTGTTCATTCATACAAATTTTGAAACCCCGTTTCACCCCTTTAGGGGTTGAATTTTGAAAAGACATGAAACACCTGTTTTCTTATTTGTTTATTAGAGTAATCTTACAAAGTTTCGAATTAAAAAGTACATCTACATCGTTCTTCATAAAAAAAATCGAAACCCTTTTTCACCCCTTTAGGGGTTGAATTTTAAAAAAATATGAAACACTTGTTTCCTTATTTATTTATTAGAGTAATCTTACAAACTTTCGAAATAAAAAGTCCATCTAAAATAGTTTATCTATACAAACTTTAAACCCCCGTATTACCCCTTTAGGGACGGAATTTTGAAAAACCATAAAACACCTATTTGATTATTTGTTTATAAGAGTAATCTTAAAAAGTTTCGAATTAAAAAATACATCTATATCGATTTTCTATACTAATTTTGGAACCCCTTTTAACCCCTTTAGGGGTTGAATTTAAAAAAATATGATACACGTGTTTCCTTATTTATTTATTAGAGTAATATTAGAAAGTTTCGAAATAAAAAGCATATCTAAAATTGTTGATTCATACAAATTTTGAAACCCCGTTTCACCCCTTTAGGGGTTGAATTTTGAAAAAACATGAAAAACCTGTTTTCTTATTTGTTTATTAGAGTAATCTTACAAAGTTCCGAATTAAAAAGTACATCTATATCGTTTCTCCATAAAAAAATCGAAACCCCTTTTCACCCCTTTAGGGGCTGAATTTTGAAAAAATATGATACACGTGTTTCCTTATTTATTTATTAGAGTAATTTTACAAAGTTTCGAAATAAAAAGCACATCTAATATTGTTCATTCATACAAATTTTGAAACCCCGTTTCACCCCTTTAGGGGTTGAATTTTGAAAAGACATGAAACACCTGTTTTCTTATTTGTTTATTAGAGTAATCTTACAAAGTTTCGAATTAAAAAGTACATCTACATCGTTCTTCATAAAAAAAATCGAAACCCTTTTTCACCCCTTTAGGGGTTGAATTTTAAAAAAATATGAAACACTTGTTTCCTTATTTATTTATTAGAGTAATCTTACAAACTTTCGAAATAAAAAGTCCATCTAAAATAGTTTATCTATACAAACTTTAAACCCCCGTATTACCCCTTTAGGGACGGAATTTTGAAAAACCATAAAACACCTATTTGATTATTTGTTTATAAGAGTAATCTTAAAAAGTTTCGAATTAAAAAATACATCTATATCGATTTTCTATACTAATTTTGGAACCCCTTTTAACCCCTTTAGGGGTTGAATTTAAAAAAATATGATACACGTGTTTCCTTATTTATTTATTAGAGTAATATTAGAAAGTTTCGAAATAAAAAGCATATCTAAAATTGTTGATTCATACAAATTTTGAAACCCCGTTTCACCCCTTTAGGGGTTGAATTTTGAAAAAACATGAAACACCTGTTTTCTTATTTGTTTATTAGAGTAATCTTACAAAGTTCCGAATTAAAAAGTACATCTATATCGTTTCTCCATAAAAAAATCGAAACCCCTTTTCACCCCTTTAGGGGCTGAATTTTGAAAAAATATGATACACGTGTTTCCTTATTTATTTATTAGAGTAATTTTACAAAGTTTCGAAATAAAAAGCACATCTAATATTGTTCATTCATACAAATTTTGAAACCCCGTTTCACCCCTTTAGGGGTTGAATTTTGAAAAAACATGAAACACCTGTTTTCTTATTTGTTTATTAGAGTAATCTTACAAAGTTTCGGATTAAAAAGTACATCTACATCGTTCTTCATAAAAAAAATCGAAACCCTTTTTCACCCCTTTAGGGGTTGAATTTAAAAAAAATATGAAACACTTGTTTCTTTATTTATTTATTAGAGTAATCTTACAAACTTTCGAAATAAAAAGTCCATCTAAAATAGTTTATCTATACAAACTTTAAACCCCCGTATTACCCCTTTAGGGACGGAATTTTGAAAAACCATAAAACACCTATTTGATTATTTGTTTATAAGAGTAATCTTAAAAAGTTTCGAATTAAAAAATACATCTATATCGATTTTCTATACTAATTTTGGAACCCCTTTTAACCCCTTTAGGGGTTGAATTTAAAAAAATATGATACACGTGTTTCCTTATTTATTTATTAGAGTAATATTAGAAAGTTTCGAAATAAAAAGCACATCTAAAATTGTTGATTCATACAAATTTTGAAACCCCGTTTCACCCCTTTAGGGGTTGAATTTTGAAAAAACATGAAACACCTGTTTTCTTATTTGTTTATTAGAGTAATCTTACAAAGTTCCGAATTAAAAAGTACATCTATATCGTTTCTTCATAAAAAAATCGAAACCCTTTTTCACCCCTTTAGGGGTTGAATTTTTAAAAAATATGAAAAACGTGTTTCCTTATTTATTTATTAAAGTAATCTTACAAACTTTCGAAAAAAAAAGTCCATCTAAAATCGTTTATCCATACAAACTTTAAACCCCCGTATTACCCCTTTAGGGGCGGAATTTTGAAAAACCATAAAACACCTATTTGATTATTTGTTTATAAGAGTAATCTTAAAAAGTTTCGAATTAAAAAGTACATCTATATCGATTTTCCATACAAACTTTGGAACCCCTTTTCACCCCTTTAGGGGTTGAATTTTGAAAAAATATGATACACGTGTTACCTTATTTATTTATTAGAGTAATCTTACAAAGTTTCGAAATAAAAAGCACATCTAATATTGTTCATTCATACAAATTTTGAAACCCCGTTTCACCCCTTTAGGGGTTGAATTTTGAAAAAACATGAAACACCTGTTTTCTTATTTGTTTATTAGAGTAATCTTACAAAGTTTCGAATTAAAAAGTACATCTATATCGTTTCTTCATAAAAAAATCGAAACCCTTTTTCACCCCTTTAGGGGTTGAATTTTTAAAAAATATGAAAAACGTGTTTCCTCATTTATTTATTAAAGTAATCTTACAAACTTTCGAAATAAAAAGTCCAACTAAAATCGTTTATCCATACAAACTTTAAAACCCTGTTTCACCCCTTTAAGGGTAGAATTTTGAAAAAACATGAAACACCTATTTCCTTATTTGTTTATTAGAGTAGTTTTTCAAAGTTTCGAATTAAAAAGTACATATATATAGGTTTTCCATACAAATTGTAAACCCCTTTTCACCCCTTTAGGGGTTGAATTTCGAAAAATCCGCCCTTAGTGAGCGTTTGCGTCCTAAAAGGAACTTATGTTTAAAATTTCAGCTTCCTAGGTCTAAGGGTTAGGGCTGGGCGTTGATGAGTCAGTCAGTGAATGAATGAATGAATGAGTGAATCGGAACTTCTCTTTTTATATATGAGATTAATGAATTGTTAAATTAATTAAATAAATAAATAAAATATATAAACTGCCTGGTTAAAACCTTATCCGCAACGACCGACCGACATAATTACTACGTAATATTACAATATAATAATGCTAGGGTCTTTTTACCTGTACCTACACCTAAAACAATTCATAATATTAATTAATATTACGGAATAGATATAATGTGATATTATGGTATAACATGATGAAAGGCAATTAGTCTAACTTAATTACCTTTGTCTAATTATGACTTTAATTACGTATTTTCATTTACAAAAAGTCTCTTATAAAGACGAAATTACAAAATAGACAAAGCTAAGTATCTAATTCAGTCGTTTCATTTTAGCAAACGTAAAATGTGTCTTTTATTTTCATTTACGCCATTTTCCCTTAAGGGACGTTCAAGTATTACGTAACGCAATTTGGGGGGAAGGGGGGTCTTGTAAAACGTTACGATGCATTACAGGGGCGGGAGGGGGGTTCGAACAAAGCGTTACGTGACATTGTTTTTTTTATTATTTTAAGAGTTAATTAGTCAAAAACGCTAAAATAGGAGAATGCATGAGAAGAACAATGGTGGATGAAGCCAAAAATGTATGCAAGGACAGGGCCAAGTCCTAAAAGCGGCATTATTTAATGTAACATAAGGAGTAAAAGTTTATTATGACAAATTTGAGCCCATTTTAACATATTTTAAACTTAAGGAAAATGAACAGAAAAAAATCAATTCTGGCACATGGGCGGATATGGTAATCAAACAAAGTCTTATGAACTCTATGAAGAGAAAAGGGGGAGTATTTCGAGGTCGAAGTATTCTAGAAAGTGTTTTATGTAACAAGGTTTATGCTATGTACGCTACAAATACAATTTGTGAAGGAATTGAGAAGTTTTGTAACATTTCGTTAGATCCTGCTGAACAACACGTTGATACAAGAGATTCAAAAAAAGAGATAAGAAATATACAGCTGCTAAATAAAGCAAAAAATTAAATATACTTACTTGTTTTATTTCTATTTAAAATCTACTTTCAATAAATTAATATAAAATTAAGATATACAATAAGTATTTCATTAAATGAGTTTTGAATTACACAAAGTATGTAGGCAATATCAAATTAATATAATAGATATACAATATAAAATATTATTAAAACATGTATTAACTAATAAACGATACAAATTATTCATTGCTAATCATAATTTTATGATTTAATAACTTTATTCAGGGCATTATTCACCGAGATTCACAGTTGACCTTGAATAAAATAGCTTGGAGTGATTTGAGAGTATGCGCGATTCCTCACAAAAAAATTATTTACTGGATCTTGTTGACATGCTTGTTAACTTTTGTTTCGCTTTTTGTTTCTCAGATTCTTTCCCTGCTAGTATGTAGCTAAATAGAAACAATCTACGCATGATGGTGAGAGCGCTCATGGGGCATTGTGGCCTGAACAAACACATGTACAAGGTTTCAAACCCTGCCTTATAGCTAAATAGAAACAATCTACGCATGATGGTGAGAGCGCTCATGGGGCATTGTGGCCTGAACAAACACATGTACAAGGTTTCAAACCCTGCCTTATAGCTAAATAGAAACAATCTACGCATGATGGTGAGAGCGCTCATGGGGCATTGTGGCCTGAACAAACACATGTACAAGGTTTCAAACCCTGCCTTATAGCTAAATAGAAACAATCTACGCATGATGGTGAGAGCGCTCATGGGGCATTGTGGCCTGAACAAACACATGTACAAGGTTTCAAACCCTGCCTTATAGCTAAATAGAAACAATCTACGCATGATGGTGAGAGCGCTCATGGGGCATTGTGGCCTGAACAAACACATGTACAAGGTTTCAAACCCTGCCTTATAGCTAAATAGAAACAATCTACGCATGATGGTGAGAGCGCTCATGGGGCATTGTGGCCTGAACAAACACGTGTACAAGGTTTCAAACCCTGCCTTATAGCTAAATAGAAACAATCTACGCATGATGGTGAGAGCGCTCATGGGGCATTGTGGCCTGAACAAACACATGTACAAGGTTTCAAACCCTGCCTTATAGCTAAATAGAAACAATCTACGCATGATGGTGAGAGCGCTCATGGGGCATTGTGGCCTGAACAAACACATGTACAAGGTTTCAAACCCTGCCTTATAGCTAAATAGAAACAATCTACGCATGATGGTGAGAGCGCTCATGGGGCATTGTGGCCTGAACAAACACATGTACAAGGTTTCAAGCTCCGAGACACGCAAATTTGCAGGTTCTACCAAGGGGCAGAAGAAACTGCGTTTGGGTTTCAATGTGTAACCGATCGGTTACAACTTAAGCTCAGTTGCCCGGTACGATGTTTCACGCACGAAGGGCATATCGCCTTCTCGAACGAGAAAACTTGCTTTCGCGAAGCGTTCGTCAAAGAGTGTACTCTATTCCGCATCTCGTTCGGGCTCGTCTGTGTTTCTCGGACTGTCTAGATGAAGGTGTGGCGTGTGTTAGGGCAATTTTAGCATTTATTTTAGAGAGACATGCATGTGATTAGTTGACGTGAGAGAAGCGTCTCGCATGGTTGCGAAAAAGTTTTATTTTAGTATTTATTGTGGTTTTTGGTAGATTAACGGAACCATGATTAAGTAACTGATTTACCAATGATTAAGTTTGTCGAACTACATAAAGAAAACCCATGCTTGTGGAAGTCAGATTCGGTAGAATATAAAAACAGGGAGATGTGACAAAGCGTACAAGTATAAAAAGTGTCAAACGCAAATGACTCCTATCCATCGAAGAAGAAATGAGAATATGTCTGTCGACAATTCGCCTAAAAATAAAATATATCTGTACACTGCGTCAGACACAAATCTCACACTGAGTTTACCAATTGCTGCAAATATATGAATAAACAATCAGTCATTTTAATTTTAAACAATGTACAGTCCAGAGCACATGCACCTTTACTTACATTGAGGTATTCTATGTAGTTGTGATAAGGCTGCCTTGTACCAAAAATATAAATCTTGGTGTGCCCTTGACTATACGTACGCATAGAGTGTGCCGCGAAATTTGGGAAAAAGAAAATGTGTAGCAGTAAAAAAAAGGTTGAAAACCTATGCTCTAGCTAGACGGACAAAACTGCTTGACAAGCAAGCGATTTTTTCCCAACGCTCGACGCGGAGACGCTGCGCCGGCAAATGACTGTATAAATACTTGACAAGCATGCTTAATGCCATTCATAATCATTAGGCCACGTCAAGCGTTGCTTGTCGAGCACTGCTTGACTTGAACAATGCTTGACCAGCAATCTCGATCTTCTAGCTAGTCATGTCAAAATCCAAAGTGAAATCCGATTCTCACATCTCGTCTCGCCTTTCGTCTTCCACCGCGCTTACCGAATCGCCTAAAATTGAGTAGGTACCCATCCCATCGACCTAGATAGCCGCTACCGAGAAAATTTATAATTTCGTCGCGCTTCTGCCGTTTCTAAATATAAACGCCTGGCCACTCATAGCGTGAACTTTCAAGAGGTGGCCGTCAATTTTTCTAAAGGGTGTAGGTATCAGCGTGTGCAAGTTAGTAGTGTACTGCAGACGCTGTGTTTTTGCTAGGGTACGAATTGACACTGGCACTGATAAACAGATCCCTGAATTAGCCTTCTCAATTTTTCTTAAAACTTTAGTCTCTGTTTTGAGTCACATTTCCCCAAAAATGTTAATCAGAGTAAATCAAAGGATCTTTGATTTGGTGAATAACTCAAGGGCTGAAAATCCGTCCGTCCGTCTGTCACCTTTTAAAATATTCTGTATCCGAAGTGAATCAAGCTGTATATGTAAACGCACATGTTTAGTTCTTTTGTTGCTAATTGCGGTGGTAACTAAAATCATAATTTTAAAAGGCGTCAAACAGATGTATAACCAAAAAGAACCCTCAACTGAGGCTTTGTCAATTTTTAAAATGGGAAAAATAGGTTTTATAAAAGACTTTTGGTATAAAATTATTTGTTTCATAAAATCATTTATTATTGTTTTTGGTGAGACATCTGTTTCGCGGTGGTGTTTGGATTTAGTTTCTTGGTTCCCATGACTCCGTCCGCCTCGGCGAGTCGTTGTACAGGCATCGGCCGGGGGTTCTCGAGGAACTCGCGCACCAGCCTAGAGTTGTCAGAGTCCTCGTGACTGTTTGGTTTAAAAGTCCGCTCTAGGTGGTCCGCGAGCAATTCTGCCCTGTCCTCTGCCATGTACCGCAGCTGGCCGTTCCCGTTGAATAGGGGGCGGACGGGCTCCGGTGTACCGAGTAGCCCTTTGTTTAGCCTGTAAACCGAGGGCATATCTTCCGCTATCGAGTCCAGAAAGGCATCCCAATCCTCCGTCCGATGAGTCTGGAGTGCCTCATGTAGTTCTGCGGTTGCTTTATTTAGTTTCTGTCTGAGCGGGGCCGAGAGTTTAGGACGTGTGGATGGAACTGGGGTGACTTTTGTGCAGATAGCTAGGGACTGTTTTATGGCAGTTTGAAGTGTATCTACCTTGGAATCGGCTTCTGCTGGGGTTACGGGGGAGTTGTTTGGGATGGGAGACTTGGAAAGTAGCTTCTCGAATTTTTCCCAGTCCACTTTCCGCCTGACTTTTTGTGGCAGAATTTGGTGGGTGGTGTCTGTGTCCAACTCGAGAAGTACTGGGAGATGATCTGAGGACAGGTCGTATAGGACCTTCTGGTTGTAGGGGAAGTCGGTCGCTGCTAGGATACTGACGTCTAGGACGTCAGAGCTGTTGTGTCCATGTCTCGTATGTTGCAGTGGCCCGGCGACCGTATAACCCTTCGCTTCTGCATGTTCCTGGAGTCTCCTCCCTTCTGTATTAATGCAGGTCGAGTTCCAAGAAGGGTGTTTACAGTTTAGGTCGCCAGCCACTATCGTCGGAGAGGTGTGGTCAATTAGCTTTTCTATGTCCGTCGTGTCTAGTATGAACTTTGGCGGTTTGTAAGCCGAAATTAGTCTTAAGTCTCGCGATCCGGCTCTGACTTGAATTCCGGATACGCTGAGACTGTTCGTCTTAGGCAGGTCCAGCCTCTGATGGAGGATTCGTCGACGTACCACTACTGCCGTTCCCCTTATTGCCAACCCTGTGGTCTCCGAGACTTCATCGTCTCGGTATACCAGGTAATTAAGGATTTTCAACTTGGTTGCGGGTTTCAGTCTAGTTTCAGACAGTAGGAGTACATCGACCTCCTGCTCTCTCAGGAAGATGCGGAGAGCAGGCAGTTTGTTAGTCAGTCCGATAGCGTTCCAGTGGACTACGCTCAGTCGCGTTGAGCGATTGTCGGTGACGCTTGCTGGAAGAGCTGCGTCACTTGCGTCCGTATTATCGTGTCTAGGCACTCCGTATTCTGGAGTGCCTGTCTTACCACTGTCGTCAGTATTTCTGTTAGCTGACTGATGGTCAGCGTTATCGAGCCTACGTCTGTCTGCGTCGGTTCTGTCGGGCGCCTGACATCCTGGGATTTCCTGGGTGATCTGGGCGCTGGTGTGGGGGCTTTGGGGGGAGGGGGTTCTTTGGACCTGTGGAGGGGAGGGGGGTCGTTGAGCATTGTGGGAGGTAGTTTTTTGGGATTGTGGGTGGAAGGGGGGTCGTTGGGCTTGTGGGGGGGAGGGGGGTCTTTGTCCCTGCGGGGGGTGACCATGGCTGCCGCGGGGGGGTGGGCTGGTTTTCGCCAGTTCCGCGGATCTCTTGCGTGTGGGGCATGGTGGGGGTGCCGGGCTGGCTCTAGATGCCGGTCTTCTCGGGGGGCTGGGGGGGGGGGGGGGGGTTGGGGGCTCGGGGGGTTAGGGTCTCGGGGGGTTTGGGGCCTGTTGGGGGTTTTGAGGTGAGGGTAATTTTTGGGTGTCATAAGAGGGGGGATTGATGAGGGTTGGGAAATGGGACGGGGGATTGGACGTGGTTGGCTTGGCCTTGCCTGCCTTTTGGCCTCTGCGAGGAACGCCTCGCATTTTCGGCTGCTGGCTGGGTGTTCGCCACCGCAGTTTGCGCACGTGGCGCTTTCGTTTTTGGGCCGCGGGCAGTCTATCGCTGCGTGCCCTTGACCGCAACACACGCATTTATGGGGCCGGAAGCAATTGTGTCTGCATGGACATCGCGGTCGGCTTATATATAGCGGCGCAACGCCTAAGTGGAGGGGTTGAATAACGTAATTCGTGTCCTGAAGCATATGACCATATTTGATCATATTGAGTGGGTCAACTATTGGAGTTGTTTGAGAGGCTAGGACGATTCTTGGAGCTTGCAGTCACGCTTGCAGTGTCAAATCCGTGATGTCATTTCTGAGTATAATTCGGCCGTTACAATATACTATTATTATTTCAGTGTATATTCTTTGTTCGATTTTTTTTATTTTGTATATTGATATGAGTTTTACAGGAATTGGTTAGGTCTCAAATATTTATAGCTATATATAGCTAGATAATATTAAAAGAGAAATGTATATTTATAAATAACTATTAAATTTCACCAACGCTATTATTTAAAAACATTAAAGATAGGAAAAAGGAAAAGATAACAAAAATGATTTGAAAATCTTTCCTTTCCAAAACAATTAAATATCTTTCTTATCCCTATAATAAGATTATGCTTATATTATGCTCTATATATATACTATATATATATAATCATATACTATATATTATGCTCTGTCATAACTAATCTTAGTCTATTTACCGATTTTATATCGAAAAACATGGATAAACGCCTACAGACGGACGCCGTGTACACTGACTTTTCGAAGGCCTTTGACAGGGTTAATCACCCCATACGAATTACCAAATTACTACATATTGAGATGTCAACCACAACGGGCGAACCCGTCACCGCAGGACGTTTTAACGATTCATCGTTCTATCGACCGTGCAGTGAGCGTAGAAGACTTTGGACATAACAAATCCGACGTCTAGCTACGCCACAACCCGTTAGAGACCAACGCCTTACCGCGAGTAGCCAGGTATGTTACCTGGCGGGCGGCACTCGCGCCCTAACTACCAATTGTGACCAGATTTCTCCGGTCTCTCGATTGGTTCCGAGTTCGAGGTCGCTTGCGCGGTCCTCTCCCTTACGAAGCGGTGAAACGGAGTAAACCGAATCTATCGCGGACCAAGGCGTCCTTTGCCCGGCTCTGACCCGGCTCTGAACAATACAGTTCCCAGACTCCCCCGACTGTTAGTCGGAGAGGGGGGCTAACGGGCCCATGATGAGTTGGCCACGATGACCCATGTGTTCAGGGTCGGTCACACTCACGGGTCAACACCCATCCGACGGCCTCCCCGCATGGGGTGCGAATCCTGGGTAGGACACTGGGTCAACCAGTCTCCCCTGGGAATCAAACCTCTGGCGCCCCTGGACGGTCTGCACACCGTGCGGCGCAAGCCAATCGATTGTGCTCTCCGACTAACAGTCGGGGGAATCTGGGAACTGTATTGTTTCCTATAGAGCGGGGGTGGTTGCGTACCTTATGGCGACTGCTCTTGAATTGACCATTGGCCATCCGATCCCGGGTAAGAGGCGGGCAAAGGACGCCTTGGTCCGCGATAGATTCGGTGCACTCCGTTTCACCGCTTCATAAGGGAGAGGACCGCGCAAGCGACCTCGAACTCGGAACCAATCGAGAGACCGGAGAAATCTGGTCACAATTGGAAGTGAGGGCGCGAGTATCTCGAGCCCGCCGGGTTTATTCCTGGCTAACTCGCGGTAAGGCGTTGGACTCTCACGGGTTGTGACGTAGCTGGACGTAGAATTGTACTGTCCAAAGTCTTCTACGTTCACTGCAGGGCGATAGAACGACTAATCGTTAAAACGTCCTGTGGTGACGGGCTCGCCCGTTGTAGTCGACACCGCAAGATGTTAGTCGGAGAGCACAATCGATTGGCTTGCGCCGCTCGGTGCGCAGACCGTCCAGGAGCGCCAGAGGTTTGATTCCCAGGGGAGACTGGTTGACCCAGTGTCCTACCCAGGTTCGCACCCCGTGCGTGGAGGCCGTCGGATGGGTGTTGACCCGTGAGTGTGACCGACCCTGAACACATGGGTCATCGTGGCCACCTCATCATGGGCCCGTTAGCTCCCAAATTACCTACTAGTTCGGAATTCACGGGGATCTGCTGAGATGGTTTGCGTCTTATGTGGCCTATCGACATCAAGCTGTCACTGTTGGGGGTTATAGGTCCGAGTATATTAGAGTACCTTCTGGAGTACCGCAAGGTTCGCATCTCGGGCCATTATTGTTTAATATTTATATTAATGACATCGCCTCTTGCTTTCACACATCTAATTTTATCGTTTATGCCGATGACCTAAAAATTTATTCCACCATTAAAGGTACGAAAGATTGCATAAACATGCAACGCGATCTAGACGGACTCTTGGTATACTGCCACAAAAACAAGCTCTGCCTCAATCCCTTAAAGTGCAATGCCATCAGTTTTACCAGAAATACTCGGCCAATTGTATATAACTATCTTATCGATGGCGAAAACATTCCAAAAACATCTTTAATACGCGACCTCTGACTTTATTTAGATACGAAGCTTACATACAACGACCACATAGATCACATAGTTCTTAAGGCCAAGAAAATGTTAGGATTTTTGTTTAGAGTATGCAGACCGTTCAGTGACACCCTCGCCTTAAAAACACTGTATTACACATATGTCAGAAGTGTCTTAGACTTCGGATCCACTATATGGTCACCGATGTATGCTGCATCTGTCAACAAGGTTGAGGGCGTCCAAAAGCGTTTCTTGCGATACCTAAATTGGCGCGAGCACACGAACTTCGAGACATATGAGGAACGAGCGGATTACTTTAAGGTTGCACTGCTCTATAATAGACGGACCATAACCGACATGTCTTTCCTATATGACATCCTTCATGGTTTAATAGACTGTCCAGCTTTAACTGAGCGTATTTGCTTGAGAGTGCCCCCCAGAAGTACCCGAGTTTCTCGTTTGTTTCACGTGCCCAGATGCAATACAAGCCACTTCAGCAACTCTACTATGATACGGTTACTCACCTCTTTTAATAACAGGTTTAATGACCTTGACATTTTTTCTCTGGACAGGAAGCCTTTTCTTCACGCAGTCGAAGAAAAGCTCAGGAACGATAATTAATTTAAATATTTATAAAATACGCACTACTTATTACCTCATTATATACAATGTATTTATGTGTGTATGTATTCACCGGAAGTACATTATCATTAATTTATTCCGGCAATGGCCCGAAGGGTTTCATAAATAATATCCACAGTGTGGGTCGATCAAATGCTTTATTTGCGAAACGCCTATTAATTACGTTTGTAAAATGATTCGTTTAGCCAGATTCAGTGCATATTTCGGTCTATTAAGAGTGAAGAAATGGAATCCTGTGACATCACTGCACTCGCGGAGAATCTTCTCAACCACCTCTTCCATCAGCTTGGTGCCGTAAACTCGAACCGCGTCGCCGTCCATCGCGGCCACTCGCCGCTTGATGCGGTCCGGGATGTTTATGTGGCAGATGGACGTCATCGTCGTCAGCGAGTCGACGGAATCGAAAATGAAGATGCCCGGAATAATCGGCACGGCGATTCCGCACTCTCTGCATGACCGCACGAATCGCAAATATAAATCCACGTCGAAGAAAGCCTGGGTAATTATGAAATCGGCACCGCAGTCCACCTTATACTTTAGATATTCCAGATCAGATCGAACGGTGGACGAATCGGGGTGGCCTTCCGGGTAACCCGCCACTCCAATAGAGAAGTAGTCTCCGTGAACTTTTCTCGTGTATGTAACGATGTCGCTTGCGTGGCGGAAATGACAGTCGGAGTCTTCTTTATATCCATCTGAAAACGATACATTTTATTTTGAATGACGCAAAGATGTAAATAACCTAACAAAATAACCTTTCCTAACATTTCAATAATGTTAGGTCATCAAAAATGACGCAAGATTGTAATGTTTCGGCGAAAAAGAGGGTTGCCTGGGCAGGTTTGGAAAGCGAGAGACGAACAAGTGAATACGGAAGTACAACAGGTGTACTTCACCCATCTAAATTGCCTTGGCCGTCGCCCACGGCATCAGTCTTCCTCGATGTCAAGAAGACGTTCGACCAAGTCTGGCACGAGGATCTTCGCTTCAAACTGGCGACCCAGATCACAAAACAGCAACTGCTCTGAGACTCCGTGGCTTCCTTCCTCTTTGCGGAGGGCTCTTCGTCGCGGTGAAAGACACGCAATCACGACGCGTCTCATCGCGGCAGGAGTTACACAAGGATGAAATATCCCGCTTGGCGCCGGCGCGGAGCTAGTACAATACATAGCGTCTTCGGCGAACATCAAAAACGCGGCCAAAAACTGCAGCTGTAACTAGACACATTGCCATAATGGCTACAGAAGTGGTGGATCGTCGATCGATCGCTAACGCGAATAAATCCGAAGCGATCCAGCGCCAGCGATCTAGAGCCAGCAAAACTCGGCGGCACCGTAGTGAGCCACGGACACATACCGAACAGTGACTGCACTGCAGATTGCACATCGACAGTCGCCTCAAGTTCTCTCGCCGCGCGAACGTGACAGTCGATGCGTCGAAAGCGCGCTCCTACGCGGCACCGGCCTGTTACCACCTGATTTCGGCAGGGTAGCAAACCAACATCTAATGGATGCTTACAGTCGACCGTACATATCGGAAGCCCCAGGGTACGCCCAAAACACGATTTTGCAGCGCGACCTTAGCGAAACAGAGTCCGTGGAGAAATGTGTGAACACCTGGCGCGCACTATATATGTAGGTACCGACTAGCCGACGCCGCAACGTCTCGCTGCACGAGCACATACGTGACCTCGCTTCACTGCACGCCAGGCCGCCGGAAGTCTGGAAGCCCTAAACTCGCAGTCTGCTAGATTAGCGAACCGCCAGCGCGGGTAACATTTCTAAAGCATTCGTAAAGCATCCCTGCGCCAACGAAGACGCCATTACATGTCTAGTACACAACCCTCGTCTCCAGTACACTCTAGCCGGTCTAGCCTATACAACACGAAATGCGCCAGTATCTGTGGGCGCCACATTACCGCAATGTTCAATCCTACAAGCCGGGCCAATGAGCCCGGGTCACGAGAAGTCCCGCTATAGCGCAATTAAACAGGGACAAACGTCACGGATCGAAAGAAAGGGTCAAACATTCATCCATTCTGAAGGCGTTTTCCAACGCTATTGGCGTTTAAACGATTAATATAAGCCTTTCGCGAAGAAGATTCTGGTTTCGATAACTTTAGAAACATAATGTCAAGAATTTTAATTTATTTATTTTAAATTATTTAAATTATTTTAATACTTTAAATTTTAAAAATAAAAAATGATATTATTTTTTTTTTTAATATTTATATTTATGATAGCAAATTTATTTATTATTTTTGATCCTATAACTAATATTATAAATTTATCTTTAAATTGATTAAGTTATATATTTAGAATATTATTTATTCCTTTAAATTATTGATTAATTATATCTCAATTTTATTATGTTTATAATTTTTTAATAATTGTAAGGACGCAATTCAGGATTTGCGGTCGAATACCAAAAGTTAAGGAACCCCTCGAAGGGTCTACGTTTCAGTAAATAAAGAGGCTGATCCGTGTTGTGGTTTCGACGGGCAGGTAGACACCAACAGCCTTTTCAAGGGGTTGCGTTCGATTTTCCATGTCCTCTCAAAACGATAGCAAAGTATGAATGTTTCTAACATGGAATCAATAAGTGCATCTGATAGCTGAGTGAGACATTATTTTGAAGAGCGCCTAACGTGACGCGGTAACCGGGCAAGCGCTGACGAACCACCCGACAATTGCCGAAGGGGTGACAAGGGTGCCACGTGGCACGCGGCACGAAAGGGTGCCACGGCTGACAGGGCGCGGACAAAAGCCGCTAGAATGACCGGAATCCTGCACCTGTGATTTCCTACACATACATAGGTACTGAATCCAGTCACTGGAAACGTCTAAACCAGCCTTTGTGCATTTTGTGGAGAGGTATCCGAGCAGCCGAACTACCACATGGTCGCGATACGCGATCTCACAGTCAAATTTTACATTGAGATCAGTCACCTCCGTCTCTCGACGAAGTGGACTCCCTGCGAGAATATAGTCGTGAGTGAAGGGGGCGACCGACCTGTTCATTCTCACTACCGCAGATTTGGATATATTATAACTCAAGTTGGGAGACTTGCTCTAGCTATATACTTCATCAATATTACGATGGAGAGTTTCACAAACCTGCTGGCTGCCAGTTATAACAAACAGTTTAAATCATCAGCATCCAGTAGAAACGATGCCGCTATTATTGTTTCTGATGCTGATAAACGAAGACAAGGACCCCAATTCGAACCTTGAATAACGACCGACCTAGTAAAATAAGGGGTTGACATGAATCCAGTGTATTGCACAAACTACTGACGATCTTTGAAATATAGTCAACCAATAGGATGAGCTTTTCAGGATCGTGGGCGTCTGCAGGGGCGAAGAGGACAGCCCAGACATTTTACTTTTAAAAAAAATTTATGTGGGAAGTCTGTCCGTCCGTCCGTCTTTATGTGAACGCGCAAATTAAAACGCTTCATTAACAAATTAAAATTACTAATAAGGATTAAATAATATGATTAATTACAATAATAACAATGAGTTATGTGACATATAGCATATTAACAATATGCATAATCATATATAATATAGTCAACATAAAATGAAATAGTTAATTAGTGGAAATAAACCAAAATAGTCATTAGGTCATAATAAATGCAACCAGTGTTTCAGTTTTTCTCTTACAAGCGCAATTAGACAATGTGTTAATATTTTATTACTGCGTTTTTGGTTATTTAGGTGGAAAACTAGGTATCAAATCTGAAAATTTGTTGGTAAGAGACTTACTTTTTAGTCTATTTCATATTTTTTTTCCGCGATTTTTGTTTTTGTAATGGTTGCCGTTTTCTAACACTGTTGGCACTGCGTACTACGCCCTGTTTAAAACGTGAAACGAGTCGTACGAATGGTTTTTTTTTAAATAAAAAGTCCTAAACTAAAATCGTAAAGTAAAAAAAAATAACCTCCTCGAAGTGCGAAGATATTCCGCATACCATTCAGCCTGGCACATTTCAAAACAAAGTCTAGCTTTTCGTGCGTCATATCTGCGCATACTATATGAAGCAAGACGTTTCTGCCCTCCCGGTGGAGCTTTTGAGCGAATGTGAAAGCGGGTATTTGGCCGTTCGTCCGCTCGCCGTCTTCCGCCATGGAAAAGGTGTTCCTCGCGCCGTGCCAAGTTACCGAATAAAACAAAGGCTTCACATCGCTCTCGTCCAAGTTTAGTAATGAAACGTCGGCCGGAGATAGTTCGAGCGAGGCGAACGGCGACGCCGTCGTCGAAATCAACTTTGCGAGGTTTTCCCTTTCAGGGGCGTCTACTTTCGTCTCCTTACATCCTCCTTTCCTCGTCATTTCCGCTGCGAACTTGTCCGTTTCGCGTTCCAATATTTTGTCCCGCATTTTCGCCAAACTGTAAAAACGATAGGTAGGTATAGATAATTATCCTATACCAATATTGAATTAACCAAAGGCTAGTACTAATAATATTAGGAACTCTTTGTTTGCAAACCTTTTGTATAATATCGATCAGCGCACAACAATTTTACACATATAAAAGAATATGAGAAATCGAAAAAGTAAAATTAAATGACTAAATTTTGCCCAGGATGATTTTTAGAAAAAAGAACCGAAGGAAAAAAAGGAAATAACTCATTATCATTATCCTCTCCCTTACGTAGCAGTGATACGGTGTCTACCGAATCTATTGCAGACCACGGCATACATTGCCCGCCTACCTCTCAGGATAGGGTGGCCGAAATGAACGTTTCAAGAGCGGTTGACATATAAGGTTACCAACCGCCCCCGCACTATAGTAAACAAAGCCGTTTCTCGACGCCCACGGTTATCAGTCGGAGTGCACAGTCGATTGAATGACGCCGCACGGTACGCAAACCGTCCAGGAATACCCGAAGGGCGTATCCCAGGGGAACTGTTACGCAGGCACAGAGTCCTACCCGGGGTCGTACTTCTACGTTGAGGCTACCGGATGGGTGCTCACCGCGTCAAGAGGGGGGCGCGCGCCGCCCCGCCCCCCTAATGTATCCGCCGCTGCGATCACCATAAAAGTTGGCACATATATGTATTCTTTCATGGAGTAGATTTTTATTATATCCGCTTTGTTGTAACTTACCACTAGATGGCGCTGCAACACACCAACTTCTATACCACTCAACCGGTCGCCATGAAAATTGGTATAAATAGACATTTGAGCACGCATAGTATTTCCGCGATATTAACTTTTTGTAATTCGCCACGAGATAGCGATGCAGCACACAAACTTCTATACCGCTTAATTGATTGCCATGAAAATTGGTAGGTATATACAAAGACACTTGAGCAAACATAATATTTTCGAACTATTAACTTTATTGTAAATCACCACCAGATGGCGCTGCAGCGCATGAAAATTGGTATACGTAGACATTTGAGCACGCATATATTTTCGCGCTATTTACTTTATTCGCGCTATTCACTCGCCAATAAGTGGCTCTGCAGCACATCAACTTATATACCTACCGTTCAACCGATCTCTCTGAAAATTGGTATACATAGGTATTTGAGAACGGATATACATCACACGGGCAACGCTGGGTGATATCACTAGTCTTTTATAAACATAAAATTAGCTTAGTTCCGTTACGAAGTCTGTAGCGCGTCGTGATAGGAATACTGCTATTGCAAACTACGTCCGCTAGTGAGGACGATAGGACGAAGCAAAAAGATAGTAAACGTATATTTAAACTAGCTATACCCGGCCACGCGCTGCTGTGGCTCAGTCTGACAATCATTCGACACAATCTTAATGCAACATATACATTTTTATTAATATAGATATACTAAAAACACGCTCGTATTCGAATGCATCGCTGTGTCAAAATTTGAAAGCAATCAATTAAAAACTGTATTTACCTCAAGGGTTTTCAATTTGTGACATCCTTGAAGTAGGTAAATCAGTACGAGCAAATAGGCAACTGTTAATATTAAAAAAGACAACTAAAAAAACATTTGTCGGAAAAAAATTGAAAATATGACTGATAAATAAATGTTTGACAAGTTTTGAGCGTGCTGAGCCATCTAGCAATAGGTAAAATATCGCGAATAAACAATATATCGTGACAGTTTACCTACCGCTAGATGGCGCAACGCGATCACCCCGTTTTATACTATTTTCAAAACATTAAGTTTTTACAAATTAATATATATATATATATATTTTTACTTTTATTTTTATTTTCGTTATTAAACGTTGCTTATTTGCTCTTACTTATTCACTTGCTTTAGGGATGTCACTAATTAAAAACTCAATCTTTATATACAAACATTTAAAAACGCTTTTACTGGTCTCACATTATCACCTACCTATTTAAAAGATTTCCCAACAAAAGTAAGCCATTCACTCTGAAATACAATGAGCCGAAGAACCATTTAAAACCCTGAAACCGAAGAGATATGAGCTACATTTCCTAGTTTTTTCTTCACCACAAACAGTTGCCGCAAGCAGAACTGACAAAGTGCATGACCCATATTATGACTGAATACTCCGAGTTCTTATCGAAACATTGTTAACCCTGACCTCTGAGCCAACAAATTGCTGATAACATATTACACGACAATTGCAATTAACATTATTGGGTACCAAAAAGTTAAAGCTAAAATGTATAATTGATTATAATCATTGCAAATATTTCGAAGTTAAGGATAGTTTACTCACTGTTGTTAATTACTTAGCACTACGCGAGTTGGTCAGCTGTTTGGGCGCTGAACTCCTCAGTCAGTCAGTAATATTTTGAGAGTGCCGCAAATAGGTGGTCGGTCGGAAAACTGTTTTAGCTCGTATAAAATAGACATTTATATTAACTCTGGGCAATAATGTTGGAAATGTGTTCATTTGAGTATCGAGATTGATGTGTACGTGTACCTTGAATTAAATAAAGACATTGAATTCAGTGCAAGGTTTCGTCATTCACCTGCTCTCCTAATCGCCATCTTCGTCATCTCCAAGGGAAAATCGGAGTTTCGACTCAGGATATCGAAGGAGAACAAAGGCGTGAGTAATTGTAACAGTCCACTAATATTAATCAAGGAGTCTCACGCCCTCTCCGCAACGAGCGGAGATGAAATAATGGTCGTTCCGGTCATTCAGCGAGAGGTCTGATCGGATCTGACCAAGCACAGTGACTGCTGCATTCTCGAATTCACTGCTTATAATGATCCATTACCAGCGGGTGAATTATTATATGTACATGGCTATTCACAGATTTAGCGATAAGAAAACTGAAGATATATTCAATGTTTTTTCAAATAAGTTTGAAAACTTATTGAATGAAAAAACCTAATGAAATAAGTTTTTTCAAATAATAAATTGTAAATCTTTTATCTATTGAAGAAACGTGTGTAAAGCGTTGAGCGCGCTGCGCCATCTAGCGGTAGGTAAAATATCGCAAATAAACAATATTTGCGCTATTTTATCTACCGCTGGATAACGTATCTGGTTCACTGCTTTTGATACTATTTAAAAATAATAATTTTTTTAAAAATGTTTTAATTTTTTCCAAAACAAATTATTAAATGTTGCTTAATTTGTCGTCATTGTTCACCTACTACAAGGATGTCACTAATTAAAAACTCATCCTGTATATTTACAATATTTTTTATTGTTACTATCTGGTGTGTGTGTGTGTGTGTGTGTGTGTGTGTGTGTGTGTGTGTGTGTGTGTGTGTGTGTGTGTGTGTGTGTGTGTGTGTGTTAGGGTGTGTGTGTGTGTGTGTGTGTGTGTGTGTGTGAGGATGTGTGGGTGTATGTGTGTGTGAGGGTGTGTGTTTGTATACGATGAATACAAAATGAAACTCAAAATGAACATATCATTTGAATGCGGGAATATCTCATTGTGGTATGTTTAACTTATATATGGCATTTTATTTAATATTGTACATTTCATTTACAGTATTTCGGTTCAGAAAATATAACGATTTTTTTTATTTATCATTTGTTAATACGACAGATGGTTCTAAATATTCAAGGTTAATCTCGCGAACGCATCGAAAGATAGTGCTATTCTAAAACACACAACGAGTGTACCAATCTATCGCTTTTTTTTTAATTTTGATGCTGCCCAAACCAGCGCAGAATAAAGGCATTTTAAAGTTTATAATAATACTTCATCACTTAAGCTTTCTGGTTGTATATATCTGGTGTGCGTTCGTTAGCACAGCAGCGAGATAAGCAATAGACAAAAAGCAATACGCCCGTTTTGCCTTAGAGAATATCAGTAATGGACTTTTACCTGACTCCGACTTTCGAAAACCTGAAAAATATCTTATAATAAAGAACAACGACTTTTAAAACAACCTACAGGTGCTCAATACCAAGGGATCTATGATCATTAATTTACAATTTGTAAAGGAGAGTCACGGACGAATCCAGAAGCTGAGAAAAAATTGAGAATCAGGGAGAATCCGCGACTTATGTACCTAGTGGGGGGGATGGTTGGGATTTACCTCCCTCCTTCCGAAATCCGGCGTATTTTCGTTTCGTTGTATTTCATTTCGTTGTAATTCAAGTTTGGTGCGTGCCGCGCGCGCTGTTTCAATGAATGTCCCGAAACTGAAATCTAGATACGTGCCTGGGGAGAAGCGGTGAGAATTAGATAGTAGTGAATGGAGGTGGAACAACAGAGTGAATTAGCCGGCTTAACGAGGGATGCTCGCCTTCATTCTATACTGAAAATAGAATGTTTCAGGGGAACCCAGTTGCAGCATTGCGATTTTTTTATTTCAATTTTAATAGCGCGCTGTCGTAAAATGTACGACAAAAGCGCATAATCGCTTCCCCCACCTTTACCATTTAGTTGCGAGCATCGAGTTCCCAGCTATTCTATTAAAGGGGCGAACACACTATCGGACGCGTCCATTAGCCGCGGTTTATTGGCGCGATCTGTGTAATGAATTTCTATTGAGCCGTGCACATTATAGGACGTCAGTCGCGGACGCGACCTCGAGGCTTCGGACGTCCGATAGAGATCTGGCAAGCCACGTCCCAAATGACTGTGCATGTGCATACTGTCCATAAGCCGCGGCAGCGGACGCGTCCGATAGTGTGTGGTTAGTGTCTTTCTAATCTACAAACGTGTCGCATGTGCACACAAGTATTTGCTGTCCAGAAATTACGCGGAGTTACCGTTTAGCGTAAAATTTACGACACGCGCATTTAGTGTAAGCATATTAAATAAATAAACTACTTGTTTCTGATTTTTTTCTCATTTACATCGTAGCTAAATGTATTTTTCGTTTTAGAATTGCACCATTATGTCTCGTATCGCGGCATACATGCAAATTGTATTCAATTTCGCCTGTACAGCAAAGACTCCTAAGTATCGAAGAGTTTTCCTGAAAAAAAAATGGCATTCAACCTCATGAAAGATCCAACCACAACCTTATCTTCAGATCAAATGTCAGACATTCGACTCATGATAAAAGTGCTTTTCTCAACGTGAATTACGGTCGGGGTGTTGAACCGATAACAGAAGAAAAAGAAACCCTCCAAAACGCGGTGCGTGTCGGTCATGTGCATTGCGGAAGAAAAGATCCTCAGAATCAATGAAGTGTTGCCGTTGCCAGTTGTTAACGTGCAAAGACTATTCTGAAATTGAGCTGGTTTTCAGCAATAGTAACGATGAGAATGATTATTCGAAACAATAGGTCGATGAAATATTTTGTTTTGAAACATTTACATTTTTGAAGTATTGCTTAGTTTTTTAACTCACGAAAATAAAACATATGTTTCGAAAGTCCTGTCAAATGTTTATTATTCATATCCTCGCTGAAATACGTTTATGTGAAAAAACGTAAGTTACAGACGTAAAATTTACGACATTCGCCCGTTTATGGGAAATTATACTGCGCGCCCGCTGGAAGGTTAATATTATATTAGACAAGAATCACATTGATTGATACAAATTACATTTGTTATCTTGATTGAAAAACAGCCGATATATCCAAGCACTGGTTATCCTGCTGCTACCTAACTGTTCAAAGGCCAGCTGCTCTCCGAATTTAAAATCACGTAAACGAAGAAGTCGTATTTAAAAGTGTTATAATTACTAGTATTTCTTTCAAGGATATTTTATAATTGTAATATCTAAGGTATTAATTGTAATAAAATATAATAATCGCTAGGTATCGCTACACTGCCATATGGTTTTGCGTGAAAACGTCTTTCCTGGAGCACAACTTTTCGCTCGATGATTTAATTATGTGTCTGTTCAGCTGATGTTCTGGAATAAGGGGTCCGACACACTGGGCCTATGTACGCAACGTACGCAACGCATGATGACATCTGGGCCTTGACTTTAGATAGAAGCAGACACATATCCCATCCCACGCAACGTTGCTTAGGATAAGTGAGCCTGCTTTCATTTAAATACAAGGGCCAGATGCCATAATCCGTTGCTTACGTTGCGTACGTCGGCGGACCAGTGTGCCGGACCCCTCACTCGTGTAACCCTTTCCATCACGGAGTTATGACTGATTCTTTGGTCGCGCTGAGTAAATTTCGATACCCCTCATCCAACTCAACCACCCCCCCACCCCCTCCCCCCCCCCCGGCCGATTACGTAAGTACACAAATACAAAAAATTAAAGCGCTTAGCAATGGCCGATGGTTTATTTTTTTTATATACACGCCAGTTCGCGCCGCAAAGTAATAAGGAGTTACAAAGTCAATAACTTTGCTTGTTTTTTTTTGTGCGGAGCGAGTATTTCAAGACTTACGAGATACATCAGGGGTTGCTGCTCCCGCATGTTCTACGATCGCAAGTTAGTGTGCTAAGTTTAGACGTAGAAGAACTTCAAATAACGATGACCCTCCCTCAGGTGCCCATCGACGGCAGTCACTGAAGAATTGGTTAAAAAAGTGGAAAAAATGTTTTGACGGATCGTAGTGTCACGGTTCGTTTTATTGCTGAAGAAGTGAAAATTTCTATAGGTATGGCGCATAATATTTGATATGATCTATTAGAGATGAAAAAGGAATCTTGAGATTTCGCAAAGCTCTTTGCATTTGTTACAACAGGATCCTAACCTTTTTTGGCTCGATTCATAACAATGGACGAAATATGGCTGCACCATTACGCGCCTGAAATTTTAAAAAAAACAGTGCATGACCTTGAAACGGTCATCACCTCCAACTCCTTAGAAACTTAAGGCCATTCCATCCGGAAGTAAGGTCATGGGGCTATCTATTCTGGGACAGTCAAGAGGTCGTGACTATTAAATACCTTGATCATGGAGCTGCTACAACGGGGCTGTATATTATGCTGAAAAACAATGCAAAACGAAATACCTGTGAAGGACGAACATAACGCCCCAGCACACAAGTCCCTAGTTGCGATGGCTGCCATTTTAAATAAGCTGGCTTTGAAGTTCTGGGACATCCTACATACTCTCCGGAGCTTGCCCGGTGATTTATCTCTACTTCCTTTATTAAAAGAACATCCCAGATGTCGACAATTTGAAGATTATGGCGCGATAGTAACCGAGTGCAGGATTTTTTAGGTGATCGGGATAAAGAGTTTTTTAGAAAGGGAATTTTGATGTTTAGAAAAAAAATATAAAGGGTATAAACCTAAACGGTGACTATGTCGAAAAATAAAGGAACATTTAATATAATAAGTTTTTTAAGTTAATAAGTTAATTAAGTTAAATATAGGTTAACTTCATAATAGTAATATCACTTTTTATTGAACGCTGTAGTACGTCAATATTTGTTATTTGTGTCTTTTTTCAGTATGCGAGCCTATTTAAAGACCTTTTTATCGCAAAACAACGCTGTGCTGGTGGAAATTTCGGGTCCCTACGGATCACAGTCTCAAAGTGAATTTTGCCGCATCTAAATTTGCCGCTTCAAATTGCGCCGCATCCAGATTTGCTGAGAAATGTCAAACGTAGATTTGGTGTTGCCACCGTAAAATTGTTGATTAATGGTAGAGACAAACTGAACCCACGTACGCATCGTTTACGATGCAACGCTCCCATGTTGGTGTGCACACTAGTTCCACGTATGCAACTTACATAATTACGAGTAGGTATATGGGCATCACAAGCTGTCACTTCTCTGAGGCTGCACTTGTATTGTGTACAACCGCTGTACAACACGTTCAATATGTTTTCTGATTCTGAGAGTGAGTTCGAGAACGATTTACTCAGTTTGTTATTTTCAAGTGAATACGCACGCACCACGATAGCAAAAGTTATTAAAAGAAGATATTGGATTTACGTGATAAATAGACAAAGAGAAAAGTTTAGAGAATAGTAATACCATAGGTACATTAATGCAGAAATTGGAATGTCATGGACAACGATTTTTTATGTTCCATGTAGGTCTAATGCCCCCTCTACATGTTGGCCAATGCTTAGCCGCATCGCTAAGGTGGAAGCGAGTCAGCACCACAGTGACGTGTGAAAAATTTATGGGAAAGAGCCAGATAGACATAGGCAATGACACTTATGTTAGCGAAGGTGTAGAGAGGGAATGACGCATTGCGAACGTGAGTTCTAGAAACACACTGGTCCACGTGGACAGCGTACTGTCATCCCCTCCACCTCAACGCCGATCTGGAAATCGCAGCTCGACGAGGCGTGGGACGAGTGTGACAGAGTTGCGTATGATAAGTAGGTATGCTTCTGTCATATTTTTTCATGCTTCTAGATGTCATAATTCGTAGCATACAATGTGAACGTGGGCTCAGTCTGCCACTACCTAAAGGGACGTTTAAACAATGCAATGTAGTCGTATTTGCAATGCTTTGTATTTTGGCGAGCGTATACGAATTAAAACTATGGCCATTCGGCCAGATATTTTAGAAATGTCAACTGGCGAAGTTCTTTAATCGATTTGATGTTAACAAACGATAATAAAAATCCACGAATCAATATGAAAAAACACATAATCACAGCATGGCATCTCGACACTCAGTTGTTTGTATCGCGGTCCGTCGGGAAGGTCTAATATAAATTAGCATTGGTATGATTACCTATTTTTTTAACCTATAAGTAGAGGTACGGAATTTTCGTTTCTACGAAATAGATGCGAATTTATGCGAATATTTTCACTTCATGCAAATTTATGCGAAAAAAAGTTTCACTAATTATTTATTTTTTCTAAAAATAGAAAAAAAACTTTAAAAAAAAATAATAAATACAATAAAATGAAGCCTACTTTCATATTAGTAAGTTATTTTGCCCATCTGTGGCTGCAAGTCACCACCTTAAAACAAATTAAATTACTCCAAAACTCTAAAAAACCCTTTTTTCATATACCTTTCTCAAAATGAGCTGATTGATGGTTATTGATAGCCTAATCCTTGGTATTTCAATGGCATTTCATCGCCTAATCCTTTAATCAGTAAATAGGAATGAAGATGCCAATGTTAAGAACATATTTTGGGGTACTAAATGCTGCTTTTCAACCTTTGTTGAAGCAGCGTTACAGAGTTAATTACTTCTATGCTGGTTGAACAGCGCTGAAGTAGAACGCTTCTTTATTAAATATAATGTCGCTGTCGCGGACAAAACGATTATAAATGTTCAAATATTGTAAGTAAACAATGCTAGTTTTTAATTAATATTAAATGTAAATTTTAGGTCTATTAAAAGGTTTTTTTATATGCTGTATATGCAAATTTTGGCGAAATTTTGATATTTTCAATTTTGTTTTTGCGAAATTTCTGTTTTTTGCGAAAATTCCGTAATACTGTGCCTATAAGTTATTTCTTTAACCTAAAACCTTGAAAACCAGCTTCGAAACAACTGCTGTTTTAGCCGCGATACGGCCTCTCGTGTTTAAAATTTCGGTAATGTGCGACCGGCCTAAATTAATGGACAGGTGTATTTTCATTGTGTACCTATTCTCTTCCTGCGGTATCCTTTCCATTTTTATAGTGGTATGAAATTTCATATTTTTCACCGAATCAATGTTCTCTCATAGCAAAAAATGTCGAAAAACCACACTGAACTTTACTGACGTATGACAGGTAATTCGGCGTTGCCAGATAGTCATATTTGGGTTGATATAAATATTGTTGTTTGATAATAATTAAATGGGTAGATAATAATACATTTTATATTATTTGTCCGATTTGTAATAAACTTATTCAACAGCAGTTATTCAGGTATTTCGTCCTTTTGAAGCTTTAATTAAAAAAAGTTTAAATTTCTACGAAATATTTAAATATTTCGTTGTTCCGAATGAGTTTACTACACGAACACCTCTGCAACAAGCTTCTATTTAATATCTAGATACTGCCTTCTATTTAATGTTTATAACTTTTTAATGCTGACCTTTCTTTTAGTAAAAGTTATTTTATTTTCCAAATAGCCCAGTTATTTTATTTTGAGTTGTACCTATGTTATTTTTGTTATGATATTTTGCATACCCGCTTCTTTGCACAACTTTTCTTCAAATGTACGACCCTGAGTATTTTAAACACCCAAACACCCTATATGCAGTAAAGGTCGAATAAAACTACCTACTATACATTTTCTAATGGAGAAGGAAATGAGATATGTTTTTATATTAGTTAGATTTCGCCTAAAGCTTTTTCGGGGGTTCAAACGTAGACAAAAAACAAAACATTGTCTAATATTTTAAAATTGTACCTCTGTATCACTTTCGGCGTGTATATTTGCATTTTCATGGGTAGAATGTTATAAACTGTAATATAATACAAAATTCACTAAACCTCAATAAATGAATTATAAATTCCTTGGCGCGGAAATCTCTCAAAACGTAGTATTGCTCGCAAACATTAGAATCAATACCTCTACATAGTTCCTGAAACATTAAAACTTCCGAAATGGGCAATATTTAAATGAAAATAAGGAAGGAAGACATTTGCATGAAAATAATTGCTGAAGAAAAATATATAGACGATAATACGCGAAATAATCCTAAGTGATCTTATCGAAATAGACCTTAGTAAACTGGGGCAAACAAGCCAACAGTGGCAGAAAAAATGCGCTGAACGCGAATATGAAAACTGACCTGTTTTCCCAGCCCGCTTCTTGCTTTTATTGGCGTGAAAAGGTAAAACCACCTTTATTGCCTGCTTGCTTGTTTGTGTGTTTTCAATTCTTGATAATGCGTAAATTGATTATACCTAAATTATGCGTACAGTAATCGCAAAACACTTGCTTTCGGTATGTTTACCATTCGGAATAACCCCTATTATGTACCTAATGTAACCCCTATTATCTTAATTATTTACGAAGCGGTTATATCCCAAATTTTGTCAAATTGACAAAAAAATAATTGCTTACACATTAATATAATAGGTATTCAAAGACATGCGAAGATAACGATATAATATACATACCTAAATATACCTACTAGATTTTCTGCGAGGCAATTTTCAATCATATTCTTGTAAATTCTAATCTAAATTCTAAAATATATGCACTTATGTATCCACTTGATAAATTTTAATTCTAGTGTTATTTTATAATGTCTTCTTATTATTATAATGTTGTAACGCACTGTATTTTCTTATTTATAATATTGTAACGCAATTACAGTGAGAATTAAATGAACACTATACAATTATATGACACAAGCAACATAATATCTGTCATAAATAAATAATGAACTTTTGGCAACGCCAAAAGAACAAAGTTGTCAGCTGGCAAAAATTACCAAGGAAATTATGGGAATTTAACCACGAAGATTAATAGTAAAACAAAATTTCATTTGTCTGTTTTTCTAAGTGAAATATTTACATGTTTTACGAATTATCTAATAAAATTATTACATTCTTAGGCAAAATATTTGGTAAAATAGACTTGTTTCCAACAACCACAATTTGTGATTATAAGTAAAAAATGACAGAAGGAGAATGACTTTTTAGTTGACGGCGACGCCAAAGCCGATTATTTATATATATACCAAAATAATATAAATATTACTTCAAATTCGTATTTTTTTCGAAACCAGTAGTGATTGCAAAATAACTCGCGTGGTTCTTAACGCTCAAAAGCGAGATATTTAAGATGAGCGCCATCCAGAGGAACAATACGCACACTATTTTCAAAGTGGTTTTATTAGGAGAGGGATGCGTTGGAAAGACATCTCTTCTGATGAGATACATAGAAGACAAATTCGCGGAAACGCACGTCTCCACATTGCAGGTAATCGCTGTTTGCTTTGGCTCTACGCGAATTAATGGCTGTTTTGTTTTTGTATGGCATCATCGCTCTGGAGTTGGCGGTAAAATTGCAGTATAGCGTGGCCACTGGTCCTTATGATGATGATAATGTTGTGAGGGGATCGGGAATTTATTAGGTATTGCTACCTCTCCTACATATAAAAAAACACGTTTAAATTCGATCATTTTAATGCTAAATCTGATAGAAAATCGTGTTTTTTTTAATTAGTTTTATTTTTTTTTTAAAACTAGGAATATATGCATTAGAGGAAACTTTCTCCAAAAAAAAAGAAAACTACTAGATCCATCATTGTAATGCTAAATGTTTAAAAAAATAAGCCTCGGACGCGCATTATTTCGTGACAAAAAAGAATCAAATTTACATATAACTAACTTAACTTACCGCCACATATAGGAGTTTATGTATATTTTTTTTTTTAAACTTACAACCTACCGAAATGTATGGGTTTGATGCTTATTTGAATGCCTATATCCCGCTTTTTTATTGAGTTCGACAAAAGATTATTGCAGTTTCGGAATCAGCGTGGTGAATATAGATGGGCGACGTTAAAAAATCAACAATGTAGAATCATCAACAACAAATGTAAAAAATCCTCCAAACCCCCAATACAGTTTGTGCGGGATGGCTCAAAGGCAAAAAACATTTAACTACAAAACCTTTCGCAATAATTGAGAAAGCTTCAGATTGGATTCTGGAGGTTGATTCGGTCTCTAAGCAGTATAAATTCCCTGAAAGTCTTGGATGCACAGCCCTCCGTCCAGATATAACTTTACTCTCTATCTCGGAAGGTGGCCCTTATTGTAGAATTAACTAATCCATGGGAATCAAATATCCCTAAGACCACGAGTACAAGTTAAATAAATATCATGATCTCGCAAATGCCGTAACCTGGAACGGCTTCACTGTTCACTTTCACGCGGTGGAAGTTGGCGCTCGTGCCCTGCAAGCTAAATCTCTAGTTCACTTCTTTAAAGATCTTCGCCTTTCCAAAAAAATAATCAACTCTTTCCTAGACAAAATATCTAAAACTGCGATTTGCGCATCTCAAATTCTATGGCTTCGAAGGGGAGGTGAATGGGTGGTAAGGTGGACGCTCACATGTGGCAAGACAGCTGTCCTAAACCTACCACAGCCGGTCATTAGTCTGGAATCCACTGCTCACCCCCCAGAAGTGTAAAAAATAGTATTATGATGGGCCCGACTCCGATCGGTGAATTCCATGGCAGCTCCATTTGTATTTTATTTATTGGTAGCGATACCTAATAAATACTGGGGATTGCTGATCAGAAGGCCATTGACACTTACTTTTAGGGTCGCTGTGGCTTACCCCCACCTATATAATATTTGGCTTCCAGTTTATTTCACAGATCCTGCAATCTAATGGTGTGTAACGGTTCCGTGTAGCTTGGGCCTGTTGACCTGTTTGTTATTTTGAGTCCGCTCAACTCACTGTTTAACTCTCATTCAGTAACCTCCTCGAAGAGGGACTAACCTGGAAAGGACTTTGTGAACCCTGTCACTGCTATGTCGTGGACAGGTGGGATTAGATTTAATCTAGGGGAACACCTCGAGCAATCCTGGTGGATTCCGCAGCGATGAATAACCGGGGGTGTCTGGAAAAGTTCTTACGTTTCCTAAGCAGCGGGACAGTTTTTGACATGAGGCCGCCCGATTACAATTCAATTCTCATTCAATCTGTTTAAACATGTTCTAGAGTTGTTAGCCCCCCAAAAAATCTTCATAATTGATTCGGTGAAATTCTATACCCTAGCTGGTTTCGCTATGCTAAAATTTTTACAAATATATTTTTTTTGAAATGTACTTTCATAGCGCGCTAGGAAAGGTTTCAATGGATGGTATATATAGGGAATGGGGTCCTATTTTCACTTACCCCTACCAGTATCTTTCCTATCACCCCAGCCCTATCATTGTGATAAAGCAGGACTTAATTGAGAGGAAGACTACTAGTGAGACTATAATGAGTAAATAGAACTATCAGTGAGGCAACGTCTTTAATCTATTGGTCTACTTCAGCAATTTACGTAGGATTATATCCTATGGTTTACTGCTATGGGGAAGGGCTGCTGACGTGGAATCTATTATTGTGCTATAAAAGAGGGCTATTGCAGTCAATATATGGACTAAGTTCTAGGGACATACTGCGAGTTTTTTTAAAGAAATTAATGTCCTACATATCCTACAATATGCTTCTCAATTTATTTTTGCAAATATAATGTATGTTCGCAAAAACTTAACACTGTTCACAAAAGTAAGTGATCGTCAATATGTAAGCACTAGAAATAAATATGATCTTTCATTTCCTAAGTTTTCACAAAAAAAAAGTATGGTCACAAATCTCTTATAATTCATTTCTTTTTTGCAGTAGAGACCCGGCGTTAGGGAGGCTGATGTAAACAGGATGGCCTGCGGGTAGACATCGAGAAAGAAAACTAAATAGAGGACATCTATACCTATCAGAATAACCCCCATGTATATTATCGGATTATCGACCCTTTTAAAGATTTTAGCGATAATGTCGACCCTAGTTCATTTACAAATTTATATTTTTAAATCAGTTTATTAATTGTTTATAAATTTACTGATATTTATTGATCACTGGTTTATTAGAATAAAAAATGGCTCTTTAGGTAACTAAACAAAACTACTAAAAATATAAATCAAATATTTACTAGTGAAACTTTTTTCGAGATTTTAATAATGAATTAAAAAAAAGGTTTCCTAAATCATTTTTTTTATTATTCTTTATACAATAAGCTATATGATTCGAAAAAATATTTATTACCTAATTGATTTAACAATGAATTTGTTCAGAATTTTACTTTGGTAAATGGCCATTTTTTATATCAGTAAGTCAAAAGCACCATTAAATTTTTAAACAATAGGTTGAAAAATTAAAAAATAAATAAAATAATGTCAACACTATCGCAAAAATCACAAAAAAAAATACGTGTGGCACTCGGGGACTGCCGCGGTAAAGCTATTGCATAACATTTTTAACAACTTATGCAATTATAATTATTTATTTATTTTATTTTTTCTGATATCAGATAACTGCGCTCTATCGGAAAAAGTTGATATTATTCCGAATCATTTTATTTGCGGCTGCGAAAGCAAATGATTCGGAATAATTTAAACGTCTTCCGATAGAGCGCCGCGCACGAATTTTTTATTCAATAAAGCAAAAAAAACGGATTATTCGAAAAAAATCGTAGATAAAAAGATAAATAAATAAATTATCTTTAAAATGGTGCAGGTTTCATAATAATACGCCAGATAGTATTTGCGTAGTAGTCGTTTTTGTGTTCGGTTAGACCTAATTTCACAAATTAATTACACTATGTAATATAAACAAAATGTAAAATATTCAAAGCTAAGAATATTAAGAAAATGTTCTTGTTTAACATTTATTTTTTTTCGAATCGTAAGCAGTACTCGTTTAGACGTAATTATCAGTTTAAAATCATTAATTTTCGTTAAGAAATTTCTTCATTCGGTCGCCGCGCTGGCCCCCGCGATAAAAGCTATGCAATAGCTTAAAAAAAAAAACTTGAAAACAGTAGATAATTGAATAGCATACATGGGGGGGGGGGGTATATTCTGATAATCTATTTAGTTTTTCTCAATGTATTACCCTTGGGCCAACCTGTTTATAGGTTCTTTCCCAACTTGATCAAACTCTGTCTGCTTAAATTATATCAAAATCCATTGACAAAAACCTATTAATTGCTAATAGATTTTCTGTCCTGTATTTCGAAAAAAAAGGTCTCGTTAGTTTTTACTTAACTGGCACATTTTTCAGCGAACATTTACCAAACTGCTATGAATTTGAAGATAAAAGTCTGCTCTACATTACTGTGTCAAAACATTGTAATGAATTGTTTGATTTGTGATAAAATTTAATGTTAAAAAAATTATACATATTTTATTCTTTTACCTTGTCTAAAGTAGGGCGGCAATAGTATTTTTGTAATATTTCATTGCATTGTATATTACATGTGCAGTCACTAAGATGTTTAGTTGAAGAAATATTTGACTGATATTATTTTAATATATTCTAAATATTTTCAGGCAACATTTCTAAACAAGAAAATCAATGTTAATGGACGAAGAGTTCATCTATCGATATGGGATACCGCTGGACAGGAAAGATTTCACGCTTTAGGGCCCATTTATTACAGGAATTCCGATGGTGCGATTCTTGTTTACGATGTTACAGATGAAGAGACATTTGTAAAGGTTTGTCATCAATACCTTGCTCAGATTTATAGGTGGACATTGAATTTATTTTAGATTTATTAGATTTTTTATTATTTTTAGGTAAAGAACTGGGTTAAAGAACTGAAAAAGATGCTCGGTGGAGATATTTGCCTAATGATTGCCGGAAACAAAATCGATCTACAAAAGGATATGACCGTTTCAACAGAAGAAGCCCAGGGGTAAGAAATTGCCTTTCTTCCCATCATTATTCATGCCTAACTTAGCTGTTTCCCTAATGTAAGGCCTTACTAATATTGTACCTATAAAAATTTATCAGTGGCCAATATATATTTATATTATTACAGTTATGCGGCCTCTGTAGGCGCTAAGCACATGTACACCTCGGCCAAACTCAATGAAGGAGTAGAGGAGTTATTCCTGGAACTGACCATGCAAATGTTGGAGAGAAGCGATCATTCAAAATCAGCAACATCAGCATCAGCTTCCAAAGTGATCATTGTCGATGACGATGTACCAAAATCGTCATCATGCTGTGGCGCTTTCTCATCGCAACCTAATTAAACTATGTTCTAAGGTCTTAAAGTTTTTTAATACAAAAATAGAAATGTTCTCTCTGAATGGTCTTAAAGTAAGAATCTTTCGCATAATAATATTCGCATAATAATATTCCAGCCCTAGTAAAAGCTAGCTCACATCAAATCTTGTTCTGATGTCATGTCTATGGCTATAACAGCTTTATTGGTCGCCGCTCAAAACAAGTTTGTGATAGATTTCTGAAACCAGTCCCATAGATTACAATCACCAAGATGTTCTTCATGCTGGAACTCTTTTTCCGCCTATTTTGCCTTGAATTATCAAATGCTTTGGGAAGACGCATGACATGACCGAAGTATTGTGCGTGCGAAGGTTGACAAATTTCTTAAACGTTTGAACATCTGCGCTGGCAGAGTAGTAGACATGTGGCGGCCATATTCGAGCCCTTGGACTCTAGATGTAGCTCGCTTCATTTTTATTTTTTTTTAAAGACGCTACTGTTTGGTATACTGTGCTTTAAGACATCTTCATTCCTGACTGTCGATCCAGCTGATACGTAGTAGCCTCCGATATGCCCACATTATGAAGGCTACAAGCTTTCTGAATAGTGTGCTTGTAACTGTTCAGCTTTCCATCCCATATAATAATGCGAATAAGTAGCATCTTTTAAAGTCTGATCTTCAGGTGTAGATTCATGCTTCTTTTAATGACGGTTTTTATCTCCTTGCTCATATCCCAGTTGTTTAATTGCAGCCCATTCTTCTACAGTCGAATACTAACGTTTACTGGTATATATTTTTTTTACTATTATGTACTTAGTCTTTGCGGTGTTTAGCTTCAACCCATATTCGTCACATACACTTGCAATATTGTCAACAAGGAGCTAGAGTGGTTCCACACTGCTGGTATTTAGTACATATTGTACAATTAGTACAATCTGCATATCTTGTATTATTGTTGTTTATGCCCTTTACCTTTACCAACTTTTGGATTTATGTAATGCTTCCTTAAAGACAAACTCAGAGTAGTGATATTACACAACCCTGTATGACTCCGAGCTGTATCCACCTCTTTAGAAATATTCTCGCCATCCTTGATTTGCGCTCTTTGATGCCAGTAGAAACTAGTAATGCTTTTGTCATCTATTCCCACTAATTTTGAATATCTTGTTAGATCTGACTATTGAAAACCTTTCTCTCAGTGATGAAATACGTTTATACTGTCTGGCCAATATCTCTACATCTCTGAATCAGAACCTGGATACTGAATAGCGCTTCTCTGATTGTTGTGGAAGCCGAATTGTGTATCACTGATTTGTGCAATATCCACGACCTCCTCTCCTCTTCTTGTAGACAGTACTGGGCATTCACAGATGTACCATACCCACTGAATGAACCTGCATGCCACTTTGAGTTTGAATCGCTCCATGTTTGCTCTGGATTTATTGTTTGGCCCATACATGTTTCGTAGATCTCATTCTAATTTTTGATTTGAGTTTTTGACTAAGATTTGATTTGAGTTTTTTAAAATATAGAATACATATAAAGTTATGATGGAATGATTCTTGCATTAAAAAATATTATCTCACTTCGGAATAAGAGCTATTTAATTTTATTTATCCATAAGTTTTAGATTTATCCTTTGAGAAGTTTGAGAGGAAGGTTCCTTAGCAATTATGCAGTGGTCAGTAAACATTTCTGTAAAATACACTTAAAAGTTACCTAAAGAACATGAAACGTTCAATCGTCGTTGAATGTGCAAAATGTTCAAGTGATGATATGAACATATTTAAGTGACGATATATGTTGAAGTGAATAAACATTTTTTTATTTAATTACTAACTCAAGATTTTTTAAATAGTTTATTCAGTTATAGTATACATGTACTGTAAAAATTCATAATTGAACTTCAGAAAGTCTTACTACCTACACTACATTGCACATACCATATTTTACCTGACACCAAATCAGCATTTGACAGATTTCACATTAGTTTTTTTTTATGTGCAGAAAACCAATACGAGATTTCTTATTAACCAGTAGTGTTGCAAGCACACCAGTGCGCCAGACATTCACCAGACCCATGGCAATCTTCTGCAATAAATAAACCTTTTCCAGGACATTCTTCGGGTTAAAGAAATTAGATAATAAAATGGTTTGAATATGCATTAGAATGAAAAATAGGCCAAAACATTGGATGCAAATCAGCAATTGCTATTGCTGAACACAACCGAATTTACCAGCATCACATAGCAGGTTTTGCATGCCCAACAATGAAGTGCTGCATAAGACTATGGGATGATTACGACGCCGTACCATAATAGTATGCGGCTCATAGAAAGCTAAACGATTTTAAAATTCATTTTCCACTGCCATTATTTTAAACCCTTTATATGTATTATTTTGATATTGGATAGCAAAAAAAAATAAGATGGAAAACTTTTAGACCTTAGAATAATTATAGTAATTATCATAACGACCCTCCTAATGGCCTTGCAAAAAAAAATATAGTTATTCTAAAACTAGTCAAGCAAGTCATTAAATTTATTGGTCTTTTATAGAGAAATTTTAAAGGTGTTTAATATATTATTATGTTTTTAACGCTTTTTTAAAAATACATTCCAGATTCAGTTTTCATTCTAGTATTCTCATACATTTCTTTACGCATTGAATGTTGTATTTCTCAACTTTCACTATACTTGTTAGGACCAAAGATTGAATCAGAAGCATGTAACATAATCATCGATGTAACATTGTAAATAAACTACTTTTATATTTATATTTATTTTGATATTTTTTCAGGTATTAATTCTCAAACCTCTAGCTTTTTTATTTAAGTATAGACTGCTAATTTCATTCTGTTTACGTAACTACTTGTACTATTAAAATTGTTGATAGTAAGTATTGTATTCTATATAATATTACACTGTATAATTATAATCATTAAAATAAATATTGTTCCCAAGAAAATACTACTGTAATAAAAACAACTGTAAACAATGTTGCATTATGCATGTTTATTACAAATTTTTAATACAAGATACAATGACGGATATGCATAAACTGTTTGGCCAAAACTTACAAAGAACAATATAATACTCGAATGCAAGACCGGAACGAACTTCCCGAGAGTGATGAAAATTAATTCACGTACATGTTATAATATTAATCTCAATATCTCAAATATTTACAAAAAAATTGCAAGGTGAATATACAAATAATTTAGAAATATGTTCACAAATAATTGACATTTACAAGAGTAACAACTCATAATATTACATTTAAGGCACTTGTGGATTTTTTTTTCATTACTCTACAATTAATATTTTCTTGTTTGTTTTAAAGAACAAGTTAATTGTAATCGGCCCGGTCTACTCGTAATTCTACTTAGAGAGACGATGATAGCAAGCAAACCTTAATGCAGACAGGCTTAAAACTAAAATCGATTGCAATACTGTGGCTTAACCCAAATATACAAATATTACCACTACTCGGTAAACGGTAAAGATAAACAACCACTCCTGTAATATACATAAATATATATATATATATATATATATATATATATATATATATATATATATATATATATATATATATATATATATATATATATATATATATATATATATATATATATATATATATATATATATATATATATATATATATATATATATATATATATATAATTAATTTAGGATCACCGATTTGTGTTACGGTAAATGGTACGCACATCGTAAGTACCGTACGTCGACTTTTCTCACACGCGGAGACTCCTACTATAAGAAAAGTACCTTGTAAAAACGAATCAATCACAACCACACTTAAATTGCCGGGTATGACATGGAAAATTGCTATTTAATAACATAAGTAACAAGCAGCTGAAATGCAAAATTGAGGAAATTTGCAATGAGAATTTACTTGGTACATCAATTAAATTTATACCCATTTTATATCCGTGTTTGGTTTTTCTGGTGATTCTAAAGCAAAGCTTGTCTTTAATTTATTTTATATATTTTTTGCTTATTTAATTTTATATTATAATTTTTTTTGATGGGAGTATAAAATAGGCATAAAATTTGTTCTACAGTAATTTCCCTGTTACTGAATTATTTGCATAATAAAAATCATACAATAGCCTTTTTTCACAAGGGTATAATTTAAATTATATTTTTGCTATTTTAATAATAAGGCAAATTTTGGACTTATTTTTTTCACTATTCAAATTGACTTAAACTAAACAGACCTTATCTGGTGGTAGAGAAAGATAATAAGCTATGTATAAATGATTATGTATAAATACAATGGTCTTACCTAAAGAACTTAACCTAAAAATGCCTATAATATATATTATGTATTAGGCAGTACCCGGATACCTGCAGCCATGTCCATTTCGATTTAGGTTCCGACGCTGGCGGCACTGCCTATATATTATACAAAATGTGATTGATACAAAAAAAATGGTTATAATAAATACTCTTAAATATAATTGACTCTCACAAGGACACTAGACTGATCCCATTATAGAGCAATAGTATTTCTAAATTTGGCAAGATTCATTATATTATTATTAATTTTAGAGATTCGAATATTGCATATCCCTGCAAATATGAAATCATTTCCAAATTTAGTAATCACACATATGATGCCGCTGACATTTCACTGAGCTCATAATTAACATATATTAATTACAATTTTATTTATAATAATATATAGGCTGCATATTAAGGCAATGGCCATTGGCAATTAATAAGTCTTTTAGTAAAGGAAGACAAATGACATATTTCAGTCAATTTTTAGTTCTAAGGAGGGAGGGAAATTCTACTGGCTGTTTCAGTCTGAGACAATAAATAACTCATTGCCGACCCTAAGCACAAGTTTTTCATACAGACAGAATTGAAAAGATAACAAATTTAAGGGATTCGGTTGCTGCGTTTTAGCTTTTTTTTGCTGCACTTATTGAATAAAATTTAGTCTTGTATTTAAGCTGCTTTCGTAGTATCCGCTAGAACAGTGGTACTCAACATTAGGTATCTGGTTTGATTTATATGCATAAATTAGGAGCAACAACCACAATATTTAATTTGTTCAAAGACATTAGCAAGTGGGAGATTAAATGCATGAAGCGGATTAAAATTAAAAGCCACGGACATATCATCAACTATCCACAATGAATCAATGGGCATACTACAATATCAAAAAGTGACATCTGTTTAATATAGAGGATTGTCTTTTAATTTTTTTAAATCAAAAATTCCTTTGGAGTGTTCAGTAGGTCTTTTGCATATGGTATGTGGTTTTAAGTGATTAGGTGTTATAATAAAATATGTTCGGATATTCGGATTTAATCACTGGGTGTAGTGCAACAAAATGTTCATACAGCTTCATTCTAGAGATCTTACTATTAAAAAAAATACCAGAAATTTATGAAAAAGCATCTGTAGTATTTTGAAACAGCAAAGTATTAAGAAATCGTTCTCAAGAGAGTTATAATATAGAAAATTATGTAATGATTTGATGTTAATCACTTGCATATATGCAAGTTTGATTTCAACAAGTGCAGCAAAATTGGCTTTGAACCATAACTAATCGGGCAGAGGCCATTAATAAATTTTAGAAATAGGCGGTTTGTGATGTTTATTTTAAAATATTGCTGCCGTAAAATATACAGGTGAGTACTTTATTTTTTTGGGTCTGTTCTGCATACAAAAAGTAACAAAGTAGAGATCACACTAATGAAGACTTCAATTAAAGCAGAATTTCAGCTTTTTAATTTTTCGGGTCTGTTCTGCATACAAAAAGTAACAAAGTAGTGTTCACACTACTGAAGACGCCACTTAAAGCAGCATTTTAGCTTGCAGGTTGGGTAGTTATAACTTTTTGCAGGATTATAAAGTTTGGGCTTATGTCTAATAAATTGAGTTTTTGACCCCCCCCCCCCCCCCCCTCCCCCCGCACGGCCGCTTGTGTAACATTTTTCGAAAAATGACGGTTATAAACAGTGTTTGCACAATATCTCTCATCCAGCATGCACTAGAGTAAGAAAATAGTCTTATTGGATATTATAGAAGGGGAAATATTATAGATTTTCCTTAAACAGGTACGCTGCAGCGGTCGCCGATCGGCGGCGCTAAACATACCAAATAATTTTTCATTGTAAAATCAGCTTTGACTATAAGCGTTACGTTACTGTAGTAGCATTGTTCATGGACAATAATTTCAATCGATCAATTTTTATTTAAAAAATTGTAGCTTTTTGAAATTTTTGTGATTTATTTTCGTTGCGTTAATAAGCTAGGACTGATTTTTAAATGCTTCGACGAATACCATCTTTCACATTATTTTGATTACCTAGTTATATTTTTTTATCTAATGTTATGAATTAAAACGAGATTTATTTATCTCCGGGCGAGATTTATTGATTTGACACCTATAGGCAGTGGTTAGCAATATCAGTGAAATATACAATATTTTCAATGATGCTGACGCCGCCGCTCGAAATAAAAGGTATATGCATATGTAGGCATAAACAAACAATTTATATTATTTAGCATCTCGGGTGAAGATTGCAAATTTGATCAGCAGCGAACCTGTTAATTATTTTTTTGGCTAATAAATAGTTTTCGAATCCGTGTCAGACACGACGCAGGTGAGGCATAGTCCGTGAGCTGACGTACGTAATTCCCAAACAGCTCACCGACCAATATATGTAACTCGGAAACTACTCATTTCCTGTATAATATTTACTAAGACTATATTACTCTAGCGAGCATAGTGGAAGATATTGTGCAAAAATATTTTTTTTCTGCCAATGCTGCGTGAGCGGCGGTGCTGGGAGGTCGAAAACTTAATATATTGTTCAAAAGTATAAACTTTTTATATAGTTTGTGCTTTCTTTGTTTCTCATGAAAGCCTAAAATCAGAACTCTCTGACCTTTTGCAAGCTTAACCTCTTTTCCGCTACTGTCATGCATTTTCTTTAAAAAAAATGTGGCCTGCTACGCATGGGTTAATAACCAAACGAAACTCAAACTCAATATTATAGATTTCAATGAATCGGATTTGGAAGGTTGATTAGGATTAATAAACGCTTAGGAAGAGTTACAATCAAATAAATTTTAGGTGGTACGAAGTTCACCGGGTTATCTAGTAAATATATAAAAATAAATGTACTCACCGAGTATAGTTTTAGAAATGTTTTAAATATTGTGCTCTCTTCTTAACAAAGGCATTCCTTTCTATTCAATACATTTTTTAATTGCATATGGCATTGTGTTGAAAATATTGATACATTATCATAAAATGTTAAATAGTGGCTACATATAAATAATGAAATATTTAAACTTAAGAAATTACATGTTTAAATTTATATTGCTTAATTGTTGAGGCCCACCACTTTACAATCAAATCCATACATAGGAGATTGTATGATCTCACTGTCTGCTGTCAATAGAATATAAAAGTTGTGGAAACAGTGTAAAGAAAGAATTAAGAAACAATAACATTTAACAAATAATTTCAATGAAAATGAAATGCAAACAAAATGAAATTAATACCAATACACAAAGTAAATTACACAAATAAAGGCAATTTACATCAGCGTGAGTAACGATCGTTCGACATCGCATCAAACAGATCACATCATTTATACTTACAACTTACAAATAGACATTAGGAAAAATATCACATATTTGTGATATTGTACATTTATACAAAAGTGGCATATTTATTTGCATTACATCCATCATCAGATAACCATCACAATGACAAAGAAATACTTTCATTTGACTTACAATAAATATTAGGAGCGGAGGATCATCAATATTGCCTACAAAATAAATAAGTGAAAGACTATAAACAACGCTGAATGGTTCTTGGCTGTAAGTCACTTGGTCATTGGCTTACTTGCCGTTTTTCAAAAGCGTTTAAATGTAGAAGTCTATCGGCATTCATGGACTTTACTTGGACAGCTTGGCGACGACTCGTATCAACGCACTGTTTTCGTCTGCCAGCTTCTTGTTTTCCAGTTGGAGAGCCTAATAAAAATAATACAAAGTTAATATGCCTAACCGTTATCAACAGGAAGAAATACAACAAAAAAGACACGGTAAAAATCCTGTTCTGTAGGTTAATTCTAATAATGTATGAAAACAGCTTGTTAGTGATCACTATTAAAAAATTAGAGGGATCGTAATTATTATGGATTTACGCCACTCAGAACACGTGTTATCCAAATAAAATAGGTGGATTTTAAATTTGCATCACTTCATGCCTGCACGCAAAACAAATATTTCAATTACCTATTGCTTAGCAGCTGAATTGGTGAGCTTGCTAACGACTCTTGTGAGAGCGCGGTTTTCGGCTTTCAGCCTTTCATTTTCGGCTTTCAGTTTTTGTAGTTGCTACACAAACATCATAGTAAACTAACATTATGTTCAGATTCGAAATACTTTAAATTTTGGGAAGCATTCCTAGAAGACTTGCAGTCTGCTATTTGGGAGTTAATTATCAATTTTTGGGATACATAGAAGGTATGGAAAATTATAAGGGAAAATGCACCAGACGGAACGACGAAGCGAGCTCAGATATCCAGCAAGAGAAGGATGTATTTTTGCCGACCGAATACCTGTCGTCATTTCTGTTTCACATAGAGCACAATAAGCTATGAGCACTAAAACTATTGACTGTGGAATGATACTTATTAAAATACTGTCACAAATTGTATTTTAGACAAGTTTATGCATGTGATAGATAAGGAAATAGTTGAGTTAGAAAATTGGATTACTAGATAAAGACTTAACCTTAGCTATTTGTCTTGAAAGAATGAAATGAAATCTAAACAAGCAATTTTTATTGTATCTGCTACAGAAAAAACTGGAGGCAAAATTTTGCCATTAAACAGCAAGTGACGATACAGCATGCACTGAGCTGTCTTCTTTGGTTTGGTCTAATAGAGGCATATGATAGTGATCTTCGTCAGTACACTGATGTGATTAGAATGGCAGCCAAGTTATAGCACTAGACGTTATATTAGGTCTACCACCTCTAGACCTCTTTACAAAACAAGGAGCGGAGAACAGCCATAAGAACCCCAAAAAATAGGAAAAAATCTGCAACAGGAATGGGATGGCTTCCCACTACTGAAGATGGATACAGACAAAATGTTACCAGAGTATAATTTGAGGAAAAGTTACATTATTAGTCCTGAGGGCACTGTCCTTGTCTACATAGGATAATATAACCGATTTTACGAAAGGCCCAAAAACAAATAAAGAGGCCCAAGCATGAGCATACTCGCAATCTCTCGGGCAAAGATTAAAAAATCCCTGGGGGTGAGCTCTACGATTTTCTAAGCAGAAACGGAGGAATAATCATATCTACATGATAAATAGTGAACAGAGAATTTAAAAGAGAAGGACATAAGTAAATTTACAGACAGCAAAGCATTGATCCTAGTGCTCATCGGATACAGACAGACATTTAAATTAATCGAAGATATCAAAATGCTAACAATATATACCTTACAAATATGAAGGGACACAGCATAATCAAGTGGCTGATTGGAAACAATAGGAGAAGATCTGCAGACACAGAAGAGTAGCAACCAGTTAAAACAAAGACATGGATGAGACTTACAGAAAAGTAAAACATAAGTTTTTTATGCTGAGAAGGACTATTGGTCTTAATCTAATTAAGACCAACATTCAATAAAATACACAAAACGAGTTTAATACAAATGTGAAATTCTCACCTTTAACTCTTCTTCCATTTCCGACAATTTCCTCTCCATTGCCCTTTTTTCTCGTTTTTCAATTTCAGACATTGGATTCTGGTTCTGAAATTATGAAAGTTTATTTTTAAGAAAGTAGTAAAACAGGAGGAGAAGAGGGCAATGTACCCCTCATACATACAATGCGGGAGTGCCAATTTTTAACTACCCTTCCCCCCTTCCCACCCAAAAACTACAATAAAGAAGAATGGAAATAGCTTACCATTTGGTTGAGCGTCTCAATAACTGACTTGGCATCTCTCAATTCTGCTCGCAGTACTTTAACCTCGGCCGTGGATGCTTGCCACAATGCTTTGTAATCAAGATTCTCATCGGCAGCATTGTCTAATCCGTCGCCTGCATGGTTTACTCCGACACCAGTACCTTCATCCACATCCGTGCCACTCTAAAAATAAAGAATATGTAGGTCATAAAGCCACAACAAATACGCACTCGCTGATTAGTACAGGGTAAAGGGTATCTGAGTATGCAAAATCTGAAAGACATAATTCGACTTTTGGATCTTAGAGAACTCACTCAGGGCTACTTGGAAATGTATGTTGCCGGTACTTGGAGTGGTCGACCTGAGAAATTTTCAAGATGGCCACATTCAGGGTTGAAAATATTTTTAAATGTCATCTACTGGCAAAATCTAACAGATCCAAAAGCACACGCAGATACTGTTTACGCTCGCTCTACATTATCCAAACACACTTCGTATCCTTCCGAAGTCACAGACGCCAAACTCCGTGAAGAATCGCGCCTCACCAGCGCAGACAAAGAACGAGATTTTTCTTTATTGAGATTCGAATTGACCTCAGGTAGCACTTTTTGTTCACTTCTGTTTTTGCGAGCCGGTGGAACGGGCGGCGGATCCTTCGACTTAACGTAATCTTTATATTGACGATTCTTGCTCCGGTTGTAATTCCTCGAAGTTGGTGTAATCAAATTAAGGGAATGTAATGTCGAATGAGAGGAAGGCAAGTACACGCCGCCGTATCCAGAAGAAGTTCCTCCATAAATGCCGTGACCGATCGACTGCCGGGACCGAGAGCCACTGCTCGTGTAAGGGTTGTAGTGTTTGTAACTCGAAGGAGAAGTGTAAGACGACGAGTATCCCAAAGACGGAGCGTAAGATCTGCTTCCGACCGAACTATATGGCTGACTCATTCCACTAGAAGAGGAGCCGAACCATCCGGAGCTTCGAGGTCTGCTCATGAAGCGACTTGTCGAACTCGAAAGATTTTTGAGGAAACTCGGTAATGTATCGTGCTTTCGTTGAGACATTTTTCAGCCTTTAACAAAATACACATGCGAAATTACTCATCCGTATCGACCGTGAACGCAAGAAACACAGCCACTGGCACGAAATCAAAATATAACTGAACTGTGTGGACCACAATACAGCTTGTGGAAACTTCATTTAGTGACGCCCACGCTGAAATCAACAGATACTTCACAAATCTGGCATAGGCGGGAGAAGAAATTACATGGAAGTGGGGGTCATCACATAAATCAGGAAACACACTACGCCGCTCGCTTGGCTGTTTATTTTTAGTTTTTTTTATATTGTCCACTCACAAACTAAACTGCGATATTAAAATAGTTTTTCTGACTAAAGACAAAAAGTACAAATGTAAACATGACGTTGCTTTCCTCGTCAATCAATGTGTTATTTTTAAATTTGGCACGGAGAATGAAGGGCATCATAAAACACTCATAAGCTATTTATTAGAACTAGTATTCATACTAAAATAAAATCAAACATTTTAAACGACCATAATATTAAAGAAGTTATTCCAACTAGTCTATGATTATACCGATTGAGTTTAAAAAAAATATATGGCAGATGACTGGAGCAGTTACAGGCTATATTTAGCCTAACCCACATATTAAAAACAGATGGTCTCTCTCCACTACGCTGAGTCCTCCCTTTCTTAGTATAAATAAAGGTGTAGGTATTGCTAAAAAGATGACGAAAATACTAACATCTACTTGGTTTATTTTTAGAGACTGATGTAATAAATATGAGGCACGTGTAATGGAAAACAGTTTTCCTTCTGGGCTTAAAATAGGACTGATGTAGCTAGTTTCTGTTAGAGGAAAACACATGTGTGCCCAGTATATAATGCAGTCTTTATTTAGCCTGGAGATTTAATGGCTTTGAGCGGTGCCAAAATAATTCTACCTGACCGTGAGAGAAAGTAAACCAGAAAATGAAACAAAATTGTTTAAAAACTTATCTTTTAAAACACTGCTGTGAATATTTTATATGATATTGTAAGCGTCTGAGTATAAAAATTAGAAAAGAAATATAAATATATATATATATATATATATATATATATATATATATATATATATATATATATATATATATATATATATATATATATATATATATATATATATATATATATATATATATATATATATATATATATATATATATATATATATATATATATATATATATATATATATATATATATATATATATATATATATATATATATATATATATATATATATATATATATATATATATATATATATATATATATATATATATATATATATATATATATATATATATATATATATATATATATATATATATATATATATATATATATATATATATATATATATATAAGTATATGTATATATATGTGTATATGTATGTGTATATGTATATGTATATGTATGTGTATATGTATATGTATGTGTATGTGTATGTATATGTGTATGTATATGTGTATGTATATGTGTATGTACATGTACATGTGCATGTACATGTACATGTGCATGCACATGCACATGTATGTATGTATGTAAATATGTATGGATGTATGTATGTATGGATGTATGTATGTATGTATGTATGTATGTATGTATGTATGTATGTATGTATGTATGTATGTTAGTATGTATGTACGCCAAGGCCAAAATTCTACATACAATATTGAAAATCCATCAACAAAGTTCAATTTAGAGTTAGAAGTAAAAAAGTTATAGTATTGGTACATATCACAGAGAAACAAAAGTAGTGAAAGAAGGAGAGTCTTACCTGTTCAGAATCACCATTTGGGGTGCAAGGTACATCCTGTTGAAATTAAAAGACATGTCATGAATTTCAATTATCGTATTGAGGAATATGCTAGTTTGAATCGTTTTAAATTTATTCTTTTTCTATGTGATGAACTCACTTTAATTATGTCCCAAGAGCTAGCGCCGAACATATCACACCATTTTAAGTGAAAAATACTTAGTATATTTTTTGTTCTCGATGGACCCAGGACCAAAGAAATTGCATTTTGGCTACTGGGAGCAGTTGCGTTTTGCGGGAATCTGAAGTTGAAATCTTCCAAAAAAGTAACCGTGCGACTAAAACCTATCATCGGCTTCAAAAAATTAAAATTTTATCAGGTCTCAAATTAAGCAAAAGAAATACCAAAATAATGGCAAAAAAACAATATTGATATATTTAAAATTGAATTTTATCATAGTTTAAAAATAAAGGAGAAAATTTGTCTACATAAAGGAGAAAATTGGCCAAAAAAAAACTACAAATCTCCGCCGACTACTTTATGCGAACAGATTAATTATGCAACTCTAATCAATATTTCATTCCAGATTCCTAGCAAACGTAACCGCTCCTGAAAGCCAAACTGTCGTTTCTATAGTCCTGAGACATCTAGGACTCTCCTATCAAACTATTATGTAGAAATTCTAATTTCATAAAGCTCTTATTTAGTTCTTAGCATCGTTAAGCAGAACATCGTACTGGATGTTATGTTTTTTAATAGATTATAATGCTCAATGATTTCCACATATCATAACACAGCTACATGGACTCGTTGATTGTGAAACGTAGTTTTGGAACCTTCCAGTGAGTTAAATCTTCTCTAGAGTCTAATCTGAGGCTAGTAAGTTAAATCGTATATGCATTACGATAATATTATATGAATAGTTCTTAATTTTATTCTTTTATTACTAGCTGAGCCAAACCTAGCTCTGCGGACATTTTTTTTAACATTAACCATTCATTGATGAATCTTGCATTAAAAGTAGATAAGTAGACCTGGGGGGGTAGCGGGGGCAGAAGGGGTGGTTCCATTCCCTTGTTCCTCATAATTACGCCACTGTGTGTGTCGTACATATGTACATAGTTAATAATGCAAAAGCTAGGGCACACCGAGATCAATTGTTGGGAATCTACTACTTCAGAATAAACAAGTACGGCAAATCATGCTGGTACAAAACACTGCCTGGTTATAGACTTAAAGCCATTTACAGAATAAATAAAACAAAATATAGTTAGGCTACAATAGCAGTTAGATGTTTAACCCTTGGAGTAAATGGGTATTTTCATGGATGCATCTGTCTCTTTTGTAGGATTTTCGGCGACATCGACTTAAAGTACTATAACTACGAAACTACTACACCAATCATAAAAAGAACAACTGCACAATGATTGCATTGAAATTTCGAATATAGAATATTGAAATATCATTTTGTAAAACAATTAGATAATTATGAATAAATATGAGAACGTCAAAGTGAAAAAAACGCGGAACCAGATCTGGTCGTATCATACTCAACGGATAATTGTTCCACAACCAGATTTGGTCGTATCATACTCAACGGGTTAAGAGTCAAAATGCGGGAAAATTTTTGTTCCATAATTTATAACCACTTTTGAAGAGGATTATGTCAAAAACAAAGTCTAGTTGAGGGAGTTTTTATTTATTAAGGTCCAGAACAATATCGATACAGTAAAGATAGAAATTTTGTCTATGGCACATTAACGAGTAAAATTTAAGTGAATTTTCATTCACTCTTTTAAATATTAATCGCCCCGAAGTAGATCAATTCACCCGCTGGGGCGCAATATTGCTTAAGTTGAAAATTATTACCTAAATCAAAGTCAATGTAAGGAGTACAGCCTGCGGGCTTGTTTACGGCGAGGCACTCGCAGCCAGAGGAGGAGCCCTGAACTCTCAGTTCTTCTAACTGTGACTATCTTCTAACCGCGAAGATACGAAGTGCCATAAAGCATTCCTTGCTACTGACTAGATCAGAGTACCACATGGGACAACAACATATATTATTTTACTTACATCTATATCGACTTGATTGACACCAGTAGATCGTCTCTTTAGTCTTCGTCGTCTTACAATGTTTTTGGTCGATGGAGCGCGGCTCTGATCGAGAGATTGATCTTTATCATCAGCTGCTATAATAATAGATAATTACATAATTATTAGACAAATAAAAGTGTAATACATTTTTAATTTTCTATTTTTTAATTGTGGTAAAAACTGGTGCAGTTGTATTTAAATGTATTTTCAATGGCAGGTGCCCCTCAAAACAAAAACATTTTGCCTAATTACTGGAATTATTTACTCTGCATATTTTGATTTATCATTATCTATTAAGATCTTACCTTTATCACCGGTGCGGATTTTGTTTTCAACAGTTTCAGAACTGATCTGCCTAGGCAGCGATAAAGTGAAAGTCGCATCTGTAGTATTAGCGAGCGTAGCTGGCAATTTGGAGATAGTGTTTGAAGAGGTAGTCTGCAAGTTTTCCGGTGAACTCGTGTTTACTGATACTTTGTTGCTTGAAGCATATATGCTGGTCGTTTTGGCTGATTCCATCGGAATGGTAGCGGCCGTCGTAGATGGCAAAACAGCAGAAACCGAGTTCACAGTGGTGGGGGATCGCCGGCTGAGCACCGTTGTGCCTACTTTTGGTAAAGTAGACTCGTCCGTAGGGTCGCCTGATAAAGCCGTCGGCTTCGTAGCGTCCTCGAGAGCAAACTGTTGAAAAAGAGTTTGCGGGTTAATAATAGCTTTTGTTAAATGCTGTTACAGTAGCTTTGAGAGAAAGAAGGGTGAGAACTAAGGTTGTTTTGCCTAATTATGTATTTCTAAAAAAAAAATATACAAAAGATGCATTTTTTAATCGATTGGTGTCAGCGCCTTAATGCCTCAAGAAGTAATAGGTAAATATTGTTTACTTTTATCTCTTACAAGTAATTTCAAAACAATAATATACTGCCTTGCCGTTTATTTTATAATAATCCTGTTCTTAGTACTTAAACATGCTGCCCTTGTAGACGGGGACCTTTGGCCCTCAAAATAACTATCAGATGGTATAATTTGCTTCTGTAGTACTAATTATTAAAAAAGTTGAGCATTAATATCTCGAAATCAATATCGGAGATTTGCAAACAAGATCAAACAGATTTACAGTGTGAATTTTGTAGCACCCAATGTTCCGGTGATTTTGCAAGTGCTGTTGTCGAGGTTAGACTCTGTCTAGGGTAGTCTGAATCTACCCTCGACAACAGCAGTTGCAACATTGCCGAAACATCGGCTGCTATAAACTTCATGCGGAAAATCCGTGTTATATTGTTTATAATATCAAACAACCGCGATAGTCTTCGATTTCATCAGAGATTCAATTGGCATTTGTTTTAAAATTTTACATTTAGCGGTTCTTGAGTTGTTTTTTAATTTTATCTTGAAAACTACTAAATTGATTTTGATCACGTATAACCCAGCCCGATAAATCAGCCAACAATAGAGAAAAAAAACATCAAAATCAGTCTAGTGGTTTTGGAGATCTTAAGCGACAGACAACCAAACAGACAGAAACTCTCTTTTATATTGTATGTTAGAATGAATGATTGAGAGGAAATTGTATATACATAGACCCCTAAAGTTTACAAATAAACAAACATTCCACAACTTTGCGACAACATTGAGGTTAAATGAAAATATCATGCACTAGTAAAAAACAAACACAATGCAAAAGAGAATATAAAAAGCGAAAATATGAAAAAAATGAGGTGAACCAGTCTGCTAACAGCGATAAAAGCTACGTGTTAAGATGAGAAATAATCGAGAAATGCACAAATATTCATTTGTCCAGCGATACAAGATTGAGAGTAATAAATATTGACGTGAACACATTTACAGTATGCATTAAGTAGCAGAGTCTCGGAAAAGACTCATTGTAAAGATATGTTAGAGGACCTTGCTGCCCGCATCGACACGGAGCCTCCATGATGGCCGGCGCTCGTTGCCACCTGTGGCTATCGTCGCAGTCGCGGTTATCGTCGTGTGGTTGCTCAGCGGCAGTGTAACCGCGACGCAATTACTAGTCTCCACTTCACCGACCCTCTCCTATGAGGTAATGGGTAAGAGGAACGTTACTCTTCGTTCATATAAAGGAAGATCTATCCATCTTGCATCTAATCTGTTTTGAATAGATTGAATCTAAACGAATTGATCTGGACGGTAAGACCAAAGTATATATGTTGCGCAGTAATTAAGCACTTTAAGAAGTGTGTGGCATTTGCTAAGTGTCCAACAGCACTGGACAGTTGTCGTTAGGTCAATAATTGCATTATCTATCCAGAAATATGGACACTTTGCAAAGTCAGCAACAGGTTGGACGTATGTTGTATCGAGTTATTATTATTTTTTATATTATGTTTGAAATTGCCCATAAAAAAATTGATTTGCAAGTGCCAAAATCATGAAGGACGGCAGAAAAGGTATGCTGCATTTATTCAGAAGCAATCAATGATCAAGAAATGGAGTGTAAGATAGGTGTGAATCCTTTACATAAAAATTGTAAGCGACTACCAAGGCCTGCTATAAACTCGAATTGCAAATGTCAACAGCGCGCTGTCGTGTCATGACTAAACGCTGTAAATTGAGATACAGTTTTTCATGGTAATAGAGATTTTTTTAAATACATGCCTGTCTGTCTGCTTCAAAAAATCAGACAGAAACCTTACAGGCTATCTTGTATAACAAAAGAAAAGACAGGCTTATTGAATGGGCCTAGATGAATATACTGTCAAGATTCCCACTTACTCAAACAGCCATTTTCAATTTGCAATGATATAAGCGATATCTGAGTATGTAAAATCAGAATTACATGGTTGACTTCTTGATCTCAAAGAACTCATTCTGGGCTACTTAAAACATACATTGCTGGTAGATGCCATAAGTCTCTTCAGGGGCTCCATTTTTTAATCAATAGAGAAAATGTTGTATAGGAGATGGCATCACACTATCGTTTTTGAATTGGGTGTTGTGTATATAAAAATGGTCAGCTCCAAAAAACATAAATTGGAGAAAAAGTTCATAAACTGTGGCGCCTATAACATACGCGCTAGCCTAATTTTCTTTTTAGATTATTAAAATATAGGATCTACAATTTATCTATTGTGATGGTGGAAATTTATGCACAGCTAGTATAGGAGCTATAGTAATTTATAGGTTGGCTTTGCCACTTTTGCATCTAACCCTTGGATATGGCCGCTTTTGCTACAGATTATTGATAAATTTATATTAAATATCAAATATTCTTTTTTCAATTTAGAAGTTGATTAACCCCTAGAGCCCCAATTGGCCGATATCGGCCACAACACGATTCGGCGTGACGGCCCCGTTTTAATTTTATTTTAATTTAATTTGTTTTATTTGATTATGTTTTATTATGTTAATATGTTTTATTTTAATTATGGGTACAGTGGTTTGGCAGAAATTAATGTTTTGGTGAGACAGTGTCATAATTCATTTTTTTTACTAATTTTTACTAAAATTTTTTGGGACATCAACTTGTCAATCGGCTGAGGAGCTGAGGCCTAAAGGGTTAATAACTTCTTTGATTTTGATCTCATAATATTTTGCAATATAATATTATTTGTTATGGCGAAAAATTTGTTAAAATAGCAATAATTAATAAACAAATCTAGCGGCGATGGAGATGGCTAGTTTTGCAACCGACATCATTTGTAAATAAGACGAAAACAAATTTACTTTTTTCATGAGAAATTTAATTGTTTTAAATACTCCTCTTTAATGCCATGGGTGCTATTCTGTCAGGAGAACCTATTTATGTAAAGGATACAAAGTCACTGATTTCTGGAGTTTGCCGCCTTCACATCGAGGCAACACAATGGATATTCGAATGTAAGGTGGAAAATCTCTATTTAAAAAAAAATCCTAAGGCATTTTCAAGATAGCCGCTACTTCACTTTCAAAGTTGAATATCTTTTCTATTCCAACTAATAAATAGTAAAGTTTGTGATCATTTCTGTATAAACTGAGGTTGATAAAATAATTTCCAGTATAATACTTACACCTACCTTCGGAAAAATAGATATATGTATATATTGCAAGTAATGTAAATCAGATAATTTCAATAAAATAAAAAAATATTATTTACAAAAGATTACTGATTATTTTACTTAAATACAAGTAACATTGATTCCACTAAAGAGGAAAGTCACGCTATAAAATTCAAAATCGCTATTGTAAATTTTTTTTGCTAACTTTGTCATTATTAATTATAAAGACGATGGGACATATGTCATTGAAAAGCTCTTTTCATGACTGTCATTTGTTACTATAGCGGTCAGTCTCAAATCATTGTGGGGGAAAAGTTACAGCTAAAACAAATATCTATGTCATTGTATCAAAAAAATCGTTTATTATAGTAAAATATCATTATTACGCTTAGTGTCGTAATAACAAACTACTCATCATATATTACAACTGATGCTACCACAATGCATTACTATTGTTACTATGGCGGTTTCTCAAAAAAAAGTTATCGCAACTCGAAACATGCTGGTGATATGCTTTTTTTTTATATAGTGACACTGGTATTTCTTTTTGCTATAACTTTATTTTCCCACAATGATTTGAGACTGACTGCCATAATAATAAATGACAGTCAAGAAAAAAAAATTACAACGACATATATGTGGTCGTTATTGGTCCGTTGGGACACAAATCACACATTTTTGCCCATCCCTTTTAATGTTCTGTTATACTACTGTTTTTCAAGTGACAATGATTATATGGGTACCAACCGAAGTTGAGCGTATTTACACTAAATAATGTCAATACTTGCAACAGTTTTAGTAAATAATTTGTGGAACTGCATAATGACATGGGAAAATAATATTATAATGTTGAAATATGACAGAAATAAAAAATTCAGTGCCTTGTGGTCAAAACCGCTCTAGATTTTTAAGGGCTACATTTTTATTATACCAGTTAAAACTTTCCACTGCCTGCACTAGCTTGAATGCAAAAAAAAAAGAATTGTAGGTATTATCCCAAAAATAAAATACATTTTTTTTACTGAAATGGATCTATGATGTCCAATATTGTTGGACATTGTTGGACTCATCTTCAAGTGCTCAATTAGTGTCTGCGATATATAGATCAGTGGTTTTTAATAGGCCGCCTGCTTGTGATAACAATTAAAAATATGTATCCCTATTTAACATCATTAATTATACGAGGTCTGTTCAAAAAGTATCACAAATTTTGTGTTTTATCAAAAATTATTTATTTATTCATGAATATCTATTTTGTCCCCTTCAAAGTAATCTCCACCAGATATTAAACACTTGTGCCAAGGTGTGGTCCAATCCTCGAATCACTTCAAAAAATCATTTTTTGTGATCTTGTTCAGCTCCTTCTTCGATGCCGTCTTTATTTCCTCAATCGTAGCGTAGCGTCGTCCTTTCATGGGCCTCTTCAGTTTCGGGAACAAGAAAAAGTCACAGGGGGCCAGATCTGGGAAATACGGTGGCTGCGGCATTATTACTGTGTTGTTATTGGCCAAAAATTTGCACACAAGCAACGATGTGTGAGCAGGGTCGTTATCATGGTGCAAAAGCCAATTTTTGTTCTTCCACAAATCCGGGCGTTTCTGGCGGATAACTTCCCGCAAATTGCGCATAACTTACAGGTAATATTCCCTATTGACCATTCTACCCTGTGGCAAGAACTCATGATGCACCTCGCCCCTGCAATCGAAGAAAATAGCAATCGAAGAAATCGAAGATGCTTCAAGGATTGGAAAAAACGTTGGCACAAGTGTATAATACCTGATAGCGATTACTTTCAAGGGGACAAAATAGATATTCAGGAATAAAAAAATATTTTTTGAAAAAACACATAATTCACGATACTTTTTGAACAGACCTCGTATAATCCTATTATAATTTATACATACAGTAAAGTAGATATTTAGTAAAGTAGATCATTAGGTAATAAAATATTGGAAGACTGTATCCAACAACTTTGGTTTGCTAGTTATGATAGTTGAAATAACCAGTTCTTAAAGACTTAGGAACCGCTGATATACATATAGAACAAGCTTCTTAATAATATTGAGAAAGCTATATTTATATTCTTTTCAGCATTGCATTATCACTGTAACACAAACATTTAAAAAGTTTAGAGAGAAAAAATGTTAGTGACATTCATTCACACTTTGTACAATTTCTATAATAGCATTGAGGATTTCAAAGATTACATCACCTAATTTATTTTGATATCTAAAACAGTGTTAATTAAAATCTTTTAAAATCAACCAGGGATGGTTGAAATAGAATCAAACAGCTCTAATAAAATGAATCAATTTATTGATTTATTTTAAATCAAAAAGCTCTCTTGAGTGTACCAATTAATCAAAGATTTTGTGATAAGGGCAAGCAAATAGAAATCGGGAGCTATAACTCCACTTCCTCATAGATTTGGTAATTTTTAAAGATTTGTCACATATCAGATGAAAATTGTTTTGCACTGTTTCTCAGCTACGTAAGAGGGCTGTCCAGAAAGTATATGATCTAATGCTGTAACTTTGAATTGAGTGGGCAATTGTCAAAAACAGGAACTCTTATTAATATTACAAACCCCCGCTAAACGACTCGATGCAACAGCTATTTAGTTAGGAACGGTATGCAGCTGTGTAAAAGTTCATGCATATTTAGGCGGCCTGGCCTGCACATGTCACAAAAATCCTGGAATCGCTTCTATATGTAAGAATAGTCGCATCACTAGATGCGGACCGAACAAAGCATGATCTGATAAGAGAGATATACAATGCGATGTGCTGCGGCCCGTTGTGGCTGTAATAGGCGCCAGCCTTAAATGTCATATTTCACCTTAACCAAACAAAGAGATTGCATTATTTTTTTCCCCAAAACTTGGGCAATCTTTGCCTGATTGATTTGTCTGATTTTCGACAATTTTCTTGTTATATGTAAAGTGAATAAATTAAATTAAAGAGTGATCTATGTGATTTTAAAAATGGGTAGTACTTCAATTGATAGTGACTGTCATCACTGAATACCAAAGGGGTAGTTTTTTTATAACACGGGATCGTCATACGTCTGGAGAATGTCTGGGCAGCAAAAGATTTATGGAAAAGTGGCAATTAGGCACTTCATCGGGATAACAAAGCCATTCTACAATCTTATAGGAAATTCTGGTGAAACACAGCATTTTTAACTGGATCAACCCCCTTAACCCCTAGAGCCCCAATTGGCCGATATCGGCCACAACAAGATTCAGCGTGACGGCCCCGTTTTAATTTAATTTTAATTTAATTTGTTTTATTTTATTATGTTTTATTATGTTAATATATTTTATTTTAATTATGGGTACATGGCAGTAATTAATGTTTTGGTGAGACAGTGTCATAATTCAATTTTTTTACTAAGTTTTACTAAAATTTTTTGGGACATCATCTTGTCAATCGGCTGAGGGGCCGAGGCCTGAAGGGTTAAAGACATTCCCTGATTTCTTGGGATTTTTTGGCCTCTGGGAAGTTGGTGCGCTACAACATCAGATACTTTCCAAACAGCTGGTGTATGTAAGATTTCAGGATTAAATTAATTTTCAAATCCCTTCAGCCTATCTAGACTTTTCACTAATTAATCAGTACATGCCTGAGAACTCTTTGATTAGACCTCAGGAACCCAAACTTTGAGAAGATCTTGAGAATCTTCAAATAACACACAAATATACTTATAAAATAAAAAATATATTTTTCACTTACGTTCTTGTCTGTGCTGGTATCATTGCTACGAGCGGTAGGTGTTTGGGATGGGGGTGTTCCATTGCTGCTGCCCGTCTTCTTCACTTTGACTAGTTGCTCAGCAGACTTCAATTCATCCAGAGTAACGCCCTGTGTAGATCTACGTGTTTCGCGTGCACGTTTAGCGTGTGCTTTTCTTTGCGATTCACTCTCATCATCGCGGACCGGTGGCACAAATGATCTAAAAAAAAACATTCAATTGAAAAGGCATCCGACAAAGCATACCTAAGTTTGAAAAACAGGCAAAAACGTTACACAAGCGATTTTAATAAGGTAAAATATGTTTGTTTTTCATGCTGTTTTATTTTAATAATGTTAGCATTTCGGGTCATAGATTCAATCAAGCTGAAGATTAACCATTTTTACCATATCAATAATTAAAATGTGTACAGTAAAAATGCAGACGATTTCTTCCTAATAATATACATTTCGTTCCTTGCAAAGAGTCACATTGCAACACCAATCAAAACAACTCTAATGGGCCGGCCATTTGCGCAGTTTCTAACGCAGCTCGCACAAACCAAAAAATGCAACTTACGCAAACTTTGCACTACATAAAGTGCAATAAAAATAATTCTTTATTCGGGTAATTTAATTTGGACACAGCCTCTTTGGAGGCAATTTGCTTGCACCGTGTGGGCGCATTATGGTGTTCCGTCTTTTCTGCACAAACGTATACCGCGCAAATAAGTCACTGCATCAATAAGACAAAATAGCATAAAATGTCAACACCCAAAATGGTACACTGCAGAATCACGACCAGAAAAGATTTGATAGATTTAGGGCTGAAAATCAGATTATTACTGCTTTCCAGATAGCCTATTTACCAGGTAGTCAAAATAACATTTGCCCGCCGAGTACAACTGGTAATAATCAACTGGACTAGAATGGTAGGACTTAATAAATTTCGATTTAAAAACAGGACAAAGGTTATATTTTCTGGCACTAAATTGTTCATGCACACACTGATTTCTGAAAATACACACTTAGAGTTACTTTCAAATTTTCCTGGTTAAAGTTTCACACTGCTCCAGATATGTTAATAGTATGTATACAGACGTTTCTTGTATATTGCTAGAGCGGACAATAGTGAATATTGTTCAAATACTCAGTGCTTATACACAAAAAAAATCTGTATATTTGTTAGGGTTTCTATTCTGTGAATAGTAAACGTAAGCACCGATTAAAAAGCAAACGACAATTATTTGTGAAGTCTTTTTTTTTACTTGAAGAAGTTCTTGAATATATTCCCAGGAGATAATTTCACCGCAGCAGACTGCTGTTGTGGGCTGCTAACATTACTTTGTTGGTTGGTTATCGCACCTGATGAACTTTAAATTAAAAAATGGAGTTTTATATAGCTTATTGTATTGCAAAAAAATAAGACTGTTTTTTTTTCCAGATGAGCGAGATTTCTAAATCCACTACTCTACTTTGCTTTCACTACTCCACTCCATGACCAATAATTTCTACATGTGTACTTATTGAATAAACAAATCGTTTTAAAAACAGAGACATACCTGATGGTTGGAGATTGGACTGACTGAGGAGACAACACATCCTCCGTTGGAACTACTCTCATACTCCTTTAAAGAAAGAAATAAAACATTAATCACCTCAATACTATAATTCTTATATAAAACTAGCTAAACCCAGCCATGCTGTTCTGTGGCTACGTCTGATATGAAATGAATGCTGAAACTGGTTAAAAATCGCTGCTTTAGAATCACAATTACTCAAATATTACGATGTATATAACTTAAAATTATAAATTGATAAAAACATAATGGCTTAAATTACATTTTCATTAAAATGTTTTTTAATAAACACCTAAAGACTATGAAAATTACGAGGGGAAAATCATTTAAAAAGATCAGAAATGCTTTTGCTGAGATCATATTCCCACCCCTTTTAAACATTTATTTATTTATTATTTTATTAATGTATTAATTACTTATGCTTACATTCGAATGCAAGAGCCCAAAAGAAAAGGAATTTACGATCCAGAAAAATCCCATCATATTCTTCTAAATTTAGGCATACATCTGTCTGAGCCCAGGTTAAAAATAGCGCATAAATTAAATGTAAATGTATGTTTTTCTAATGTGCTTACTAAAGTGCAACCAAGCCCGCCATGCTAGGCACTCCTATGATAAGGAGAGCTTAACAATAAACAAAGGGAAGACGGCAATAAAATCGCTGAAAAATGGTAAAGCGCCGGGTCTAGATCAAGTTACGGCCGAGATGATCAAAGCTGGAGGTGACATTCTATTACAACAACTACATGTTCTCCTAACGCATATTTGGCAATCGGATCGTATTCCGTCGGCATGCAAGAAAGCCATCGTTGTGCCAATTTTAAAGAAAGGCGATAGCAGAGAATGCAAGAATTATCGCGGTATTAGCCTTCTTTCAATAGTCGGAAAAGTATTTACGAAAATCATACAGTCGAGGCTACAAAAACATCGAGAACAAACGAGCCGAGAGGAGCAAGCAGGATTTAGACCATACCGAGGATGCATTGATCAGATATTCACTCTTCGTCAGCTAACGGAAGAAAGAATACGGTGCGGCAAACGAACAATCGTCATCTTCATAGACTTTAAATCCGCCTTCGATTGCATCGATTGGAACAGCTTATGGAGTGCCTTGGAGACAGAACACGTGCCACCAAAAATCATTAAACTTCTCCAATCATCGTACGATGGCTTAACCAGCAGCGTTCGAATCAGTAACGATTTGTCTGAGGAATTCTTGATTCAAACTGGTGTTCGACAAGATGTCGCATCACCGCTACTTTTTAACGGTGATCGACGCGATTATGCGGAGAGCATTCGACGGTCGACGCGGAGTTAGATACGACGAATCAAACTTCATAACCGATTTGATGTTCGCCGATGATAGCGCCGTTTTCGCCGACACTGATGCCGAAGCAACGGACATTTTATACGACATATCCGGAATTGCTCAATCATATGGATTGAAAATCAATGCGGATAAGACCAAAGTGCTCACTACGGACGGTTCAAAGGCCAGCGTTTACCTTGATGGAACCCAAATCGAACAGGTCCCACAATTCAAGTATTTAGGATCGTTGGTTACGGAAAAGAAAGTGGCATCGACGGCCGATGTCCATAGCCGGATTGGTCAGGCAACAGCAACATTTGCCTCGCTCAAGTGGTGCACATGGAAGCGAACGAATATTACCATCAAAACCAAAGTACGACTATACCGAACGTTTGTTCTTCCCATTCTTCTTTATGGATCGGAAACGTGGACGTTACTACACTCAGACCTCAAAAAGTTCGAAGTCTTCCAAATGCGATGCTTGAGGCAGATTCTCGGTGTCTCACTCCGCGACCGAATTCGAAACGAGACCAATAGAGAAAGACGCGATCTAGTAACAACGATCGAAGAAGAAGTACAAAAACGTCGACTACGATGGTTCGGCCATGTTTGCCGAATGAACGACAATCGCTTGCCACGTAAACTTCTTTGGCGACACCGTCTGACAGAATGGAGAATTCAGCAATCGGCACCGAAGAAAACCTGGCTAAATAACATCAAAGACGACCTTAAAAATCAACGATTGTCCGCTAGGGATGCTCGAGACGTGGCAAAAAATCGTCAAGAATGGAAGCGAATCGTGAATGGAGTACGAGATCCAGCGGCACTGACAGCAGCGTATTGGCTACGAGGGCAACCCCCTCCCCAATCGCCGGCTACGGAATAAATAATAATAATAAAAATAAGGAGAGCTCACTTCCTAGGTCTTATTGGAGTAGCACGGTTATGTAAACAAAAAAAAACAAATTATATTATATATTTCCATTAAATATTTTTTAACGCAGATTATATTCTACAAATGTGAATCCGCCCTTTTGCCGTGCTAGTGGCCGTCGTTCTGCTTTCATACGAACTTTGCTTGTATTGTTCTAATATTGCCCGGCATATTGAAGGCATATTTGTCGACAAGCCTATTTAATGTAAAAGACTAATGTAATGTAAAATTCAACAACAATCCGTTATTTTTATTGTTTGCAGATTTTTTATCTCATTTTGCTGAAAAGTTTCTATATAATAAAAGGGTTTTAGTTCATTTTAAAAGTTTTTCGATTTATTGACTTTTGCATTAAAAAGGCTTTTTGCAATAATCTTGTATGGTTTTTAAGTTTTTATTAGTATTTTCCCAATTAAATACATCATGATCTCAGACCGTCGCTCTAAATGACTGCCTAGAAAATAGCCATAGTTAACGAAGAGGAAATGAAAATATCCATACGTATTATGCCTAATGCTAAATATTCTCTTTTACAAAGGACACGTGGAATCTGCTGATCATATTTATTGTTGCTTTTATATGGTGTGATTTTTCAAAATGAGCAAATAATCAAAATCAGATTCGAAATCCCCGAATAATTGTTCTATCTCATCAGAATTAGAATCGACATCGGTTAAACGATAAATTGTTGCATCCCTAATTTAAATTTAAAACAATGATAGTTACTCTTTATCTGAATCATTCGCCGATGGTCGTCTGCGGATTGAAACATTGCTGTCTGCGATGATTTCTCTACCAGAAGTAAAACTTTCATCTGAGGAAAAAAGAAATATAGAATTCAACACTTACAGAAAACAAAGACACAGTATAAAATAAATAGATTTGAACCATAGAAGTATGGCGAACCATTTTAGTCATCGAAGAATGAGTCATCATATGAGTATATTGCCTCATTAAACTGAAAACTTATCAATTAACTGGATAGCTAACTATAGTTTTTTTAACAATATTATTCTCCTAACAATATTAGTCCCAGCAAAGCGTTTCCAGGAAGTTCTTGACCTACTTTGCGACGAGTGGTCGAGCATTGTCATTCTGAAAATGACGTTTTTGTGCATTTTGGCGTATTCTGACCGTTTTACCTTCAAAGCATTGCTCAATTTCTTGAGCTGAGCTCGATAGCGATCGCCCGTGATGGTTTCTCCTAGTTTCAGCAGCTCACAATAGATGACACCATTTTGGTCCTACCAAATACAACGCATTAACTTGGATCCGTAGATGTCTCTGGAAGTGATTGGCAAGTACGAGCGATATTTTTTAGGTTTGGGTTTCTCGTAAAAGATACTTGGTGGATAAAACCCGTTATTCGGTGGAGAAAACCTTTCTTTTTTGACATTGAAGGAGCATTTCACAAGTTCTTAAACGCCTTTCGATGTCTCTTGGCTTCAACTCTTGAGGGACCCAATGGCCTTCCATTTGAATGATTCCCATGGCCTTCAAACGTTAAGAAACGGTTGAGGGATAAGCATTAAGTGCTTCACCTATCTTCTCTAGCGTCAGACTCGAATCTTCTTCTCAGCTTATTCAAATTTTTCTCCTGGCCTGGGCAGTCTTTGTTATGCACGTCGAAATCACCACTTTTAAATTGGCGAAACCAAGACTCAACTATCCTATCTGTCGGAGTGAATTCCCCGTAAGCCTCCAAAAGCAAACGATGACATTCTGCACCAGTTTTCCTAGAATAACTAAAATATAAAATACAAACGGAGCTGCCATGGAATTCCCCGATCAAAGTCGGGGGCCGGGCCGGGCCCATCATAAAACTTTTTTTTTTTACACTTCTAGGGGGTGAGGGTGAGCGGTGGATTCCGGACTAACGACCGGTTGTGTTGGTTTAGGACAGCTTCCCGCAAATTACGTTTTGTCGCCTCAAATTTTGTCATTTTCGAAGCTCACGAAATTGCCGTATGATTAATATGAAATTACCATATGATAAATTACTTCAACAAAATGACACAGACTGATATTTCGAGCCTAATGATTGGGCTTTGACATGAAATAGTTTGCAATATGTTCAATGCCAACAAAATACAAGCTCTCTCTTACGGCATATTTTACAAAATCGAAGTTTTCAATTCATGGTCACAATAATAAGGAGAAAAATCAACTCACTGCTTCCGGTGATAGCTGTATTTTTCCGAATCTTTGGTATATTTTTCCATGAAATAGTGTCGTCTATACTGTTCTTTTCAATAATCTCTGACGTTCTGGTTGCGGGCGGTGGAGTGCAAATTTCTGGACGCTGGCCTATTGTGATTTCATGAACTGGATCAGGTTTTGGTGTTTCAGTTATCTTGATATCTACAATAATGAAAAATAAAATTATAGACATTGAACATTAAATTCATTGTGGTACAGTAATTCTTTGTATTAAGTCTATTGGTATAAAACACAAATGTAACTTTAATTATTTCTACTACTAAATATTTGCTTGTAATAAAATACATTTCTCAAAATCAGTATTATATAAAAGTTATTAGTCACTCTACAGAAACTAAGGATTTTTAAATCGGATTGAAAGAATGCTATTTTAATAGTCCATTCCATTAAAAAAACAGATACTTTATGAAGATTAAAATAAACATCATTCATAGAGGTATTACGATTACTTATTACAGTATACTGGAATTGCGCAAACACTTTAAAAATTTGCATGAAATTGGATGCTAGCATTGAGTATATAATGTATTACAATGTTCAACGCCGTAGGTTTTAGCAGTTAGGATTCTACTATGAAACGTACTGTTTAGATTACAATCATTGTTCCAAACATTGATTAATCTTCTCTTATATTCAGTATCCCAATTCAGTATTCAGTAGTTAGTTAGTTAGTTAGTTTGACTGGGCTTTTTCCCGCACTTGGCCTCTTGATTGGGCCGTTGTGCGTGGCTCATGTTTCCATTTATGTTACTCCAGCCAACCCAGGCTGTCCCAGAAGGTTAGCAGCCTGTTTGGGTTGCTACAGGCCTCCGGGAGAGATGCTGGAGATTGTAGTATTCTTGCCCGTTGCTCTGCCACGCTCCTGCATTCCATGAGCACATGCTGTGGCGTTTCTTCTTCCTCCATGCATCCTCTGCATAGAGGGCTGTCTGTCACACCTATGGTAAACAGGTGTTTGTTTAGGGGACAGTGGCCTGTCATAGTACCTATGACTTTATGGATTTTGTCCCTTTTTCAGTATTCAGTATTCAGTATTCAATTTATTTATTCAGAATATACAATAAAAGCATGAATTATGAATTTAAGCTAATTATCGCATATTAGAATTCGTCAGTTTAAATGTAGATATAAAACGATTAAAGCATAAATATTAATTCGACAATAGCGTTGACTAAAGTCGGCTTTACACGGCTTTTTGAGAAATGTATTTTATTACAAGCAAATATTTAGTAGTAGAAATAATTAAAGTTACATTTGTGTTTTATACCAATAGATTCTAAACACGCTGTTACGGTATCCTATGTAAAGATAAACTTTTAATAATGTATAGGTGGTATTAGCAATCCTGTGGTTAATCGTAACATCTCTTCAAAGTTATGGAAAAGCACGAAAGATAAAATATTATGCCTTTAAGCTGCGCCAGCTTCAGAGTTCCGCTCTGTAACTAGGGGGCCCTTAATTTTAACATCACAATGAATATTGAATTTTAGATTAATGTACAAATCTTCCTTCACAGATTTTTCCGTGGATTCAGCGTCCACTCTGTTTATTCAACAATATAAATCCGGGATTTTCTGATGTTGTTACATTTACAGAAGTTTATGTGTCAAACCAAAAGACGTACAAATGACAAAACCGATACCTTCTTGTGTTAAGTCTGTGTTGCCACGCTCCACCCTCTTGAGTTTGTTGTGAAGAGGTTCTCGTAGAGCAGGAGGGGGCCGCTTATTGGCCATAATGGCCTTGTTAGTTTGCACCGCAGCGAGGTAAACCGACATCTTTTGTTGCAGCCACTGGACCAATTCGGAATCGGCAACCTCAATGCAATTCAAACCCTGTAAAAATGGAAACACTGTATGAAGAAAAGACTTTTGATCCGAGTTTGCTCATGGTCCTTCAAGTCTTAGAGACGAGAGGCAAAAAGTATACTTATAAACTTACAAGTACTGAAAGCAAAAACATTTTTTAAGAGTGCCTCACCTTTTTAAGGTATTGTTTAGAAATTTAGCGAATTGTTACTCAAGTTTTCACAGAATGCACCTTTTTTGATCAGTTAGGTTTCTGTAGTCTATGATTTGAGTAGCGAGAGGAAAGCGAGAGATCTATCATTATATTTTGTTACATTTTGATAATGACAGCGCTCATTAAAAACATTTAAAACAATTCATGCTTTCACTTGCCAAAACAATTGGATTGTGAGGCTGTTCGTAATGGGTGCTGGTTGTTCATTGCGCCTAATGATCAATCGGGCATTGAAAAAAAGGAGTTTAGTTAATACAAAATCATCAGAATATGAGCTATGATGATATTATACTACTGTTCCATCTTGCAATTGAATGCACTAACTATTATGAAATAAAAGTAGACTTGAAAAATAATAGTTAAAGGGGTCAAAATGGCATCGACTTTTGGGGGTGTTTAGAGGGTTAAATCTAAAATCATAAAAGAAAAGTATTTGGATCGACACTGCAGTGCAAACTGCACGGGGCCAGGCGCGGGATGGGAATTTGAAAATGTGGGGGAGAAATGCTATTATAAAAGGCACCGATATCGGTGCATATGCGCTTATGCGCATATGCGCTTCTATTTATTTGAGGTAGTCTTATGGCGTTTTAAGCCACTAAAAAGGTGTAAATCCAATTTAATAAGACATATTTCAAAATTACTTACAGCAGCATTTACAATTTCCATGTCCGCTCCATGCTGAATTAATATTTCGGCAACTTGACGTTGATTGAAATGTGCAGCTGCGTGCAACGGCGTCCAGCCCTCTGAGTCGATGGCATCTACATTTACTTTACATCTTTTAAGAAGACCGCTGACGACCTATAAGAAAACAATATATATAATTTTTGCTAAAGCGCGGGCCTGTGAAGTGAGCGCAGCACCATGGAAACAGTGATGAACCAGACATATCCAATTCTATTACAATAACAGGTCTTCATTTAAATGATTTGCTCCAAACCAAAGGGTCTGTTGGTAGGGTTGATTTGATACTACCAAGTACTAGTTAAGTACCATATTTATCATTCGTTACCATTACTTTTGGCATCGATACTTATTTTTTGATACAGAAAAATAATATTGAATAGAGGTACTAGTAGAATCATGCGGGTGGGCAGGCATATATATAAATGGAGTTCATTGCACTACATTTAAATTTCTCACTCCATGACTTGAATACAGTGATCTGATTGACATTCGTAGCATGTATGAAACAGCCAGCAAAGTGAAACCTAGTCTGGCGAAACGTCAGAAGAGTGAGGTTAAGTTTTTCGTGTCTAAAACATTTCAAGTGATTGTTGTGAGTTAATAGCTTTAATGTTGTTTCTCTTTTCAGGTGAGTATTATAAAAACATGTACTGTAAAAGCGGAAACAATGTAAATGTAATAAAACTCTCTCTTTTCAGAGCAACGCAATATCGTCTTTTATTTACGACAACCGCAACCGTTTTTTTTTTCAGATCTTGGCCTTTCCAGAAAAATAATCAACTCTTTCTTAGAAAAATTATCTAAAACTGCGATTTGCGCATCTCAAATTCTATGGCTTCGAAGGGGGAGTGAATGGGTGGTAAGGTGAACGCTCACATGTGGCAAGACAGCTGTCCTAAACCTACCACAGCCGGTTCGTAAGTCCGGAATCCACTGCTCACCCCCCAGAAGTGTAAAAAAAAAATAGTATTATGATGGGCCCGACTCCGGTCGGTGAATTCCATGGCAGCTCTGTTTGTATTTATTTATTATATATATAATGTGTATAAACACATTATATAAAAAAAAAAAAGAATTGATGAGATAGAATACCACACACATTATATAGCCGTAGCAACATTGTTTGACTCTCGTTCGAAATCCTTATACCTTCAAAACGCAATTGCTTTCAGTAGAACCATAGCAAATGTTAAAAGTTGCACTTGGCATGTGGCACTTGGGTGTGAAAATTAGCTACAGATATTTTGTTTTTATCAATAGATAAAACCCTGAAAGAACCAATGATGTAAATATGTTTTTGTACTGTGTTTTCGTGAAAACTACTATTATCATTGTAATAATTACATAAATGTTGATGTATTTTTGTGGTACTAAGTAATCTACTGTATAATAGAATCCGCCTATTCCAATATCTATCACCCGTCCAATTCCAATTCCTGGTGGATAATGGAGGTTTGACTGTAACATCAAAAAGATACAAAGGATAGAGTTATATCACAAATAAATATTTGGTTATTCCTAAGCGAAGCAACAATAGGTCCACTATATCACTAAAACATTCTAAATGATGGTTCTTTCCGCATTGTATACTCGTGTCTATCAAACATATAGGACCATCCAATCCCGAAAATTTTCAATTGACCGATATACAAGATGTGATCAAAAAATACGGTGAATGGATTTTCATAGCAGCAACCAGGGTTGGCAAAATCCGGGTTTTATCAAAAAATATCTGCCCACCGGGTTATTTCGGGTTTTATCGGGGATTTTTGGGCTTTTTGGGGAATTTCGGGTTTTTTTGGAGTTAACGAGAATGTTAAATTAATATATTTTAAATTTACATTTTATTATATTTTATTACCATTGTAATGCATTTTTTCTCCCAATCCAAATCTATTTACTACAGAATAAAGATGTAACACTACCATGAAGGGATTTCCCTGGAAAATCGTTATTGTCAGTTATCGGAGAGTTCCCCTTTATTTTCACAACAGGATAAGAGTTAACACTAACAACCGCTAGTGGCGCTGTTTCGGCGCGAAAGTATTGAGTAGTAGTACAAACGATTTTAGAACTAAATAGTGTATATTGAAGTGTGTATAAGGGTCTTTGTCGCTTGAAGAGTATTGTAATAGTTTTGTAATAAATCAAGTTGAGTGTTCTACCGTGTTTTTGCATCTTCTGCTACCTGCTACGTAACAATATTATCCATAAGTCATATTATAAATCATGCCAAAAGTAGTCGGCATTACACTGGTCCGGCCAGTTCTGCATCAATTGAAAGACTTCTCAACATTTGGAATGGTCTGGAGTAAATTACGGAACACACTGGTTGTGTCACAAATACATCCTTTTTTCTCCTTTTTGATAAAATATAATATAAATGCTATATCCGTTCATTGATTTAATTATTATAAACAAGTATTTTTTCAAAAACCTACATTCGTCAAAAACCCTCGGGGTTTTTCAGGTGGGTTTTACCCAATTTAACCCAGTGGGTTTTTTTGGGTTGGGGAAAATCAAGCCAACCCTGGCAGCAACTGCTGGCGCTATATCCATTTGTAGTAATACATCCATTAGCCTAATTCATTGAGATAGTTAGTGTCAAGTTTGAACAAATTGTGACTTGTCAGTTGGCTTCTAGAGCCGGAAGAGTAGTCATGTTTGCCATGTTTGTCACGCATCATGGATTTCGAACAATGCATTAATAATAAATTATGTTTTAAATGGCAAAAAAGTGCCAAAGAAGCTCATGAAATGCTATAATCAGTGTATGGCGATAATGTGATGACTCTGAAGACTGTTTACAAATGGTATGAGCAATTTAAAAGCGGAAATGAGTCAGTTGAAGATGAGCTGCATTAGGATAAGTGCATCGCTAGCCAAGGAGAGTACAGATTAATTTAAATTTAATGTAAACTTATTTATTCGTAATAAAATCATTCACCTTATTTTTTGATCACAACTTGTACAGGTACATTTTGCTAGTTGTGTCTAATCTAATCTGCCTTTGGATATAATCTCAATAACAAAGAGCCGGAACAAAAGTGTAAACGGAAAACGGATAAATGTTTCGTTATTCGAAAGAGTTTGCAAGTTTCGATTCATCAATACATCACACTTTAATGCTCTATGCTTCGATCCATTTGACGATAAATGTCTCATTGTCAGGTGTACTCTGACAGGGAGAAACAGGAAATCAAAAACAGGACCATCAAACTCCAATCTCCAAAATAAATAGAGTTGGAAGCCTGAAATCAGATGCGTGACTCGCCTACAGAAATAAACGTCAGAACTATATGGAAACTATATTTCTGATCGGGATTTACCAGCAAAAGTAATGTGTTATTTTTGGGTAACAAGAAATGGCACAGCGTTAGCCTCATTACTAGAAAACAGCCTCAGATAAGTAAAAATCACTCCAACCTGATCACACATACTGAAATACAGCATTTAACATGCACTCTTGTAGCAATTAGTGAACAATAGGTAGTTCTAAATATAAAGTGAACTCATTTGAAATTAGTGAACAATAGGTTATGTAAGCTCTAAGCAACTAATATCATTAAAGCTTAGTTGGACCAATTTCAATATTTATTTTGATCTATAAAAAGCCACCATTCTTTCTCTCTTTGCAATAATAACAAATGAATGAATGCTTCCCTCTAAATATCAACTAAGAACCAACCCTCCCCCTATCCCCTCCCCCTTTCCCCCTTTCGTTGGGTTGACTGGATAGAAGCATAAGAACTTTGTAATATCTATCATTTTATATAAGTAGTTATTTTTATTATTATTTATCTGTAGTTTCTATGTATTTATTACTATAATATACATATATTATATTATAAATTATATTTGTTATGTATGTATGTATATTTGGATGTATGTATATGTATATTTATGTGTATATGTTTATGTATGTGAGCTGTATTGATGCTTTTATTTAATATTACACGGTTGGCTGTAATAAATCGCGAAACGATAAGCCCGCCGTTTGTACTAAGTTAAAATAGAATTTAAGTTTTCTTTACCCATGTAATTATTTTTGTTAGTACAATAAAGGTATTTTTCATTTCATTTCATAGAACAGGGGTGTAGCTCATCATAAAATGTAGGAATAATGGGTATGTGCCGAAATAATGACGGCCGCCATTGCTAACGAATTACTGATTGTTATGCCGATAAAAGAATATAGATAAGCGTCAATGTTATGTACAATAAAAATAAGAATTGCTTACTTGGACAAAAGTTGCAGAAACCCGTATTTAATGTTGTTGCAATATTTATTTCTCACAAACAGTTTAAGTAACTCTGAAAATGCCAAGTACTCTTCCTTGTTCTCAGGACCGGCATAATCTGGTTACAGTGTTTTTTATTTTGGTTAGCTGTCAGACGGGTGTTGGAAACAAATCTATTATACAAAATCCATTTTCATCTCTGATAATGGTGGACCCAATATTTTTTAACCCAGTTTTACTTTCAATACCAAAATAATTGTGTTTAGCTGTTTCTTTATGTCTTTTTGTATGTGTTTGACTTAAATTTAAATTTTAATGTGTAGTATGGAGTGGGACTATGTCATGTGATTTAGGTTATACAGCAACTCTTAGATACTGTTTTACTTTAATGTAAACCATGATTCTACATCTCAACCTTTCAGGAGCCTAGCGGAAAATGATGATGATCCAGAGATGATAATAATGGTATGGTATGGACTGGATGGTAATATAGAGTTTTATTATAGAGAGCTTTCAATATAGAGTTTTTTGGTTCTTTTATTTGATTTTATTGTGGGTCCAGTTAGCACATTGGAATTTATTTTGTATAAAATTAATGCTAGGTGGTAGGTTTTTCAAAAGACTACAAAAAACATTTTTTTTTAAATGTTGTAAAAATATCTCAAACTTCGTATACTAAATGATAATAATTTTATGAGTTACTTAGAAGAGTAATTGTGCTTTAGAATATTTCTTAATACAAATTATGTCATTAATTGAAAGTCAAATTGCGGAAACATTTCAATGCTGCGCTCGGGAGCTGCGTGACCTTTAAGTTGTCATTATGAAAAAATACAAAACTAGACATCGATTACTGCGTAATCAGATTCCTTGTAAAAGAATCAAGCAATTTGCAAATATACATTTAAAATATAACAAACAAATCAGACGTAATGTCTGATTAATTACTGGTTTGTACTGGTTTACGTCAACGTTTGAATTGCCGCCATTGTCCACTTATCATATTTTTTTTCAATTTTCAATTTTTTTCAATTTCAATTTATTTCCAAAAAAATCTTAACAGATTGTAGAAACTTAATATTTAGGTACATTTAAATTACAGTATATTAGTTCGTTTTTACAATATTTAAATTTATCACCACGTACATACAGTTACTTCATTATTGCTTTTAGGGCATCCAAATCATTTTTAAGATTTATTTACTAAAACCACAAATTAAAATAATTGATAAAAATAATCAAGAAATTAAAATCAGAAAAAGTCAGAATAATTAAAATATGCTACTTAAAATTGTCAAAAAATGACCAAAAAATTTGAAAAATTATTTAAAATTAACAAACTCATCGATCGAGTAAAAAGCTTTGTCTAATAAGAATTCTTTAAGTAACTTTTTGAATAAGCTTTCCACTTGAATAGTTTTTAAACTTTCTGGTAGCCTGTTAAAGTAATATGGCCCTGAGTATTTTGTGTCTTGCCTTGCCGTGTTTAGTTTAATACATGGTATAAAAATGTTTAATTTATTTCTCGTATTTTTAGTATGTGTATCTGAAAACTTTTTATAATGTGTTTCTTTATTCTTAAAAAACTCAGTTAGTAACTTAAAGAGATAGAGTGAGGTTAAGGTGAGGATTCTTAGCCTTTTAAAAATGGGTCGACACGACTCTTCCCTTTTCACCTTTGCAATTATTCGCACTGCTCTCTTTTGGAGTATAAATATGGGTTCCCTATGACAAGCATAACAATTTCCCCAGATCGTAATGGCATAACTTAGGATAGCTTCAATATAGCTGAAATAAACATTTCTTGTTTGCAATTCATCCAACGACCTTCTTACAATACTTAAAGCATAACATGCCCGACTTAACCTACTTTCGAGGTTTTCACAGTGAAAGTTCCATTTTAAAAGTTCGTCGACATGAACACCTAAAAATCTAGTACAATGAGTTTGAGGAATGGCAGTGTTATTTATTGAAAGTATTATTGGCGAACCTTTATTCCGATTTCGATGATTTGTAAAATGTATGAAGTTACTTTTAGACGCATTTAGTGTGAGGTTGTTGCTCTCAACCAACTATTTAGTTTGAATAGATTAATTTTAACGTTAATCAATAATTCGTCCATATCTTTACCGGCAACAATTAAACTAGTGTCGTCAGCAAACATCGTTACATTTATATCGTTGAAATACATTGGTAAATCATTTACATATACTAAAAATAGAATAGGGCCCAAAATGGAACCCTGCGGGACTCCAAGTTTATTAGTTAAAGGGATCGAACAGTGTTTTGTAATGTTTTGATTTTGACATTGTGTAATTTCCACGATTTGCGTCCTATTTGTTAAATATGAATCAAACCATTTTAAGCAGTCTCCCCTGACTCCATAATGATTTAGTTTGTTTAGTAAAATATCATGCCTAACGCAATCAAATGCCTTACTCAAATCGCAAAAAATACCTAAGGTGTAGTACTTGTCCATTAGTTTGTCATTTATATAAGATATGAAATCCTCGATAGCTTTAGTAGTGGACTTGTTTCGTCTATATCCAAATTGTCTTTCACTAAGAATATTGTTTGCATCAAAAAACGCAATTAATCTATTTTTAATTATAGTTTCTATGATTTTTGAGAAAGAAGACAAAATTGCAATTGGTCTAAAATTTCCAGTTTCAGTTCTTGCGCCTGCTTTATAGAGTGGAATCACTTTTGCCAGCATAAGCATAAGCATATTTTTATAGCAATCAATGGGTATTTCAGCAGAAAAACAATGTATAATGGGGCTAAATATGAATTAGGGACCAATTGAAATACTTTTCTCGTAAAATACGCGGCAAAAACAAATAAAAATTGCTTCTAAAGTGGCAACGGCATAGGCCACATGCATTCTAGCCAAGTGCCATGTTCAGGCAACTGAATAAAAATAATGGAACATTGAACGTATTTTGCTTGGAAAAGTTGACTACCCTTATTGTCTATGATTACTAATCTACAAAAACGTGTCTCTAGTAAAATAATTCCTTTTAATTGCCATTTTAGTAAATGTTGTATATAAAGTCTCCGAAAAGTCATCCCCACTCAAGGCACATTTTACAAAAACTAATCAGTCGTCAACATCTGAGCGGTTAAATTATATCAAACCCTTTTTATAACTCACGGTGGACACAGTTTAAAAGATGGAATGGAAGAAATACTTAGTTTTTTTTTTTAATCAAATACAATTTCTTAACTTTCACATAGAGCACTGTAATAAAATATACACTTTTTTAACAGCAGGAAATTAACCTTTCGAAAGCCATTCTACGCAAAATTTTCAAAGCCCTCAAAATTTGTTTGTAAAAGGTGTGCGCAAGCATACTAATATATAACGGTGGCTTATTCAATGATAGGCTTTTACCGCAGTGGAGGGAGAAATAGAGCCAATAATTGAATAAATACAGATATAATACGCATAAGACGAAAAAATGTGTAGCCACCCAGGGGTTAAGCTACATGATAGAAAAAACTGCCTTGAGAGTCGTTTACTACTTTTATGTTATTGCAACATAGAAAAATATATTTTGTATATAAATTTTATTTAACACTAAGAAATGGTTAACGTATAAATGTTCAATAATATTGAAAACTGCAAAATGGTACCCACATAAATATTTAAGAGTTATTATTGTAATATTACCTCTAAATATCCCTTTGCAGCTGCAACATGTAAGGGAGTTGCACCACCAATTGAATTATTATCCATTTCATGAATGCCGTTTTTAGCCCAAATTTCAACATCCTGCATAAGTTTATTTTTCTCCTGAGCACGGCATTCATCAACATCGATTCCTGAACAGAAAAAACACATTATAACAAGAAATCATTAATGATTAGGCAGCTGTGGCGAAGCCCCCGGAATGAGTGCAGTTCGGGAAAGCCACACCACACCGTCTTTGCGGCCAGAGACGAGGCGGCTGTTTTATAGTTCTAGTCGCAAACAGCGTAGGCCACAACAAAAATATCAAGTTATATAATATCAAAATGCAATGATTTATTTAATTCTAAATATTACCTAATATTATTTTCCACTGATAATGTTCTGAATGATGTATTCTTAAAGAGACAATGATTCAGGCAGTTCGTCAGGGATTTATTTTTTAACATTGGCAAAACTGCTAGTGAAGTGATATAGCTGATCGGGTGGAATTTTCCACCCATCTGGGATAAGTGACGTGTGTTTTAAATTTAGTCACTATTTTTGTGATTGGCAAAATTGTGCCTGCAGTCAGTTTATCGTATAGGAGTGTGCAAACGTTCATGTGGACACAAGCAAAGGGGAGGTAGTGTTGGAGACATTTTTTTATCACCGAGGGGTGATTGATTACAAATTAATTCCAGAGGGTTAAACAGTCAACAAAGAACTTGGTGGAAAATCATTGCCACCTAGGATATGCAATCAGGGAGAATTGATTGGGACATGCTCTGTGATAATGCCCCAGCCCATCAGTCATTACCGGACCTGTTCCCTTGACTAAACCTGAAACTGAAAGGGCGACGTTTTGCAAACTCTGAAGATCTAAACAGATCCCAAGTAAAAAATTAACATATCACAGCTGCTGGTCATGCTCTTCATCTTTTGGTGAACATTCAAAACTTCTGAATCTTATGGAAATGTCACCACTGCCATAGTCACCGAAAGAAACTTCTGTAATTCGAATACTTTGTTCCCATGGAAAAAAAAATATGTGCCAGTTTTGTAACCGTTACACCTCCATCGGACTCGGCAAGGTAGTTCGTTCGGACTCTTCTCTCCAAAAATATGCGGCCAGGATGGTCTTACGACTGCCTCTTGTAGATTCTGGTGTGTGATGAGGGTTGACAGTTGCGAGTAGGATCAAAGGTGGTCTTCATCCTGCAGCGTTCCACAGTTGCATGTTGGGTCTCTGGATAGCCCCAGCGTACGATATTGGCTAGGCATCTTGTCACACTCACCCTCAGTCTAATGAGACTACGCCAGGTGGTATAGGGAATAAGTAATCCCATTGCTATCTTTTCCTTTACGTCCTCGCCAAGGAAGCCCTCCATTAAGTTATACAGTTCGATGATTGACTGTCATGGAGCGAATGTGTTTGGCTCATAAATGACTTTTGCGATTTGAGACGATTGTGGTGTGGTTGTTGTCCATGCAGTGGGTGTCTTTGGTCATATCACCTTTTGTCTTTTTAAATCAGCCGGGACATTACAACATATTGCAAGGGGAGCAATGCCGATGAGCTGATATAGCTTTTTGACGGGAGTAGGTTTGAGGCAGCCGGAAACGTTTCATGCAGCATCGTTTTGACACACTGTCGACCATTTGTCATGTCATGGCATAGCAGTGAAGAAAGTGGAAAGACTCTTTCAACTGCTCGTCTTGCCACACATTACATCTCTCCATAGATTTAGATAGTTTCAAATAATAATAAAACTTATTACCTTTCTCATCAATATCATTCTGTAGTAATTGAATCATCTCATCGCCAACTGCGGTATCAATCGGAAGATCACCATCATAATTGACGGCACTATTGTTAGCACCCATTTCAATTAAATATCTAGAAATTAAAAAAAAAAAAACAAATATTATATTTTACCACAGAGGATTATTTTAATGGCATGGAAAAGTATTAAACGATATACCATGTTTTTATGCATTATGCCACTTTTATAGAGTTTTTTTTAAAAGGTAAATTTGATTTGACAAACATTTTCGAAATGTCCTATTTCTAATTTTAGTGATAAAAAATCAACAATAATATAGTGAATTTTACAAGCTCTTAGAAAAAAATAGTAACTACCTTTTATTAACTTTTATATTATGATAAGTTTGCTATTTCAACAACAGAAAAATACTTTTTATACGGCAACTAGAGTTGTCAACTACAACAGGCGAACCCGTCACCTCAGGAAGTTTTAACGATTAGTCGTTCTACCTCCCTGGAGTGAGCGCAGAAGACTTGGACAAAACAGTCCACCGTCAAGCTCCGCCACATGCCCGTAAGAGGGCAACGCCTTAACCACGAGATAGCCAGGAGTGTTACCCAGAGGGCTTACGCTCACGCCCTTACTTCCAATTTCGACCATATTACTCCAGTCTCTCGATTGGTTACGAGTGCGAGGTCGCTTGAGCGGTCCTCCCTCTTACGAAGCGGTGAAACGGTGTATACCGAATCTATCGCGGACCACGGCATCCTTTGCCCGGCTGTTCACCCAGGATCGGGTAGCCGATGGTCGTTTCAAGAGCAGTCGCCGTAATATCCGGAACCACCCCCGCTCTATAGGAAACAGTACTGCTTCCAGACTCCCCGACTGTTAGTCAGAGTGCACAATCGAGTGGCTTACGCCGCACGGTGCGCAGACCGTCCAGGAGCGCCAGAAGGTTGATTCCTAAGCAGTATAAATAAATCATACGGTAGTATGAATAAATCATATAAATATTCATACGGCAGTATAAATAAATCAAATACGGATTTTACCGCATGAAGGTTGAAGCACCCATTGTATGCCGCCCACCTGCAAGGAAATAGCAGACAGCCAATAACCATTTAGTCTACCCTGGACAACGGCAGACATTGTCAAAACATGTGATGCTTCAAAATTCCCGCAGTAAAATCCAATTTTGTTTTATTTAATTATTGTTTAACAAACGCTATAGCCTTCGATTTCATATGCATACGGCATATCATGACTTCGCAGGAAAATGCAGGAAAAAAATTACTTACTGCATTCATTTTTTGAGTTCCCTTCCTTCTAAGCTAGGGAAGTCATACATACACTTTCATGCTACCAAATTAACTGTTAGAGCAAACCAGTGAGATGAATATTTTTCAAAACAGCTTTCGGATTTTAAAAAAATACATTAGCAATAACCATATTTCATAATGACCGAGCTTACTATTGTTTTTGTTTTCTTTTTATTAATTATAATTCTGATGACAATGGAACTATTGTCATCCACCTCAAATACCTATATAATTTTTTTTTTACTAGTTTATTTTTGGTAGTTTGTTTTTTTCAGCGCGTTTTTAATTTGTTACTACAATAAATACATTTAGTTATATTTTATCTATCTTTAAGGTAAACTTACTTGTAACAGTTGGATAAAAGTAATACCCATTTTTCTATTTAGTTCCATTGTAATATTCATGAAATACATATATTTTCATATTTTTGTTAAGATAAACCTACATGCAATTTTGAAGTAAGGCAACAAATTGGGGCAACCTGTCATGTTATCCATATATATTTGTATTATAAAAAAAAACAATAAATCTTGGATAGAAATCCTTGACATAAGTCCAAAAAGTAAGAGTAATCAATATCTGAAATATCGAAGGCATTACAATTTTGAAAAATTTGCGATTTTACATACGAACATAAAACACTATTTACCGAAGTAGTCACCTTACTTCTTAATGCACTTTGTGAAATGAGAGATGAGTTTTCTTATATCTTCGTCAAAATAGTTTCCCGCCAACTCTTTGGTCCATTGTTTGATGGCACTCTGGACTTCATCGTTAGTCCCAATCAAATGAGTCTCCAAGAGTTGCTGGGGGGGGGGGGATGTGCATTGTCATGGTTGCGTGAAAAATTAGGCTATTATTAGGGGAAAACCGCGATTTTAAATTCTTCACAACAACACTTGTACACATTAGGACGGTTTATGACGCCATCCCCATAAACAGTTTTTATTTCAATAAATATCTGGAACGGCGCATTTCCCTTTGCAAAAAATAACCAGGTTAGACTCTCAACCCACGGGTGGCAGGATTTTAAATCGAGACACTCATTTCAACATGATGTAACAAGAGTTTTCAATAGCATCTATTCTACTCTTGTTAAAACAAAACATCTTTGTTTAAAAAAAACCGCATCAGATGCTCCCATACTCTTTTTTTTCTGGATATGCCTCATAATTGGATAATTCGGTTGTCACAAAGCTAGAAAGCAATTCAATGTTCCCTATGACGCATGATGATGTCATTGTTATCTGGTAAGCCAATATTCATAGACAAGGAGCTATAATTAAAAAAAACAATAGATTTCATCACATTTCTGCTGAAAATTGTTTATTTTGTTAACGATGCATATTAGGCTACTTCAAGGTCACAAAAAATGCATAATGGACTAATTTATCACGATGCGTAAATACAGATCTAAGACGTTGCTAGTTATTGTTGTACTAGTCACAAGGGTCCACATATGTTTCCTTGTTTCAAATTTGGTGTTCTTTGCTAAGTTGGGGACGCTGATTTTGATTTTTTAATTAGTTTTGCACAAAATCGAACTTTATTTGTGAAGTCATATATATGGAGGACATTATAGTGCTGGATGAAAATTGACTACAAGTCATTTATTCTCATGAATTCTTTTTGTTTGTATTACTTAAGTAAGTATATATGTATGTATTTATGTCTTCTTATATCATAGGTTTGTTTTGAGCAGAATTTGTGGAAACCTTTCAAAACATTATGTAAAATTTGTGAAAACCGTGGACAATATGATTAACCGGTCGGACGCAAACAATGCCTATGGCTAGGCATTTTGCATCGTTTGACAGATGCGCGTGTAGTCGTTTCGGCCGGCCCCCATGTATGTATATTAGATTAATATATAATATACATGACTAACAAGATTAATTACTAGGTAACAAGAGGGAATTCATGAAAAAACAATATTGCTAGTATTTATTTACAAAATCGACCAAAAAGTTGCGGTGCAGTTTTTTGCGCACGAAGGCTGGCTTCCGACCAGTTAATGACACCCTCCCCGACACTATAAAGAGCTGTAAGACATGACTTTATCAACTCAATTTACAGATGCAGATTCTCACTACAATTGCACCACTTTGCAAGCATGTAAACCGGAACCTTATCAAATACGGTAGAAAAGGTTAAAGCATATTCTTCTGTCTTCAAAACGTATGAACTCATAAAAAATAGGTACAAGTTTAGTTCCATTATGAACCCATCCATTACCATCTGCCTTCTCTGCGGCTGCCTAGCCCATACCAGCGCGCATAGCACTTAACTATTCTTTATTGTGTGGAAAGAGACTTTAATGTAAATCATGCCTAAGATCTGTCGCTCATTGACTGCTTATGACAAGTGAACTGAAAGTTTTCACTGAAGCTTGAAGCATCGATAGCTAATCTAGAGAATTCACCTGATATTCAGGGGTATGTACGAAAACAAACTCGTATATGTAATATGAGCCCTCCAAATGTTTTTGCCTTGGACTCGCCCGCATGGGCACAAAATTTACATCCTATGACCCCAAATTGGTCTATAAGGGCTCTAATATCTCCCTTATAGACCCAAACAATCATTTCAAATTCCTCGGCAGAAAAATCACCCATCAGGGAAAAGACGTCTCGGGCGATCATGTTATAGAGCATTTCAAAAGTTGCCTGGCGAAAATAGATGCCTTGCTAATTTCTGGCCCTCGTAAGGCCTGGATCTATGACAATTATCTAACGTCACATTTGTCATGGCCCTTTCTTATTTACGATTTTACCAAAACCCAACTGTCCCGTCTAGATGCGCTGGTGACAGCTAGTTTAAAATCCTGGCTGTCCTTAGCCAAACCAGCTGACCCCTCGACTCTCTTCAGGTCCAAACAAAATTTTGGGCTAGCGCTTAAACTGCCCTCTCTGCTCTACGCCAACTCCAGAATAACCAAAAATTCGATTCTGTGCAATTCCAAAGATCCGGCAATATCGAAGCACGTAATAAGTGGCCGTAGTGATTCAAATGATCTACAAGCCCGCGTAGACTTCCACAAAAAGTTCCTTACTGGAATCAGCCAGAATGGCACTGGCCTTGAAGAAGTCTCTTTTGCGGGGAGATTACGACAGCAAGAGTATGGCTCATGCTATTGGCCTTCAATGCCAGAATGATTGGACAACAATTGGGGACTTTTGCATTCCGCCTCCAATGCACTGGAAGGTAATGCTCTATGACTGGACGCCAGAGATGCTGAAATTTTATTTGAATGCCTTTCAGCATACACTTCCAGACCCCAGTAACCTCGCTCGTTGGAGCTTTGCCGAGGATAGTTCTTGTCCCCTCTGTAGCATTACTACTTAAAATTGTTAAAAAAATGGCCAAAAACTTTAAAATTAACTTAAAATTAACAAACTCTTCAATGGAATATGAAGCTTTTTCTAATAATGTTTAATTTTGTACATGGTATAAAAAAATATATTTTATTGCTCATATTTTTGGTATCTGAAAACTTTTTAAAATTTGTTTCTTTATTCTTAAAAAAACTCACTCAATAACCTAAAGAGATAGAGTGAGGTTAAAGTGTGGATTCTTAGCCTTTTAAAATGGTTGTCTCTTCTGGTTTTGAAGACTCTTCACTGGATTTAAAGATATGAATTTCGTTTAGTTTTACATGACATTTTAATATGCTACGTTATCCATTTCAGTTTTAAATTTGATTTAAAATTCATGTTTGTATCAAACATATATGAATTTGCTTTTAAATTCATTTACATATGTTTGAATGAATAATCAAAAAAATCTTTTCTAGTTTTCAAAAAACTAGAAAACCATTTAGATTTGCCAGTATCCTGATTGAAAATTTCATTCTAATCTCGTTCAATAAATCTAACTGAGATTTATTAAGAAAAATCCTTTTTTAGAAAACTTTCTTTAAATATTTTTTTATCTCCATTGAAAATTTATTTTATATCGGTAGTTATCTTCGCAGCCAGATTTCGAGTCAATAGAATAAGTAAAGTGGTTATATTGATGACACAATAATGTGTATTGTTCAATGAATTACTAATTGGCACTTCTATGACGTATATATTCGTATTCCTGTGTGTCAATATGGCCATGCTGATATCAGGCAAAAATATTGTTGGATTTTTATTGAGCGATCCGACACGTATAATTACATGATCATTTTGATTAAAATAAGAGGTTTTTGATTGAAATGAGAAGTCCAATGCATATTATTTAAAATATCTGAACTCGTTGCTTCTGGCATAATAAGAGCAAATATCTGATTGTCATTAATATTCTGTTTAAGCTTACCGCTAACGCCCTTCATAGTTTCATCGCCATAAAAAAAAACAGCTGTTAATATATTTTTCTTTGTGGATTTGTGTTTCTTTATGATTTTATTTTCCCCAAAAATATCTAATTCAATGGGATATCTTTATTCGTGAAACCAAACCGAATTGAATTCTTTTAATTCTTGAGACTCGGGAAAGGTAACCTCTTGCAGTCCGAGACAAGTGCAGGCGGAATCATGGTCAACGTCGAAGGAAAAGGCAGAAGTCAAGAAACTCAGAGCCTGTGACGTACATAGCAGAATAGGATTTTTTAAGGTGTTTAGTCACCTAAGACCGATTTTTAAATACACCGACTATAAGAATGCATGTGGAGCAACGGTCGACAAAATAAGTATGTCTAAAGTAGTACAAATGAAAGAGCAGGGGAAATAATATGTAATTGTGCTTACCGTGCAACACTGACAAATCCACAGCTCGCAGTGGCATGTAAAGGCGTCCATCCTTCGCTATCTGCGACATTGAGTGCGGCGCCAATGCTTATTAGGTATTCAACCATGTCCAAATTCCCATCAATGCAAGCCTGAAAATAATTAAAACAAATTATTAAACTGAGTGTTCATGAATATGCTCTTTATGTATTTTCTGTAAAATGAAGCATATACGCTTCATGAGAACATTTTAAAAAATCGGTTATGTCACTCAAAAACTTTCCCGGCAAGTAGCTAAGGACTGATTTTATCTGAATATCCATTTCATAAATAAAATCGATGAGCGTCCTCTATCAGCCGGCGGACGAATCCAGTTGGTTTTCATTATACAACCGCCTCGAGTGGCGCGGTCCAGGTTTCTCGGCTAGATATAAAATGTGTGACGGAATTTGTTTGGCAGTTTGTATAAAATGTGTGGCAGTTTGTATATGAGATATTCCAACCAAAATGTCACAATGTCAGTTCAGCCCAACAAGACATCTGTGTACCGAATGTTAAGCCTCTAAGTCTAATATTTAAAGACTGACATAGGACTAGTGCGCCCTCTTGTGGACCGATTTCAACCACAATCTTGTTGTATACCTGGGTTGCATACCTGGCTCACATGCTTAGGCACGACAGGTACGAACTCCTGCAACTCATTATGATGGGAAAAGTTGCAGGGAAGAGAAGACCTGACCGTAGACGGAAATCTTGGTTGCGGACATTCGAGAATGGACCGGGGATATGGGTGCTGCCCAATTGTTTTGTCTGGTGAAGGACAAAAAAGTATGTAGAGCTGACTTTCAACCTCCACTGTTGGAGAGGCACCCTAAGAAGAAGATTTATGCACTGGATAAAATAAATAATAATTTACGAGTATTTAACAAGAGATAAGAACTGGTTGTGATAAAAACTTTGAGTGATTTTAATGGCAGCTCTACTTTTAAAGGCAGCCTTGCCTATATAGCCGCAGCTACTTGAAATGGTTTAAGCGTAAGTATTAGGTCCAAATCTATAGCGGTTTTTAGATCAGGGCTTAGCAAATAACTGTTAATGAAGCAGCGCTTTTAAACCTTTCTCTGGCACTGGTTCTACCACATCTATACCTACTCAACAACACCCGGAACGTTGAGAAAAACATTTTTTATTTTGTCAAACTGAGGACGTCCTCATCAACAAATGCACATGCATATTTTTTTCTTATTGCTTACTGTCAATAATGATGTGTAATAATATAACTTTGTTTCTATGTACCGCAATGAAAATAAATAAAATAACATTTTAAAAATTTGTAATTATGTTATCGACCAGTTAAGAGTGGCTGGGGGAGAAGAAAATAACAATGTGCTATATTTCTATTTACCACCTTATATCCTTAAGGTTACAAAACTTCAAAGACATTTTAATTTGTATATTTTACTCGTAATTTTTATAAATGAAATGCTCATAAAAAATAGTGATGTATGGGAAAGTTAATCCGAGTGGTGTCAATTAGGCCATTTATTATTTTTTTATTATTGTGTGTTATTGGTATAAATTGGATATCAACTTAAAAACTGTATAAAAGACATTTGTTGTATTATGCCTGGATATGTTTGAATATTTTGACAAACCGGTATAATGTTGGTTTCTTTTTACTTTTTTTTTTTGGAATATTTTTATTTTTACATATATTTTTGCGAATATGTGATTTTACCACCCGTTTTTATTTTTACGATTAAGTTTGAAGTAGTTCAAATGAAATGCAATAGATGGCGTTGTTATTTTTTAATGCCTTGTTTAATTATTACAATTAAATGGCATAATATAGGCTACATATTAATTGCGATTGTTGGATTAAAATTATACTAGCCATGCTTGGTCATAGGTTTTATTCTTATAAGCGGTTTCTTTTCGAGCCCAGGCTTGTTTCATATTTAGACAATCCTCTTTATAGAGCAGATCAGACCTGCGTTAATATTTTTTCTAGTGCAAAAGTAGGTATCTATAGCGACTTATACAAACGTGTCTGATAGTAGGCACAAAATTCTTGACATTTGAAAATGTTTACTTTCCTATTCTTTTTCAGTTTGTCAATTCAACTGTCGTTTTTACCATTGGGCATTTAGAAATGACTTAAAAATAAATACCATTTATATGCCATAATAAACGCAATTCTACCTAAAAACCTTTTTTTATTTTTAAAAACTAGATATCAAGAAATCTATTGCTGCATGCTTCAAATACTCGATAGTCCAGTCATATTCAGTCCAGTCTAGGGTTTCACCTCGGAATGAGAGATAATAAGCTGGAAACTCGTATAAACCTTAATTTTGGCATTCTAAAAGTTGACTCAAAAGGGTATACTGTTGATGTTTTGAATAAAACAAGATGATTCATCTTGTTTTATTCGCGTTCCGGTGTTTAGGCCGCCTAATCTTACATTGTAATTTTCCGGGTTCGATTCCCGGCTAAGTCACCATTTTCCATTGGGATAAAATTAACGGAATTGCATTTCAATGCTGTCGATCGAATGCAATAACAAGACACACGCTACACATAATATGTTATACGCACGCGGGTCAGTTTTTAGTTACCGGCATCCTTGAATCAGTACAAGCAAGTAAGCAACTTTATATAAACAATTTTGGAAAAACAAAAAAAAAGTTTTTTTTTCTGTCAACTGTCAAATTTATTATTTTTTATTGCAAATAAGTTTGAGAAGCGTTGAGCGCGCTGCGCCATTTAGCAATGGGTACAATATCGAGAATAAACAATATAAGCGATGTTTTACCTACCGCTAAATAGCGCATCGTGTTCAACGCTTTTTATACTATTTTTCAACAAAAAAAAAACTAAACTTCAAACAAAAAAAATTTTTTTTTTGTTTTTCCCACAAAATTTTATTAAAAATTGCTTATTTACTCGTATTGATTCACCCCCTTTAAAGGATACCGGTAACTAAAAACTCAATAAAACACTATTGAGTTTTTAGCTCTTATTGAGAACACTTAATAGCGTAAGAGATTATCGTAATAGTTGTAATAGTTGTGTAATAGCGTAAGAGATTATCGTATGATAATAAACACGCCCATTGTTTAATTTCACAATAAAAGAGTAGAAACGAGCTAATTTCATAATACCACACCACACAGAATTTGGAAGACTATACACGACAGAAATTAAGATAGGAATTTAGGATAGGAATTTTCTGTGTAAACGTATAGATTTTGGCCCCTATTACGCCCCCGTAATCGTATTTCATAATTGTGTATATCTACTATATTTTCTTTGTGCTCGTTTTCCAGCGCGCATTGCAGAGGCGTTGAGCCCCGTCTCCAGAAGAAGTAATCAATTAAAGCTGTTCTCTCACGAATCATCTGGTATAATGACAGTCTGACCTAATGATACAATGACCTAATTTTAGCCAGGCCGAAACGGTTTGCCTCGCTATACGGCGAAACGCGAGAGTGCCAAATTTATCTTCGGCGTAAAAATACTCTTCAGAACGAAAGAAAATGATAAGAGGGGGAGGGGGGGGCATCCGCCAGATATCTTGGTGCTGGGAAGTCAATTTTTAATTTTCAGATGCGTGTTCATATGTAGCTTTACATTGGCTCGATTGCGTTTCTTTGTGAACTAAAATCGTAAATTAGTCCGTGTGAACGAGACAGGGCAATACGCTAGAGCGGAATGTGAGATGACCGCTTGTCACTTTTTCGCATTAAAACTGCCCGCCAAGGTCAAATCTTACACCGCACGAAATATGCTCGAATTTATTCGGTCGAGTATAAGTTCGACAGGTAGTATTTATCGACGATCGTTCGTTTCATATTCCGCTCTAGCGTATTGCTCCGTCTCGTTTGCTTGGACTAATTTTAGTTTTAGTTCACAAAGAAACGCAATCGGGCCCAGTAATATACTTGGGTGATATCTGTGTGTAACTAACCGATTTTATTAGTTTTTTCAAGTTTTTAGAAAAAGTTGGAAATTGCAATAAAAGTCTTACAAAACTATTAACGTAATTCAATCAAGCATGGTGACAGTTTTAAATGCATTTTATAGGATTGCGATTATTTGCGAGCGATTTCCCACTAAAACAAAAAAAAATCCTCTCAATAAACCGAGTTAATTCCTACTTTCTACCATTTTGCCTGGAAAAAAATATATTAGTTTTTATATTTAGAAGTCGTTTAATATTCTTTGGTTATAATAAATTACCCGCTTTCTCAAAAACTTATATTTTTTAGCTTAATCTGGAATTCTTTTTTCTTTCTGTAAATTTTAGAATTTTGTAATGCAAATAATGTCGACGTAACGTCTGTAAAGCCAGTCATAAGAAAATAGTAAACTATTTATAGGTTTACCTAGTTTTTTAGAATCTTGGACTATGGGAATGTGTGTTTGCTTGGAATAAAAGATTTTATTAAAAACGGGAGCATTTCAACATGGTCCGTGAAAATATATTTTTTTAATAATTTTCTGGAGCGAAAAAAACTACGATAATACAAAATTGTTACCAAAAGCAAGCACATTTGTTTATCTTTATTTCACAAAAACAAACAGGGATTGACGATTTAAGCCCTCTGTAATTCGCATGAGCTGCTTGTTTTTCATTAACATATCTTTTTTTAAGGAGGAGCCTGGTTTAGAAAGCCAAAAGAAAAACAGGTTTTTCATGTTTTATTTTAAATAAAGTGGAAATCTATTCATGAATCTTTTACCTCTGGAATATAAAATTAATCTCAGATTGGTGTAAGTTTTTAAAAAATACTACTTTTCTTTAAAGAAAACTTTAAACGCGTTTTTCTTAAGACAATATTAATCAGTTTTGCGCAGGGGATAAAAAAATACTCGACGGGTCGATTTGTTAAAAAAAAATGGGACTATTTAATTATCTTCTATATAAACTGAAAAAAAAACAGAAAAAATGTTTTTATATATTTATTTTGCTAGTTAAACACAAAATTTTTAGGCGAAACTCGATTTTATTTCTTTAAATCTTTGAAAAGTAATACCTTCTACTTTATTTTTAGTTCATCTACAAAATATATATCTAAACATTAATATCTTAGTCATTTTTTTTTTGTTTCAGAGAAAATTGCGCTCGCTATTACCGGCGCAAGCAGATATCGTCATTTCTGCAGTGGTAGAAACATTCGCAATTCAATATCTCAAAAATAGTTTTTTTTTACTATTACCCAAAATATTTTTATATTTCAAATGTTAATCAAACTGATATAAAAGATTCATGAATAGATTTTAACTTTAGTTTTTTTGAATTCATGAAAAACATGTGTTTTTGGCCTTCTATACCAGGCTCCCCTCTTAAAGTTGGCGTACATCCCTAAACATCACATCGTATAATCAAAATAAAAGGTAAACATATAAATAATTAACTGAAAATGCTATATGAGTAGTAAGGATAAAGGTCTAAAGTTGAATGCGGCTAAAGTTTTAATTAATAATCTTGTATATCTAAAATGATTGTAAGATTCCGTTTTTTTTAAATAACTTTCAAAATTCATTAGATTTTCAGTCAATTTCAGCGAAATTTTGCTGAAATTTGTCGAAAATCAGTACACTCTGAAAGGGTTTCAATACTTTTAAAATATTCTTCGACTTATTCGGCTGATATTATATGAGTTGCGTTTGACGAAAAATATTTTAAATAGGTGATAATATGATCCCAGAAAAAGCATTTTTGAAATTTTTACTGACGTTTACCACGTCTTTCTTATAGCATTTACGAGTTTAACGGATAAAGACTTTCATCAGAATGTTAATTATAATATTTCTGCTTTTTTACACGACTGCCCAACAAAAAAGGAGTGTAATGTGTTTAGGGTTCATCTATGTATGTTTTCCGTTTATTTATTTCACCATAACTTCTAAACGCTTAAACCGGTTTAGAAGTGTGTGGTATTGTTAGAATCGTTATGTCACCCCGAGTGTCATAAGGTTCCAGTATCAAGTAAGTAGTTGTCTAAATGTCCGAAAGTCAATAAATTATCAACAAACATATATCGATGTCGAGGAGTCAAAAGAAAGGTCTGATTGAGTTCATTCTCGAAATATACATGTATCTATATGGATATATACAAAAACCACAAAGATTTCATAAAAAACTGTAATAAGAATGATTATAAATACAATAGTTCACTTTCGCCAGTGGCAGTCGTGTGTTTTATTCTTTTTAATATTTTTACTTGTTGATCCTACGAAACAATGTTTCTCTGTGCTGATTGATGTTTTTCCGTGCTGTTCCTTAAACATAACATATTAAAGAGAACTAATATGCTCAATTAGTTCTCTTTGTGTGCTCTAGTGCCTAGTGCTCGTGGCATCTGTGCAGACGCCTTGAATGAGATCGTGTGTGTTGGTGTGGTGCACGCGGTTGCTTGCCGAGTGCGGCTGCAGCGCAGCACGTTTAGGCAAAAAAGGTCATAAGTGGCGGTGCGTAAGGTCGTAAAGGGTTCGTGAGTTGTGCGGGAGCGGTGCGGCGGCGAAGCGGACAGTGATAAGGTCAGCGACATTGCGGACGCGGCGTGCGAGCGCACGCCATTTCTATATTTACGCGCTCCTAACGGACACCTAGCGCCGCCATTGCACGCGTCTCGTCCCGCCTCGCATTTCCTATGCGTACGTCAACTTTTCCACGCGCACGAGGAGCCGCGGCGCCGCCGCGCTGCGTTGCGCTGCGCGGACGCCGCGGTCGTCGCGTGACGCGCGGGCCGCAGACGCCGCGTTCCGCCGCAACGCGTTCCGAGCGACGCTAACTACGGTGCGGAACCTCACATTCATTTCACTAACACGTATGTTTTCTTCCCATCTGTGACGATTACTCAAAAATGCTGATAGTTAGGGAGTCAGCAACAAAAAAGTGCAAGAGTTTTGGAAAAGCTGATACTCTCAGATCAGACAGTATTTTAGCCATAGAGAGCCGGGGTACAGTCAGCAGGCCAGATTCCGGGACACCTGATGCGGGCGTACTAGGAAAGGTGTAATTTTAATTAGTACCCCCAAAAGATTTTTGGAAAACCTGAAAATGTATCAGTAGACAGTGGATGCAATAAAGAACTCTATGATCTGCTTCATAATCAAACGCGTGGTGTCAGCACCTCCATAACGTTATATTGCGCCATTGCACCATTTTATTGCGCGGCACAACCGATGCGTGACATGTACGGAAATGCTAACGCCACGCGTTCGATTATGAAGCATCGGCCAATGACGCTTCGGTTATGCCGCGCAATATAATGGTCGCAATGGCGCAATATAATGGTTAGGAGATGCTGACACCATGAAGTCGTATTCCAAATAACTCTGATTTCCAGCATTATTACATTATTACATACGAAATTTTACGTCAGAAAGACAAATAAATAACAGATTTTTAAAAAGGAATAACATGGCTCTGAAATACAATTTATTTGTAACTAGCTGACCCGGCGAACTTCGTATCGCCTAACAGTCAATGAATGTCGTGTTACAGATTAGCTGAACTTAATTAATGATTTTATGGAAGTAATACAATGAATACAAAATAAATATTAAGTTCACTGCTTTATTAAGATAATAACACAAAAAGAAATATAAAAGTACAAAAATTAAGTATATCTATCGCGTGTCAGCATGATATGTATATCAATCGTGTGTCAGTCCGAATATTGTGGATATATCTTGTTGATTCGAAACCTTTATGTAAATACTTTCTTTAATTTGAGGGGGGAGTTTACTGTATCGACGGGATGAACATTAAATGTTTGACAGTTACGAAACCCATAAACATTTTGTATTGGAAAATGTTTTTTTTTTTTTTTAATTTTCCAATGTTTTTAATAGTTATTCTGCTATTCGGGACGGAGACAAATACAACAAATCAAAAACCATGAAAATCCGTCCAGCCGTTCTCGAGCTATAAGTGTTCGAACAAACCCGACTTTGTTTTATATATATAGATTGAAAATCCGAATCAAAACGGTTATCCAAATTCAATGCGGCCAGTTTGAAAAACGTCAATTACATAGACTAGATAGACTATAGACATTTTTTTATTGCACATTTTAAAAAAACATACGACAGGCCGACTTATTGCCTAAAGTGGAATCTCTTACAGCCAACCCTCGTGGAAGTGTAAGAATTTAGGTGCCCACAAAGTAAAACAAACAAAATAATCTTAATACTTAACAAAAATTAATCAAATAACAAAGATGCAATTTCCTTAAAATATAATTACGGCTTGTAGAATACTCGCAAGGATCGGAGGATAGAAGGATGGGATGAGACGTAGAATAACTAGGAATGTAGGGACATGACATGCTTTTTCAGGCTATCATGACTAAACACTGTAAAGTGTTTTATGGTAATAGAGTTTAAACGAATCTACGATGTATGTTTTATGTATTTGCTTCAAAATAACATAAAAGATAGAAACCGGGCAGAAACAAAAGCAAAAACGGGCTTGCCTAGATGGTGCCTAGATGAAAAAAAATGAATCTCATTTACTTGAAACATCCATTTTCATTTTGCAGTGTTTTGTCATAATGTGACAGAATCGAGGACCTAATGCATTCGAGACGTTCAATCGCTTCGGGACTAGCAGAAATCGAAGGACTTTCGCAATCGCATTCACGAGACGATGCGAGAAGTCGAGAGAAACATCGAAACGGACGAACAGTGCGACGCCTACGTTGACAGACTCGAACGAGCAATCATCGAGGCGCTCGACGAATTCGGGCCTCTGAGACACCGTGACCAGAAGGAAGACCTGCCGCTCGAGATCCAAAACGCATTCCACGCGAGGAATAACGCCAGATACTTGCAATGGCAATTCAGACGAAACGTCAACAGATACCCTGTCTTCAGAGCGGACTACAATCGGAAATCGAGGACCCAGAAAACAACCGCTCGAAGATGTGGAACATCCAACGCCGCATGAAGGCACTGCCGTCGAAACTGCCGACGATTGAGGGATGTCGCTCGGAAACTGAGACGACAGACAGTCTGATGAACGCTGCGATCGTAGCTGAGGCGAACATCGACAAGAAAAACGAGGGTGACGAGACCCGCACGCCGTTCAAACACCTCGACGAGACGTGCGAGGCCAAGATTAAGTAGGCGTTGATGAAATTTAAAAATAAGAAAGCACCGGGACCCGACGGCATACGCGCCGACGTGCTCAAGTTAGCGGGCGAGACGTCCCTGCAAGCCTATCAGCCGATACCAAACTATTGTCTCCGCACGGGCTACTTCCTGCGACGTTGGAAGCACGGCGAGTGCATCTTTCTGCACAAGCCGGGTAAGGACCATACGAAATCGAACTCGTACAGACCAATCACGTTGCTCTGCATAATGGGCAAACTCATTGAACGTCTGGTTCTCTCGCGCATTCAGACGACGGCCAACAGACTGCAGCCGCCGTTTAAACACGGATTCACCCGCGCCCGTGGCACCGGCACACAGATCCTGCGTACGGGTAAATTTATCACCGACGCTCTCGACGCGAAAGATAACGTCGCGATGGTCTCGACCGATCTCTCAAAGGCGTTCGATTCCATAAATCACAGAGGACTGATCGAGAAACTGTACGACGCAGAAATCGACGACAACGTGATCAAAACGATCGAGAATTACCTCAGCTATTGCACCACGAGCGGTTCGTTTCGAACGACGAAGGGAACGGTGATAAGAGTGTGCACGGCGTTCCTCAAGGTTCGATCCTCGGGCCCGTGATCTTCAATCTGTACGTCTTGGACATATGGAAGATCTACGATGACATGATACCACTAAAGTTATCGCAGTACGCGGACGACTTGTGGATCCTGACGAGCAAAACCGTTCGAGGCGTCCAGGCGCGCCGGACGCGCGGCCGGCACGGTGATCAGTTACTACAAGAGATGGGGGCTCAAATGGAATATCGACTAAACGGAATGTATAATTATAAATAGGATAGAAACGAATTCACCGAGTGAAATTTGTAGCACCCGACGTTTCGGTGACGTTGCAGCCGCCGTTGTCCAGGGTAGACTGAAAGAGCTGTCAATCCGTTGTTTTGCTGGTAGGCCGAATACCGCTGCCGCCACTGCGTAGGTTATAACGGCGGTGGGGGGCCGGGCTCGAGCCGGGAATGTATAATGTTCACGGCGAAACGACAGTACCGTCCTCGATTTATCAGGGTGGAGGATGAATTACTCCAATACAAAAAAAAATGGTCAAATACCTAGGTGTTCACTTTGACCAACGAATGACCATGCAAGTTCACAGGGACAAAGTAATTGAAAAGGCGAAAAGAGTGCGAGGTGGCCTGAGCTCCATCATCGGGTACCATTCCAGAATCGACGCGTACATCAAACTGGCTGTTATCCAAGCATGTCTACTCCCGATTCTAGACTAGGGGGTGGTGCAACTGCTGCCGCGCTACAACAAGACGAACCTGCTGAAAATAGAACGCTATTACAGAATGGAGCTGAAAACATCCGGACAGCTCCCGAGACGTCTCTGCATGAAGACGCTCTGGGAGATGCTTGACACAGATCCATGGCACAGCACCTCAGGGCGCAAGACCTGAACGAGGCCATGCTGCGCAAACTGGCTAAACTGCACATCCAAGATCTCGAGGCGCCGGGCGATCGGTACCTCGGCCACGGTCAACACAACCCGATGCTCACGAACATTCGACTTGGCGAAGTTGAGTACGTGAAACGCGCAGAAAGAAAGCGGCAGGTCAGCAAACGACCCACCGCTCCCCGACCGCGACTCATCTAGAGACCCAAGTGCGCGAGTGGCCAAAAGTGCACTAAAATAAAATTTATATTACGTTACGATTATATTACAATTGAGCATAATTTGGACAATTGACCACATTAGTTCTACTTCGCTAACATAGTTTGTAAGTTGTACATATAAAGTAGATCGTAGCTAACATAGCTCGTAAGTTGTACATATAACTTAGATCGTACGAACATAGTAAAATCAGACTAACAAGCGAATAAACCTGCGGGACTAACATTTTCTCTCGTGGAGGCACCACTCAGAATGCTTGCGCATCTACTGGTGACGTTCGTAGTTAGCTAAGTGCATGCACAAATGTATAACACAAAATGTAGACGACGAAACAGGTAAATAAATTAATTATGATTCTGATTCCTACAGCAGTTAAGAAGGCAAAGAAAAAACGGTATAGTATTTCTTGTAGTTACACCATAAACTGCCCAAACTACAGCATTCAATGTGTCAAGGAGGGTTCTTGAAAACGCACTGTCAAAAGGAGAAACTCGGTATATGCGCGCCGCGGGTCTCCGCGGTCAAGGCGTCTGCCTTGCTGTGCAGCAACGCGACCCCAAGACATTATCTAAACATTTTCTGGGCGGCGCGTAGCGTTGGTCCGCCCCCTAATCGGCGAATTATAAATCGCACGTCTCATTGGCACTTCGCTGCTATGCGCTGCATTGCATTTTAACAGCCAGAGCAGAGAATACACTCAAGCAACAGTAAACTTAACCAACGACAAAAACAAACGACAAGGCCGTAAACAAATGACAAAAATAAACGACCGCAACAATAAACTTGACCTTAAGAAACACACCACAAATTCTACGATAACAATTAAATTTTAAACCAAGGCCGCACACTTATGCAAAGTTGTAGTTTTAATATCATGCCAGACGACTGCACGCAATGCGACGTGATGCAACTGTGTAGTGTCGCAAAGACGCAATGCCGCAAAGATATGCAGGAATCCAATCTGAAGATCGTGTCGCACGCGAAACGAGTAGTAATACGTAGGGTAAGCATAAATGATTTTGTCACATATGAAGGCGTTGAAATAAAAAATGGGAGACAGTAACTTTTACAGGCTTTTACGCAATGTTTGGCTAACCTTGCAATGTTTGTCAGTTTGTTTAGGTCAAATCTTACAAACTGAATTAGAACCTCTTCCTGTTATCCTATAAAGTTGGAATTTTACATGTTGGTTCAGTTCCGATGACAATGCATTTTTATGGTAAGCATGACCTGATTCTACACCCAGGATTGGCTGCCGTCGAGGCTACTCTTCCACGGTCAACACCACAAACACGAAATTTTGAACACGCATTCAATTATGATAGCCCGTTCTATATCCCACCATGAGCTGTTGCACCCAGGGTTGGCATCCAACGAGGGGACTCTTCAACGGTCAACAGCACAGACACGAAATTTTGTATAGCATTCAATTATAGTAGCCCGTTCTTTCTTCTTTTCAGAGCATTTTAATAAAAGCTTGTTTTGAAAAATGCTTCTTACTATTAATCTTATTTAATACATAGACTTAAGTTCACAAAAAAGAAAAAAGAATATATTTTAGCAAACTGTCATTTAAAAAAATCTCTGGGTGCAGCGTTTGTTTACTCTCGATCAAAAAATAATTCAACACTGTTTGGACCGCTTATACACCAGAATCAAAAATTCAATCAAAACATTGGACAGAATTTAGGTGATCGGACCCAAAGAAAGCTAAAGCTGTGAAATCAGCCGGGAAGCGATGGAATCCAAATTTCCTTTGTACTCCAAAATTCTTTTGGGATACAAAGGGAATTTTGATGATAGATTACCTCCCGAAACCTATTACTGGTGTATACTAAGCTAATCTATTACACAGGCTACAGAAATGTATTATGCAAAAAAAGACCAGGTTTGGCTAGAAAAAAAACGTGTTCCACCGAGAACGCAAGGGATCACACATGCGTAAAAGCTATGTCGAAAATCAACAAATTATTTTACGAATTGTTGCCTCATCCATCTTATTCGCCTGACCTAGCACGGTCAGACTACCACCTGTTCCCCAAGCTCAAAACTTTTTTAGGTAGACAGAAATTTCAGACGAGTGACGAAATTTCGGCTGCTGTCGAGGAGTATTTTGTACGCCTCCTAAGAAAAAATATTTTATGGAGGGCACAACCGCTTTGCAGCTTAGATGGAATGAAGTGCGTAGAGCTTAAAGGAGACTAAGTGAAAAAATAAAACAATTTTGTCGCGTTAAACCGAGTATTTCCTCGCTAGGCCAGGTACTTATCATCCCGTCCTTGCATGAATAGGTACCTAATAACGACGCCTTTTTGTATTACGAATTAATTTACAAAAAACATTTATCTGCAGAATGACATAGAAGACACCAAATATGCCGGGTGCATCTATTGTAAGTGCACTTTCACATCACCTGCATTAGATGCAGCATCTATGAACCAAGTGAAAAATTTCGACGCTTATACGTCGAAAAATAGTTAATGTATAATTTCTAGTTATCAGGCGAAGATGTTTTATTATTTATTTATAATAAATATATCGAATAAGTAAATGGGGGCGAATGTAGCCTCATGTTTTTTTTTTTAAAAGTAACAAGAAATAATTTTAAACAAATACATATTATTGGCAATGCTAATGCGTGTTAAGAAATTATGAACTTTAGCGTGTCCAGACTCTAAAGCTCTTAATACGTAACAGAAATATTAGACATTCAATTTTTAGTAATTGGTCTTTTTTAACTTAGTTAGGAATTACTCTCCCGCTGATTGGCATATTTAAATTGTATTAGTCAGATTATTTGAATCAGGCGGTCTAGGCAAGCCACTACCGGTACCCGACGAAAGGGACGTCAATACCTTGACACTTGATCATTTAAATAACCTGGCAAAGAATATTTTATTCTAGTGTCGATTTGGTTCGAGGCAAGACGGAAATTTCGTTGTTTTCTTTATTATTTTACGCCCAAACTAGGAGTTAAATGAAAGGATTACCTGGTTTCTTGTTTGTTTTATCTTTAAAAAATCAGTGGTTGATTTGAATTGTATCCGTAAACTTGCTCCTTTTTTGTCGGTGAATTGGCGTAAAATTTTAGGATTTCTATGTTATTTATTTTACGTCTAAATTAGGAGATAATCGATAAATTTACTATCATAGGATTGACTTTTCACCCGGAAAAAATATCTTAAAAAGGGCCAATTTAATAGATTTTTGTAATACACCCCCAATCTAAGATTACGTATTATACTAACCGTTTAAGATGTTCAATTCAAAAAGTGAAAGGATAAAATATTCAAAACGTATATCTACTTGTCGAATTATATTAGTTTGATACTATTAGTTTGTAACAATGCAAACTACTTTTCTTTGTACAAGTATTAAATAAATAAATAAATAAATAATCTCAAATCGAGTCAGTGCTGACTTATTACGCACAGCCGATATAATACGCGTACGCATAACAAATACATAAAATATATAAAATGAAAGTCTCATATTCGCCATTAGAGGGCACCGAAGAATCGCATCTGCAACAACCTAAGTAGCATGAATGGAAGTAGTACTTTTATTCCCAAAATTAGTCATTCTTGACCAGCAGCCCGTATTAAGTTTGGACTTAAAGTATGTTCACGTATGTCGCGCCAAATATTGACCTGGGGGATATAGAGGGGGGGGGGGGGGGGTATAGTTGTACCTTTCACAATAAACAATAAATTATAATTAATAACAGTTAATTTTTCACCTGCTGACAGAATTTGTCCATATATTTTCATTTTAACGTCCATTGAACATGCACATCGAATTAATAGACTTTAAAATAAATAAAAAAATACGTGTGGCACTCGGGGACTGCCGCGGTAAAGCTATTGCATAGCATTTTTAACAACTTATGCAATTATAATTAAAAAAAAATTCTGATATCAGATAACTGCGCTCTATCGGAAAACGTTGAAATTATTCCGAATCATTTGCGGCTGCGAAAGCAAATGATTCGGAATAATTTAAACGTCTTCCGATAGAGCGCCGCGCACGAATTTTTATTCGATAAAGCAAAAAAACGGATTATTCCAAAAAAATCGTAGATAAAAAGATAGATAATTAAATTATCTTTAAAATGGTGCAGGTTCCATAATAATACGCCAGATAGTATTTGCGTACTAGTCGTTTTTGTGTTCGGTTAGACTTAATTTCACAAATTAATTACACTATGTAATATACACAAAATCTAAAATATTCAAAGCTAAGAATATTAGGAAAATGTTCTTGTTTAACATATATTTTTTTCGAATCGTAAGAAGTATTCGTTTAGACGTAATTATCAGTTTAAAATCATGAATTTTCGTTGAGAAATTTCTTCATTCGGTCGCTGCGCTGGCCTAGCCCGCGATAAAAGCTATGCAATAGCTTAAAAACAACGCCTAAAATTTTAAATCATACGCGAACAATTGAGGAAAAGTATTTAAAAAAAGGTAGTGCCATTTACCGTTTCAATTTTAAAAGACGCGTCTCACCAAAATTTGATTTCGATCGACATATTTCTCCTTTAATATCGCCGAAAAAAGTCTGTTATCAAATCGTTGCAGTTTCGTTGATTCGTAACATTCATCTGTGTCTATTTGTTTTGCGCCTAAAAAAATATGATAAAGCCTAAGTCCTAAAATAAAACACCCACCATGAGCAACGGCTAAAATGAATACGAGTATTTAAGAGAAAGCTGTAATGATAACAAATTATTACTATACAGGGAATTACTGATCCCTATAGTAATTTCTGTATGATTCATACTAGTTATTTTAAACCTCTTTATCACAACTTGAGATAAAACAATATTATGCGACTCGGCCATTCGACAATAATTGACATTTTTTATTGAGTTATCAATGCATTCACCACAAGAGCAAGAGAAGAGAGCGTAAATTTACTTTTTTTACAAAGCGCCAAGACCTTTTGGGTCCCCATGGAATTGCAACATCTAGTTTTGGAACAAATGGCACCTTTTAAATTGCAACATTGGTCCTAGATAAGGTTGACACATTGCTAAGTGCACAAAAAACTATTGAAAAAAAACTGAAGTTCACCGGATTTCAATCCATCACCCATTTTTGTCATGTCGTTTTTGAGATATAAAAAAGTAATCTATTGCCATCAAGCTGCATAATATTAAGCTGATAATATTTTTTTATACTTCGTTTTAATGTTGACTTTTTGTTTTATTTTCAGGCATATTTAAAAAAAAATACTTTTTACATTTATATTTGCGAATATCAGATTTTATAAACTGGTTTTATTTTTAAGATTTTCGTCTGATCTGATTTCATGGTTCAGATTTTCATGGAATTAGTTCCAATACAATACAATAGCGTTGTTTAACTAAACAAATTGGTAAATTATGGTCTTGGTAAATTATGTTAAATTAAATTACATAATATATGGATTGTGATTATATTAGCTATACAGTGGTGTGCAAAAGTTTAAGACGACCCACCAAAAAAAGGGATACTTAATGGAATTCAGCAATAATGGCATTTTAGAAAAGAACAAAATGGACTTTCAAGGATATTGAAGTAGGCTCAGTATTTTGTAGCACCTTTTGTACCAAATCAAATCAAATCAAATCAAATCGCATTTATTGTCTTCAAAAAACTTTACATAGTTGTTTAGACATTTTATATAGCCGCTTAATGTTAAAATAACTTTAAAATGTATACTAAATATTTCATTAGAGACTCACCACATAATTGAGTTATATTAGATATTTATAACTACAGATAGTCATGAAATTATAATATTAAAATTAAATGGTCCTGTAAGTAAGAATTATAATTGATTATGGGAGACAATTCCTCGGACTACATCTGGATGCAAAGATGTCATGGAATCTACATATAGAGCATGTTAAGTCAAAACTTTCGTCAGCCTGCTATGCTCTATTACGCATCAGAAATTGTTTGGAGAGAACTGAAGTAATATCGGCCTATTACGCGCTAGTTGAGTCACACCTGCGCTATGGTATTCTTTTATGGGGTAATGCAGCACACATCAACAGTGTATTCACTCTCCAGAAAAGAGCCATACGTGCGATAGTAGGTATTGGTCCACGGCAGTCATGTCGTGAACACTTCCAAAAACTAGGGATATTGACCGTATATGCGATTTTTGCTCAAGAAGCTCTTTGCGAATTCTATTGCAATAAGAGCTCGGCCATATCCCACGAGGAAGTACATCGGCATGACACCAGGAATAAAACCCTGTATCTCCAACCGTTCGTAGCACGTACTGCCAAGTTCCAGGCGACTAGTCGATACTTAGGCCTCAAACTTTTCAATAAATTGCCCGAAAGATTAAAAGAAATTAAAAACATCGATATTTTCAAGAGATCCATCCGAGTCTATCTGCTTAAAATCAACATGTATGCCCATAACGACTTCTTAAAATATTTTGAAAATACATAGCATCGTATCTACCCATTTAATCTAATACATATTATTCACCGTTAATTGTTTTGTTGTAAACTGTTATCATATAGTCTATGTTTTTGTAAATTGGTAAGTTTAAAACTATATATTGTATATCATCTCTTGTCTAAATTGAGTAACTAATTTAAGATTAATTACTGTCATTCCTACACAATTGTATGGTTGTATTGGAAATAAATACCTTTTACTTTTACTTTACTAATTAAAAATAATAGTAATAATATAATAATCAATAAAATGGTACAAATGTCAAGTTAAATAATTAAAAAAAATTAAAAAATCGAGATGGAAATTGTCAGTAATCTAATTATAATTCGTTAATATTATATAATTCTCTCGCAATAAGGTAGCCTTTTAATTTCGATTTAAATTGGGTGATATTTCCGTTTCTACATATACTTTTCATATTCTCAGGCAGTTTATTGTAACACGCCATTCCAACGTAATTTGGATCCCTTTTGAATAATTCCAGAGATGGACGGGGTAATGCTAAATTGTGCCTACATCTGGTGAAATGAGAGTGAATTTCTTTTTGGGTCTTCATTTTTCCTATGTTTTTTAATATTAATTTTATGCATTCAAATATGTATAGTGATGGTAGCGTTAGAATACTGAGATTTTTGAAGTGACCACGACATGATTCATTATGTTTAAGGTTTAATAATATTCTTATGGCTCGTATTTGGAGAGAGAAAATATGTTGCCTTAAAACTACTGTACACTGTGTCCAGAAGGGAATCCCGTAACGAAGAATTGACTCGAAATAGGCAAAGTATATTATTTTGGTGTGTTTAACACTGATTAGTTTCCTTATTTGCCTTAGTAAGAAACAGGCGCTGGATAGTCTGTCGCTTAATTCCTCTCCGTGAGCATTCCACCTTAAATTTTCATCTAAAACTAAACCCAGAAATTTATGGCTTTTAATATTGGCTACTGTGTTTGCACCGATAATTAAATTTTGACTGTTTATAACCTTATTTTTTCTACAAGATAGGAAGATGGATACTGTCTTGGATGTGTTAAGAGACAAATTATTTTTCTCGAACCAGGTATTCAACAGAGCCAATTCATGGTTTAACGTTTTCAATACATTCTCTATTTTGGCATCTGCAAAGCTTATGCTGGTGTCATCTGCATACAAAGTTATATTTGAGTGAGCTACTATAGATGGGAGATCATTAATATATAGAATGAAAAGGGTCGGTCCCAGGATGCTTCCCTGAGGAACACCGCTCTTCGTTTCACACTCATCGGAAATGGTTCTCTTCAATACGCCACCTGTGCAGTCGTCTAATTGTACAACTTGTTTTCTTTTTGAGAGATAGCTGCTGAACCATTTTAAGCTATTTCCTCGGATTCCATATCTGTCGAGTTTAGTTAGCAGTGTTTGATGGTCTACCATATCGAACGCTTTTGATAAATCGCAAAATACGGTACTTGAATAAAGTTTCTTGTCCATGTCATTGTACATTTTTCTCAGAACGTTGTTCAGTGCATCGATTGTACCTTTATTTCTTCTGAAACCGAACTGAGATTTTGTTAGGATATTTATGTATTTTAACAACCTTGAATTTACTATTTTTTCAAGCACTTTGGAAAAAACAGGTAGCAACGCTATTGGTCTGTAGTTGTTTATTTCAGTTTTGAGACCTTTTTTATGTATAGGAATAATTTTAGCAATTTTGAATTGATCTGGGAAAATTCCACCACCTTTATTTTTTCATTACTAATGCAATCCTCGGCATGCTATAAATCAGAGACTGTCAGTAAGCTTGAGAATTTTTTGTATACTAGTTATCCTATATTTCCGGCGGCTGAGCACCAACCGGGCGCGTCTCCAGGCGGCGAATAGGAGAAGGTCCGAGGAGGGACCCCGGTTCGAGGGCTGATAACCCGAGTGCCGGGTGTACTTTGGGTAGTGGTGGCTAATACACTTTGTGGAAGGCCCCACCGCGGACCAACTCTCCAAGCCGAGGTGTTAGCTACCGTGCTTAATGGCTGCATGGCGCAGGGGGTGCTGCGTCTCTTACGGTGCCTCCCGGATACCGGGCGTCCTCCGGGTAGTATAAGCCGAGCCCCGGTCATACGCGGCTCTGTCCGGGTGATATCGCACTACAGCGGAACTCGGGGGAACAAAATGGAACAAATAAACAGTACACCGCCAAAAATAAACCTAATAGAAGCACTCCAGGGGGTCACAAAGCGAAAAACCGAAGACATCCATTGCGGGGGCGGGCCCATCAAAAAGCCCACCTAAAACTAACTGCTAACACCCGAGCTTCCAGTGCTAACTCTAAGCCGGAGGACGGGATTGCAGAGGCCCCTAGAGCGCCCGAACGCCCCAGACGGGGGCCAAACACTCCGTGCCCCTTCCATCAGGCGACAGGGAAAAGACCGAAAGTTTCCGACCGAGGTTCTTACGCCCGGGCCACCGAAGGACTCCTCGGGCTAGCCCTTATAATAAGGGGCTACCCTGACAATAAACTTGAAGCCGGTGACATAATCGCTACCCGGAAAAGGATTAAGGAGGCCATCGTGGAAATACCTGTTGGCCCTAAAACACCATCATTTACCGGCAGCCGGGAGAGAAACGGTGCAATCGTCCTCTCGTACGCAGACGAGGAGACAGGGAACTGGTTTAGAAGCGTTTCCACGTATTTACTCGTCGAAGGAGAATCCCTGTGCGTGCTACCGGTCGATGAGCTGCCCAAACGCCATCGAGTGGTGGTCATCGTGAAGGACCCCGACCTCACTGCCGAGGAAGTACTCGTATTCCTCGGCGAGCAAAAGCCAGGCCTAAAGAGCGACGTGGGTCGTCGCTAGGGGGAGCACGAAGAAGGATGTCACGAGCGTCCACTTCGCCTGCCCGGTGAGCGACTACAGATTGGCCGCTCTCAGGGCCTGCAATTCCCGACCCTACTGTGGGCTAGCACGGGCAGCCGTAAGGCTGCTCGATAATAAGCCTAGGAAGGAGTCGGAGGCAGCGGAGGGAACGGAGGAAGGTGCATCAAAATGAACCACCTAAAAGCCCAACCGACTCAGAAACTCAGGTCCTGCGCGGTCACAAAGGGCGTCACAGCCACTTTTCTGCCCCAACTCAGCGGCGATGACCTAACGGTCGGTTTCACAAAAATCAACTTGGCAGGAGACAGGACGGTGGATCTACTCATTGGGTCAACATACATGCCTTATGACTTCACTGACCTGCCACCGCAAGGAGAAATAAAAAACCTAGTGACCTATGCGAAGCAACGCGGGCTGCAACTCCTCCTGGGTTGCGATGCGAACTCCCACCACGTGTGCTGGGGTAGCTCCAACATATACCCGAGGGGGGTAAGCCTGCACGACTTTATCTTAGGCAATGAACTTACCATCCTCAACAGAGGAACATAACCTGCCTTCATGGAATCAAGACGACAGGAGGTATTGGTCATCGCGATCTGCACAAAAGAAGTGGCTGACCTGGTCCAAGACTAGAGGGCCCCAGATGAACCCTCAGGACTATAGGCAGATCCGTCTAACGCTTCGGCACTCCTTGGAAATTCAGTGGGCTCGCAACCCTAGAAATACCAACTGGGAAGGAATCGATGGGGACATAGCTATCAAGCTCACCACGGTTCTGAATTGATTCCCCACCAAAGACCAACTAGAAACGGCAGCGCAATTACTGTCAAATGCCATTATAGATGACTACGAGCAGAATTGCCCTTTGAAACAAAAAAAACTCTCAAAAAATGTCCCATGGTGGAACCCAGAGCTGATCAAGCTCAGGCTAGGGCTGAGAAGCTGTTTCAACAGGGCAAGGAAACACAACACTAACTCGCAACACCTTTGGGAGGAATACAAAAACACCCGAAACGAATACAGCAAGGCCATTGTTAAAGCCAAACGAAGAAGCTGGAGGGACTTTTGTGAGAGCGTGGAATCAGCTTCCGAAGCTTCCAGACTCAACAAGATCCTCAGCTCTAAAAACCGCCCCCAGCTGGGATGCCTTAAACGACCAGAGGGGGGCCACACAAGCGACACCAAGGAAATCTTGAAGCTCCTAATGGAAACACACTTTCCGGGAGAACTCCAAAAGCCCAGGGAGTGGGCCCTTGCAGCTAAGATAGTTAATCCCAAAGTTTGAGAGTTTGAGATTTTGTAATTACTTTAAATTAACAAAGTACATTTTTAAAAGCATTCTAAAATGTTTTTTCCCACTTACCGTCTTCAAACACTTTACAAACGCTGGGTTCACGATTGGGTTGATTACGTAATCTTGGGGGGGGGGGGGTCCAACCGCTGATGAGTTCTGTTGACATGGGGGAGGGCGGGGGATACGAAATTCCCAAAAACGTGATTACATGATATGTGGATGGTCCCTAGGCGCCTTGAGGCTTGTTATTTGATACAATTCTGCCACAAGTGCGACATACCTAATTGCCTGACACTCAACCGAGCGAAACCGATATGAAACACTCGACTACATTCAGACTGCAGGTCTAAGCGTGTCTAAGCCATGTCTCTCATTACGTCGGTATTCGGACAATATACATAGGACAAATTTAATGCCAAAATCAACTTCAAGCAATGAAGACCAACTATAACTATCAACCCATATTGGATTGTAGCTGCTGGCTTCATCATCAGCTGTAGAAGCGCGATTCTCAGTTCTGCCTTGTTTCATTTATTTTCAAAATAATTTTATAGACCAAATAGTCTAAGGCGTTATTTTGCAACGTTTTATACACGTATTATACACATAATATTATTATGTACTAAATAGTACCTAATAGTAGGAAAAATACGTAAAATGGAAAAATGGACAAAATGACACAACTTTGTTATTGTGAAAATCGCTTAAATATTAGATCAAATAATGGAGGAGTGCCAACCATCCATTGAAATACTATGACAACACCACTACCTTAAACTATCCTCCAATCAGCTAGTTAGAGTGGTCAGGCGCGAGAATTGCCTTGCACTCCCAAGATTTTACGATCCATGATTTTGAAGTAAGACTCAAAAACTAAATTAAGCTGCATTCTTTAAGTCTCGTATTATATTGTATGCTTTAGCAAAAAAAAACATTATCTGAACGCTTGCTAGGTAGAATAACATTATGTTTCTGGTTATTGTATAACTTTTATTTAATATTGAGTATTATGGACAAAATTACACAGGTATGTCATCAACCAATCAAGAACATCAACAAAAATGCACTAGAAAACAAAACAAACATAACAACAGGGTTAAATTTGGTTTGGCCATTGTAGAAACATTCTTAAATCCACTACACAACAAGAAAATGGCGTCTGGGGGTGCATTTATTGAAAGGAGCTATGGACCCGTTCTAAGCATGGGTATGCATGGTTCAGATGCATAAATTTCAATTAAAACTTCGGGCTCAAGCAATATTTGCGAGTGTTCCTAAGAAAACCAACAACTTCATTCGCGAAGCAGGTTCCTAAATATTTATATATTCGCAAATATGTCATTTTATCCACCACGGACAAAATTATTTTTACTGTATTTATGTTTAAGAGTTTATTAATATGAGGTAGGAAAGCATTACAGTAATTTGCTTTTGAAAGAGCACATTTTAATTGTAAAGATTATCCTTTACTCTTTAAATTACGATAAAAAAGAATTGGCAAAGCTCGAAACAAAAAGTATGTTGATTTACATTAATTAATGACTCCGTAACATTAATTAATGACTCCGTAACATTAATTAATGACTCCGTAACATCCCTTGCGGGACCAACGGCCGACTCCCCCAACTTCCAGGTTATAATTTTTTATATGTCAAATTTCAATGCGATCATTTTACAGTATTTTTTTTTATGATCCGTATAGTGGTTTACAAGTTATGGTCGTCTGTATCAAGGTCGTCAATTCGCGCCGATTTTACGCGCTAAAATGTCGCGCGCAAAAGTGATAGCTGAATTTTTACTTCGCGAGAGGAGGGGTTAATTATCTTTTTATTTTATTTTATTATTATTATATAATCGCACATCTAGGCCCAGGCGTAAGCCTAGTTAGATGTGTGACGTGGCTCGGGTTGCATGGGATTGGAATAAATTAACTCGTCGCTTTATTTAATTATAAAGTAATTGTTTTTTTCGTTATGTAACTTTAGATATGTAAAATGAAATTGAAATAAATAAATAAATAAACATTTGTGAGACGAAATAATACGCAGTATAATTTAATATTTAATAGTAGCACCTAGATGAACCTCGAGGGAAAGTCTCAAAACTCCGATAGTAGACTGAAATACATTTACCTACATTTGGCGATGTCGACGGTTCGCGTTTAGATGTCAAAGAGTACTTACTCCTAGTGCCATCCGCACGATATTCGTGCGGAAGAACAGCTCTGCCAACAAAATGTGACATCTAGCGCGAATAGTGTTATCAGGCACGAAAAAATAGATTTGGGCCAGCACATACAGGCTGCCTACACTTCCATTCATTATCCTACGTATGTACATGCAGGAATGCGTGCATCTCCCGCCGCAGGCGACGTGAGTTGTGCACAACCATAACCCGAGAAAAATTACTCGAATACAAGAGCGGATAATATACGTACTGCTTGGAGTACAAGAACATTAGCCGGATCGAGATTATTTGATTATATACAAACGATTATTGTACGTATACGTGCAAATATTCGTGCGGAAAAATCATCTCTAAACAAAAATATTGTAATGTAAAAAAATGTTTTTCTTGTTAAGTTTGATATATAGTCAAACGAGGTAAATGTGCGCATTTTTTCTGGTTGGTATTGTGGCACTGTGTGACATTGTGTGCACACTACTTTAGGGTAGGTGTGCGCGCGTACTTTTTTTACCTTAATATATTAATAATTTAATATATTAGTAATTTATTTTATTAATAATTTAATGTAAATTATGATTAAATTAGGCAAAATTTAATTCAATTTAAAATTCGCGTGAAATATAAAAATAAGACGAAAATGTTGCCTGCGCACACTTTCCTTGCGAGCCCGCAACTAAAACATGGTAGTTTTATGCGCCCGCAACCAAAACATGGTAGTTTTATGTCAAACACCGCGCTAAATCTGTTCAACTTAATTCAGTTCAAACTACTTTAATAAACACACATTTCGTCGCCAATCAAACTAATACGCTATATTAAATTGCTTCAGAGACACACGTGATGCAAAATTGGAAGAAATAACAAAATTATTACGTAAAACACATTCTACCCTATACAAACAAGATATCGTAGAGCAGGGCAGCCACAAGCGTCTCATTCAAGGGTATCGTCTCCAGATTAGTTGTAATTGACACTGTAAAAGATGCCGGTAAGCTAATCTCGCCATGTTGAAATATTTCATTCTGATCAATAGTACATATGTAATAAAAACTTTATGACGCATATATTCTCTAAAACAGGATGTCTTATTCGAGATTTGTTCTACGCAAATATTAATTCCATTCCTAAAGCATTTCTCCTAAACATAAACTAAAACCATCTAACTCTAATTTAGTCATGTACGTGCCTAAATGTGAATTCGATACACATTTCTTGTTATAGTATGAATGATTTTGTAGTTGATATTTAATTTATGAACTCAGCTGAGGACACGAAATGATGGCGTTATATCCACTGATCGCGAAAAGTGCGGTATAAAATATAAAACTATTATGGACTTCAAGGAACGTGTCGCGCTAAAACAGAAAGAGTGCAAACATTACGGGTTAATGGCACTCCCATAAATAACCTCCGTTACACGCCGAAAGCATTGCGTTATTTTATTAGCGGCCGGCTATGCGCAAATCGACAATGTTATATTTCTTTATAGTGAAGCTATTTTGGGACGTTTCTATCGAAAGCAGATGCGCGAATTCAGAACTCAAAGAGGAGAGCACTAGAACAGTCGTCTATCTTGACGACACGACCCGATTTCTTCGAAAAATAGGTTGGAAATTAACAATAAAATCTCATTTTACAAATTATATTTCTTCAAAGGAGCTGTTCACATATTTTGAAGACGTTTTGGAGAGTAAGATCAGCTATATCTATTTTTTTCTTATGCGGGTAGGTTAGGTTAAGTTAGGTTAGGAGTCATTTTACGTAAGATTTTCCACCTTAGTTCCATAATGATTAAGGGAAGTTTGGCCAAATTTTCTTTCATCTTTACATAATTATATTACGGTTTAAATTGTCTCTGACGATTCCTGGGACTATAATGCTATTATGAAACAGTCAGTTTTCTTTCTAACGAAGACGAGTGTTCATCCAGTCATTAGGGACAACGACTTCTCAGTCTACGTTCAAGGAGCACATCACTGATTTGTATAAGTCCTCTTTTATGTTACTAGGTTTCGTTATTCGTACCTTGAAGCAATTTCACAATGTCCGGGTTTTGCATACATAACTTTCATATACATAACTTATAATTCAATTGTAAGAAGTAGATTGTAATCCGCATGAGGACCTCTATATTACTATATAAAAAAAACAAAAATGTTTCTTACGTTTCGTATATTTCAAGCAACTAGAGTTGTCAATTACAACGGGCGAACCCGTCACCTCATGAAGTTTTAACGATTAGTCGTTCTATCTCCCGTGAAGGAGCGCAGAAGACTTGGACAAAACAGTCCACCGTCAAGCTCCGCCACATGCCCGTAAGAGGCCAACGCCTTAACCGCGAGATAAACGGGTGTGTTACTTAGCGGGCTTACACTCACGCCCTTACTTCCAATTGCGACCAGATTACTCCGGTCTCTCGATTGGTTACGAGTTCGAGGTCGCTTGCGCGGTCCTCTCCCTTACGACGCGGTAAAACAGTGTATACCGAATCTATCGCGGACCACGGCATCCTTTGCCCGGCTGTTCACAAAGGATCGGGTAGCCGATGGTCGTTTCAAGAGCAGTCGCCGTAAGGTCCGCAACCACCCTCGCTCTATAGGAAACAGTACTGCTTCCAGACTCCCCCGACTGTTAATCAAGAGTGCACAATCGATTTTCTTACGCCGCACGGTGCGCAAACCGCCCATGAGCGCCAGAAGTTTGATTCCTAGGGGAAACTAGCCCTAAGGCCAGAGTCCTGCCCAGGCTCGCACTTCATGCGTGAAGGCCGCCGGATGGGTGTTGACCCGTGAGTGTGACCAACCCTGAACAGAGTGGGTCTTCGTGGCCAACTCAACAAGGGCCCATTAGCTCCCAACATTCATTCCCTATATTTCAAGCAATGCGGATATTATCCTCACTTTTACCCTTCTATTTAATAGGCACAGTGGGCTATAATTCTCTTAATTTGCGCAGAGAAATGCTCGCCATAGCCTACGTTTTAAAGCTGATTCGGGACAGAGTTGATAATGCTAGCGAAGGTTTATCTCTTTGTTCCTGATAATTATAATCGAGCTCGGTCACATAAGCTATTTGCGGAGCCGTCCTTGCGAACCAACCTAAGTCGGTGGAGTCTGCTTGCGCGTGACTGACGGCAAATAAATGCGCTATGTTCGACAGCATCAGAGTTCGACAGCATCAGACCTTGTTATTTTTAAAGCGAGCCCACATCTCTTCTAGATGTGGGCAATGCGCTACTATTCATGTCAGAATGAGATCGATTGTTTTTATTCCTTATGCCTGTACTTGCATATTTAATGCCTATTTAATATTTGTTATAAAACAATTTACAAGTTTATGTTTTATATTACATCTCAATGAATTGGTAATAACAGTAATGTTGATTTTTTTATAAAATAAATGACATTAAACAAGTGAATTTAAATCTATAATTATACAGAGAGCTATTACGATAAAGGCTTTTCGTGAAATTTCAGCTAGATAAGGTAGCGCCAAATTACTTTTGGCAACGATGCAAGCGAGCGCAATGCACCGAATCTGCAACGTGACATTAATCGGGTCACGTAACCAACTGCTATTTAAATAGCTCTGGAAATCTATAATATCCGCGAAAATAAATTGGCAATAGCTAAGTCGATATTGCGCTATTGCAGCGCGTCGAGTGGCACAAAATATTTTTTTGCTGAATTTTAGGGAACATTACAAGGACAATATCAAAAGACGCATGCGTGAGCGAGCCTAAACTGCAGTACCAAATTAACTGGGTTTAAATCAAGGCAGTTAAGAGGGCGCTTGTCGCCGCTCGGCCCATACAAGCGCTGTTTTTTAAATTACTCGTAGGTTGCTAAGATTTTTTTCTATGATATTGATTTTTGACCATATTAACAGTTAGAAAAGTCAAAATAATCTAAGAACAATTACAGCAATATGAAAAAATAGAGAAAACATTCACCTATGTGACGTCACTTCAGTTCATATGATTATATACTTTTTCTCTAAGATTGTTTTTTTATATCAGAGATTTATTATATCAGATTGTTTGAGTTACTATTTGAGTGCTTAGAAGCATTATCTATTAATGTGTATATTTTTTTATTTATTTGTTGTTTGGGGCTTTTCTAAGGTCTTTATGAGCCTTCTGACACTGCGAACATTGCTGATATATTGTGTTCGCCACCTGCTCTATAGCAGGTGGCTTAGCGCAGAACTATTTCTGCGCTAAGCCTCGTGTCATTTAAGAACTGCAACAGTTTTTTGGCGCCAGATTGTTTTACCACCTCAGGTTGGAGGCAATGACCACCCAAGTGGGTGTAATGTTCCTCTGCCTCTTGGCAGAGGCTCAATGTTCCTCTGCCTCTTGGCAGAACCTGCACATTTTCGTGTCCCTGTTAATGTGTAAGCAGTATGTAGATTTTTTTAAAAGTGCCCACATAACTACTGAAAATTAATTAAAAATGCATTTTTTTACTGTTTTTAATTTCTATATATACCAAATAGTATATAAACCAGACCTTAACGAGTAACGAACAAATATAAAATTTCAGATGTATTTTTTCCTATAAGATATGGTTTAGACTTAGATGAAAGTTGCACTGGCCACTGCTAATTTCTCCCACCTACCAGTTTGTACCAGCGTTGCCATATTTTATGTACAATTTAAATTCTGTTTGTATGCTTATTTGAGCAGTTGTACGACGCAAGATCTTAAGATCTACCAAGTAGATCGTACGTCGTATAAAATTAGTTACGTACCATTTTATTTCTTTAACAAATCCTGAAATGTGTTCAAATAGGTACCTACAATTTTCTAGACTGCTGTACGATTTCATAGAAACATTCCTGGCAACGCTGGCGTGTAACAGGCGTGGCAAATTCCCACCGCGGCATATCAAATTTATCAGAATATATTTGCTATATAGCTTGAAATAATCTCTTATAAGAAATAATCTCTTATAAGATTTGCTTTCTGATCTTCTGTTGAAACATGTTATTTGTCACAACTCAATAAAAATACAAATATACTCTTCAATCACATTCCCAATGCAAATGTCCCGTGACGTTATTAAACGTATGAAAAAATTTAACTGCAATAGTTAAATTGCTACTCAAGATTACCCTGTGGGTGCCATCTTGCGGGTGACCCGGTAGAATTAGAACAATAACGTTATTTTGGGGTAAATAAAAAGACCGATCTGTGGTATTTCAAATTAAATATATCTTCTGACCACATATAACATAAGATTTTTTAAAAAATCTTGTCATTTTCTAAGAGTTCTCTAACAGTAAATTATCATATTAAGAGCCCCCTACGAAATCACTTTTTTTTTATTTTATTTGTTGTATGGGGCTTTTCTAAGGTCTTTATGAGCCTTGTAACACTGCGACCATTGCTGATATATTGTGTTCGCCACCTACTATAGTTCTGCGCTAAGCCTCGTGTCATTTAAGAACCGCAACAGTTTTTTGGCGCCAGATTGTTTTACCTCCTCAGGCTGGAGGTAATGACCACCCAAGTAGGTGTATCTTTTACGTATCAGCGGGCCACACTCGCACATGAGGTGCAGGGGAGTTTCCTTTGCCCCTTGGCAGAAATTGCACATTTTCGTGTCTCGGAGATTGAGGTTGAACATGTGTTCAGGCCACAATGCCCCGTGAGCGCCCTCACCAGAATGCGTAGATTGTTCCTATTTAGCGATAAGGCCTCACGGGCAGTCTTACGGTTGTAAGCATTAATTAGCGCTTATGATTAAACCCTGGCGTGTTGTTCCAGTGGTTGACGGATTGTTCTAAACATATTTTTTTGAGCATTAGGTTTGCAAGGCTTTTTGGTACGCCACAGCAAGGTTCAGGGCCGTATAACGTTCCCTTTGCTCCCGTCTTAGCAAGCTCTTTCACTTCCCTCGATTCCTACATGGCCGGGAACCCATCTTAGAATCACCCTGTTCTTTTCGCCCAGTGAATTCAGTAGTGATACGCAGTTTTGCACTAGCTTTGAATTAATGGTATTCGAGGCTAGTGCCATAAGAGCTGCCTCGCTATCCGAGTGGATATAGATACCGTGGTCGGCGTAGTTCTTATGGAGGTTGATATCCGCACATTCAATAATGGCGTATACCTCCGCTTGGAATATGAAGGCGTATTTCCCCAAGTTTACACTTCTTTCGAAGTTTGGTCGCTCTCCATATATACACAGCAGCCTACGTCAAGTCCCAATTTGGACCCATCAGTATACCATTTAAGGCTACCGGCCCCCAGTGCAGTTGGCTTTTTAGCCAGTCGTCTCTGGGTGGCAGTTCCACTATAAAAAGTTTTCCAAAGTTTAGAAGTAGAAGCATGGTGTCTGATAATGGTTTCAGACACCATGGGTTGAGGGTTGGAGTTTCACTCATTGAGTGAAGAACTGATCTTAGTGCTTGTGAGATCCAGTTTACCTTCTCCCGGGCAGACAGCCTTTACATGCTGACTTTCGCCACCTGTTGCAAGTGAATGTGTAGGGGCGGTAAGTTCAGCAGTGAAACTAGAGCTGCTCCAGGATTGGAGGACATTGCGCCAGTTGTCATAAGGCACGCCATCCTTTGGATATTGCTTAGATTGGTAATCATAGTTTTCTGGTTGGCTTTATTGCACCATACCACCGATGCGTACGTGATTATCGGCCTCACAATGGCAGTGGAGATCTTGGGGTTAAGGCCCCAATTTTTCCCTGCCAGTCTTATGCTTATACCCAAAGCACTTTTAGCTTTTTGAATTGTTTTGTCTAGGTGGCTGTTCCAGGTGAGTCTCTGGTCGAGCGTGACTCCCAGATACTTTACTTCCTTGGAGAAAGGAATCTGCCTGTGGTTTAGAATTGGCATTTTCAGTCCACCTAGTTGTGTTGGCAAATGGCACGAGGACGGTCTTATCGGCGTTGACCGATAATTCGTTCTCTCTGCACCAATTGCCAATCATTGTTAACACTCTTTGCATCACGTGTGAGATCGTGCTTTGGCAGAAGCCCCGGACAATGACTACTAGGTCATCAGCATAGCCATGTGTGTCTATCCTGGCCTATGCAGGAGTTGATCTATTGCAAGAGTGCATAGTACGGGGAAAGAGTACGCCTCCCCGCAGACAGCCTCTTGTGGTGGTGACTTCAAGGTTTGTTCCGTGAAGAGCTACCTTGGCCGTGCGGTTTGAGACCATCGATTTTGCCCATCTGGTTATGGTGGAGTCAACTTGGTTTGACTCTCCAGTGATTTAATAGGGGTTTTGTCGAAGGCACCCTCAATGTCTAAAAATGCGCATAATGCGATTTGTTTGTCTTCCAACGCCTTTTCCACTCTGTCTACTAGGTAGAGCAGAGCAATTTCCGTGGATTTGCCTCTGTGGTAGGCGTGTTGGTTACAGCTAATAGGGTTGACCGTTAGAATTTTTTTTCCTTATATACCACCTTGATCAAAAATTATCAGGAATCACCACCGTGGCGCTTCCAGTCTCCTGATTTCAATTCTCTTTTTTTGTTAAGTTAGCACATCTGGTAACATTTTCAGCTTGATAGCTTGACTTTTGTAAAAGTTACGGCGTCTATAGTGCATCTGTCGTTTAGTGTCGGCGATTTTTTACGATTCTAAAAATGGAATTTTCTTTGCAGCAATGGTTTGCGATTGAACAGTGCGAAGACCATGGAAATGTTGAAAAGGTGTTTCGGCAGCAATACTCTATTGAAAATAAACGTTTATGTCTGGCACGAATGCTTCAGAACTGGTCGTGAGTCCCTCGAAAATGGCAGGCTGTCAACATCGAAAACTGAGGAAAACGTCAAAATATTGAAAGAAATGTTGACCGAAAACCGCAAATTGACCATCAGAGACATGGCAGAGGAGTTGAACATCGCATATGGATCTACTCAAGAAGTTGTGGTTAATGATTTGGGTCTCAGAAGTTTCGTTGCAAAGCTGGTGCCAAAAGACCTGAATTTCATGCAAAAAAAGGGACTGCGTTGACGTCGCAAAAGACATGATTTCCAAGGCTGAATCCGACCCAACATTTATCAAACGGATCATTACTGGAGACGAGACCTGAATTTATGAGTATGACACGTAATCCAGACATCAATCGAGTGAATGGCGTGCACCGAATGGACCGCGACCGAAAAAACCAGGTCCTTTTCAGTCGAAAAAGAAGGCGACGCTCAGAATTTTCATGGATTACAAGGGTGTTGTGTATTATGAATTCCTTCCAGAAGGCCAGAAGACTGTCAACAAAGAGTATTACTTGGGCGTTACGAGACGTTTGCGTGAAGCAATTAGCAAAAAAGACCGGATTTGCGGGCTAACAACTCGTGAATTTTGCACCACGATAACGCACCGTCGCACAATGCAATCATTATCCGTGACTTTTTATCCAAACACAAAACAAATACTATCCAACAGCCACCGAATCCGCCTGATTTGGCTCCCTGCGACTTTTTCCTATTCGGTCGTCTCAAGAAGCCACTCCGCGAAACGCGTTACAGCACCCGAGATGAGCGCTCTGATAGCCATAACGAAAATCGAGTACCAGACATGTTTCTAGAATTGGATCAAGCGGTCATAAGTGCGTTGCAGTCGATGGGGAGTACTTTGAAAGGGACAATATCAATTTTGATTCATAAACTTGTATTTTCGATTTCCTAAATAAATTTCTGATACTTTTTGATCAAGGTGGTAGCTATCCAGTATCTTTTCCATCGCTTTTAGTAGAAACGATGTGAGGCTAATTGGCCTGAAGGACTTTGACAGTGCGTAGTGCTTCCTGCCGGCCTTAGGTATGAATAGCATTTTGACCTTGGTCCATTCTTCTGGTATATGTCCCCAGGCATAGCTTGCTCTGAAGATTTTAGCCAGATATGGGGTTAGAATGTCTACGAAATCACTTAGGTATCACTCTCCCTAATATCGTGCAAAAAATAAAACTATACGAGAAACAACATATCAAAAGTAATCTAACAGTGTGCACGATTTGACTGCACTCGGGTTTCCATGTAATACGAGTAAATAGCTACACGATTTGAAGTAGCAGCAAAATTGTGTATTGTTTTGAACTCATTTGATTTCAAAACAATCAACAATTTATTAACAGTGACTTTAATTGGTTAGTTACCTATTTATTATGTGTAGTATTTACCCAAGCTAGGAGTTGGGGTTATAGAGTTGGTAAATCAATTTCTTGTTTTATATCATTGAAGGGGACAAATGGATAAAGATTTTTTGGAGCATGTTGGAGAAAATTAACTTTGAGAAAAACGAATCAAAAGTACCGTTTTTTTTTAAATGTCTTAAAAATATTTTTGTTCGACAAACCTTGGATCGACCTACCTTGGAAGGCTCTGGTGAACCCTGTCTGTACTTCTGCGTCCTGGAATTTGTAGGCAGTCTTAAAGTGTCAATTACTCTGAGCGAACCCGGCAATGCCGGAAGTTATAAAGACTGTTGTCTTTCTTTCTTCCGTGGAATAAATGCAAAGACTTTGGTTGTTAAAAATAATCCACAATCAAGCTCCACTAGATGATCTTCAGAGGCTAAACCCAACCTCAAGGCACTGGGAAGCACCTAGAATAGGAAGCACTGGCTACCAGAATTAGACGAATTTCTCCATCCTCCGGCCTGGTCACGAATTCGAAGTCGCTTGCGCGGCTTATACCTGACCTTGAACGTAATTTGTATTAGAATTTATCGCGGACCCGAGCCGCCTTTTGTCCTTCTGTGTCGGGATCGAGTGGCTAACGGTTTGTTTCTAAGAATATGTGACGCCAGGTCAACACCTACTCCCGCGTCTTGGGAAATGTACGTTTCCAGACTCCTTCGGTGCCTTGCCGGTTGTGCAGCATGGCTAGCAACCTGGCCAGTGCGCAACCGTTCAAGGCCGCCCGAGGTGTTCCCCCGGATCTGAACTATCAGACCACAATTGTCTACGACTACACAATACAACCGTAGGCAGAGTTTACTGTGGCCCTTCCAGGGTAAGTTAATCTTCGAGGATGCTACCGGATAGAACTGGAACCATGACTCGTTTGAAACCCGATGGATTTGAACCACGACTTGAGCCTAACAAAGAAACACAAACTGGCCATCAGGCCCAAGCAGCATGGAACCATTTCGCCTAGCAGTTTGTAGGCAGTTGGGATCTGCAGTGTGGCGGGAAATTGCCTCGGGTGGCTCTAGGCGGCTGCGCACCCCAGGTTTGCTAAGTCTGTGCAAGCGGCTAATAACCGGAGACGTATCGAAACATATGTTTTCTAAGCAGCAGGGTAGGCGCTGACCTGTTGTCATCTATCGTTAGAAATCACTACCCGATCCTGTTGATTAACACAAGCAAAGGGAGCTACGGGTCCACGATAAAACTAGTTCACAACAGGTAGAGGTCCGCGTAGGCGACTTCGAACTGCGACCATTCTAATGAAAGGCGTAATTCTTTCAACATTGGTAAACAAACCAAAAAACGAGCTCCACTGGTTTGCCAGTGCCCTCGCTGTTTAAGCAAGGACTCTGTTAGGCCAGGGCGGAACTGCATCAGTAGATTGTTTTCGTCTTCCAAAGTCTTTGCGACTCATCTCAGGCTGACAAGACGACAATAATCGTTATAACATCCTGAGATAACAGGCTCGCCCGCAGAAATTGACAAACTTAAACTTCCAATATTTAATTCGGGGCTTTAATGAAACGCAAAGCATTTTATAGCCGGTCCAACTTATGGTTAAGCTTCCATCAGGGAGCCTTCTCAAAGAGGCGAAATGATTCCCTCGATCAAAGCAGTATTGTATCTGGCGGATTGCTGTGGGAGTCTGGAAACGTAGTTTCTTAAGATAGTGGGGTAAATGTCGACCTGTTGTCGACCAATCCTGTTGACGACCGCGGGCATAGGGCGCAATGAGTCGTAATTGCTCACAACGCCCAAAGGTGTCGCGAAAGTGACCTTGAGCGGTGACCAGTCTAGTGAAAGGAATAGTCTTACCAAAACTGGTATGCGGGGAGCGAGGGAGCCCCATTAGTTTGCCTGTAACCTAGCTGTTTGAGAGATGACTCTGCTTAGCGAACCTGGATTGTTTACGTCCTGAAGTCTTTGCAACTCATCTCAAGTTGACAAGACGACAAGATCGTTATAAGGTCCTGAGGTAGTGGGTCGCCCGCAGAACTGACAAAATACTGCTAATAAACGGAACAGACAGTTACCCTAAGAAAAAGCTCATTGGGTGTCCGTGTAACGAACCGGGAAAGATTACCACAAAACGGGTAAAACTTCAATTATTGGAGGCAATGAAGCTAATAACGAATCATACGAATAAAATTACACAAAAAGTATATTACGTAAATTTAATTTAAAAAATATGTAGTTCGTAAGTATGCGTGCGACTTGGACCTATCTTACTCGACAAGCATACGATAAGCGTGAAATGTCGGCAGGGTGCGGGCAGGACAGATGGAAAGAAATACTGCCGAATATCTCATCTGCATCGCTAGGAACCTTTCATTGGGCCACATTAAGGATGCACTAACAGCACATCTTACCAAACTCAGAAAGCGGTTCTCTAGTGACTTTCTTGAACCTCGCCCTCAAAAGATTCAAGTTGTGAACTCCTTAAACGGCCTATTGCTGTTTTGCCAGAAATACCTGCAGGATTAGCAGGGGCATGTCTGGACCTTTTTGGCCTTTACACAGCCCCGTGGTGTAAAGGAAAGGTCGCCTGATCTTACATTGTAGGGTTTCGGGTATAATCCCCAAATGCATCAACAATTTCGGTTGGAAGAAAAGTAACGGAATTTCATTTGAATTCTTTCTATTGGCTGTAATAACAAGATATACACTTACACACATGTTAAGGGCTCTCTAGACGATCAAGCATGCTTGTCAAGCATCGCATCCCGGACTGGGAGGGGATCGCAAACCGCAGGAAATATTGATTTTTTTTTTAATATTTACGATAAATGCCTAATTGCGTAGTTTTATACCAGGGAGTCAATCATTCATCAATCAATTACGTCTAATTAACGTGACTCCCTGGTATAAACTACAAAATTAGGCATTTTTGGTAAATATTACAAAAAGATATTTGCCTAATTCCTGCGGTTTACGATCCCTTCCCTGCCCGTGACGCGAAGCTTGTCAAGCATGCTTGATCGTCTAGAGAGCCCCTTACGCGCATACAGAGATACAGAGATATAAATACTTTCTAGTAGGATCGATCGTAAGAGACTGTCGTATATTAATAAGCCCGCCCATAGGAGAATAAAGATTAGTAGAAGTAACTTCCCTACAATAATTACGCATGCATTGATTTTCAAAGAAAACAGACCTCACAATGTTTTGTATATCGAATGCTGCGAAGGCTTTAATTCGTGCTATAATATACCGATGTTATTTTCGACTACATATCTATTCGAACGAGGATTTTCAACTTGGTATTTTTGATAACGAAAAATAGAAACCAGTTCAACGTGGAAAATACTATTCTAACCGCTCTAACATCAAAGCTTACGCAGAAATCTTTAACTTCACTTACACACACAAACGTACCTTGATAAATCTAAAAAGGAAATTTAATATTAAAGAACTAAGGAATTGCAATCTCTTTCGCTCATTCCTTGATCCATGTCTGACAGCCAATCCTCGCCATATAAAAGCTATAACTACAACCGTGCGAGGAAAGAAGAACAACTAGGGTTGTCGACTACAGCGGGCGAGCCCGTCACCTCAGGAAGTTTTAACGATTAGTCGTTCTATCTCCCTGGAGTGAGCGCAGAAGACTTGAGGACAAAACAGTCCACCGTCTAGCTACGCCACAAGCCCGTAAGAGGCCAACGCCTTAACCGCGAGATAGCCAGGGCTGTCACCCGGCGGGCCTACACTCACGCCCTTAATTCCAATTGTGACCAGATTACTCCGGTCTCTCGATTGGTTACGAGTTCGAGGTCGCTTGCGCGGTCCTCTCCCTTACGAAGCGGTGAAACGGTGTTTACCGAATCTATCGCGGACCACAGCGTCCTTTGCCCGGCTGTTCACCCAGGATCGGGTAGCCGATGGTCATTTCAAGAGCAGTCGCCGTAAGGTCCGCAACCACCCCCGCTTTATAAAAAACAGTACTGCTTCCAGACTCCCCCGACTGTTAGTCAGAGTGCACAGCGATTGGCTTACGCCGCACGGTGCGCAGGCCGTCCAGGAGCGCCAGAAGGTTGATTCCCAGGGGAAACTAACCATAAGGCCAGAGTCCTACTAAGGCTCGCACTTCATGCATTGAGGCCGTCGGATAGGTATTGACCCGTGAGTGTGACCAACCCTGAATAGAATGGGTCTTCGTGGCCAACTCAGCAAAGGCCCATTAACTCACAAGGAAAGAAGAACTATGAGAAAAAATAGTTTACACTTAGTAATAGTGAAACGGAAATTTCTAGACTAATTGTGTTGCAATCGCAAGTCTGTAAATTGCGCCATGTGTACGTAAAAAAGACACGTATCATCAAATTTTCGATTAGACATAACGTCATTACATGTTATGTTAAAACAGTAACACCAATGCATTTGATCATGTAATGTGGCCTGGACATTGTAATGTGGAAGCGCCAGTTTTAATGATGCCATTGCAGGCTGAAATGTCTCAGTCATCCAGACTGTTGTATCGTGCGTCCTTCCTATACGTCGAAATGCAACGGAGAGTCCAGATGGTACACACTCACATAATGGTCGATAATGACGCCTCTTGCAATCGATATGCACACGGCTACATTCTAACAAGACAATTGACGGATTTTGGCGTTTTCGCAGTCAGACTGCTTCAGACATGCAATTCGTATTCCTTGTGCAAGAAAAGCAAATTCGGCAACGACGTTTGACATGCCGGCAATTGTGTTACACCATTATGCTTCATACATTATCAAGCATGGCGTAGCGTCTTTACGAAAAATGTGCTTTGTTTGGCCATTATTGCAATCAGAAAGATCTTTATTTAAGTAGCCCACGTACATATTTTTCCTCAGTGTAATATCGTTAGAAATCAAACATATTTTCGGGTAATACACAAAATGTTTCCGGGCATCTGGTATAGATAAGGCCTACTATGCATTCTTAGCTAGGAAGCTTCTGTAAAAAAAACATCGAATAATAATTATTTGAAGACAGCATAACCATACGTACACTAGTACACAAACCTCACCGGCTAATGACCAGTGACGACACCAAACGCATCCAGCTACTGAAGGCGTTTATGGTTGTTGACAATGCCACATAAAAACGCATCTACTGAACTTCTTTTCTATAATAAAGTCATTCCAGTTTACTGCAATAATAGGACCGATTGCGTTTCTTCGTGAACTAAAATAAGAACTTAGTTCAACCGAACAAGACAGAGCAATACGTTAGAGCGGAATATGAAATTAACTATTGTCTATTTTCCCGCACCAAAACTACCTGTCGGACTTATAGATACCCGAATAAGTTTGACCATATTTTGTGCGGTGTTAGATTTAGCTGCTTTATATTCGGTGCGTAGTTTCAATGCGGAAAAGAGTTAACCGTTCATTTCACATTCCGCTCTGACGTACTGCTCTGTCTCGTTCACACGAAATAATTTCCGATTTTAGTTCAAGAGAAACGCAATCGAGCCCAATATGCGCCTATATCTTTAGGGTCCGCTGTAATTCTTTCTTGGATGCGTTACGATGTCATTATGTGGCTTGATAATGCGGGACTTGGTGAGCTGATGCAGTAATTTCGATTTGATGGCTTTGCCTCTCTCTCTCTCTCTCTCTCTCTCTCTCTCTCTCTCTCTCTCTATCTCTCTCTCTCTCTCTCTCTTTGTTGGACTTTAGAATGGAATGGGTGTTCCTTGAGATGTAATATTCTAGCGGAGGTCCATATTTTAATGTTTACGATTCGCCTTGCACGCCAAACGAGCCCTGACCAATTACAGTGAATTTACTACGGTGACGCGACGCAACGAACAATCCATATTATGAAGTGGTCCAAAATGAATCAATCGGTCACTTCACAATTTCAACAAAAATCTTTACAGCTTTTTAACCCTTGGAGGACCATAAGCTTTGCGGTATAGCATGGAAGCTTCTAATGTATAAAACCGCTAAAGCACGATCTAAATACAATAACATGTATGCCAAGTTTTGTGAAATTTGGTTCAATAGCTTTGATTACATTGATGAGACATGAGTCCCTGTGGTCCACAAGAGATGTAAATAAATTGTATATATTAATAAATATGATTTTGTTAACCTAATAAGAGTCAGTATGTGCTGAAAAAATAAATTTCAAATTGAAAATGTTGCGATAAATATTATATTTATTTACTTAAATTCACCGTTCGTTGGTCATTTGTGATGTTTCTAAAAAAAATTTGAATCAATAATTTAATCGTTTTAAATATTCTCTATTATTATTATTATTATTTTGCCAATTTTGTGCCAAGATTGTGATGTCTCAATAATATGGAATAAACATAATTTATAAATTACTCGTGTTCGACAAGTCATAAAACGATTTTTGAAGTTATGGGACACATATGTCCCATGACCCATAAAGGGTTAAACCGCTATCAAAAGTTCTAATTGTTATCCCACAGAAAATAAAGCATGGAAAAATTTGTAGACAAATTTCAACTCAATATTTTGTGGAATACGTTTTGTATAACTGTATCTGAATTATCTTTATTCAGTCAAGAAACAATTAGTGTAGATTTTTTCGATAGGAAAAAATAACAGAGTAACCTCTTTTTGTTTGTTTTCCGCATTCCTTCAGCTTATATATTTTTTTTTAAAACAGGCATTGATTATATAGGGTATCAGATTGATCGATGTCATAGTATGTTTTGGCAAAACCTGCGCAGGCGACTTGCAGGTGGCGCTGATAGCATTGTCCGGCGAAACTAATACCCATTTATTTGGCCATATGGAAAAAACATTTATATTGAGTGGTATTGTATAAAGGACTTATTAATTATTAAAACGAATTATAACAATAATACCATTTAATTATTAGTGCCATCTATCGCATTTTTATATAGGTGCAGAGAGATTAGAACGCCATATATCATTATTTAAACATTAAAGCGCGTAATTATTACCTATTGAAACATGTATACCAAATTAAAAATTTGTGTAAATAATATTAAAATAATAAGAGCTGTGATTTAAAAATTACTTTGGTATATTATTATATTATTTGAGGTATGATGCCGTAACGTCCCGTGTTTAGATCGTTATCTATTGGACTACTGAATTTAAGAGAAGATCAATGTTTGGAACTATGACTGTTATCTACACGTTGCGTTTCGTAGTAAAATCCTAGCTGCTAAAACGTAGTAGGGCATTGAGCAATCTAATAGCCTATATAATCCCTGGCTAGGAATTGAGAAAGTGGTCTAATGGTTTTTTATAGTCGATTATTCTTCTATCTATAAAATAATAAGACAAATGTCTGCATACGCTGCATGGCAATCATGGCGACATCGTGTAGTATTTTCTATCGCGCATATCGGCTGCGAGGCCTTTTATTCCGGTGTAGCCTATGTGTGGGAAAGAGATGGTTGTGTTGCGTTATATGGAGCCTTAATTGCGTTTAAGTCCTAATCTAAAGTTAAACCCTGATAAAAAGGTAACTTTTAGAATCCATCCTGATTTTTGAATACATCCTCGTAATGGATACCTAATCAGAGAATAAATTAATAGAATCTTTATTGAATTGCATAACAAAGGTATAATATAAAAACAGAAATCATGATAAACCAATACATTTATCAATTAATAATTATACAGTCCCTCAAACAGCAAGTGTTAGATTCTTAGGTGTGAATATCGATGAAAATCTAAAATGGAATTTGCACTGTGAGAACCTCGAGGACAGATTAAGTCGGGCATGTTATGCATTACGAATCATAAGGAAAACGCTAAATGAAGTCCAGACTAGAAATGTGTATTTTAGCTACTTTGAATGTATTTTAAGTTACGCTATTAGTACTTGGGGTAATTGTTATGCGTGCCACAGAGAACCTCTATTCAAACTGCAAAAAAGAGCAATACGCATTATAGCAAATTTGAAATGGGACGAATCCTGCAGAAGTCATTTTAAACGACTGAAAATTCTAACGTTCATTTCATTGTACCTTTTAAATGTACTAACAGATTTCCACAAGAAAAGAGACCTTCAAAAAAAATTTTCAGATATTCATGACATAAACACCAGAAACAAATCAAAATACATGTTACCTAAAGCAAATTTAAAAATAGCGAGACAAGTCAAGGAATACTCCGGTCCCTATTTTTTTAATATGTTACCTCCATATATTAAAGATATCAAAAATAACAATATATTTAAAAAGTCCTTAAAAAAGTTTCTTTTAGAAAATATTTTTTACACCTTTGAAGAATACGTACAATTCACCAAGAACGGCTAACGAAAGTATTGTGTAAAATCGAAAATTAAATATGTATAAATAACTTTTTATAAGTTTTGAAGACGATAAAGATTTTAAATGAAATGATTATAAATTGTAATTCCTTTTCTAAATTTTATATTTTTTTAAATTTTATTTGTTTTAAGTGAATGCGACTAAATATTATTATTATTGTGATTTGATATTTTTAAATGATATTTTAATTTAAATTTTAATCGTTTAAATTAAACTAATTTTATTTGTTATTCTTTTAATTTAAGTTATTTCTCATGCTTTCAATTATTATTATTATTTTAGTATGTTTCTAAAATCTGTAAAGATTTTTGAAAAAATAATAAACTATAACACATTATATTGCATTACATATTATACTACAATTGGTGGGTTTATCTTACACTGCGATATCTTACAGCCAACCTGTGCAGAAACACGTGTAGGTTTTAGGGTGCGGTCCTAATAAAGATAGCAGAAACGATAAAAAAGCAATATATTATTGGTGTTGGGTTTAATAAAAATTTCTTTCAATTTTTTTTTTTTTTGGTAGGTATAACTCTTTGTGTGTGTGTATTTGTATTATGCAATAATGAATGTTTTAAACTTTATTCCAATAATAATTATATAAACGAACGTCATACCTGTCAGCTCGCAATATGCTAAGTTAAATATCAGCATCCCGAGATATGGGCGTTCTTGCTCAGTTAGGTATTCGATGAGCCAACGGCTATGGGTTCAAGCCAAGCGAATATCATAGCCATTCGTTTGTAAATAATGTTGTTTAAAATAAAATAAATAAATAAATAAATAAAATATATCTAGGTACAAAAAAGGAATACAGGACAGGACAGGATGGGCAAGGCAGGATGGGTTGTATAGATATATTAGAATAGAATAGAATATTTACTGTTTCTTTAATGACTTCTTAAAGGTGAATAGAGACCGAGCGCTACGGACGTGATTAGCTGGTTCCATAATCAGGCGGCTGAATGTTAAAATGACTGATATAATGGGATTGAGAGTATATTACCCTGATTGGATCTGAGAGAAAAACTATGGCTCGAAAAGGGAGTAAGCGTTGCTTGAGACACATAGGGGAGGTAGGATTATAAGAGAAGTTATGGAGGAATGAGACTATGTATATTTTACATTATTATGTATATTCTACGTGATACCGTAATATGGTCGAACCTGCGTAGATCGAAGGCGTATCCAAAGCAGATATTTTGTTAGCATTCGAGCTTATCTAAAATTCAATAGTATTTCAGTAAGAAATGTCGCCATAGCCCAGGATACATATAACGAGGAAAAATATAACGATGTAATACACGGAAATACGCAAGTTTTAACAAGTATATAACTCGGACTGTGGTCCATACGTATGAATTAACACGATGCTTAGCGGCCTTACCGCGACGGTAGTTACAGTATCGTAATATTACAATATAATGTTATTTCTTTACGTCACGACCTTGGGATCTCGCTTCATGACAGCATGTAGTATTATGCAAAGACTCATAGTCGGACATATGAATCATGTTGAAACTATAGTATACTGTTATTTCCGTATTAACCGTAAACGCAATGTTAAGACATATAATCGAGTAATAAAGCTTCAACGAAATTCCTTGTAATTCAAGAAAATTACGATTGAAACATCGTTATTCTGTATAAACCCATAATAACAAAATGGTAATGTAAAAATCAATCGTATATTTTTGTCAGTGTAGACAACAGGTATTGTTTCACTAGAGATTGTTTCACTCCAGCTGGTAGAAATTTAAAACCATCAATGTCGATGAAAGCTATGAAAGAGACGTTCATTAACAGAGTTTATCCTTGCCAAGAAAAACGCTGTACAATGGCATACCTAAATTTTTGACAACTCTTCAATACTCTATGACGTTATCGCCTATTTGTAATTTTTGATAATAGTTTATATCTGTCAATAATATATGCGTATCTTATACAAGTCTCCGTATTCTAAATCAATTAATTCAGACTCCAGATTAGACTACATCTACAATAAACACTTCGATAAAGTTGCGTTTTTACGTACAGATTCGCAGAAGATACGTTATCCCGTCGTAAGTGTTATCGAATAGATATCAAAACGACGTCTCATTGCCAAATTTAAAGCAGATATAATTTTACATGGTATTATTACGCACGTTCCTCATCCCTGCGCCTGAAACTGTAGATTAATCACATACCAACAGAAAAATCAATAATTAATTTAAGAAATTCACATTAGCAGGATTAAAAGTATAATAAGAAAAAATGTTGCACCTTTACATTTTAGAATATATAATATGCAGAATCTGGCCAAATAAACCGAAGCTCGTATCAAGGTAGACTCAAAAAAGCGAAGCTTATGAATTTTATTTTTAATGCGCACACTTCCTACTCTCTGAGAACCTAGAAAATTTTTACAGTTTATATGGGATAGAAAAATAAAATAGAAAATAAATAATAAAATAGATAAAAAAGAAATTGTCGCGAGGGTTTCCGTCCTAGAATGAAAACTCGCGATCGATATTCAAATTGCAGAGTAGTTGTTTATTTCCAAAAGTCGTGTACAAAGTGAATAATAACGCTTAAACATTATCGCCTATATATACTAGTTGCCGGGCGGCGATCGCCTCGTCTCCCTCTTGTCTCGTGCTGTCTCCTTCACTCCGGCCGACCGCCCGATATACACACCTGCGCGGGGCGCCGCACTTCAGTCGCCCGTCGTTGCCCCCCGCGAGCTGACGTCCCGCGGGCGGCGCTTGAGCTGCAATTGTGTCGTGTTTCGCACATTAGATTTCGCACGTTTATCGCTTCTGGCGCCACCGGCGATCCCTCCCCCGACCTACTTTGAAGTAAGTAGCCACCGGAAGTAAGGCTCCCGACCGGAAAGTCGCCAGAAGTGATCGTGTTAGCGCGTTAGTTTTTCGTGTTTTGAGTTTATACTGTGTCGCGGCGCCCTCAGTTGAAACCTTCCCCTTCACCACCAGTCTTCGGACTGCCGTGGCACAAGATGAAAAGCTCTCTGCTGAGAAGTCGCTGCGATGTGGTTTTCGTTGTTTGTTTTCTTCGTGACGTTTTGCGTGCGAAACACGGCGGATAGATTCGCGACGGTTTGTACATTTCTCTCTCATTTATTTATTTATTTATTTATTTAAGAATTAATTACTATGAAACATTGATTAGCTTATAAAAATAACAGGAACCGAATGGCAAAACCTTAACCTTTTGCTTATTTGTTTCTGTCACCCAACTGGGACTAGCCCGTTCTAGGGTGGACAGGACTCCAATATTACAATCAAGTTTGCTTGATTGCTTAGTTGCTTACAAATATACAAGTTTTAGTAAAAAGCTAATGACACTAAATTGCCCTAAAATGTGGTCTTCAGAATAAAATAAAAAAATAATAATAATAATAAAATATTAAAAGATAATATAATAAATAAAATGCAATTCCATTATTTAATCGGCAATAAATATCATATAAAATTCGATTAAATAAAATAAATAAAGTTATATGTGAGAAAAGGAAGAAACGGTCATTAATATTTATTAATATAAAATTACCTAGTCTAAAAAGTATACTTCATTGTCAAAGTCAAATAATTTTTGGTAGTTAGTTCAATGTTAAAATATACTTAACATATATGTTTAATAATTTGTGCACCTAAGTTTTATTATACTATTATTTCTAACATTTGATGTATGGTTAGTCTGTCGTGATTCGATAACCATTTCTTTAGTTTATTTTTGAATTCCCTAAATGTAAAGTTCATTTTTATTTCCATATTGATCAGATTGTAAAATCTCGGCGCAATGAAAGAGTAATGTCTTTGTCCAAATGATGTTTTCCTTCTGGGTATTATTGAGCTATTTTCTAAAACTTGTCTCGTTGGTCGCCGGTTCTGAATTATTCCTAAATTTGATGTTTATTCGATGTTTTATTCGATGTTTGCTTTAGCTTCTCGTTGACGGCTTGTTTGTGATGATAAAATAAACGCCTCGTTGGAGGCACCTAAGACGTGTTTGATTATTGGGCGTTCGGGGTAGGTAATCCTAGTGATGGCATTGCACATCGCCATCTCCTTAATTCCGGTGTCGCCATTGCACCTCGGCGACACCACCTTCCTGCCGCCTTCGGGTGGAGTCTTCTTCCGGTCCTTTCCTTTTATAACAAATTGAATAGGTGGGTTCTGTGCGTATTGTTGCTCCGCGACATGACTTTCCCCGTTTTGAAGACGAAACGTCATCGTATTTAACTGCCGTGTGTGCCGTACCTCGATACAGTCGTATTATTTTCTTTTTGTTGCGTTGTTGCCTGAGAGGTTTCGTCTTCCCTAGACATGTAACAAGGCTTCAGTCTATCCAGAGAGACAGTGACTATTCTCCTGTTTTGTTCTATGTCGAACGTTTTTTCGCGTTTCTTCACCACTCTAAAGGGTCCTTTGTATGGAGCTTGTAATGGCCGTCGTAGTGTCGTCTCTTATGAAGACGTGGGTTGCTTCCTTCAAGTCCGGGTGAACGAATATCCTTGCTGTGTTTTCCCGCTCCCGCTTCGGTCTTTGATGCTCGAATGTTTCCCTTAATTGTTGGAGGACTTCTGGTACTGTTGTTTTTTTTCCATTTTCAAAAAATTCGCCTGGCAATCTTAAGTTGGTTCCGTATAACATTTCTGCTGGACTGGCGTTGATATCCTCCTTTAAGGCTGCTCTTAGACCCATCATGACGGTTGAAATCTCGTTTGCCCACTCTTTGGTATTCATCCTTGCCATCAATGCCGCTTTTAAAGATCGATGCCATCTTCCACTAGTCCGTTTGCCTGTGGGTGAAATGGTGTGGTGTGAATCTTTTTTGCACCCAGTAGTTGTGCTAGTTTCGTAAAAAGTTCCGATTCGAATTGTCTCCCCTGATCGGTCGTGATTCTTGCAGGAACGCCGAATCTTGCTGTCCATCCCTCGAAAAATTTCTTTGCGATTGTCTCGGCTTGTATATCGCGTATAGGTATCGCTTCCGGCCATTTTGTACCTCTATCCAACATCGTTAATAGGTACCTATATCCGTTGGATATTTCGAGCGGACCCACGATATCGATATGTACATGCTCTAATCTGTCGGCTTCCATGATTTTTCCTATGGGCGTACGCGTGTGTATGTGCACCTTCGCTCGTTGGCACGGGATGCATGTTTTGGCGTAATCTGCGCTGTCTTTGTTCATGCGTGGCCAGAAAAAATTTTCAGCTGTCATCTTTCTTGTTGTTCGAATTCCCGGGTGACTAGGGTTGTGGATTATTTTTATCGCTGTTTGCCGTAGTGCCGCTGTTATGTATGGTCTTGGCCTGCTTGCCGTAGTTTCGCACCAGATTTCAGTTTCTTTGTTGTTTTGTTTGAGTAATTCGAATTTAAATTTTTCTTTCTGTTGTAATGCTTTTAATTCCTCGTCCGTTTCTTGCTGTCTCGCCAGTTCGTCGTAGTCGAAAGTCTCAGGACATCCTACTTCTTCGATCCTGGATAAGGCGTCTGCTACCACGTTCTTCTTTCCCGGGAGATATTCGATTGCCGTTGCGAATTGTGCGATGTATGATGAGTGTCGAATGCGTATCGGCGTTTCTGTTGGCGTATCGTTTAATTTTTTTAATGCGTGAATGAGCGGTTTGTGGTCTGTATATATTACCAGCTCTCTCCCTTCTACCATCTTCCGGAAGTGTCGTACTCCCAGGTATATCGCCAGTAATTCTTTGTCGTATGCCGCATATTGTTGTTGCGCGTGTGACAAGGCTTTTGAAAAAAATCCTATTGGCACCCATTTTTCTCCTTGTTTCTGTTGCAGTGCTGCACCCGCGCATGTATTTGACGCATCCGTCATTAGTGCCAACGGTGCACGTGCCATTGGATGCGCCAGTAGAACCGCTTCCTCTATGCTCTGTCTGCATTGGTTAAAGGCTTCGTTGCTCTCCTCTGTCCATTCTATTTTTGTGTGATCGTTCTTTTTTGTCCCTTTCAGGAATACGTTTAGTTTGGCTTGTCGATGTGCTGCTTCTGGGATGCTGTGCCTGTAGAAATTGACCATGCCCAGGAAGCGTCGTAGTTCCTGGACATCCTTTTGTTTCGGAAAGTTTTTTATTGCCTCCACCTTGTCGGCTTTTGGTCGTATTCCTGTTGAGTTGACTGTATATCCTAGGAAGTCTAGCTCTGGCTGTGCGATCTGACATTTCTGTAGGTTTATGGTGATGCCTTGTTTGTCCAGTCTCTCCAGTATCTCTGTGATGTGTTCTTTATGGGTCGTTTCGTCCTCTGACGCTATAAGGATATCGTCAATGTATGCGTATGCGAACGGTAGGCCCCGGAGTACCTGATCCATAAATCGTTGCATGGTTTGTGCTCCGTTGCGGAGTCCGAAGGACATCCTGGTCATTTCGAATAATCCGAACGGGGTGGTAATGGCGGTCTTCTCAATATCTTCGGGCCTTACTGGTATTTGCGTGTATGCCTTCACCAGGTCCAGTGACGTGAACATCGTTTTTCCTTGTAGAGCGTGAGTGAAATCGTGTATTCTGGGAACAGTATACCGATCCGGCACTGTGATGCTGTTCAGCCGTCTGTAGTCTCCGCATGGGCGAAATTCACCGTTGCTTTTCTGTACCAGATGCAGTGGACTTGCCCATTGGCTTTTCGAAGGTCTACATACACCTGCCTCTATCATCTCATCGAAAACTTTCTTCGCTGCCGCGTATCTTTACGGATTTAGTGGTCTCGGGCGCGAATACCGGTCTTCCTTCAGTTTCGATATGGTGTACTATGTCGTGTTTAGGTTGTCTTGGTTGTGACGTGTTCGAGAGTATGTTGGGGAAGCTCTCGAAGATCTTCTTGAATTCTTGGTTGGTCTCGATTGGGAATACCGCTGGTTGCGGTATGTGGTTTTTCTCGACGTATTTGTTGTCCTTCGTTTTCATTAGGAGCCTCTTTCGGTTGAGGTCCACCAGCAGGTGGTGTTGGTGTAGAAAGTCCGCTCCTAGGATGTGTTGTTTCACATCAGCGATGGTGAAGGTTGCTTGTAATTGTTGGTCGAATCCGAGGTCCAGCATGATGGTTCTCTTTCCGTATGTTGCTATATTTGAGCCGTTGGCTGCCAGTAAGAGAAGCTCTTCTTTTTGTTGTGCGTCGCATCTTCGTCTGGGTATGACACTGACGTTTGCTCCTGTGTCGATCAGGAACCGTTGTTGCGTTCTCCTGTCGTGGACGTATAGGCGGTTATTTGTTTCGGCGCCAAGCTGAGCTATTCTTGGCGCCTCTTGTAGTTTTCCTGGTCCTGCGGTGTCTGTTCGAAGTCGCACGGTTTCTGGCATTTTCGTGCTGTGTTTCCGAAACGCTTATGGAAGTAGCAGGTGCTTTGTTCCTCAAGTCTTCTGGTGTTGCGCGTGCTGGAGGTATTTTCGTCTGCTCTTCTCGCTTGTAGCCGTTCGATCTGTTTTGCCTGTTCCTCTAGCTTCCTTTCAATCGCTGCCATGTTGGTTGTTGTCGCTTCGATTTTGTTGATGTCGCTTTTTTCGTTTGCTGTGACTTCCATCATTCCATCTGCAAGGTTCGCCATTTTGTCCAGTTCTTTTTCCTCTGATGTTGCTAGTACCGCCCGTATCGTTGCGGGTAGGTGCCCGAGCCACAATGTTTTTAGTGTACCGTCGGGTAATTTTCCCATGTTTAGCGTTCTCATCTTTCGTATTAGTTGCGAAGGTTTGTCGCTTCCCATTTCTGTTTGATATAGGAGTTTCTGCAGTCGTTGCGTCTCTGATTCCTCGTAGGTTGTGATTAGCCGTTCCTTCAATGCCTCGAATTTTTCTTGTTTGGGCGGTTGCAGCACCAGGTCGCTTACTTCCTGTAACGCTGTTCGGTGCAGTTGTGCGATTACGTATGAGAATCGGTCTTGATCGCTGCATTTCTGTGGTGCCAGGATCTGCTCGGCGAGCGCGAACCAGAGGCGTGGTGCGTGGTGCCAGAATGCAGGTATTCGTGAAGCGATGCTCAGTGGCGCGATGTCAGGGTTTGGCTGCGTTGACTCTGTTGTGTCGTGGAATGGTTCCATTTTGATTTTCTTGTGTCTGACTCGTTGGAGAAGACGTCCAAGTTCGCTGGTTGTTGGTGGTCCGTGCCGTTGTCCGTTTAGCGATTTGTCCGTTTTCTTGCCGTGGTTGTGAGTTCTTCTGTGGGGTCACCAGTGTCGCGAGGGTTTCCGTCGTAGAATGAAAACTCGCGATCGATATTCAAATTGCAGAGTAGTTGTTTATTTCCAAAAGTCGTGTACAAAGTGAATAATAACGCTTAAACATTATCGCCTATATATACTAGTTGCCGGGCGGCGATCGCCTCGTCTCCCTCTTGTCTAGTGCTGTCTCCTTCACTCCGGCCGACCGCCCGATATACACACCTGCGCGGGGCGCCGCACTTCAGTCGCCCGTCGTTGCCCCCCGCGAGCTGACGTCCCGCGGGCGGCGCTTGAGCTGCAATTGTGTCGTGTTTCGCACATTAGATTTCGCACGTTTATCGCTTCTGGACGCCACCGGCGATCCCTCCCCCGACCTACTTTGAAGTAAGTAGCCACCGGAAGTAAGGCTCCCGACCGGAAAGTCGCCAGAAGTGATCGTGTTAGCGCGTTAGTTTTTCGTGTTTTGAGTTTATACTGTGTCGCGGCGCCCTCAGTTGAAACCTTCCCCTTCACCACCAGTCTTCGGACTGCCGTGGCACAAGATGAAAAGCTCTCTGCTGAGAAGTCGCTGCGATGTGGTTTTCGTTGTTTGTTTTCTTCGTGACGTTTTGCGTGCGAAACACGGCGGATAGATTCGCGACGGTTTGTACATTTCTCTCTCATTTATTTCGATGTTTGCTTTAGCTTCTCGTTGACGGCTTGTTTGTGATGATAAAATAAACGCCTCGTTGGAGGCACCTAAGACGTGTTTGATTATTGGGCGTTCGGGGTAGGTAATCCTAGTGATGGCATTGCACATCGCCATCTCCTTAATTCCGGTGTCGCCATTGCACCTCGGCGACACCACCTTCCTGCCGCCTTCGGGTGGAGTCTTCTTCCGGTCCTTTCCTTTTATAACATTTTGAATAGGTGGGTTCTGTGCGTATTGTTGCTCCGCGACAAAATTATAAAAAGTTACATCGTTACTGGAGTGTATATCGCATTTTGTCATAGCATTTGTTGATTTTGTAGTTAATGAATAATTAAAAAATGTGTTTTATACATAAGTCATACTAAAATTTTCCGTAACTGAACACTTACATGAGCAATTTTTTTTAAATGTCACACTGTAGTTTCCGGAGCTAGGCACTTATATAACCGATTTTTGAAAAATAACTACAACATTTGAAAATGAAACTCATTGGCTGTAGAATAAAGTTTGTTTCGTCTGTCATTTATTTTTCATTGTAACGTCATTTTTAAAGTTGTGTGACTGCATTACGATGGATTTAAGTAGTGAAAATTTTCGCTGTTTGATTTTCCACGATTTTTAAGTGTAATTTGACAGCTTAGCAGAGCCTTTTTAGGCTTCAAACTGCTTTTGGAGATGACGTATCTAGCAAGACGACGTTATAAAGCTGGTTTGCAGAATTCAAACTCGGTCGTGTCAATCTCAATGAAGAATGTCGTGAAGGTCCCCCCTTGTTGAAGGTCCATTGCTGTTATCAACAAAAGCATCGATTCCGTACGCTGTATGATTGAAAGACAGGCATGTGACTTATTATGAGATTCGGTTTGTACGGGAGAGATACAATCGATCCCGTGCAAGCATTTGGCTGTGAGAAAGTTGTGCTCGCGGTGGATCCCACAATTTGACTGAGGCTTAAAAACGGGACGAGTTACTTGATGCAATGCCATGCTTACCAGATTCAATGGAGGGGCATAAATTTAGTGAGGAACAGGTGACGAAACATGATTGTATAGACCCCGAAGCAAAGCAGCAATCTATGATTAGGGTCTCAAGACGAGCAGAGCCCAACCCAAGTAGCGCGTGCAAAGCGCTTCTTTTTTTAGGAAAATGGGCACGTGGCTAATTTCACTTTGGAGAATCTTCGTACTTTGCATGATAAATGGTACACGATCATTTGCTTGCCGGAAGTTATTGACGAGTTCTGTAAAAGCAATTGTAAAAGCTGCATCATCTTGCACCGTGGCAATCCAAGCTCACACAAATTCACGAAAGATTCGAGGAGGAGGGGGAGGGGTTGGGCGCGGTCAGTTTGTTACATTTTGTATGATGCTACAAATGGTCACATAGAAGATGTCGCCGCCAGGCGACAAATAATAAAAAATAATAATTTAGTAGATACATAGCCGAATTTATAGCTATACTTTAAAGGCTGTGGCTACACTGCGTATCCGTGATTAGATTAGGTTGAGATAGGTGGAATATTATATTGGTATTGAAATATAACTATACTAAAATAAAATACATTTTGTTAAAATATTTCATTCGGAACGAAAGAAATTAAACTATATAATGTATAATTATATGAAACGAATCTTACTGTGTGAACATTACATACCTGCGATAATTTTCGATTTCTTAATAAAAAGAAAGTTTTCAAATTGCCCTTCATCTTCGAAACGAGAAATGATTCATGAGTTTTATCAAAACTATTTTATCATAAAAAAGTGAATGATTTGGAGAAATTTAAATATGGTTGTCGTCAGACAATGGAAAACTATTTGCAATTCTGCATTTTTCATAGCATTGTTTTTTTTTAGGTAAAAGCATTTATGTTAATGACTCCGCGAGATCACATCTAATAAAAAACAATTTGGAATAATAAACATTGTTTTTTTTTTAATCCACCCCTTCCAATAAATCCATTGTTTCTTTTTTAAATCCATCCCTTCATTAAATATAGCGTCATGTTTGTCTTTGTTAGGTCATAAAAGTGGGGGAGCGGCGGCGTAGGCGGGGGCGATTTTGAAAATCCGCCGTGCACACAACACTTATTGTATCTTTTTTCACGTCTTTACGGATGGGCTTTGAGAACATGCTAAGAAGAGGGCTCCACGTAGTAGAGTTTGAAACCGTTTTCTCTATTGAAGTTCGTTGTTCTTCTTATTTCAATGGCTTCTCGGATCATGCAGACAATGTAAAAGTGTTTTTTTGATAGCACAATAGGATTTTTAAACTATTTCCAGTGGTTAGTTCCGCTATGTGTTCGCAAATCTGCGATTTTCTCGCTGAACGTTTTTAACAGTCCTGATGTGGTCAATCAGTCGAGTCGCTATGGGTCACTTTGCATGTCCAACATAAGCTAACTTACAACTGCACTCGATTTTGTACAGACTAAGGGTTTGCAGTGGTATTACATGTATTAGTATTATATTACATACTTTGGGTCAGTTTGAAGATTGTTCATCATTATGTTTCTTATTCGATCCTTCACGCCCTTGATGTATGGTAAGAATACTCATTATCTGCTCAGTTTCTGGGTTTCTTCCATATTGCTTCGTCTGCGTCCACGCTGGCCAATGCTTAGGCCACTGCCTACGTCTCTATCGCATTTTCCCGTACATTTTTCACACGTCACAGTGGTGCCAACTCGCTTCCACCTTAATGTTGCGACCAATCGTTGGCGAACGTGTAGAGCGGGTATTGTGATATCACCCATATACATTTTTACACGACTGCCTAAAAAAGGAGTGTTGTGTTCAGGATTCATCTATGTTTGTTTTCTGTTTCTTTATTCCATCATAACTTCTAACCGCTTAAACTGATTTAGATGTGTGTCGTATTGTTAGAATCGTTTTGTTTTCCCGGCTGTCATAGGGTACGTGCCGCGACCCCTTGCTCTTATATAAGGATAAAGCAGCGTCTTTAATATAAATCGCCGTTGTCGCGGTGCGTGTTGACATTCATCATTTGACCTTTTTTTTCTTCCTCTTCCCGGCCGTCAGGAATAGATCCGGTAGGCCTAGTAACGAAGGGAAATATTTGGAATATTAATTTAGCATAATAAATTATACAAAGTGTTTATTTATTACACCAATTTTTAAATAACCGTTTCTGGTTCTCACGAATTTACTCCAATCCAACATTTTGGAAAAAATATAAAACTACGCAATTGTACTCGGAAAATATCCGGTCTGTAATATTGATGAAACCCTGATTTGTTATTCCACAATGACTTCGAAACGCTTCACCCGATTTGGAAGTATGTGATATTGTTAGAGTCGTTATATCATCCCGAGCGTCATAGGGTACCTAAACTATCCAAATGTCAAAAAATACTTTGTCAAAAGTTCCAAATGTCAATAAATTAAGATAAATACATCGTGTTTAGTGTCCAATGAAAGGTCTGATTGAGTACATTCCGGAAATATACATCTATATATATATATATATATATATATATATATATATATATATATATATATATATATATATATATATATATATATATATATATATATATATATATATATATATATATATATATGGATAAATACATAAACCACAATTATTGAATAAAAAAATACGTGTGGCACTCGGGGACTGCCGCGGTAAAGCTATTGCATAGCATTTTTAACAACTTATGCAATTATATTTATTTATTTATTTTATTTATTTTATTTTTTCTGATATCAGATAACTGCGCTCTAACGGAAAACGTTGAAATTATTCCGAATCATTTGCGGATCCGAAAGCATATGATTTGAAATAATTTAAACATCATCCGATAGAGCGCCGCACATGCATTTTTTATTCGATAAAGCAAAAAACCGGATTATTCGGAAAAAACGTAGATAAAAAGATAGATAATTAAATTATCTTTAAAATGGTGCAGGTTTCATAATACTACGCCAGATAGTATTTGCGTAGTAGTCGTTTTTGTGTTCGGTTAGACCTAATTTCACAAATTAATTACACTATGTAATATAAACAAAATCTAAAATATTCAAAGCTAATAATAAATTACTTTGTTTAATAAATTAATTATAGGTTACGTCGTGAATACGACACCTATATCACCTGAGGATATCCCGATTTACAGCGTTTGTAATCTGTCTATGTGTAGTCTTTGTCAAAATTTCTAATATGTAAAAAAAAATACGTGTGGCACTCGGGGACTGCCGCGGTAAAGCTATTGCATAGCATTTTTAACAACTTATGCAATTATAATTATTTATTTATTTTATTTTTTCCTATATCAGATAACTGCGCTCTATTGGAAAACGTTGAAATTATTCCGAATCATTTGCGGCTGCGAAAGCAAATGATTCGGAATAATTTAAACGTCTTCCGATAGAGCGCCGCGCACGATTTTTTTATTCGATTCGAACGGATAATTCGAAAAAAATCGTGGATAAAAAGATAGATAATTAAAATTATCTTTAAAATGGTGCAGGTTTCATAATGATACGCCAGATAGTATTTGCGTAGTAGTCGTTTTTGTGTTCGGTTATACCTAATTTCACAAATTAATTACACTATGTAATATAAACAAAATCTAAAATATTCAAAGCTAATAATATTAGGAAAATGTTCTTGTTTAACATATATTTTTTTCGAATCGTAAGCAGTACTCGTTAAGACGTAATTATCAGTTTAAAATCATTAATATTCGTTAAGAAATTTCTTCATTCGGTCGCCGCGCTGGCCTACTAGGCCCGCGATAAAAGCTATGCAATAGCTTAAAAACCGGAAAAAAAAATTATAAATACAATAGTTCGCTCCTGTAACAGCAGTAGTTTTTTTAATTATTTTAATATATTCGAGAGTATTTTTACTTCCCCTCGTGACCTTAGCATTAAAAAAAGTTAGAGATCCGTCCTTTTCTACTTCATATGTTAATTTTAATTTAGGTGTAGTTTTGGGGAATTCTTCCACCGTTTGTATTCAGGATACAGAAGGTATCGTCGACATAGCGAAGCCAGAGAATAAGTTTGATTTTTAATTATTTTATGGCTAGTTTAAAAAAAAACATAATATATAAGGCAGATATGAGATAATACATATCAGGGGTACCCGTAAGTAATCAATTATTTTTAAGCCTAAATCAAACTTGTAGTAAATTAACGTTTTTAATTCCCAATTTATTATATAATATCCATCATTATCAAGGACATTTCGCCATCTTTTCTGCAAATTTTCAATCCCCTTACAGAAATACAGGGTCCGTGAAGCTAAATGTGACTCAAGGTGCCTCCTGACATCGTCTAGAGAAATGAATGTTTTATATCTTAATGAATGCTCTAGAAATCCGAATAAATTATAGGTATTCAGACGGAGCAATACCTGGTGAGTATGGCAGGTGTGGTAAATCTTCCCATCGCAATTATTTGATTTTTTCGAGGGTGACTTTCTCTGAATGTGGCCGGACATTGTCATGTTGCCGTATTAGACATATTCTGCGGACTAAAGATGCCATCTTTTTCAACAGTTCTAAATATAGCTGTTGTAATTGTGGACAATACAACCCAACAGTATCTGTTTCTATAGGTGTCAACAACTCGGAGTGAAGTATGCCACTGCAGTCACACCAAATGCACAGTAACATCCTTCTTAGTGATATACTTGGTTTAGGGATTGGTACTAAAGTTTGATTTCCAGGAAGCCGTTGCTTCGAACGATTTATGGTAAAGTAAGGATCCATTTTTCATCTTCAATAACGAATTTGCTTATAAAACGATCTCTACGAAATCTGGATAGCAATGAAGTGCAAACTGATCGACGAATATTCGTGTATTCCTCAGATGCATATGAGAGACTTACGCGGCACGCATAAGTCTCGCGTATGCACTGTTCCAATTTGGTGTAAGCGCGTGTGTATAGTTGACCATGTGGAACCAAGGCTTCTCTATAATTCTTGCATACTTGATCTCGGATTAGATTCTCTCCTGCGGATTAGAATCTCCACTTCAGATTTTAAGGCGTCCTTATCAAAACAAGCTGGTCGTCCACTTCGAGGCCTGTCCGATAGGTCATAATCACCAGCAGCAAATTTCCTGAACCAACGTTGACACGTTGACCATCAATACATCTCCATAAATAACGCTTTTTTGTGCTTGCCGTTGCATTAAATTTCAAATGAAATTGAAAAAGTGTGGAATAACGAATACGATCCTCGAAAGTTAAAATCGCCCTCATTTTATTACAGGTGTGTAAAAAATATATACTACTTGGAACATTTCGAACACAGGCTGCTCTACTTGATATTGTAAAAAAATATGTAGTTCCTCTTCAACGAACGGTTCAGAACTAAATGCAAAAAAGTTATCTCCAAATAATTGGTTACTTATGGGTACCCCTAATATAAAGACAGAGTGATCATCACGATTCGTATTAGAAGTCATTGAAACTGCATTTTATCTCCCAGCAAATTCGAATTCATCTCTTCGTCTTAAATGGTTTAGCACTGTTTTTAAACAAAACGTCAAAACGGTTCCTTGATTTGGCTATTATTTCAAAGTGTTTATTATTCTTATGGCCATTAATCAGAAATATATCCTTATGTAACGAATAATGTCATATTGGGATATTTTTAAAAATCATATTTTGACAAATATGACAGAAATTATTATGAATTACATTTTTTTATTCCATTCATTTTTCATTCCTAACTATATTTAGTTTGAACACAGTTCAGATTTGATATAACTGTTTAGAAATGTGACCCAATAATATATACTAATCACTGAGCTGTAATAATGTTACATTTGTGAATGGATTTTTGAGCAAATATAACTGGCATATAGATGGTTTATCGATCATGGAAAAATAGTGTTTTTTTCTGAGCTTTTAGTAATATATTATGTCAATTGTTATGCTTGATACATTAATTGTAGCTATAAATTTTTATTTCGTTACAGCATAATAGTTTAGTTAATACTCTACCAAGTAAACAAAATATGACAATTATCGTGTATGTTGATGTACCCACGGGTATTAACAATCCAACCAAGGAAGAGTAAGGTATTTCCTACTTGAGTAGGAGTGGAGGCCACTAGTTGAGTGGATACAAGTGTCATTTTAATATTTCCTATACAAACACCATGGCAACTAAACCGATCTACCACTTAGGCTAAGGTTAAAGGCTATCAGATAGGCTGCTGGAAAAAATGGAATGATAGAAATACGTGACTTTACCATGGTGCGTATCGGCAAAATGCCAGATAAGACAGTTTTTAATATGATGACGTACTATATGAAATATGTTAACAAATGCACGTATTTCGAGAGGCGAGTGGTATAGAAAGGCAGCGATTCCACTTCCTTAACTTACTACGAGCACAGTTTAATAATTACTACATTTGATCGGCACCTAGCGGCTCATGTAGCGCTCGTCAGTGTTGCCAGGTTAGGCATTATATTTGCCATTTAAACTACGTCTGTCCCGATATTGGCGACTCAAAAACGCTTGCGGCTATTATGTTATCGATTAGACTACCTTTCTACAATAACTATTAGATCGTAAACGTCATCGTATGGTAAAACAAATTACAGTAAAAATATATTTTTTAAAAGTTTATAATAGCGAGAAAGCTCTTTTTTCGATATAAGAGTATTTTAATATAAAAGAACGTGTGTTTGTTGTGTGATTTTGAACGTTTTCTGTTGATTTCTAATATTAATTTTTGATCTGTTATAGTGTTCACTTTTATTAGATTATTTAAAAGAAGGCGTCTCTACTCGACATAAGTTATTTTATCGTGTTATTGCGTTGATTCCAACTAATTTATGCGTTGATTCCAACTAGGGCAGTCTACCCTAGACAACGGCGGCTACAACATCGCAGAAACGTCGGGTGCTACAAAATTCACGCGGTAAAATCGTTTTTTATCTTATTTTAAAAGGTTGCTTATCTTTTAAGATCAGAAAACAAAGTCTCCCAATTTAATATTGAAAACGTATTATTGTGTTGATTTTTATTGTCAAATTTTTATTTGCCATATTTGTTTTATTTTATTTTCAGAATTTTATAATAACGAGAAGACTCATTAAACGATTTTTATTTCTTTAATATAAATTAATATTACATATTGTTGTATGTGTGATTTACTCAGTATAATAAAAACACGTTTTTTTATACTCATTTTACACAGTAACTATAATAACTACTTCACCAATTCACCTTTTCCATTTACAAAATCAAACAATAAATTAGGTGATTTTTGTGGACGAATTATGGGGCAAAATGGCTACTTTAGGCTACCATGGTTAGCGTTCGATACCGCAGCCACTGTCTCCACTCGCTTTTCTATTGTGTTAGGGTTGACAGTATTGAAAATAAGTAGGTACTACAGCAACACACTCCGAGCGCCGTGCCAGTTGACGATAGATAGTGACGCATTATGGGAATTGATTTATAGGAATTGTAGACATAACGCACTATGGGAATTTTCGGCTCCGCAAGGAATGAAATTATTGATATCGGGGAAAGTTATTTGTGAAATCCATAGAAGCTATGAAAAATCTACCAGGTCCTTCAATGATGGGAGGAAGATGAAATTATACAGCGGTTAATACCGAACCGAGCTATTTTGAAAGAAAAATATGTATGAGAATCGTGCCTATCATATTGGTGACTTGATACTAAATGCCCTCGTCGACTCTTGAGCCAGTCAGCTCCGAACACTTCTTGTGAAATCGTCAGTTCCGCTTTGCTATTCTCCGTTGCTGAAAGCATCGACTTGCCGGTTTTTTCTGGACTTGTTAGCGTTACAGTTGCCGTAAAAGAATTCTTAAAGATGTTGGATTAGTTTACAGGGAAGGTCAGAGTACCGTTTTCAGGCGATCTCAAAGGAATACCGTAGGATGACAGCAAACTGAACTGATCGTTGAGATACGATGAATACCGAGTCTTTAGAATACCGCATAAGACTAATAGGGCCTGTGCCTCCCTTTTTTACTCCACTAAAATAAACTGCGATAAACCGACGCATGGTGGGGCACGTTTTGAAGCCGCTCCAATTCATCGAGTGGTTCTTCCTTCAAATCCAGATACGCGACATCCGCATAGTCGATTATTGGTATTATTATGGTGGACGCTAACATTGTTTTCGTAACAGACGGAGGTACATTCTGTGAACGCTTTATGAATAGAAGTTAGAAAATAATTTACCACTAATCAGTCTTATTTTTTACTACTAATCAGTCCCATTTCCATGGTGGGTTCCACTGCGTCGTTCCGTATCTAGTATAGAGCCGAGGATCCCGCTATTTAGTCAGCATCCCGCTTCTAGTCTGTATTGAAAACCTGGCTGTCATTTCCCAAGATAGGTTTTAGTAGGATTAAATCCATTGCCATGCCTTGGGGAGCATCCCGTCTCTTAGCTGTTGGTTCCCCGAGAGATGCCAGGTTATTAGCCGAATAGCGTTCGGCTTAAAGTCCCTGGCAGTATGGTCTATTTTATTGTCATAGTAGGATTATCTTTGCGGTTTTCTGGGAGATTTTTAAGTTGGAAATAAGATAAAATTAATATGCTTAGCAAAGGACCTCTGTCGGATTACAACTTGAAGAAACCAAACCAGACATTAAAAAAAACAAAATATTTAGATCAATTTATAATGTTTTATTTAGCAAACGGGTATATTTCAAGCAGCGCGGCGCAGCGGATAGCCGATATGCATCAAGACTTCATGAAAGAATGTGTGCGGAAGTCATACACGACAGTCGGGAGGCGAAATAAAAATAACTTTACAAAATGCGTCTAACGAAAGCTTGAGCCGAGCTTTGTAAGTCTCGGTTTAACCCTTGACTAGTGTTATGGGTTCCTGGGACTCGAGTTCAATCTTTCCTCTTTCTTCGTGATATTCAGTGCTCTATATTACGACTGACGTTTCAGTACATTTCCAAGATCGAGCTGCGCTTGCGCTGAATGACGGATGCTGATCGATGACCGAGAGCAATACATAAAAAGTATTTTTTTAAATTCCAATGGGATGGCAGTGAACCGACGCGACGCCGAATAGGTCATTAAAATGCTATCCAACATAAGCTGGAGCTAAATTCAAGAGCTGGCGCCGAAAATATTACATCACTTATTGACAAAAATGCCTTACAATATTTGTGTTCTCTTATGTAGCAGAACCATAAATTTGACAATGTGTCGCATGTGTCGGTAACTGAAATCGACGTTTCCCGGAAAACCTATTAAGAGCTACTAAAATATTAACATTTTATGATATCCAAAAATCAAGCTAAAATTACAAAAATAATAGTGAAACAATTAATTACATATTTTGAAAATTGAGTTTGTCATAACATTTAAAGTTGTTATTTACGACAATTGGGTGAGATGTGCAAATAGGAAAAATATGGCAGTACATTTTTTTTAAATAATCGACTATAAAATCTCCACAGATACTTATACGAATAAGATATTTTTTACAACTAAAACCAAGATATTTTATGTTAGTCACACACTATTATTTTTGTAAAATTCAGCTTCAATTCTAGACAAAATCAAAATTTTACTACCAACTAGCCCTAGTCGATTTTATAACATTTGCCTTATATTTAAAATACAATTTCCCAGAAAACGCAATTGCTGGTGTTTCTAAAGTCCTGAGATGTCCAGGATTATAAATACATGATTTTTTGTCATATAATGACCTTATGCCTCTCGTTTCTTAGATATAGGCTATAATATTACAGTTTGTTTTAGTTACCAAAATAACGTTTTATGCCAGTTAAAAAAATCAAGTCTGTGCGTCAGTATAATTTGCATGTATGACTTCCAAGCATATTTGAAAATCCCTTTTCTTCAAGTTGAAGAAGACCAATAGATAAAATGGAGTTGCCATGGAATTCACTGAGTCTGTTCCTCAGTATAATTTGCATGTGCAGACTTCATGTTTGACTTTCAAGCATATTTGAAAATACCTTATCATCAAAATGAAGAAGACCAATAGATAGATAAATAAAAATGGAGTTGCCATGGAATTCACTGAGCCTGTTCTTCAGTATAATTTGCATGTGCAGACTTCATATGCAGACTTCCAAGCATATTTGAAAATACCTCATCTTCAAGTTGAAGAAGACCAATACATAGATAGATAAAAATGGAGTTGCCATGGAATTCACTGACCTGAATCAGGCAGGCCCATCATAATATTATTATTACTTTTCTGAAGGGGTGAGAGGTGGACTCAGGACTAAATACCGGCTGCTTTGCCACGTGTGAGCTTTCACCTTACCAACCATTCACCCCGCCCCCCCCCCCTTAAAGGACGAGACTATTTGAATGTAAATATCTCAATGAACGGAGAGTGGCATAGGCTAATTAGGGGTGGGTGGGGGGGGAGTTATTTTTTTTGAATGGAGATGGCTGAAGGAAAAGAGAGTACCAAACTTGCTAGTTACAGGCCCGAGCACTAGGTGTGGAGAACGCATTAAACACTGATGGTGCGCAATCAGTGTTAAACAACTGCATCAGTAGTGGAGCGGTACTATCATAGAAGCCTAAAACCCTGGTTTGCTTACCTTCTGAGAAGAGCCAACGTGTAAAATTAAGAAAAGCAACGAATAATAAACGCCCGTCAAAACTGCAAATTTGCACCATTATTCAAAATGCACTTCCATGTATTGTTATGGCGAATTGCTAACTGAAGTATCGATGCAATGCAAGCGAGCATACAAATGTAAAAATATATACGAAATTATACCTCTTAGTATGTAAGGTTCTTAGTATGTAATATATATATATATATATATATATATATATATATATATATATATATATATATATATATATATATATATATATATATATATATATATATATATATATATATATATATATATATATATATGAAATTATACCTATAGACTCTTAGTATGAAACTTTATGCTTAGCATTTATGCCATTTAAAATTTCCACGGTCACAACTCCAGGTTGGTATAACATGTTGATGCGCGCGCTGTGGCGCCGGGCTTATATTGTATAATTATAATATAATTGTATCTGTTATAGCTATTATTAATATAATTAGTGTTATTTTAGTGTGCTATATAACCTAATCTTCATTCCACAAACCTGGTGAAGCGACTGAAGAGAGCCCAGGTTCTGTAAAGAGAAGATCGTAGCACTGGCCACCATCCTCATAACGTTTGCTGCTGGCAACAAATCCTTTTAGAGTCGCAAGACTGATTAAGGATAAGGAGAAAAGGAAAAAATATATATATATATAACCTAATAATTGAAAGCTCGCAAAATAAAGATCAACTGGCTAGGTTCAGGTTAGTATAATTTGTTTATTTATGTGCTGTGGCGCTGGGCTTATAATGTATAATTATAATGTAATTGTATCTATTATAACTATGTACTAGTATTATTAATATAATTATGGCAGATACAGTGGTCTTCCAGTGTGATATACAAAATAATCAACGAGAGCACGCAAAATGAAGAAAGTATGTATTTAATTAGTTAATTTACAAAAATAAAATCCTCGGCATGTCTGTCCAACCGACATTAGGACTGCTACTGGTCTACATCATTATAAAATAGACTATAACTAAGTAAATAACGCTGGTATAATAAATGCTACTACAATAGGGAATTGTGTTATAAACTTTTTATAGGTGGAGTAAGTGGTGACTGTTCCCAATAATAGTAAATGGTTTTTAATAAGGACTGATTGATTGTATAAACCCAATAATTTAACCAACAATAACAATAATAACATTTAATTATTAGTGACATTTATCTTAATTTTCTATGTAGGATAATTACATCACAGAAATATTCCATTATAATCAATCATAATACGGAGGTAGAATGCCATCTATTAGTCAATCTAATGTTACATTGTGTAAATGAAACCTGTTATATAACAAATTAAAAATTGACATCTATGAGCTATGATTTAAAAATTCATCATTATATTATTATTTTATACTAAATAGTAGTTTTTAGAGCACCATACTATTACACCAAGAAAGTCACCATATTGAACGCAATAACAGTAGATTAATCAATTTTTTAGCTATGAGTGCCAAATTTCGGTTGTCAAATTGTAGTACGACGTTGATCAATCTAATACGCTATATAATCAATGCCTTTATCTATTAATAAAAGCTTTTTCTATTTCTATCACAAGCGATCATTTCCTCAAGCTATATAGAACCTACATTCGCCCGCTTCTTGAATACTCCTACCAAGTATAGAATCTGTACTTTCTTAGCTTAGAGAAGAGCAACAAAGTTGGTGCTATAACTGAGGAACAAACCGTACGAAGTACGACTTAAAGAACTCCATCTAGCAACATTAGAGGAACGTTAATAGCGGGGAGATCTAATAGAAACAAACATTTTTGATTCATGGTTACTATAGTAAGCCCAACCTAAAGAACACATATACCTAGAGCACTAACAAACAACTGCATGGACACTCATTGAAATTAAATAAAGCAGCTGCAGCTTCGATCCCCAGGAAACGCTTTTTAACAAATCGCGTAGTGGATTCTTGGAATACATCTTCAGACGAAGTGATAAAAGCTGACTCCCTCATCAGCTTTAGGAATAAACTGTACATTTTTCTATGGGCAAAACAGTCACAACTTTAAATACAAGTGCACGTGATATACTCGCATCAGCTTTACGCTTCTAGTGTATAATATAATAATAATAGTTTGCCAGTGCTTTATCGGATCCGCCTATCTCACGATGTTATTACAATATTGTCATAGAATATGGAGAATATGACAAATTAGGTATACCGATTAGAATTTTATGAATGGCTAGGACGTTTAAACAAAGATTTTAAATTCTATTATATGTTTACTAGCTAAATGTCACCCAGCGTTGCTTGGGTTTCCCCTCCCGCTCCCCCCCCCCCCCAGTTTCTTCCCCTTCTACAGCATACTAAACTGTCTAAATCATACTGGTAGACAAACCGATCATTGTCGACTCGACTTGCATGTTCTTCGGTGACCCCTTTAATAAATAATATGCAACTCCTCTTGGACCTCAACAATATCTCTAAATGGAAGCAAGAATGACTGTTCACATCGAATAAAGATAATATTCTCCACACTCAAAGAAGTAATCCAAAGTTAACCTATCATTCAGATGATACATCACTAAGTGCGGTTAAACTCCAGAAGGACTTAGGCATAACAATTTTAGGAGACCTCAAATGGGAGCATCACATGACGGCAACAGTAAAAAGATCAAACCCGCAGTTGTTCATCATTGGCGCGAGTCCCGAATTGTTCTTGAAAATGGTGTTTCAATATAAGGATATTGCGCAAATTTGTTTTTTTTTTAGTTAGTTTTGCCCCATCAATAGGGTTGCCAAGTAAGCAGGGTCATGTGAATGGGTATTATTTAACCTGAAGTGTCCAGACAAAGAGGGAGGTTTTGCTATAATACAGGATCTCTATTAGTCTGTGTTATATATGTTTATCTCTATACAGATTAAGTGTTATAATTAGTATGGTAGTGATAAGTAGGCTATTAAGACCGTTCAACCTTTCATAACAGACAAAAAAAAATGTAGACAGGGGGGGCCTTTTTGTTTGTTTAATAAGTAGACAGAAAAAGTTCATGTTTGTCTATTTTCAGAATACGTCGAAAATACACACCAAAATAATAGTTAAAAATAAATAAAAAAACCATAGTTTAAAATTTTAAGACCCCACCTTCGCTCCGTCCAGTTATAGCTCTTTACTCCTTACCTCAGAAGACAGCCCTTATTGCAAAATTAACTAATGGGAATCAAATATCCTAAAGGACCATGAGTACAACTAGAGCTGTCGACTACAACGGGCGAAACCATCACCTCAGGAAGTTTTAACAATATTAGATTGTTCTGTCTCCCGTGAGGTACGCACAGAAGACTTCAAACGGAGGTAAGCCAAGAAGGACGAAAACAGTCCACCGCCTAGTTACGCCATACGTCCGTAAGAAGCCAAAGCCTTGTTGTGAGATATCCAGGAGTGTCGGCCCGCTGGGTGATTACCCACCGGAATCGGGTAGGCGATCGGTCGTTTCAAGAGCAGTTGCCCTAAGGTGAACTACTACCCCTGCTCTATAGGAGACAGTACTGTTTCTAGGCTCCCCCGGCTATCGGTTAGAATGCAAAATCGATTGGCTGACGCCGCACGGTGCGAAAACCGTCCTGGAGCGCCCAAAGGTTGAATCCTAGGGGAAACTGGCCCGCAGGCCAGAGTCCTATCCGGGCTCGCACTTCTATGTGGAGGCCGCCAGATGGGTGTTGACCCGTGAGTTTGACCGACCCTGAACATATGGGTCATAGGGGCCAACTGAAACAGGCCCATTAGCTCCCAGACTATGAGTACAGTGATGATGATGATGATGATGTCTACCTCATCGACGACCTCTTGATTGACAGGACTTATTCGAAGATGCGTGAGGAAGTGACTCGTGAATCCCTGTTTGTTTCTAAAGGTCCGATTACAAGGACTACAGTAGAGTTCACCGCAGTTGTTGTAGTTGTATGTGTAAGTGGGCTTCGGACGAGTTTTGCGCTGTTGGCGGTTCGAGTCGAGGTTTTCCAGCCGGGCTTCCTCAAACTATTTAACTTTTGTGGTCACCGTGGAGCGCCACTCGCTACGTTTGTGAGCAGCCCTCTCCCAGCTCTCAGGTGGAATACCACTGGCGGTTAAGTGCCTTGTTAAGACATCTTTATAGCGTAGGTGCTGTCCGCCGACTTTGCGTACGCCTTTTGAGAGTTGGGCTTTCGGAAGGCGGTCGTCTTTCATACGCACTACATGCCCACACCACCTCAGCTGAGCTTTCATGAGCATAGCTTCCATGCCCTGCATTTTTGTCCATCGTAACACTTCTGTGTTTGACACACGGTCTTCCCATGTTATCCCCAGGACATTTCGGAGGCACCTCGTGTGGAAGACGTTTAATTTCTTAATTTCTTTCCTGTAGAGGCACCACGTTTCGGAGGCATATAACAATATAGGTAGGACAATCGCTTTGTAGACGGTCAGCTTTGTTTTCAGTTTCAGATCATGCGATTTTCAGACACGTTGGTTAAGTTTGCCGAAGGCGGAGGCAGCTCAGGCTATGCGTACTGGGATTTCAGTGTCCAGACGGTTATCATTCCTAATCTCACTGCCAAGGTAGCGAAAGTGAGATACTACCTCTAAGACACCGTTACCCAGGAGAATGTTAAGTTCTTTTGGTGGACTTCCTCACGGAGGCTGAGCCATTACCTGGGTCTTGATTGTCAAACTGAATTTATTGCAGGATTCGTAAAGATGGTTAAGGTACGACTGGAGTGCGCTAGAACTGTCAGCCATGAAGCAGGCATTGTCAGCATATAGGGCGTCGAGGATTCTCAGTTGACGGGATTTAGTCTTTGCGCGGAACCTCGATAGGTAAAAGACTCCTTTGTCGCTGCGTACTATTACAGAGATAGGGTCGACACAATTTTGGGAAGCATGAGAAATAACGGCTCCAAAGAAGATGCCAAAAGATGAGTACAGTAGGGCGGTGTCGACTACAACGGGCGAACCCGTCACCCCAAGCTGGTATAACGATATATAATCACTCTTTCAGCCGTGGGATGAGCGTAGAAGACTTGAGACAAGACAAATCTACTGTCTAGCTCGCCAGCAGCCCGTTAGAGACCGACACCTTACGGCGAGGCACCGGGAAAGGTTCGCAGCGGGCAGCCTCGCCCCCTAACTACCAGATTTGGTAGGATATCTCGGTCTGAAATTAACCTTCAGGATACCTTCGTCCTCCCGACTGGTTACGGGTTAGAAGTCACTTACGCAACCTCTACCTGTTGTATTACAGCGGTAATTCAGTTAGAGACCCCTTCAGCAACTAGTCGGAATGCACAACCGATTGGCTTTGCCGACCGATGCACAAACTGTTCAGTGGCGCCGGGATGCAATCCAGCCGGGATAAACCAGTCCACCAGCTTTGAGGCACCAGCTATCGCTGTATACGCAGTGCAGTGCCTTTCAAAGAGCTTTATAAAGTTAGTAGGACAAGAAGCATACTAATGAAATCAGAGTGTATATTTATTAGGACCTTGGATTGAAAACTTCGATTTCCTAAGAAATACCGTAACTTATATTTATAGTCATTTACCAAATTGCAAAATACTTCATGTCAAAGCGTCATCATTATGCTTCAATTATCAGTCTGTGTCATTTCGTTGAAGTGTCAACAACGATTTATTTATTTATTTAATATTTATTTATTTATTTATTTGTTTATTATTCGCTTATTACTAATCAACATTACAGTAAAACCAAGGCATTGAAAAGTAAAATTTTAAAAAAATATCACCGTAAGTATACAAATAGAATGACACTTAGAATACTAACTATCATATAAGAATAAATTATTAAAAATAATAGCCTGCAAATTAAATGAGTGAGGGTTGGCGGTAAAAATATCAAAATCTAGTGCAATCGAGTGAATTTCATTTAAGCGCCGCAAAGCACGCGCCAACATGTTCCACCTCGTGAGGTAAGTGCGCGAGAACGGCTCTGCAAAAAGATGGTACCATAATTTTGTTAGCTTCGAAGATGTCGAAATTTGAGACGACAAAACGTCCATATCTATTCTGACTTTTTGCTTCCTTAATTCAAGCCAAGAAACGTATCAAAGGTATGTATAGGAGAAACATATTGCATATAGCGAGGCACAACAGTATGTTAATATATTTTCAATAAATGTATTCTTTTTCAAGTAAACAATTTAAATAGTCACAAATTTATATTATAGGCTCTCACTGCCCCATTACTCACTTACTACTATTCGCTTTTATGCCAGAGTCACCAACATTTTACTATTATGTAGTATTTGTTTCCGGGAATTGTAATCTGAGCTCAGGAACGCTGCAACATTTGTTTTGGTTTTTTCCAGTGAATGGAATGCCTTATGAATGTGAATGGATTTGCAATCAGCCTGTTAACCATATCAAATATCATTACAATGGTTTTTTTGAACTTTGTTGACCTTCAGAGATCGCTGTATGTTTGCAAAAAAATTGTAGAGCATTGCAACTCGCTTGGTAAATACCTACAGAGCCAATAAATCTATGCGGGAGACTACGCTTTGCATGCAGCAATTAATAAATTTCAATAATCATGAATGAGATTAGGAATTATTTCGCAGCCACTAAAATAAATATCACTGCATTTTCTGGAAGCGCTTATTTATAATCGCAATAAATATGAACTTATATTATGACTTCGCATAATTGCATGAAACATAGAAGTAAATGTTCAATATTGAGTGCTGACATATATTACTCGCTATTTATAATATTGTCAGTAATGCATTCAAAATTTACATAACATTATTTAAAAATTACTGATGTTGAGGATATCATGGGATGGTGGTGTAAATATTATCACAGGATTAATATGCTGTTATTCTATTATCCCTTTCCGGACGGCTCGATACGATCGTGCAAATAATTTAGAGAAAATCCTGAGCTCGCGGTAATCAACTTTTCGCAACGGGGACGACACCGATCGTTCGTGCAAACGCTAGAGCAACTAGAAAAATATACAGCGGGCGAGTCAGTCGCATCAGTCTCGCCTGGATCATTGGCTACGATGGCGGTTTTTTTTGGCGGGAGCAACGCTTCACGTAAGTACCAATTTTATCTATGTTTTGTTAAATAGCTGGTTGTGTAATGATTTATTTAGTTAGACAATAAGTTAACTGAGGTAAATTAGTAGAAAGTAAATTAATAGATGGAATATATTACGAACTATAACGTGGCAAAAAGTTAAGTGCACGATCGTGTATATTCGGCCCTAACCCGAGATATAGTGTTTTGTAAAGTATTGATGTTTTTCATCAGTTTTAGATATTGTTTGTTTCTGATACTATTGTTTTTATGTTTTTAGGGCGCCCACTCAACGATGAGCAGATAGAAAACCTTTTGGGCGATGGAAACGTCTCAGAAATGGAAGATTTGGATCTCGACGAAGAGATATATCCATACTCAATTATTTCCATGCTTGAGGGAGATGAGTTTGAGGCAGATCAATCCGTTGTCGAACCATTCGCTGTTACACCCTCCGAACTCTGTTCCAGTAGCACTTCGCTCACCAAAGCTTCCCCTGAGGTCGCAGCAGCGCCTTCCGCACCAACATCTAGCAACATTTTACCAGCTTCCCCCAGGCCATCTGTACGTACTACAAAGCAGAATAATACTAATCGATCACTTGCCAAACCTACTCGCACATCGAAGCGCTCTACTACTGCCAGCACTAGCACTGCCAAAACTGGGACCAGTACTAACCGTGGACCATCTGTACCATCCCGCAGATCTGCTACATCGTCTAATGGTACCTCTAAAAGACGTCATTATATATCTCAACCGCAATCTTGGAAGCAATTACCATTCCTAGAAAAATCTCACGAATTCACATCACTTCCTTGCAGGGAAGTAAGAAATCCAATTGAATATTTTAATGAATATATGGATGATACATTCTTCGAACATATGAGTAACTGCTCAAATATGTATCACTTGAGAAAGACTGGCAATGAACTAAAGACTTCGCGAGCAGAAGTAATGAAACTTTTTGGTATTCTTGCTCTAATGGGTTCTATTCCATACCTACGATTAAAGATGTACTGGTGCAAAGGGATTGCAATGGAAAAAATTACTTCGACACAATGACTCGCGACCGATTTTCGACGTTACGAAATGCCCTTCACGTTGTAGATAGTGACACGCCGCCCCCAGGAGATGTGAACCCACTCTGGAAGGTGCAACCCATGATTGAACAAATACGTAAGGGTTGCTATAAACAGGAGAGAGTGCCAGGCTTTTACTCGATAGATGAGCAGATGATACCGTTTACCGGGCGTTGCATTTTGCGACAGGTCGTGAAAAACAAGCCCCGTCCAGTGGGGCTAAAAAACTTTGTGCTTACGACTAGCCAAGGTTTAATGCTTGACTTTGATATATACAAAGGGGCTAAGACTATGTTCGGCAATAACATGTCTCTCGGACTTGGTCCAGCTGTGGTCCTTCATTTATCTCGCAGCGTACCTCCAGGAAGTTGTTTGTATCATGACAGATACTTCACAACTGTACCACTCATCGAAGAACTTGATAAACGCAATATGCACAGCACGGGCACAATCATGGCGAACAGAATCCCCGAAAGAAGTAGTCTGCAGTTTAAAGAAGATAAGAGAATGGCACGTGGAGAGAGCCAGTATTTGGTAAGAGGGCCAGTCGCTATAGTAAAATGGAAAGATAACAAGAGTGTCATGTTAGCTTCAAATTGCGCTGGATCGGAAAACAACACGACTGTGAAAAGATGGAATAAAACAACTCGACAATTCGTTGATGTAGCTGCTCCACAAGTCGTGATGAATTATAACCGACACATGGGTGGCGTAGATGTGCTCGATCAACAAATGGAGTACTACCGCACCTTCATAAAAACGAAAAAGTGGACCCTGAAAGTTATATTACATTTCTTCGATTTAGCAATCGTGAATGCATGGAGAGCATACAAAATTGATTGTGATGCTAACAAGTTACCAAAAAAAAAAATTCTAGACCTATAACAATAAATACAAACGGAGCTGCCATGGAATTCACCGACCGGAGTCGGGCCCATCATAATACTATTTTTTTTACACTTCTGGGGGGTGAGCAGTGGATTCCGGACTTACGAACCGGCTGTGGTAGGTTTAGGACAGCTGTCTTGCCACATGTGAGCGTTCACCTTGCCACCCATTCACTCCCCCTTCGAAGCCATAGAATTTGAGATGCGCAAATCGCAGTTTTAGATAATTTTTCTAAGAAAGAGTTGATTATTTTTCTGGAAAGGCCAAGATCTTTAAAGAGGTGAAATAGAGATTTAGCTGGCAGGCCACGAGCGCCAACTTCCACCGCGTGAAGGTGAACAGTGAAGCCGTTCCGGGTTACGGCATTTGCAAGATCATGGTATTTATTTAATTTGTACTCGTGGTCTTTTGGGATATTTGATTCCCATGGAACAGTTAATTCTACGATAAGAGCCACCTTCCGAGATAGAGAGTAAAGAGTTATATCTGGACGGAGGGCTGTGCATCCGAGACTTTCAGGGAATTTATACTGCTTAGAGACCGAATCAACCTCCAGAATCCAATCTGTAGCTTTCTCGATTATTGAGAAAGGTTTTGTAGTTAAATGTTTTTTGCCTTTAGAGCCATCCCGCACAAACTGTATTGGGGGTTTGGAGGATACTGTCAAACCCTTGTTGGCACGAGCCACTGAGAGACTAATTACCTCGCGAATAACAGCGAGAACTTTGTCATGGCGGTAAGTGTACCGTCCTTGATCTAAGGCCACCTTGCAGCCAGCTAGAATGTGCCTAGCTGTGCAAGGGGTATTGCTACAGAGGGGACAAGAACTATCCTTGGCAAAGCTCCAACGAGCGAGGTTACTGGGGTCTGGAAGTGTATGCTGAAAGGCATTCAAATAAAATTTCAGCATCTCTGGCGTCCAGTCATAGAGCATTACCTTCCAGTGCATTGGAGGCGGAATGCAAAAGTCACCAATTGTTGTCCAATCATTCTGGCATTGAAGGCCAATAGCATGAGCCATACTCTTGCTGTCGTAATCTCCCCGCAAAAGAGACTTCTTCAAGTCCACGTCGCTCGTGGTTGTACTGCCATACCCCAGACCAGTGCCATTCTGGCTGATTCCAGTAAGGAACCTTTTGTGGAAGTCTACGCGGGCTTGTAGTTCATTTGAATCACTACAGCCACTTATTACGTGCTTCGATATTGCCGGATCTTTGGAATTGCACAGAATCGAATTTTTGGTTATTCTGGAGTTGGCGTAGAGCAGAGAGGGCAGTTTAAGCGCTAGCCCAAAATTTTGTTTGGACCTGAAGAGAGTCGAGGGGTCAGCTGGTTTGGCTAAGGACAGCCAGGATTTTAAACTAGCTGTCACCAGTGCATCTAGACGGGACAGTTGGGTTTTGGTAAAATCGTAAATAAGAAAGGGCCATGACAAATGTGACGTTAGATAATTGTCATAGATCCAGGCCTTACGAGGGCCAGAAATTAGCAAGGCATCTATTTTCGCCAGGCAACTTTTGAAATGCTCTATAACATGATCGCCCGAGACGTCTTTTCCCTGATGGGTGATTTTTCTGCCGAGGAATTTGAAATGATTGTTTGGGTCTATAAGGGAGATATTAGAGCCCTTATAGACCAATTTGGGGTCATAGGATGTAAATTTTGTGCCCATGCGGGCGAGTCCAAGGCAAAAACATTTGGAGGGCTTCACTTTTATACAGCCTGACCAGTCGCAGAAAAGCTCCACTTTCTGTAATAGCAGGGAAAGCTGCTATTACAGAAAGTGGAGGGAATTTCGTATGGAATTTCGTATGGAAATTCACGAAGTGCTGGTCAACGTACCAGACAAGAGGAGAAGTGAGGTATTACTAGCTGATTTCGCTTCGGATGATGAATCGCTAGTAACAAGAAAGTACCACAAAGCAAGCAGGCCATCTAATTATCTGAGATATGACGGCTATGATCATCTACCTGAGTTTGATGACATTAAATCTCCAAGAGCTTGTCAATTTGAAAGCTGTTGCAGTCGAGCTAAGACACGAGCTAAGACACAAAGTGTACCTTTGCATCTCACGTGGCCAGAACTGTTTTAGAGCTTAAAATAAGAAGTAATGTGTGTTCTGTTTTTGTTTTTAGAAGTAATTTTATGTTTGATAAGACTGTGAGTCTACTTTTTGTTCCTTTTGTCACTAAAAGATTTTATGAGATATTTTAATAAATAAGAAATGCATGGCTGATTATTGTAAATCAAAAGGCTGATAATTATAACTAATTAAGTTGATTTTGTAACGAAAACGTCTTTAATTTACCTTTTCCTGTTTCAATTATGAACTTGCACGATCGTGCAATTACACATATGTCCTGACACGCACGATCGTGCAGTTAGTTTTTGCAATGATCTGTCACAGCAGGATTTTTAAAAATATTTTTTCCTGAGTTTATATGCCAAAAGAAAGCAACTAACTAGAATTTCAATTCGGGATTTTTAAAAAAAATCTCTCGTCCGGAAAGGGTTATGAAAGATAAGCAAGAATATCCCGGCGTCGGTCCGCTCAATATTTGAATCAAAAGAGAAGATGTTATGTTTTGATTGTGAATGAAATGTTTTGGATTGAGATTCGAAAGCGACAAAGATATGATGTTTGATATAATTTTTAGACCGTTTAAAAAAAACATATCCCTGTATTATTTCTGTCAATTTGTTGATAAACCTTCTAAAAGAGTTAACAATATTTCCGATTCCGTTAGATTTTCAGTAAAACTTACTGAGAAAAATATAAATGTCATTTTGCTGAATTTAATGAAAAACTATTGACAATCTAAAAGGTTTTTAATTAATATGAAACATTCTTGGACTTTGACATTAAATAGGTTATGCTCGGCGACAAATGTCTGAAACGGGTGAGAAAGCCTGCCTTTGACTACACTGCCTTTGACTATGTAATTCTCTTAATATTTAGGAGTTTTACAAAATCAAACTTTAAATAAAAGTTCACTAGATAAATTAAATTAAATAATTCATAATGTTCCTTCAAATTAATCAACTCCTTCCTAGAAATAATATTTAAAACTGTAAATTCCGCATCCAAAATTCTATGAATTAAAAGGGGACGTGAATGGGTGGTAAGGTTTACGGGTTTATATGGCGCTAACACGACACATTTTACACCTTAGACCGACAACAGAAAAGGGCTAGAGATTTGATGGCGGGATAGATGAGACCGGGTAAGAGATTATTTAACATGTGTAGTGCACAGGGAATAAAGATACTTTTTATTTCTACACAAATTTGAGTGACTAGACTTAAGTCTACTCGATAGCGGGTAAGATATTATTCAACATGAAAGATAATAAGAGTACTTTTGAGGAGAGAAACATGGTAGATGCAACTGTATGGTTTTTCTATAATAACCGTCTTGGGACGCTCGCGCCCACCGATCCGGTTAATGCCTTTTAAGTAAAAACTAGTCAATTCATATTGCAACCTTCTTATACATTTCTATAGTTACGTACGCATCCTTATCTGACATTACAATGAAGTAGATCTAGCTACTCAAAACAGACAAAAAATCGTAACGATTTAGATATATATGACGAATCCTATCGGTTTATAGAAAGTAAATTTAGCAGGTTGGTTTATTTGAACAGAGCATAAGTGAGCAGGCAATAGATCATTTGACACAGTGTGCAGAGAAAGCGGGTAGATGGTAGACGTATTTGTCTCACCTTTTTTGCTACTTAATTGCCTATCGATGACGAGTTAATCAAATAATATTGCGAACACTACCTATACAGGTGTAATGTTGATTATGTTCCATCAATATTAAGCAAACTAATGTGTGAAAAAGTACTTTTTCACCCGGGAGATTCTGTCGCATGTCTATTGTCATTACAATGAACTGGATCTTGCTCGCAAACCTGATTTTACTACCTTCAGGATAGAATATGACACAAAATTAGTTTTTTTTTCTTGGTTTTACTACCCCCAGGATGGAAATGAGGCGAGAAATTCGTTTATAATTTTATATTGCAGTATATCTGCATGCGACCAGACAATCTCAACATCAAAAGATATGAAACGTATTCCTAATATTAGGTGCCAAAAGGAAATGACAGTTACAGTATGCAAGATTTCATCGATAAAAAGCGATTTCCCGGGCAGATCGCAGCTGTCAAAACAAAATGTAAAAATCGCACATGATATAACAGACAGTGGAGAGGATTAAAATAAACAGTTCGATATCCCACCTGATGAAGCGCCGTGAGGCCGTCCGTGTTGCCGGTATTCACGTCGACGCCGCTGTGTACGAGGTCCTTTATCTCCTCCTTATCGTTGGACTTGCAGGCGGCGAGGAATATAGTCTCGCGGGAGAATTTGATCCTCGTCGGGCGTTTGGTCTCCGAGGTTTGCTTGTTGGTCGAAGACTGGATCCATCTCTCCAGCTGGTCGGCTCTTCTGAAGAGAGCGGAACTGTTCCGATTGTCATTCATTGTATGGATTAAATTGCGAACATTCACAAACGGAGAAAAGCGTACGCGATTCCAAAAACTGCTTGAAATTCCGACCGACGAACGAGCACGTCAACTCAACGTGCCCCCCGCGCCCGAAACCGTCAACCGACTGACTGCTGGCTAACTAGTAGCTGCCAAAGGTGGCTGCCTCGAAATGCCTCGAATATGGGCGGATGCGTTCACAGTGTTGTCAACACCGTCTTTAATGTGCCGTACAGACTCACGGTGAGAAACCTCGGCGAGAAGCCTCGGCGAGAAGTTTCGCCGAGACTACTAGCGAGAACAAGCAACATGCCCACACTCAGGATATTCTCACTCGTGTTCTCATTCCTATCCGGTATGGACGACATAATTTTATGGACGACATTCAAACTGCAGTAGGTTTGGCCCTGAGTACCCATTGGATATTGTAACTTTGTAAATGTTGTAACCAAAAATACAATTAAGAACTAAAGAAAGTACAGGCGATAAGGGATGACCTTTATTTTCTCTTTATAACTATAATCATGTACCTATTCATTAGTACATAAATATTATATATCTACCTTTCAGTTTTAGCATGCAAAAACATTTGGATGAACTAGTTACTGAATCAAGTGGAGAATTTAAAGAGTTTACCAGGATATCAAATATTGATTTTGAAAACTTGCCAAACAAGATTTTTAATTGGAATTAAAAGAAAATTAATTCCAAATCGTTATTCCACATTTTCAAAACAAAACAGAAATTTTACGTAATAAGACAAAATAAACGTATACTTTCCGCCAATCACTAATCGGAACTGAGACAAAACAAGAATATGATAGTGTTCTCTTATCTCGCCCGAGAAACTCTTTGTCGAGGGCAAAAATACCGACAACGAACGGAGAACAGGCGAGAGAGAGAACGAGACGGCGAGAAACTATTCACATTCACGTTTCTCAAGTGGTCTCGGGGGTTCTCGGCGGAAGTCTGGGTGGTACATGATAATTTCCGTTTTAAAACCGAAAAGCACAGAAGTTTAAAATATAACATTATAAATATCAACAAAATATAACAGACAATTGAATTTATTTGAATGGACTCGAATCAAATAATTCAAAAAATGTAGGCTGAATAAATTAAATTTTAAAATATGTATTTGATTGAAATAACATATATTTTGTCTTATTGAAAAAATATGTATAATATATATTGCAATTATTTAGATATTTCTATTTTGCTGAAAAAATATGTATATTTATATGTTTCATATTTGATATATTTGACGAAAATGCATTGCCTAAAGATAAAAAAGTATGCATAGAAAATTTGACTGAAATAGCCTAATATTTTTAATAAGCTAAATAAACCGGTAAGAATGATAGTCCTTCTTAAGCGGTTCGTAAAGACTGACATTTATAGTTTTACCATACATGTGTAAAATATTAAAGCTATTAGCTACTAAAAAAATGCACAAAAAATTGGCTTTTCTGAAAATTAATTGTATCATAATATGTAGTTGCGACGATTAAAAGCCATCAATTTTTAGGTTTAAAACTAAATTCGTCCTATCTTTGTAAAATTACCATTTTTGATGTTAAATATGAAAGACCTCCGAACGTCGCAACGTTCGTCGAAAATATTTAATTTATGATACATTTTTTTTTGTAATCAAAAAATATTTATGGCGTCAATATATTACAAATATTTGTGACATGAAAAAACCTGTACGATAAAAGATTTGCCGCTAAGTGACATAAAAAATCAAGGCAATTGATTTAGGAAAGAAAAAGCGGATTCTAGGGAAATCGAAAGTGAAATTAATTTTATTGTTAAAGGAGAAAAAGAACAAAAAAATAATGAGTTTGATTGACAGTTCTAGCCTGGGTGGCCTGTGTGAGTGCTGGTATAGACGAACTGGCATATATATTGTAATATGGTCAAGATGGCCACTAAAGTCGCACTGAAAGCCACCCATAATCTCCAGCAGGTAAGCCTTAGGCTTGGCTGGATTTTATACAGAGCTGTATTTTTTAAAAAAGATTTTTAAATTCTTGCTCTCAAAAATTAAGAACGAATTACAGGGTCAACGATTTTCATCGCCAGAAGAGGCTGTGAAGAAAATATAAAACATGTTTCCGAGGTCACCACTGAAGAGTGAAATAAAGGTTTTTGAAATTGTTTTATGCATATGAAAAGTGTATTACGTTCAAGGAGAATATTTTGAGAAACAATAAATGGATTTTTGGCCAATCATTATATTTTTTTCTTATTCATTCCGGAATTTTCCAAGTTTTACTAGGTATTTATAATAATAAATATCTAAAACGTATGTTTGCCATAATGTCCGAATCTAAACAACTATAAAATAAAAACCCCAAATAGCGTCTGTCTGTATATCTGTTTAATCGCGTTGAACTCAAGAACGACTGTACTACCGTCAATATATCTAATACGAGGGCTGAACAGTGGGAAGTTAAGTGTTAACTCTACTTCTCAAATAAGATAAAAATAGCCGTGCGTGCGGCTTTACACATTCTGTCGACTCTTAGATCGCAATACACTAAAAATCCGCTGGATATATTTCAATTTAGTTTTCACAATTGGTTAGGCCATCTTTTATAACAATCTAAAGCGATGAGAAATTATTTTTCTTTTTTAAACCAATCTATTTGTGCCTTACAATATCGACGCATAAAATTCCCAAAACTAATATCTTGATTCATCTCTCACATCCTCTCACTTTGTCTTCTGCCCCTCCAGTCACTCATCTTTCCTCCCACTGTTCCCTCCACATAACTCATAGGTTACCCGCATTATGAAATTAGGATTCCGTTTTTTTGAGGTTTTGAACCTGTTTACAACTCCTTTGCAATCTGCTTGCTCAAAGCCTTGCTGAAAATATCCAGTTTTTGTCTCTTCTTTCTATGCCTCCTTCGCCTCCTTTTGATTGTGTCCTCTCGAAGTCTTACTGTTTTTTTTAACTCTCATTCCCACGTGTCACCAGTGGCGTAACTATAGGATGGTAGGGCTGGCCAAACGCCACTGGCCCCTGACCCGACGGGGGTCTCCGTTTTTTTTTAAATTAAATTACAACGTGACGATTTTTACTGGGAGGGCCCCATTTACCACGGGCCTCAGATGGTATAGTTACGCCACTGTGTGTCACCCTTCCTTATCAAGAAAATATTACCAATTCCTTCTAATATTTTATGTTTAACGACAAGACAAATAAATCACATCACCCCCATCAAAAACAATAAATTTGAAATTCTTGCCGTACCAAGCCGGGGAGGTTAGCTTGTTCAAAATAAAATGTTTTTTCTGTAATGTTGCTTATTCTTATGAGTGATAAGAAAGTTGGTGTTTTACTCAGGACAATTATAATATACCTACTAGAGATGGTACCTATGTCTCAAATATTTTAGGCAATTCGACGGATAAGTGATTCACTTCGAATTGGAATTCTTCCCCATATATAGGTATATATTTACATTTGTATACGAGATATGCAACCCATTGCATGTGCGCTTACAAAAGGTGCACATTGCAGTCCTATTCATCTCGTGGTGTTTCATCTGGTCATTTATCTGTAAGATGTTTTTTTTGCGTTTAATACATTTTAATTTTACATAAATACAAAACTACTGAAGCACTTTTCGTTTAGTTTAGAAAGCTAAAGTTCGTTTCTCCCGAAATTATTATTTCATGACTTCAATTGTTCTTCCTTTTGTTCATGTGTACCTACTGTTATTTTCACCTGGTAGAGGGCGCAGCAGTTTAGTCCCAGAAAGGTGTAAAGTGAGCAAAGCACCGCGAAGCACCGCACTTCGGCAATTGAATAGGTTGGCTTAGGCAGCAATAAGTCTTGTTATAAATTAAATACATGCGATAAATAATTTATTTACCTGTGGATATGTTGACGCTCCAACTGTTTATTTTTATGTTATATATTAGTATTATTGACAAAGTATTGGTTATTTTGATGATATCTGAAATAAAGAAATAAACTTGTTGAAATATATAATAATAGGTACTTAACTTAATTCACAGTTTGTTTGAGAACTGTGGGAAAAGAATCTATTATGCTGTCATGTAACCGCCCATATACCGTTGAAATATCTAGTTAATAAAACGTGTGGTTGGCAACGCTGTGCTTTCGCGCAAACCCGGCTACAACTCAGTAGACGTGGCCACTGCGCTAGTATCATTTAAAACCAATATTATGAAGCTGTTACTTTTACATAATCGTTCTCATTATTATCATATATCATATTTCATAGATAAAGAAAAAACAGGGACGTATCCAGAAATCAGTTTCAAGGGGGTTGGGCATTCATTAAAATAACGCGCGAGGTACTCACCAAACTTGAATTTGCCCGTACAATAAAACGAAAACAAGTCGGATTTCGGAGGGTTAAATACCAATTACCCCCCCCCCCCCCCGCCCCCCTCTCCCGGATACGTGCCTGACAGTAGGGACATAGGCCCCAGATTCTCCCTGATTCTCAATTTTTCTCGACAATCTTTTACTCAAAAAAAAATCGGGAGGAGGGCGTCCCCTGTGCCTTCCCCCCCCCCCCCACCACCGCCCCCTAGATACATCTTGAGAAAGAACTATTAAATTTATTATCGCTCGCTTCTCGCATCTTTTGCTGGTTGACGAAGACATCGACTTGGCAGATGGGTTAAAAAACGGGCAGTGCTTGGATTTATTGGGGCTGTTGGGGGGGGGGGTGAGGGGGGTGAGGGGGGGGGGGGGGTAGACGTTACAACATGTATGGATAAACATATATGTATAACTACAGCTGTCAACTACAACGGGCGAGCTGTCAACTACAACTAGGTACTCGAAGTTTTAACGAAATGTATCCCGTGAGGTGAGCGCAGAAGACTTGGGACGAAAAACAATCCACAGTCTAGCTACGCGACCTGCCCGTCAGAGGCCAACGCCTTACGGCGAGGCACCGGAAAAGGTACCTAGCCGGCAGCTTCCCCCCTGACTAACAGTTTGGAAGGATATCTCCGTCTGTAATTAACCTCCAGGATACCTCCTACCTCCTGACTGGTTACAGGATCGAGGTCGCTTTCGCAGACCTCTCCCTTATGCAGCGGCGGATACATATGGGGGGGCGCAGCACCCCCCCCCCCCACCTTCACGCGGTAGGCCCAGCACCAAGCGCGATTCACGCCCCCCCGCGTATCTATCTACACGGGGAGCTAATGGGCCCAATGCAGTTCGGCTATTATGACCCATGAGTTATTGTCGGCACAACTTCGCAGATCAGCACCCATTCGGTAGCCTCTAAGTAGAAGTCTAGGGTAGAACTCTGTGCCTGCGGAACAGTTCCTCTGGGAAACGCTCTTCGCGAACTACTGAGGGGTTTGCGCACCGTGCGGAGTCAGCCAATCGGCTGTGTATTCCGACTGATAATCCATAAGGCCACCGCCCTTGAAACGACTAATTCGGCCACCCTATCCCGAGTGGTAGGCGTGCAATGGACACCGTGTTCGGCGATAGATTCGGTAGATACCGAATCACCGCTACGCAATGGACAGGACCGCCGAAGCACAGTATACCAACCAGTAGCTGTATTCTCGAGCTACAGGGCATTGCGGGAAGAGGATACGAGGAATGTGGGCAGAGGGGTACGTCCCGACGAACGCCTTTGGTTATTATTACGCGCAGGTAAAAGCTGGCGACGTTTTCGTACGTTTGAATATCTGCGTAGGTCGGGCAGCGGGACATCTGGCAGCCGTATTCGAGCCATTACGACTCGTAACGTATTCGCTTTGATTTTAATTTTGTTCTAAGAGAAGCTACTATCTGGTATACTGTGGCGCAAGTTACCTCAAACCCGTAAACAAACGATAAGCTGGAGAAATGTGGCCAAACTGGTAGTAACGGCGCGAGGCCGCCCGCTGGGTGCAAACCCAGTGTATCGCGGTAAGCCGTTGGCTTCTTACGGGCGAGTGGTGTAACTAGACAGTGGAATATCGTTAAAACTTCCTGTAGTTCGTTCGCCCGTTGTAGTTGACGTCTCCAAGTATCCATCTACACGCAATTTATTCATCAGTCGAGTAGTTTGTACCTACTTGCATAGGTAGCATGTTAGCCTGTGCATGCGACTTGAGCATTTGTTATTACACCCATAGCTCAAGATTTCTTTTAGCGCCCCCCATTTGAGATTTTTCTGTATCCGCGGCTGCCTTTCTGCCCGCGGCTGCCGCTCTATAGGAAACATTACTGTTCCCAGACTCCCCCGGCTGTTAGTCAAAGTGCACAATCGATTGGCTGACGCCGCACAGTGCGCAAAACTGTTCAGGAGCGCCCGAAGGTTGACTCATAGGGGAGACCGGCCCGCAGGCCAGCGTTCTATCCTGGCTCTCTCTTCTGCGTGGAGGCCGCCAGATGGGTGTTGACCAGTGAGTGTTACCGACCCTGAACGAAATGGGTCTTGGTGGCAAACTCCAACAGGGCCCATCAGCTCCCAGATAAGCTATCTATACATACATGTACAGATATCTTACATCTGCGAGTCTACATTTAAGAGTTTGCTATATATAGAAAAGACGCGGCTGCCAAAACAGTGGTCATACCTCTATCCTTAGCCGCATAGAAGTAGTAGTAGTAGTAGTAAAAGGAATGAGGAGTTTGTCTCCAGCCCTTGATGTCACCTGGATCTATAAGATCTTTTGTCACTGCACACTTTGTGGTTGGGTCAGTGGTCTTCTAGAAGCCCGGTACTACTTACCAGTCCATACAGATCACTGACCTTCAAGTTTAGCAGTTCGCTGGGTTCGAAAAAGGATCGTCCCAGTAAATTGCGTCTTTTGCGGGGAGGCCTGGGCAACGACCAACGATGTGTATGTTGTCTTCGGATTCTTCGCCATATATTCGACAGTCTTTGCTCTCGCTCAAGCCAAGGTTGAATAGATGTGCTCCAAGGTTCGTGTGTTCAGTGAGGAGACCGATAGTGGTTCTACGATTCTTCGTAGCATGGCCTTGGTTTCGAACATGGGCCTTCGAACATGGGCCTTGGTTTTCTTTTGTAGTCGTTGCTCCATCTAGGCCTTTGCCTGGTGACATCCTTGGCTCTGTTTCCAGGATGCCTGATATTCCGGCTTCAAGCATACCCTGATGATTTTCATACCTATAGCGAAAAGGACCCTAACAACTGGCTCCACCGGGCATTCCAGTGTGCCCAGTTTTGCCCGTCTGTCGGCCTCTTCGTTACTTTGATGGCCCCGGTGTCCATATTAAGGTGATTTTGTCCGGTGTCCATATTAAAATGCGAATTTGATTCCACAATTCCGAAACAAAAAACGAGGTTTTTTGTTTGATTTATTGCGAGGCCGAGAAACGCGGTCGAAATACGTTGATACCATGCAAAGGACTTCTCGACCCGCCGCCGCCGTTTGAAAGCGGGCGATGTTGCTAACAGTCAGGTTGTTGTGATTTGACAGCTCTCACCAATCAGTAATTCAATCACGCGAAGTATATAGTAAAAAATGAATTCGTATTTATCCATAACAATATCGAACACCTAGGTTTGTCGGTAGCAACTTTCATTGTACAAAACTATTTTTGCCCCCCCCCCCCCCTCTCTGGCCCCACCAATAATACCATATTCACAGATTCACATAATTCATTTATACAGATACACAGATACACGTATTTAATTGTCGCACGATCGAAAATATACCCCAATTCCCTAAATGAATATGCTATATACCTATGTTAACTCTATTAGTCATTTTGTCATATGACATACAATATACTATTATTCTCTTTTTACTTTCGGTATGAGTACGAAATTTATTTACACTAAATTAAAACGGTTTGATTAAGATTTTGATTCGATTTAGAAAAAAAGGACTCCATTCAAAAGACGTATCAATAATAAAAAAAACTCTACTGGCAGCAGACAGCAAACGTACGTGTAGAAAGCGAACTCACAGATGATGGCTGTATTGTGATTGATCAAGAAGACCAGTGAAAAAGTTAAATGATGCATCGAACAAGCTAGAACTGCGTTTTTCAAAATGAGCCAAATCTTCTGCAACCGTAGTCTCAAATTTTCCACTAGATGCCGCCTGGTGCGCTGTTACATATTTTTAGTCCTCTTGTACGGAGTAGAAGCGTGGACTTTAACCCAGACTTTGTGCAAAAGGTTAGAATCTTTCGAAATGTGGATTTAAAAGAGAATACTGAAAATATCTTGGACGGATAGTCACAAATGAGACGGTGCTACAAAGAATGCACAAAGGATTGGAATTACTGAAGACCATAAGAGAAGGAAATTACGATACATGGGCCACAAAAATCGTGGTAACAAATACCACCTTCTCCAATTAATCCTGCAAGGAAAGATAAAAGGCAGCCGAAGACCTGGCCGAAGAGGACCCCACTGGCTACAAAACCTCGTTGAATGTTTCAACTCAAGCACGACGGGTCAAACCTAGAGATATTAAAACGTAAAAGATAGGTACTCAAACATTTCTAAAATGGTATTGATTGCTATAGACGGAATCTTCACAAAAACCATAAATCGTCGTGGACCCTCGTTTAAACTAGCCAAAGTGACTTTTCCGTCAATCCTAAGAGAAACTTCATCTGCATGGCGAGGTCGGCCAGTGGAATAACCATTCAGAAAGACAGTATATGCGAAAACTGCAATAATTTTAAAAGGCGAGACAAAATGATCTAAGTATGATACTAATGTTTTAAAATTTGAAATCGAAGGTTATCACGGTTGTTTGCCATATTTTAAATAAGACAAAACGGATTTACCTCTTGAAGTTTGTAGTACCCGATGTTTCGGAGATGTAGCAACCGCCCCTCGTCTAGGATAGACTGAAGTACTGTCAGTTATCATCCGCTGTTGTTTTGTGGATAGGCGGCAAACTACTGCTGTTACTACGCAGATTTTAACAGTGGATCAGTACGTTCGAATTTTGAAATTACGCCGTAAACACAATACTCCCTGTATTGTTTTTACGGCCTCACCAACTACGCTCAGTAAAACATCGCTCATAAATTGAGCACGCGTCCTATGCGACTCTAAGCATTTTCCGCAGGAGGTGGAATCACGTAAATAATGTCCTTAGGAAAAACTGGTATGGCAAATATCATGAAACACTCACACGATCTAGGCGGTCGCCCACTAATCACGTGATGTTTTTAAGCAACTTTTTAACCCCTCCATCCCCCTGGTGATACGTGGTGAGGTTTTAGATTAACCCCCCACCCCACCCAAAGTCATGTGTATTTTTTTGATACAATTTATCTTTAAAAATTCGCAAAAATCTAATTTCATTCGGGAAAATTAGGCACCGTCATAAAAATGTCGTGACAGACATTAAGGTTGCAGGTTGTTTCTGACTGGCATAAAAATAATAAAGGAGAGGTGTAGTTTAATCATGTGAAAAAAATGTAATTGTACTGGAACATGAATATATTAAATGGAGATTCTCCTCGACCACGAATTAGCGAGAGTTTCTTCAACACTAACGAGTGGATAAGCAGCTTGCAAGTCAGCTGTTGATACTGTGCTTTGTTGAAGATCAGCGTCGGTCTCATGAAGCCGGTACGCAGAAAATCTTTCTTGATCTATGGATCAATCGTCGCGTGAGGATGCATAAAGGACGAACATTATGTATCTCTGCACTATTATTGCTCGGCTCATTAGGTTGCTTGTGACATGTATTAACATGTTCCTTAACATTATTCTTTGTACAGAAGTTTAATCTACAACACTGGCACGTCCTTCCCGCAAGCTGCTGACGATCATTCTTATAAAATAAATACACGTGACATCTCACTATACCCCCCTCCCCCCTTGTGATATTTCATGTTTTTTTCCGAACCCCCCCTTCCCCCCCTCCCCCTTTCGAGCCTCAAATGATTAATGGACGATTTCTAATATGAAAAAAGCCGAGCAGATCACGAGATAATGCCAGTCGAATATTATTCGATTAGCAAAAGATGTTAAACAAATTCAAAATAACGATCTTCAAACCTCGATATAACTCGATCTCTGAGGTCTCTAAAGGCATGTAAATGCCTGTAAAATAGGCATTTACAAGTGAAATATTGTGTAGACCAATCACATCTAAGAAAATTAAACTATAACAAACCTATGCGACAATTTACTGCCACTAAAAGACACAAATTGGCTATATAACGGTCACGCTCATGTTATTGCTACAGCTTTAGGTCACAAGAACTGTTCATATAGCAGTCATATAAACGTTTATATGACTGCTATATGACCGGATTAGCCGCTTTTTTACGGCTTTTAGCTGAATAGTGGCTGAATAGCGGTCATAACGGCTACCTTTGGCGGTATAAGCTATCCTTATATAGCCAGGTGCTGTAAAAGTGTCCCCAATTGATACTTTATTACAACTTCTAGTCAGGTAATGCCAAATGATACAAAATGGTAACGAAAGGAAGCTGCATGATTATATGCCGTCGCAAACATAGAATTCCTAATGGCTACTAATATATTGCATTTTATTGACTTTAAAATGTGTGTATTATAGTTTAATACACCAAATTCTCTTGCGGACATCATTTCATCGACAATATTAAGTAACATATCTAACAAAATTTTAACGCGCCTTTAAAATATTAATATTTTAACTCAATTTTAATTCATAATTATTGTTTAAAGGCGCGCTCAAACATTACTTTTGTCACTTAGAGAAAAATGCAGAAAATGGCATTTTGAAGAAAGTAAGTCTGTAAATTTGAATTGTAGGAAAATTTGTCTACTCTAATTTTGTTCTGAATAGTCGTTATCAAAAAATGCGAAAAATTAAATGTAATACAAATTTATTGCGTCTTTTCGCGATTCCTGAAGTTATCTCACCTCTGGAGAGGTCGCAAAGTTAAAAATCGGATACAGCGTCTAAAAATACATATAAAACCGTTAAGAAAAATATTACCGGATTTTTTTCCTGGAAACGACACGCTTAGATCTCTATGCTTGGACTAATATTCGTTATTATCAAAATAATATTATGGCCGTACTTATTATGATATCGGAGATATCATAATAAGTATCTATATGATACTTGTCACTTGAGATGTGATAATTATTATGATATCGGATATACTTGAGATGAGATAATATACTTGAGATATACTTGAGATGAGATAATTATTATGATATTGATTATACCTATAAAAGAATCTCTATAGTTTTGTTTGACGTGGAAAAGAGACAGAGCTCTCTGCACTCATCTGCCTCATCGACTAAAGGGCTCTCTAGACGATCAAACATGCTTGTCAAGCATCGCGCCACGGGCTGGGAGGGGATCATGACCCGAAGGAAATATGCATTTTTTTTAAATATTTACCAAAAATGTCTAATTTTATAGTTTTATACCAGGGAGTAAGGTTAATTAGGCGTAATTGATTCTTGAATGACATGATTCCCTGGTATAAACTACAAAATTTGGCATTTGTAGTAAATAATAAAAAAATATTTTTTTTCATTTCCTGCGGTTTACGATCCCCTCCCAGACCGGGGACGCGATGCTTGACAAGCATGCTTGATCGTCTAGAGAGCTCCATAAGCACTAGACCTCGTGACTAGCCTGAGAATGCGTCAGCCGAATAGAAAGAGACAGTAGTTTATAGGTAGGTACTCCCTCCATCCTTGTCTAGTCGCGCATGCACGGCCACACGTACATATCACCATGGCAACGCTTCGACGTCATAAGAAATCTGCTATGCTTTAGATAAACGCGCATGCGTAACTAGACAGGATAGGAGGGCCCCACATACAACTATCTCTTTCTATTCGGTGAACGCATTCACTCACAGCCCGCCGTCGCACTCCCGCTCTCTGTTCTATACCATTCTGTACCTGTGATCTGCCTACAGCCTACAGGGAGGCATCGCTGTCAAAAAAGAGAAATGTTTTGTCTTTTTCTAATAACCGCATTTCGTAGAGCTCGTTCTCGTGGGGGGCGCCAGTTTTGCATGCGGCAGTCTTGCACAAATGTCACTTTTGACAGTTCCAAATCTGTTGAGGGCAGATTTGCAGGAGGCAACCTTGCAGGCGGCAACCTTGCAGGCGGCAACCTTGCAGGCGGCAACCTTGCAGGCGGCATTTTTGCAGACGGCATTCTTGCAGAAAGCAAACTTGCATACAAACCCGAAGTTAGCAACGTTTGAGAATGGCGCATTAGGACATGATTACATGAATAAAATAATTTTATATTATTTTACAAACCAAAAATAAAGCAGTAAAGCGGTCATAGGTTATTAATTTTAAATTTAGAAAAAGAAGTAGCAAATTATCATGTCAGGGTAAATTAAAGTGGTGAATATTTTTACCTCTCCACATTTAATTACCGGCATCCTTGTAGTGGATGATTCAGTACATCAAACTAAACAAAAAAATGTTTTAAGTTTTTCTGTTAGGTTAGGTTAGGTTAGGTTTTTCTTTCCCTAAAATCGAAGTGACATTAATTACCGGCATCCTTGTAGTGGATGATTCAGTACATCAAACTAAACATTAAAAAAAATGTTTTAAGTTTTTCTGTTAGGTTAGGTTAGGTTAGGTTTTTCTTTCCCTAAAATCGAAAGTTGATTGCTGAGATCCGCGATGGAGAGGACACTCAAAGAAGTGGACTGGTTTCCCTACCCTGACATATGAAAACGCGGCTTTTGTCGATTTCTACTCTGGTAACACTAAATTTTAAATACGATGTTTTGCTTCTAACTTCATTTTCTGCAAAAATGCCGTCTGCAAAAATACCGACCCTCGAAACGTCAGTTTGACATTTGCAAAACTGCCTTCTGCAAGATTGCCTTCTGCAAAACTGCCGCCTGCAAGAATGCCGTCTGCAAGATTGCCGTCTGCAAATCTGCCTTCTGCAAGTTTGATGGGACCCGTTCTCGTTATAACAGTCAGGTGTTGCAAGTCTAATTAAATATAGGTAAACATTAAATGTTGTAAACAATTAACTTTTTTTAATCGAAAAAATTAAAGCAAAGGCACAATCAAATTTTGATCAATCAAATTGCTTTTTATTTTTTCACTTTAATAAAAAAAAAAATGGCCGCTCTACACTTAGTCCGCGAATCGCGCGCGAAGGTGCGCGAACACGTAGTGTGGGGCCGTTTCGCATATTCTTCGCGGCTTCGCGCCCTGTTCCCCGATTTTTGTCGATTTTCTGTTCCGCAATCCGCAACAAAGGGACCGCGAAGTGCGAACGCGCATAGTCTCCACACTAGCGCGCCGCTCAGTTGACTATCGGCAGCGTCGGTGTGTAGTTATGTCTGTTCCTAATTAATAATATGTTGCTGAAATTTCCTACAAAATTACCGTAAACTGGATGAAACAATTTTAGCTTCAATTTCTTGAATACTACTAAACCGAACACGTTTTTTGGGATGTAAATCGTAAAGATTATATGAAACAATATAAAAATCACGACGCGTTATTAGCGCCATGATGAAAAAACATGTAAAAATTTTGGAGAAAAGGGAATCCCTTGCTATCTAGTTACAGAAATTACAAAAGTAAAGTTAAAAATCCTACATGAAAAAAGCTCAGTTGGTTTGAATATGAAATAATGAATGGATAATTTTGTTTTTACTTTTAATATATTCATAATTAAAGTGCGCTATTGCGCACAACATAAGGGACGTAGGTAGATGAAGCTAATTTGACGTCTACCTCCTTCAAACGCGCGAACCGTAATGTGAAACTACCGAGAAGTGCGAACCATTGCGAGTGTGGAGCTTTGTTTCGCTTATCGCGAGTTCGCGGACTAAGTGTAGAGCGGACTTTACAACCTTTGTTGTGTATTGTTTATGTGGCCAGGCAAGATAGGGTTAGGTAAACATATTGTGATTTTTGCCACCCAGGTACGTGGGTATTTTTAAAAAATGCCTAATAAAATAAGTATTTCTATTGGTCGTTTGAAGCACTTCCAACTTCTTTTTTTCTGTAAAAAAAGCATCATTTGACAGCTGGAATTGACAGCCTTTGACGCCCTATAGTGCACAGCTATCGTTGTGGCTATCGTGTTTCGCGATCGGTGGTTTCGGGTTTCAGGTTGTTATTGTGTTGCATCGATGATTGCTCGTTTGTTTTGGTTTTCTCAACGTCATTCAAAGAAAACAGGCATCTTTGTGCCGACTAATACTGCAAACCGGACTACGGCAGGTTGAAGTTGCTCGGCAACTGAACATCAGCCGATTTCGAGTGCAACGGGTATACCGACGGTTCCGAGAGACTGGAGGTTACATCGGGAGACATGGATCCGGGAGAGGTCGCTGCACTACCGTCAGAGATGATCGCTACATTGCGTCGACGTCTTTGCGGAACCGCTTCTCCAACGCTGTGAAGCTGCAGCAGCAGCTTCGAGCCACTCGAAGGACAGCAGCCAGCGTCTCCACTATCAGAAGAAGGCTGCGAAAGAAGAATTTGCCGCCCCAGGGAGCTCCTACAGGCCCCCAATTGACTGCCATCCACCGGACGACCGGGAAGCGATTTTCCCAAACGCATGTGCCGTGGACATTCGACCAGCGGAGGAATGTCCTGTTCTCCGACGAAACCCGAGTGTGCCCGTACACCGACGACAGGCGTAGGAGAGTCTATGGGCGACCAGGGGAGCGTTTCACACCAGCCAGCACTGTGGAAACCGTCGGCTATGGAGGAGGATCCTGCATGTTCCGGGGCGGCATCTCTATCGACGGCGAGACAGACCTCGTGTGCGTCTCCAGAGCTGGAGGTGGTCGCGGCCAGGGGTCTCTGACTGCTCACCGGTACATCACCGGACAACGCCCGGTGCCACACACCCTTGATTGTCGAGGACTACCTACGTCGAGTTGGCATCGAGGTAATGGACTGGCCAGCGAGAAGCCCCGACCTCAATCCTATCGAGCACCTCTGGGACGAGCTGAAACGGCGAGTTCGGGCCCGTGATCCAGCTCCTGCTACTCTCGATGAGCTTGGAGATGCCGTCATCGAGGAGTGGGACAACATTCCCCAGGAACACGTCGTGACGCTCATCAGGTCCATGACTGATCGCATGGAAGCTGCTCGAAGGGCTAGAGGAGGCAACGCTAGGTTTTAAGACTAATTTTTAAGGATTGGTATAGTTGATTTTTAATTTTTGTATTGTTCCTTTTCTTTGTAATTTTGATCAGAATACACATTGTTTCACATTTTCCCAGAATTTTCTTTTTTTATGGGGGTGGTGGCCAATTTCCTACCGTTTTCAAATAGGGGATTTCATTAGTTTTCAAATGATACTAATAATGATAGGGTACAGGAAGGATCTTAGGAGTTATAATCGCTTGACACGAATTTTAGGAAAGGTGCGATTTTTTTGATGCCGAGTGTAGTAACCCCAAAGTATGGAATAACTGCAGTATAGGAACCTCTCTCCAGAAAAAAAAATATATAGACCAACAGATTTTTTCATTTTAATGCTAAATCTGCAAGAAAATTGTGTCGGTCGCTATAAATAAGCGAGATATAGGCATTCAAAGTTTAAATATTATATGTAACAAACAGGCCAAAATAAAATAATAAATAATTCACCACGCTATATTGACCACACTGATTCCGAATCTTCCATAATCTTTATTTGATCTCAATAAATAAGCGAGATATATTGCGTTCAAAATGTTCATTGCAATGTCAAGAAAGTTGCAGCCATTTTGTATTGACAATTCGAGTATATCGTAATATCGATAACAATTAGCGATATTATAGAAATTATGACAATTTGCAGAGTTTTAAGATTAAACGAAATATTTTGAAAAAAACCGAATGAAAAAAAGCATATTTTCTCGAAACTTAAAAAAAAGGGCACTATTTTTTATGTTTTTTCAGTGACTGCATGTTGATGACGGTAGATATCCTGAAATGTTGTTTCTTTTAGGTTACCTTTAGTCATCAATACACAGTCATTTTGAAAAAACTTAAAAAATGTCCAATTGTTTTAGATGACTGCTAACACGTCGTAATATTATCAGCGCCGCAGGCAATTTTTTTTTTTCGAATTTCGCGCAAAATTCGAAAAAAACTTTTTGCTTGCGGTGTTAATTTGATATTGAAGAAATTTCGTCTGTTTCAGGTTACCTTTTGTCGTCATCACCAAAGTCATTTTGTAAAAACCTCGAAAAAATCCGAATTATCGCTAACACATTGTCATGTTAACCCTTCAGGCCTCCCGGCTCGCGGTTAACCCACAGGTTGACTGCGATATCGAAGTCGCGGGAGGGTTAACATCAATCCTACCCTACCTTAGTGCGGACGTCTCATGCGATCCAGTTAGATTAGGTTTAATTTATTTGTAACTGATATTATGATTTTTTGTTAAAAAAAGAATTTGAAAAATTTCCATTTGAAACATTGTCATGTTAACATCAATATTTATGCGCCGCAGGCAAATTTTTTTTTTTGAATTTTGCACAAAATTTGAAAAAAACTTTTAGCTTACGGTGATATTCCCCTATTTAAGAATTTTCTATTGTTTCAGCATACCTTTTGTTATCATAATGCAAAGTCATTGAAAAAAACATTTTTTCAAATATCGCAGACTTGCTTTTCACGAGCATGCCCCATCATTTTTGTAATATTGCGAATTCTTATCGATATTAGAGAACTTGCAATATATCGACAATTTTCCTACACTATTCCTGAAACCATATGGCCGATTTTTTGACGTTTAGGATACAAACTTTAAATGCCTATATCTCGCTTATTTATTGAGAGCGACAAAAGATTATTGCAGATTCGGAATCTGCGTGGTGAATATAGTCCGGTGATGTTTAAAAATCAACAATCCAGGAGAGGTTTCTATACTGTAGTTATACCCAAAGTGTTTTACCATCTCACAGGTAAATGATTACTTATCACTCTGTTTGTAATCGTTTCTTACAATTTTTATTTCAGAAACCACGGCATATTGATCCTCCATCGGGTGCTTCTAGCGCTAGGGGTTTACGCGTTAGGAAGCATGCTGATTACGGTGTTCGTTGTCGTCCTTACCGGTCACTCGAAAATGTAGCCACAGTAAGGGAATCTGTGGCCGAGAATCCAGAAACTTCCATTCGGCATCGTTGTCAAAAATTAAACATTTCCAGACGCACTATGCAACGAATTTTGGTAAAAGATCTGCATTTGCATGCGTACAAGGTTCAATAGGTGCAAGAAATCAAGCCAAGGGATCATGCGCAGCGCCGTGAATTTGCTGATTGGGTGTTAGAACGTCATCAAATTAATGCGAATTTTTGAAAGAAAATCATTTTTTCAGATGAGGCACATTTTCAACTCTACGGATATGTAAATAAGCAAAACTGTCGGATTTGGGGTGCTGAAAATCCTTGTGTGATACTCAAACAACCAATACATCCACCGTGAGTAACTGTTTGGTGTGCATTTTGGGCTGGCAAAGTAATTGGGCCGTATTTCTTTGAAAATGCGCTAACTGTTAATGGAGTACGGTATCGCGAAATGTTAACGGAGTTTTTGTGGCCCGAATTGGATGTAATGAATGTGGAGGACATGTTTTCCAACAAGACGGTGCGACCTGCCACACAGCACATGAAACAATGGTGTTACTGCAGACTAAGTTTCCAGGCCGTGTAATTTCTCGATTTGGCGATCAACATAGGCCACCAAGATCGTGCGATCTAACACTGATGGACTTTTTTCTTTGGGGCTATGTGAAGGAAAAGGTGTTTGCGAATAAGCCTGAAACAGTTGAACATCTTAAAGAGGAAATACGGCGCGCTATTGGTGAAAGCCACATTTATGCGAAAACGTTATTCAAAATTTCAACAAAAGAATAACCCTGTGCCAGAGGTTTCGTGGTGGCCATTTGCCTGATGTTGTATTTCACGTTTAATCAGAACTATTTTTCTTTTTGTTGAAATAAAAATGTTTGCTTGATTAAAAAATAAATGTGTATCTTTAAAATTAAATCCCGCGCTCTTGTTGGGACACTCTGTATATCGAAGGTTCCCAGAGTGGCTGTAACGGCATCGACCGTATATGCCAGTGCTGCATATGTCAGTAGGAAAATATGGCCAATGACTACCGTGACCATAGCCCTAGATTTATTGCATCGTCTTTGCCGTCCGGCTTCTGATTTAAACTGTTTCAATTACATACGTAGCACTATAGACGGCGGATACATGCTAAAAGCTGGAACATGTGAAAGCGGCCAAAATTGACTCATTTCAAAGATGCCTGCACAAAATGATAGTTTTTGCAGTTAGTCAAGGGTCGCCGAGTCGTAACTGTTTCTATTGCAACACAATCATTAAGCAACTACGTACTTTCTCAAACTATCGAATTTTAACGTGGAAATTTCAGGTTTTTTAATCTGGTGAACCTTTAATGTTTCTCCAACATTTTTTAAGGATTTAGGCTCTCAGTAATGGATGCCGATAACTAAAAACTCACCATGTATATTTATTTTTACTTATAGTCGCCCTTTGAAAATAATGTCAGGCTGTATTAAACACCACGTATATATAATATGTATTTACATACAAATAATAGTCAGTCATCTTCATTTATTTAATTTATTGCATGGAAATTATGACAAAATAAAGTTAACATAATTTTCACCGTTGGTTAACAGATCCAAAAGTGCAGCGCATTTAGGGTTAGTTATTAATTCATTGATGAACTTTATACAAAACAGCAAAATGCATAACTAAACCTAACTTGTTAAATTATTATATATTTCATATTTTATAGTAGCATCTCATACATAAATATATTTACGATCACCATTAAACAAACAATATTCTTTATTAAAGTTAATCATGGAGTTATCAATATGTGGTGGAAAGTAAAAAGTGTAATATTTTAATATAGGTATATACCAATAGTTTCCAGAGACATCCAGCTTTTATTTGAATGAACAAGTTTATTAAATGTCCCGTTAGGCTAGATCAGAACGTTTCAACAAGCATTTGTGTTTTTATTGCTGCGTTTCAAACAAATGGGATGTGCAGTTTATTATAGCAAAATGTGATGGATTTGGTATAGTGAAAACTCTAGGACTTGGCGATATTTTTTTGGGAATATTAAACCGTGTACTGTACACTCTCCGACCAAACTAATATGGAATGTTTACTTATACCTGTCAAGAGCGGCCACCGTACCAATTGTATGCATAATATTTGAAAATGATATTCAAGAGGCATATTATTTGAAATAAATTATAAATGAATGCAAACAGCCCAAGCATACATCGTGTAGATATGTCAGAATCAGTCATAGTTGCCTACACTACATTCAGTATTGGGCATGGCACTATATGAAATGGAAGGACTTACAGATACAGCTAATAAATGTATGTATGGGCCCACTAGAAGAGAGCAATAACAAAAGCACAAACACTTGGGACTCTTATTGCAAGCGGAAACCGACAAGCGGAATAAATTTATAAAGCCGCTTCAAGTTAGTTGACGCTGGTCGTATGGACGTGTTCTTACCCATCACTTACACATTAAAACCTTTTCCAAAAACTACAATTTAAAATGATTGAATTTTAATGTTAGCGAATGCCCGTCTAAAAACTACGAAGGTCCCTAGTGCCCAAATAAGAACTACAAATCCAGCGTGCGTATGTATTGGTATTAGAGGGCTCATGATATATTGTAGGGTAAGATACTTTTTAATAGTAATAAAGATAGTGCATTACATTATAATTACAATTTAAATAATACCAACGCAAAAATAAAAAAAATATCAAAAGATTCACGGAATCCTGACGAGCTCTGGCATCAGAACAGTCTTCTATTATTTTTTAACTCAACCCAGATTCAACCTCACCCTCCTAAATTTGCACTACAAAATTAGATGAACAGACAGACAACAAAGTCTCGCCCAACGGTTTTGCATCTCTATACAGAACCCTAAAAATAAAATTATAAAATGTAAGACTTTTGTCTATCAAAAATACAAATTTGAAAGAAAAATATACAGTTTATGAAAAAGCTAAATTTCCAGGATGGAGCGGCGGCATCCGGGCCGATGTACAATTTTCCCGAAAATAGTAGATCCTTCATTATTAAAAGTTCGCCCGTTTCGTGGGTCCAAATTTAAGTAGAGGTACTAAAAAGTTACGAAATTTTAATAGGCCTCAAATTTTAAAATACTTTATGGTGGTAAGTACAGCACCACCATTGCATCTGATGTTTAATTACATACCCTATCAAAATGTCCCCATTTTTTATCTTGTTATAAAATGCACTATCTGCTAAATCTATCCAATATTTCTTCTAAATTAAAGGTGAAAAAAATGTGGATATAGGGACATATAATAATTACGGCCAATAAATCATGTTCTTTATCTTAATTCCAAAGATCCGGCAATAACGAAGCACGTAATAAGTGGCCGTAGTGATTCAAATGATCTACAACCCCGCGTAGACTTCCACAAAAAGTACCTTACTGGAATCAGCCAGAATGGCACTGGTCTGGGTTATGGCAGTACAACCATGAGCCATGTGGACTTGAAGAAGTCTCTTACGGGGAGATTACGACAGCAACAGTATGGCTCATACTATTGGCCTTCAATGCCAGAATGATTGGACAACAATTGGGAACTTTTGCATTCCGCCTCCAATGCACTGGAAGGTAATGCTCTATGACTGGACGCCAGAGATGCTGAAATTTTATTCGAATGCATACTTCCAGACCCCAGTAACCTCGCTCGTTAGAGCTATGCCGAGGATAGTTCATGTCCCCTTTGTAGCAATACCCCTTGCACAGCTAGACATTCTAGCTGGCTGCAAGGTGGCCTTAGATCAAGGACGGTACGCTTACCGCCATGACAAAGTTCTCGCTGTTATTCGCGAGGTAATTAGCCTCTCAGTGGCTCGTGCCAACAAGGGTTTGACAGTATCCTCCAAACCCCCAATACAGTTTATGCGGGATGGCTCTAAAGGCAAAACACATTAAACTACAAAACCTTTTTCAATAATTGAGAAAGCTTCAGATTGGATTCTGGAGGTCGATTCGGTCTCTAAGCAGTATTAATTCCCTGAAAGTCGGTGCACAGCCCTCCATCTAGATATAGCTCTTTACTCTCTATCTCGGGAGGTGGCCCTTATTGTAGAATTAACTGTTCCATTGGAATCAAATATCCCAAAAGACCACGAGTACAAATAAAATAAATACCATGATCTCGCAAATGCCGTCACCCGGAACGGCTTTACTGTTCATCTTCAAGCGGTGGAAGTTGAGAAAAAGAAATCTCTATTCCACCTCTTTAAAGATCTTGGTCTTTCCAGAAAAATAATTAACTTTCTTAGAAAAAATATCTAAAACCGCAATTTGCACATCTCAAATTCTACGGCTTCGAAGGGGAAGTGAATGGGTGATACGGTGAACGCTCACATGTGGCAAGACAGCTGTCCTAAACCTACCCCAGCCGGTCGTTAGTCCGGAATCTACTGCTCACCCCCCAGAAGTGTAGATAATAGTATTATGATAAGCCTGACTCCGGTCGGTGAATTCCATGGCAGCTCTGTTTATATTTTATTTTAATTTAAAATGAAAAATCTAAGTACTTTGTTTTTTTAGCACAAGACAACTTTAACTGGAGGAAAGGAAACAGCAAAATTTAAATATAATAAAAGAAATTGCTCTCGTCTGATGGGTTGAGTAAGCAAGAGGCACATCAATGATATGGTAGCAGCTGATAACAATTGTCTCTTAGTTTAATTTGGGCAATTTATATATCAAGTTAATTTTGACTAATTTGAAATAAGAAGAAAATATTGTCCTTATCTGTATGCATGCAGTTTGCACATTTTTAGAGTGGTTATATCAATAGCTCCATGATTGCGCTTTAAGTGACACCCAAGTTAATACCTAAAATATTCACAAAAAAGCTAATTCTTATAATAAATCTTTTATAAAATGGAATATATTTTTAATAATATAATCTATAACATTTTTATAATGCAAAACGTATAAAAAAATCCTGATACACATTGGCAGCCAGAAATGGTACAAATGCACACAACGCCAATGATTTGCATAGAGCGAGCTTTTAACAGACTTTTATATTTATACATAAGAGTAACGCAGTCATTTCTTAGTTGCTTGACCAGTAATTCTACAAATGCCACCTAAACTGCAAATGTCTACACTTGGCTAATCAAACGTTTTGCTTGCACCTATTCGATCCTCAATCATATAATTGTGTTTATTACTTTGCCATATCTTTTGCAATTACTTTGCAATAGCGTTAATTAGTTTCAGAATATCTATTCTCACTTTAGTTCATCGACACAAAGGTATGAATAGGTACCTAATTTACAGGACGAAATGAGCTGCCTTTAGAAGGCATATATTTGAAATGTTATTTCTTGTAATGTAAATTTAATGTAGAGGGCTATTTAAAAGCTACCAATTGCTTCCATCTGCTTTAATTTATGTATGGATTTTCTTGTTATTTATAGTTATAGTTTTATTGCAAATTATTTATTGTATAGTTTCGTTGTATATATGCAGAATATTTCCTGGCCACAACTAAACCTTTTACCACATATGAAATGTATCTTCTGGAAAACCTACTGGATAAGACCCTACACATGTTGTATTGTCAAATAGTAAAATTTGTACTATTATACAGTATGGTTAATATATAGAAAAACAAAAAAAACTATTATCAAAAATAGTACACTTAATATAGTCTAGTAAAGGCAATAAATAGCACTTTTTAACATGGAGTTTAATAGAATAAACATGACTGGCCAAGCAACATTGAATTATTAGGTAATTTCTTTGCCAATAATGTAAAGAAAATATTGGTGGGTATCAGAATATGGATTCTGGCAAAACGTTGCATCAGTCGTGAAACAAATGGCCAAAATAAAGTTGGAAAAATCCATATTCACAAATCCGACTTAATTTTGTGATGCAGTAGGTACTCTTTAAAAGTGAGACGTACGTTGCAGAAATGCACATGAAAAATAAATTCTAAATAAACATACGTAGAAAACTTATCAAGATCAGTTCCTTACGAAAATTGTGACCCGATCGCGTAGTCGCGATTGTGAAAAATTGTTACAAATATATTCCTTAAGGTAAGTCGAAAGCAAAAGAAATGGTCTCAGTTAACTTATTGAATAATGTAAATCGCTCCGTCTCAAATAATAAATAACCGTAATTAAACTAAACTTAAATACGCTTCTCGGAAGATTTATTTTAGCTTTCTAATTTGAAACCTGAAAAAATGCTTCAATTGCACTCCACCCTACCGATTTAGAAGACAGCTGAATGGTGTTGAAAGGTAAAGAGGCAGCGATGTTTTTTATTACCATTTTTTTAAAGCAGGCTACACTTTCTGCGTTTCACGGGCTCCGGGGGCTCCAGAGCAGCTAGTATAGCCTCATCGAACACATTCTTCAGACCTTTCTGCGGAGGAAAAGAACATACAAAATCATTAAGTTCTTATACGTGGGACAAACTGAAAGTTTCTGGAAGTGGCCACTTATAATAAAAGAAATAGAAAACTAATTACGAAATTTGAAAATGGAACTCTGGGAATATGTTACTTTTTGACTTGCAAGATCGTCATTTGTTTTTCATTGTGGCGTCGTTTTCTAGATTGTATGTCAGAATTACAATGAATTTAACTGGAGAAAAATTTCGCTCTATGATTTTTTACGATTTTCCCTGCGGCTTAAGTCATTTAGAGAGTTGCCAGAGACTTCAATTGGCATTTGGCGATGAACCTCCATCTCGTAGCTCTGTTGTTCAGCTTCTCAGCGTACAATTCATACATACACAAGGAATCTATTTATATGTATATGTGTTAAAATATTTTTTTAAATAAAGCTGTTTTGTTTATTCAACTTTTATTAGGTTCTTGTTTAAGTGTTAAATACATGTGGTTAATGTTAACAATATGAATTTTATTCTAAAAACATAGCATCCGTAAATTATATCAATCAGGTGACAGTCCATTTCTTAATTACTCTGAACGATCCTGATTAAAAATAGTCTCTCAGATGCTACAGAAACTGATTGGGAGGAAATATATTATTTTGCAATTTTTCTTGACATTGGGGTAATTGCTATTGCGCCAATATTGCCGTGAGTTTAAGCTTTGTGAATAAGACTAAGACTACTTATTCATGGGCGAATTTTCAAGCAATATTCGACATAGGCTCCTTATCCTATTCTGCCCGTTTTTATTTGCTGCACAAGCACTCCAAATACCATCGCCTAGTACGAGGGTAGATTAAAAAGTTCCCTGAATGGGGAAGAAAACGCTGTGAACAGGTTTTTGTTTTTATTTTTTAACATAGTCCCTTTCCGGAGCGATACACTTTTCCCATCGGTACAACTTTTTTAAGCCCTCACAATAATACGATTTCGGGAATGTGATGACCTCCTCATTTACCGTGAAGCGCTTGCCCCGAGCCAAGTCTTCATGTTTAGAAACAAAAATAATAAGAAAATACAAAAAATCATTGTATTGTGTTGCAGTCAAAGTAGCTTGTTTGTTTGAAAATAGTATCGTAAATAAAGAGGAGGGATTGTTCCGTCTAATTGGTTGAAAGGTAAGCAAAATTAATAAACAGCATTCTTTTACTTCTTGTATGTTTCAAATTATGGTTTATTGGGACTTTCAGCTCATTAACCTTTCGGAAGCCAATCGTTCCATGCAAAATTTTCGAAGCCCTCAAAAATTTGTTTGTAGATGGTGTGTGCAAGCATACTAATATATAACGGTCACTAATTCAATGGCAGGCTTCATTGACATGCTTTAACCGCAGTGGAGGGAGAAAAAGAGCAGATAAATTGAATAAATACGGATATAATACGGATAATACGGAAAACGCCAATAGGCATGCGTTGCCACCCAGGGGTCAAGAGAAGTCGTGCCTCCGAACTGGGATCAATCTTTGCCTTTCTATGTTCAAACACTTAAATTTCTCGCCCAATATTAAACAAAAAAAACAAATCTGTCTCACCTGAGTCAGCGCAGAACATTCAACGTATTTTACAGCTTTCAGTTCTTTCGCCAACTTTTCTCCTTGCTCTACCGACACTGGCTTTTGTTTATTTTTGGCTAATTTTTCCATCGTTGATGCATCATCTCGGAGATCTATTTGAGTGCCCACGAGTAAGAATGGCGTTTTTTGACAGTGATGAGTAATTTCTGGGACCCACTGAAAGAAATCACAACACGTATTAAAAAAAATTATAATTTAAGACATAAATCATAAAGGAGTGAAGAAGAGACTGACCAAAATTCGGTTTGGGCCCCAAAACAGGCCTAAAATTTCAGTTTTGGTTTAGATCAAAACATTTTTGGTTTTATCTAATACCGAAAACTGAAGTTATAGATTAGCGAGCACCCGAGTGTCCAACTTTTTACTTCGGTTGGTGAAATATTTGCTGACTCGCAGACACAGCGATTTATTAGGAGTAAAGCTGAGAAACCCCTTTTTTATCATATGATTTCAGTTTCAACAAATAGATATTCAATTTTGGTTTTGGCCTAAACAAATACTATTCTAAGGATTCGGCATTGTTTAACCAAGTAGTAAGTGGCCGTAGTGAATGAAACATTCTACAATCCCGCATAGACTTCCACAAAAAAATCTTGCTGCAACCAGCCAGAATGGCACTATTGTGGGGTATGGCAGTACAACCAAGAGTGATGCGTTGCTGAAGTAGTCACTCTTGGGAGGAGATTACGACAGCAACAGTGTGGCTCATGCTTTCGGTCTTTAATGTCTAAATGACTGGATAACAGTTGGGGACTTTTGCATTCCTCCTCCAATGCACAGGTAGATATTGTCGTATGACCGGATGCCAGAGATGCTGATTACCCTATGACACTCGGGTTGACATATCGGTTCTAACAATACCACACACTTCTAAATCGGTTGAAGCATTTAGAAGTTATAGTGGAATAAAGAAACGGAAAACAGACACATATGAACCCTGAACACATTACACTCCTTTTTTGTTAGGCAGTCGTGTAAAAAACATGAAGCACCTTTTTATCTCACTCATTCCTGTATGCTGTGGGACTCCCCTACGAGTTCATAATATATATATATATATATACGAGTGGTATTACCCGGCGTTGCCCGTGTTATATCTGTTCTCAAATACCAATGTATACCAATTTTCATGGCGATCGGTTGAGCAGTATAGAAGTTGGTGTGCTGCAGCGCCGTCTAGTTGAAAGTTGCAACAAAGCGGATATATATAAAAACCTTAACCATGAAAAAATACATATATATGCCAACTTTCATGGTGATCGGTCAAACGGTTTCGGAGTCTATTAAACTCGGACAGACGGGCATACAGATATACCAACATCCATTTGTATATTATATTATTTTAGCCTGTTTTTAAAATTTAAACTTTGAATGCTTATATCTCGCTTACATTAAAATGAAAAAAATTGGAGAGAGGTTCCTATACTGCAGTTATTCCACTTTTATAACTATGTGATAATACTAAACTTACATGTATATATTTTAATTAAAGAGTTTTGAACAATGAAGCACAAATAATTAAAAAGCAGGAATAATTTCACTGTATTACCTTCACAATATTTTGAATTTAGAATAACGCTTGGCCGACTATGACGTTTGTAGGTTTAACATAGCAGCGCCATCTATGGATTACTCAATAGATAACGCCATCTGTTAAAATCGTTTGGAACTAACAGATAATTGCGAATGTCAAATAATAGACATTGCAATAAAATAATATCGCGACTATAAATTAACACGTAAGCTATCCTATCTTTCAAGTTGGATCAAACTGCACATTGTGTGCAAATTTGATTCAAATCGGTTAAGTAGTTTAGGAGTCCATCGCGGACAAACAACGTGACACGTAATTTATATATATTAAGATATATATATATATATATATATATATATATATATATATATATATATATATATATATATATATATATATATATATATATATATATATATATATATATATATATATATATATATATATATATATATATATATATATATATATATATATATATATATATATATATATATATATATATATATTTTGTACGCAGGGATAAATTGAGATTTTAAGGCCGCGAGGTGTGTGAGTATTTCCTGAAGCATTGCATTAGGCATAGGCCTAATGCCATTCTTTAGAAAATTAAGATTTTTAGACACAATAAAACATTACATTCGTTTCCTATTGATAAAAGTGTCATCTCACCTTTTCTTTGACATTTTCGAAAGAGCTTGGACTAACGACTGAGAAACAGACCAGAAAAACATCAGTTTGCGGATAACTCAGTGGCCGTAATCTGTCATAATCCTCTTGACCTGAAAGCAGAAGAGAACCGTAGTATAAAATCCTTTTGAAATGAAAATGTCTTTGAGCTTGGTACAAATGCTGTCCTTCCAGAATTATGAGCGACACCTAAACGGTCGAGATAGAAAGGACTATTACTCGAGGACCACTGGACGAAGGACAACGAGGAAGGGCAGACTTCCATAGAGGCACGTTAAAAGCGGTAAGTAAACCAGCGGAAATTTCCTACGCAAACAATGAGTTAGTGCACACCAGGTAGTCTTGGAGAGAAATGTCGTTGTTAGTAGCGTGACTCGATAAAAATACATTACTGTTTTGACAGAAATCTCCCGTCACTAGCCCACTAGGCTACTACCCACCCATTTTTTTTAGAACGTGCCGAGGAATCCATATATTTCAACCCATTATGCCAAAAGAGATACGTTTTATAAAGAATTAACTTAACAATACTTTGTGTTAACTCGATTTTACTTTGCTTTATTCTATAGGATTCGAGTGTTGGAATGGTTGAGCAACACTCGCTGACTTGCACAATTTCCAACAAATACTTCTGAGGCGGAACGATGGGTGACATTCGGCTAGTATGTAATATATTTCCTTTTTGCTCCTGATCTTTTCCCGATGTTCTCGCAAAGTTGTGTTTTATTTCTGCCGTTATTTTTGAGTTGTTGAGAGAATAGTCAACCCTATGATTGCATTGTATGAAATCTGCAATTCCATAGGAGACGACCCTCTAAAAAACATATATTAAAAATTTTCTTATTCGCATAACCTCAATTTTCATTGTTGGTACCTACTTAACTATCAGTATAAAAATTCTTTATCGGGGAAATTGTTGCTTTTCGAATAGCAAAATATACAGAAAACGCCAGCAGTAAATCACATTTTTATTATCTACTAAATGAAGGGAGAAATAGTTATAAAAATATCGAATTGCCAAAACCCCAAATATTAGTGAAAATTTGTTTGTTTGTTTGATTCTACTCGTTATTATGAAATTTCACAATTGGCGGGTTAATTGTCATATGACAATCTCTTACAACCAACCCTACTATGATGTGTTTATATGTAAGTGTGCGTCTAACATGTGTGTAAGTGTGTCTCTTGTTAGGGAGTTAATGGGCCCTTGCTGAGTTGGCCACGAAGACCCATTCTGTTCAGGGTTGGTCACACTCACGGGTCAACACCTATCCGACGGCCTCCACGCATGAAGTGCGAGCCTGGGTAGGACTCTGGCCTTACGGTCAGTTTCCCCTAGGAATCAACCTTCTGGCGCTCCTGGACGGTCTGCGCACCGTGCGGCGTAAGCCAATCGACTGTGCACTCTGACTAACAGTCGGGGGAGTCTGGAAGCAGTGCTGTTTCCTATAGAGCGGGGGTGGTTGCGGACTTTACGGCGACTGCTCTTGAAACGACCATCGGCCATCCGATCCTGGGTGAACAGCCGGGCAAAGGACGCTGTGGTCCGCGATAGATTCGGTATACACCGTTTCACCGCTTCGTAAGGGAGAGGACCGCGCAAGCGACCTTGAACTCGTAACCAATCGAGAGACCGGAGTAGTCTAATCACAATTGGAAGTAAGGGCGTGAGTGTCGGCCCGCCGGGTAACATTCCTGGCTGTCTCGCGGTTAAGGCGTTGGCCTCTTACGGGCTTGCGGCGGAGCTAGACGGTGGACTGTTTTGTCCTCAAGTCTTCTGCGCTCACTCCAGGGAGATAGAAGGACTAATCGTTAAAACTTCCTGAGGTGACGGGCTCGCCCGCTGTAGTCGACAACCCAAGTTGTGTCTCTTGTTATTGCATGCGATCGACACAGAATTGAAAATCCAATTCCGTTAATTTGATCCCAACGAAAAATGGCGACTCAGCCGGGAATCAAACCCGGGACCTACAATGTAAGATCAGGCGACCTAACCACTATGCCACCGGCGGGAAAATAATAATTGTGTAAAACTATATTGATATTGATGTAAAATAATAATCAATAATCTGCCAGTGTTCGTAAATGTAGGTAAGTACGATAAGTAACCCTAATGTACCTAGGGTGACGTTCCCAGTTATGGAGTTATGTTAGCACTTGAGCACTTTCCAGCACTCACTGGCATGCAGTATCCACATTTTTAATCTTTGGTCATTCCACCTTTGAAAGTAGTTAGTGCAAACCTTATGTGTTAAGACTGCCACAAGAAATGGTAATAAAACCTTTCTATGTATTTTTTATAAAAATGTTTTCTTTAACATCACTCGAAGTTCAGTTATGGACATGAAACAACCAATTATGGCCCCCCTTTGTGCTAGTTATGGGCACAGCTTTGCCAGTTGTTAAATAACGTCTCTAGGTCCAGAGGATGGCAGTGATAATGTAACATTATCTATAGATAAGATAACAGATAATATCGAAAATGTATCTAAAGATTATCTTTCGATAACCTTAATTTTTTTTTCTTCAGGAAATCATCTTAGATAAAGATAAGATAACCATTTCCACCATCTAAGATGAAAGATAACAAAAAAGTATTAAAAATAATGCATTTCAACAATATCACCATTATTATATGATAAAAGACGTATATGTCCAAGTTAAATGTAAGCATAACCTACCTACTGGAAAATTGTTTGCATATTTTTCTGAAAATCATATCGTCCCCCTTCTTGCCAGAGCCCCTTCGATTATCCGTTTAATTTGTTGCTTGTCTATTAAACCCTCGTCCGGAGTGTCCGGCCACACAAATAATCCGGGTGCCGTCCTCTCAGTTCACAAACTTCACAAACTAAATTCACAAACTAACATAACTCAACTACTGTGATGCCATACTACCTGCAGTGTTTCCAACCTTATAGCCTCCGAAAACATCACTGCGACTATTGGTTGGTAAACACAAGTTAAGAGTACATATGGGGCTAATGTTGTTACTGAATTAAACAATAACTTTTATAAATAATAATCTCGCAAGGAGGAAGACCATTTGTAAAGAAGGGAGTACAAGTGCGGTTCATAGAACCGTGAAACTGTTCAATGGAGGAGTCGCCCTACATCCCATCTGCTATTTACATAAGTATGTGAATTATGGCCGCTGAAAAACTTAACAGAAAAATTAAAAAACTAATGACAACATACCTGCAGTGTCAAATAAGCCTAGTGTATAAGGTTCGCCTCCGATCATAACTGTTACTGCATAGTTGTCGAATACGGTGGGAACGTACTCGGATGGAAATTTGTTCGTCGTGTAGCTTATTAATAGACATGTTTTACCGACGGCTCCATCCCCCACCACCACGCACTTGATCGTCTGCATTTTCTTGTAGTGGCTTGATCAGTGTAGTATTTCAATTCCAGAAAAGGCGATTCAATGGATAAATATCATATAAAATAAGCGTGGTTGCTCATGCCTCTTTTTTCGTAGCTTGCAGAAATCTGAAATAAAAAAAATATTTTTTATTCAATAAGAATTACACAAATGTCGTTAACAAAATCTTTTTACGGTGTAAGATGTTCGTATATTTCGAACAAACAACTTGCATAATCTTAGTTTTTTGAAATACAGGATTAGAATGCATTTGAGAATCCTAAAACGGTCTCGATGATCATCGGAGAACAGACGAAAATATAAGAAAAAAAATAGACAACTTGAACAATTCAGAGTGATCACTAACATCTGCCTATTTTTGGAATGACAATTTGACATGTTACGTAAACGGTAACTCGGAAACCCAAAAGAACATTGCGAAACTGAATTAAAAGCAAAGTGATCATTAATATTATTAATAGTCGTACAATGAACGAGCAGCTTAAACTGATTTACCCATATCAAACTATACATATGAATAATGTCAATCATTGCATTCAAGAAACCTGGACAATCAGTTTATGAACTGGTTTACATTCACTGTTCCAAAGAGCGTTCACGAAAATGGGTATTGGCACTAAAGGGAGTATGTTAGGAGGTCACTGCAGTTTTAATATCCTTAGCCAGGTCTCCGAACCTTGCCCCAACTGTAATGTGGGCAGTATCAACGTCTCTCTGTCTTTCGAGTCCCTCTCCTTGGAATTTTAGTGAAGCCTGTCTGCATATAACTTTTTGCATATTGCAAACTAGAATATAATATTATTGTATTTATCCTGAGCTTAAAGTGCTCCTATTTTGTCATTTTACAATATGGGCATTTTGTGATGGCTCATAATCTGGCCATGGGCATGGATTCAGATGTCACACTGTCATGCTTACAATGCATATACAAATCTTCTCATTCTGTTGAAAGAAAACAATGACTGGTTGGTCATTGATCATTGATGGATCATACTGAAAGAAATTTGATTTTAATCTGACATCATTCTGTTCACAACTATACAAAAATTAAAAAAATCATTATTTTCGCATATGAGTTCCGCCGTGGCACCAGCGCTGCAGATACAGCTTGAAGAATCAATGATGTGTTTGGGTCAGCTATCACTATCGTAAGCACGGTGCGTTTTTTGTTCTGGAATTTATAAAATGAGCCCCGTGGGCGGCCGGAAACGCAAGTCCATAACGAAGAATTGAAAAAAATAGTGGAGTGGAACCATCATAAAACACGTCAGTTAGCAGCTGCCTTTGGTGACAAAACAATCTTAATTCATTTGCGTCAAAATGAAATAACGCAAAAAGTGGGTACCGCATGAATTGAGTGAAGCCCATCAGCAAACACGCGTCAAGTGCTGCATGACGTTACTCAAATGGCTTAATAATGAGGGGATTCTGAATCTTATCATCACTTGTGATGAAAAATGGATCCTGTACACGGAACAGCTACCTGTGATCCTGTATGATAATAGGAAAGGTTCATCACAATTGCTAAATTGTCATCAATTGCAAATGATGATGGAATAGCAAGCCCTTAAAAAACCGACACAGGTCAATTGCTCCTTAGGACAATGCACTTTTTAGGAATTTAGACAATTTCATGTTAGGAAAAAGTTCAATTCCAATGAGACGGTCAAAACTGCCTTCCAAGAATTCATTGATTCTCGCTCCTAGATTTTTTTTAGAAAAGGAATCCATGAACTTCCTATACAATGATGGTACGTGCATCGATAACAATGGTACTTTTTACTTTCTGTACTTTTTGAAGTATGGTAAAATAGTATTTCTATGGACATCTGCAGGCCCGGTCGCCGTGCTTTCTTCCATGTTCAGGGTGTCGGCGATGAGTAGCGTCTTGGAGATTCGATGAGTAGTATCCGGATGTCCTGGCTCGAGTGGCACAAGTGTCAAGGAGTGGAACAAGATTGCGCTTCTCAGTTGAGACGAGAAGTGTTCGCACATTTATATTTTACATAATTTATTGGATTAGATGTCAAAAATCAGCCTCGTGCCAGCGACGGCTCTGCTTGTAATTCCATGAATCTTGTACCCTTTCCAGTTTTCGAAAGCAACATTTATGATTGATACTAATCACGGTCACCTTTTCGCCGTCTGGCGAATTGAGATTCACTTCTTCGCAGCGATAAAGTCCGACTGACCGCAACAATAAGGTATGCAGGAAGGAGGTATGTGTACTTCATGGATATGGATACTTTTCTCAGCTGTACCCAAGCACATATCACTACACCGCTGTAGACCAACCGTGCAAGTGACATGCGAGCCAACATAGGTCAGGCAGAGCAGATCCAAGGGGAAGCCTGGTCCGCTATCCGCAGCACTGGTCAGCGTCCGCGCCTATTTACAAACAAAAATTGGGATATGCCATCTCTACTATTATATATCTCTTCTCTTCTATACATATAGTAAAGATAGTTTCTGTCTGTTGGGGTGGGTGTCGTCTGACGTTAAAGATCTCCAAAACCAGTGGACCGATTTGATAGGTGTTTTCCTTATGATGGCTGAGTTCTCGGACTAGACGCAATCAAAATCGGTGATATAGTTTTCGAGTTAAAACTATAAAACTTACAGTTCAAGAAATACTAAATGTATTTTTTTAAAGCAAATACCATATGACTCTCATATACTGATTTCTTGTAAAAATTGGAAAATAGATTATCGCTTTAGTTTTTGAGATATTCCAGTTCAAAGTTCTTGGTATTTACATGTTATTATAATGCATATTTATACCATATATGAAAGCTGAAGGATGTCCATGAGGGCCGCAGGATCGAGTTATAGTCATGGGATGCACGGAGGGTCAACGGTTAGTTAATTATATTACTCCATGGTCGGCAGGATGGCCATCGCCTTAAAAGAATCATATTTTGCGGGGGCTCTATATGCTACGAGAAGTGGAGTAATTTAGGGATATTTTTTCGTTCAAACGAAGTCGACTTATCATGAAAAAAGAAACAACAAAAGCGGAAAAACTTGAAGACTAAAACGCCGAGCGACGCTAGGAGGGTTTGGTTTTCTACTTTTGAATGACGGAAACGTAAACATGAACATTCTACCTGATCCTCGCAGATATAGGAACACAGGTTTTACATTTAAAACGTCGAATAAGAGCACACATTTCACAGCCGTGGCATAAAACCCAATAATTGGTATGCAAAAGCGTCCAACATGACAGCAAAACGACTATCCTGCGACTTGGATGTATTTTCTAACACTTACCCCATCGGAAATAGAGCACAGGTCACAAAGTTCGTAATGCACGATGCCAATTTAATGCGGTGGAAATGAATTAATCTGATCAAAACATTATAATTAGAAACTTGTCGCTAAAAAACCGAAGAATCGGGTGGTCCGGGCAACGGGCGATGCGGCCGCTCACGTTCTTCTTCTTCTTTCTCGGTTCTCCAAGAATTTTAATGGCATTTCAAGTATTGGGTTGCCATAAGTATATATTTTGGAAGAAATTTAATAAAGCAAATAAAATAACAAAATTAAAAACAATAATGGGAATACGAGCAATATAAATCGTCGATACAGCGTCGATCGGTATGTTCCCCGAGTGGATTCCTTCAAGACTTGGACCAGATTACCCGCTATAGTATATCGGTGTGCTAAAGGCATGTCGACATAATATTATACATTTGCCAATATATTTGCCATTGCCTAATTTCTCTCGCTCTTTCGCATACACTTTTCACAAGTCACAGTGGTGCGGACTCCCTTCCACCAACGAAAAAACATGTCAATTCTGCGGCCTCCATACGTTGGCGTCTCGACGGCCAACAATAAGGCAAAAGGGTGGTATCGGATTTTTATGATCTGGGGTTTAGTTAAAATATATAATACCTATTTGTTTTTAAGCTATTGCATAGCTTTTATCGCGGGCTAGGCCAGCGCGGCGACCGAATGAAGAAATTTCTTAACGAAAATTAATGATTTTAAACTGATAATTACGTCTAAACGAGTACTGCTTACGATTCGAAAAAAATATATGTTAAACAAGAACATTTTCCTAATATTCTTAGCTTTAAATATTTTAGATTTTGTTTATATTACATAGTGTAATTAATTTGTGAAATTAGGTCTAACCGAACACAAAAACGACTACTACGCAAATACTATCTGGCGTATTATTATAAAACCTGCGCCATTTTAAAGATAATTTAATTATCTATCTTTTTATCTACGAATTTTTTTCGAATAATCCGGTTTTGTTGCTTTATCGAATAAAAAATTCGTGCGCGGCGCTCTATCGGAAGACGTTTAAATTATTCAGAATCATTTGCTTCCGCAGCCGCAAATGATTAGGAATAATTTCAACTGTTTCCGATAGAGCGCAGTTATCTGATATCAGAAAAAATAATATAAATAAATAATTATAATTGCATAAGCTGTTAATTGCAAATGCTATGCAATAGCTTTACCCCGGCAGTCCCCGAGTGCCACACGTATTATTTTTTTTCTTTCCGACACAACCCAAGGCACTCTAAGAAGACAGGAAGTGAGCTCGCCCTATCACTGTAGTGCATAGGAAGCCTGGCTCGGTTGCACCTTACTGGACACATTAGAAAACAAACATTTACATTTAATTTATGCGCGATTTAACCTGGACTCAGACAGGTGTATACCTAAATTGAGAAGTATATAACTGTAATTTCTAGATTACTATTTTTTTTTGTATTTTTTTAGACCTTGCATTTGAATGTGTATGTTACTAATAAATAAATAAATAATAGGTAAAAAAAAATAAAAAATAAAACAAATAAACAAAGCGCACATTGGCTTGCGCTGGCGCGTGTTTTTCTCTTCACAACCCCACCATCAAGGGGCAAACAAATTATCGGACGCATCCGTAAGCCGCGGCTTACGAACGTATGCACAGTTGTCCGCGACTGACATCTAATAATGTGCACCTTTCAGTCGCGGCCATAAGCCGCAGCTGACGGACGCGTCCGATAATATGTTTGCTCCTTCACCAACATGTTATGGATGCTTAGGGGTCCGATAAACTGGGCCTACGTACGCAACGTCCGCAACGCATGATGACAACTGGCCCTTGGATTTAAATGGAAACAGACACACATCCCACGCAACGTTGCGTAGGATAAGGGGTCCGACACACTGGGCCCAAGTACGCAACGTACGCAACGCATGATGACATCTGGCCCTTGGATTTAGATGGAAGTAGACACTTATCCCATACCCCGGGAGCCCGCGGTATGATTGCAGAATACCTTATCGAGTTGCAGAATAAAACCGCTTTCCACGAAAAGTAGACCTCAAATAGGTAAGAAAAAAATTGGTCTGCCGAGTCTCAGCTTGGAGGGTTTTATGCTACAGGCATTTCTTTCCACGCAATTTAATATATTAAATAAACAGGTTGAGAGCCACAGCTCCCAGAAGACGCCCATTCATCTTTAAAATAGGTAAAACGCCGCCTGCAAAACGTGCGTAAACAACTATATTAGGCCGAAATCACACTTACCATTGCACGATGGGTTGAAACGTCACTTCGCGAACTTAGGAATCAACTTTGTTTTTTCACTGTTTTCTTTATAGCGATGGATATACCTTATTATTTCTAACAATAGTCGAACCATGTGTTTTTTTCCTAAACTTTATACTTTGGGTATAAAAATATTTTCAGATTTTTTGTATGGGACAGATCTAAAAAAAAATAATGTCTGGTTTGTCCTGATACATTCCGCTTCAAAACCCTTTTTATCCTAATCTTTGTCTTCTCTACAATCATTCTGCTTATTCAAAAAAATACAAAAATGAAAACTTGCCAGATGAATGGGTCGAAAAAATGATAAAAAACACGTATTTCAAGGCATATTTTTTATTATCTTAGGTTATTGAAAACCAAACATTACGCGGAATAGTAAGTAAAACTACGTAATAAGACAAATAAATGCTTAAAAACTAACAATAGTAGATAAAAAATAATGATTTAGGTATCGCGGTCATTTTATACCATCACTAACAACCGTTGTAATTTCTCTGAGTACCCTAATTAAGTAAATATAGACTTACTTACTGACAATAATTATTTAATAGTTGTAAATAGTTACCTAAAAACACTTCTGAGGCATTACAAGATCTATTGAAATTGGTTTAGTTGATACAAGTGCAAACAAACAAATGCAATACAGTTATTAACGAATCACATAATAAAAAAATATGTAATCCAGAGAACATTACCTAAGTAGCACAAATTGGCTATATATAGGTCAGGGCAAGTTATCGCTACAGATTTTAGTCACAAGAACTGGTAATATAGCAGTCATATAAATGTTTATATAAGTCTATACCACAGGATTAGGCGCATTTTATACGGCTTTTAGCTGAACAGTGGCTGAATAGCAGTCATAAAGGTAACCTTTGGTGGTATAAGAAAGCTGAATAAGCGCTTATAATTCACTTACAACGCTTGCTGTGGCACCCTTATATAGCCACAGCGGCTGTAAAAGTGTCTCCATTCGATACTTTATTACAACTTCTAGTCGGGTAATGCCTTGAAATGATAAATAATGGTAATAAAAGAAGCTGCATTATCATTTGCCGTCGCAAATACAGAAGTCATAATGGCTACTAATATATTGTATTATATTGACTTTAAAATGATTGTATTGTAGTTTAATACACCAAATTCTCGTGCGGACATCATTTCATCGACAATATTAAGTAACATGTGTAATAAAATTTTGACGAGCCTTCAAAATATTAATATGTTAATTTAATTTTAAGTCATAATTACGGTTCAAAGTTTTTTGTAAATTAATTTTATTTTTCGCAGTAAAAAAGAACATTTTGCCACTATAGAAGAAAAACTCATCAAGTACACTTTTTGGTGAAAATCACTTTTTCACATTAACTACACCAGAATTTTATTTTACATCTGTATAAAATATCGTCAAGTGCCTATGTGCTCTTATTCTAAAGTTATTTTGTAAAAAAAGTCTGTAAATACAGATTAACGACATTTGTGTTTGAGTAAAAACTCATTGTGCACTCAATGAGTTTTTACACACAACATTTTACAGCTAGCGATACTCTAAGTGTCACTTGGTGATTCCGTGGTGATTCCTATCTATCATTGTCTGTCATTCATTGTCAGATCTCAGAGGCAATCTTGTCGATTTTATCAGATTTTTCTACCACAACCTCTCTTCTCTTCAATAAACAAACAGCGAGTGCGAGTAGTCCTACTCCTATTCACAAACTGGTGAAATCGCCACCCGATCGAAGTGTAAGTACTATTAGATATTTTTATAGCTTATTTACTGTTTGCCGTTAAATTTGCTTAAAATGTACTGCTGAAACTAGTATACTTGTTAAATTTTATCGATTTTAAGAGCTTTGTACTTTCAAGGTAAATATTATCTCCAAATACATAGTAAAGTAACCTATAACATGTGTGGTATTCTTTCAGACCAATACTCAAATAATTGCACCAAGAAAAACAAGTTTAAGGACCCATCCAATGCTACAAAGCGTACAGGATGATAAGGAAAGAGAGGTTGTGGTTGAAAAAAACAATCTTCGGTCTATGAAAAAAGCTATGAAAGCTATGAATCGCGTAGCCTAGTCCTACTCTTATTCACAAACTGGTAAATCAAACCAAGGATCAACGGTCAAAATGCTTGCCATATAAAACAAAAAAAAAGAATGTTTAGCAAAATCTCCCCGACAGATAGATTGCTCAACATGCCGATATAAATGTTTTGTGAACATTGATCGAGAAGTTAAGGAGGAGTTATGTAAGTCTTACTGGGGATTGAAAGACTACAGCAGACAAAAAGATTACTTAATTAAATGTATTACCGAAGTCTATCCTAAGCGACGAAGAAACTTACACAGTACTAAATCAAAAACAGTGTCGAGAGCGTACTATTTGGATGAAAAACTTGGACGTTACCGTGTCTGCACAAAGTTCTTCGAAAAAACACTCTGTATTTCGAACGGCCTGATAAATACTGCTCTAGAAGGTAAAAATATCAGTGGTTGCTACTCAAAGCAGGATAATAGAGGAATAACTGCACCTGTAAATAAAACACCTGATGAAGCACTTGCTAAAGCAAAACAGCACATCGAAAGCTTTCCAGCCGTCGAGTCGCATTACGTGAGAGCGGCAAGCAAAAAAATGTACTTAGACTCTAATCTATCGATACTTAAGATGTACGATATTTATAAATCAAGTTTGTCTGCTGATGAGACTGCTATAAGTGAGTGAAAATACAGACAAATATTCTGCCGGGACAATAATTTATCTTTTTTTAAACCGGAAAAAGGTCAATGTGACACATGCAGCAAGTATCAAATAGCTGATACAGAAACAAAGAACCAAATGGAATTGGTCTATTCCATGCATGTCATCAGGAAAACGGAATGTCAAGAAGCCAAAGCAAGAGACAAGATTCACTCTCAAGAAGACAGAATCGTAACCAAGCAGTAGCTGCTGCATTACTTCATGCTATACGCACGCACCCTCACTTAGAGGTGATAGAACAAAAATTTTTAAGAGTCTGGCCATTCCCACATGGAGTGCGACTCAATGCACTCGGCAAGAGTCTGCAAAAAAAAATAAAAGCGCGTACATAATGAATGACTGGATAAAGATATTCGAACAAGCACGTTCAAGGAGAGGTAAAAGTAATAAGGATAGTTATAAAGTACGAGAATTGCAATACGATGACTTTATGGACCTTCAGGCGCTCGCTTCTAATACCATCAGGAACCGCAACATCGATGAAGAAAATAAAACAGTTTCTTGGCTCAAGATAAAGTGCCTGCGTTATGAAAAATGTAGTCCAGATATACTATGGTACCGTTATGACCACTCCTCGGCCTACACAAAAATAAATATAAAGGCCCGTGGCAGACGCAGCTGCACGGAAAATACTCTCAGACCGCTATACACCGGACTACTACCTATCTCGATGCAAAAGAAAGCTGACCTGATTAAATTGGTGAACAATAACCTAATACCAAGAGAACTACATCTTTGGTATCAAAGTTTACCGTCAACGAGCAGTAATACCAACGAACGGTTACCAGAGCCCAACTTCGATGAAGATTCTGAATGAGTCAACCTTCATTAATAAAAAATAAAACTATCTTTGATTAAACAAATCTTAGTGTTTAAATTTTGAGGAAGTCATTATGTTCATTTTACTTAAAATGTTCTTTGAGGAAAAAATCATTTTGCTGAATAACTACAAAATGAGACATACAATTACAAAAATAAATATTGCATCCCATTAATTACATCTCAATTTATAATTGAAACTTCATAAGTGATAAGTAGAGCATTAGGCTGATTTATGATTCAATAAATTCACTAAAACTCGATTATCTCAGAATTCCTAAAATGGCACATAATGAGTTTTTCTTCTATAGTGGCGAATTTTGCTGGGTATTGTTCGCAGATTTTGAAATGATTTACCTATAAAAAGTGTATATTATGACCTAAAATGCCTTTAAAAATATAATACAAAAAAATTATCCTACATAATATAATACAATAGATTCGAGAAAATATGGCCGTTTTGCTTATATGGCATCTGCAACTTTAATATAAACCTTTATAAAACTTTATAAAACTGCGTAAGTGAGGTCCTAGTGACAACTTTACAGCTTTAACTCTTTGTAAATTTATTACTACACTTCAATATGACTATACGCTGTATAATGGTGGGTCTTGCAACCAATATAAGCCTTTGGTGGAGTATATAATCTCATATATAAAGAGAGAAGTTCCGATTCATTCATTCATTCACTGACTGACTCATCAAAGCCCAGCCCTAACGCTTAGACCTAGAAAGCTAAAATTTGGCACATAGGTTCCTTTTAGGATGCAGGCGCTCACTAAGGGCGGATTTTTCGAAATTCAACCTCTAAAAGGGTGAGGGGTTTTAAAGTTTGTATGGAAAATCGCTATAGATGTACTTTTTAATTCTAAACTTTTTAAGATTACTCTAATAAACAAATAAACAAATAGGTGGTTTATGGTTTTTCAAAAATCCACCCCTAAAGGGGTAAATCGGGGTTTTAAAGTTTGTATGGATAAACGATTATATATGGACTTTTTATTTCGAAACTTTGTAGGATTACTCTAATAAATAAATAAGGAAATACGTGTTTCATATTTTTTCAAAATTCAACCCCTAAAAGGGTGAAAACGGATTTGACATTTTTATGGAGAAACGATATAGATGTACTTTTTAATTCGAAACTTTGTAAGATTACTCTAATAAACAAATGAGAAAATAGGTGTTTCATGTTTTTTCAAAATTCAACCCCTAAAGGGGTGAAACGGGGTTTCAACATTTGTATGAATAAACAATATTATATGTGCTTTTTATTTCGAATTCCTGTAGGATTACTCTAATAAAAAAAATGCAAAATGCTTCTTTCATGGTTTTTCCAAAATTCAATCCCTAAAGGAGTGGAAAGGGGTTATAACATTTGTATGGAGAAACGATATAGGTGGACTTTTTAATTCGAAACATTGTAAGATTACTCTTATAAACAAATAAACAAACAGGTGTTTTATAGTTTTTCAAAATTCCGCCCCTGAAGGGGTAAAACGGGGTTTTAAAGTTTGTATGGATAAACGATTTTAGATGGACTTTTTATTTCGAAACTTTGTAAGATTACTCTAATAAATAAATAAGGAAACACGTGTTTCATATTTTTTCAAAATTCAACCCCTAAAGGGGTGAAAAAAGGTTTCGAAATTTTTATGGAGAATCGATATAGTTGTACTTTTTATTTTGAAACTTTTTAAGATTACTCTAATAAACAAATAAGAAAATAGGTGTTTCATGTTTTTTCAAAATTTAACCCCTAAAGGGGAGAAACGGGGTTTCAAAATTTGTATGAATGAACAATATTAGATGTGCTTTTTATTTCGAATTTCTGGGGTAAAGGGATAAAACGGGGTTTTAAAGTTTGTATGGATAAACGATTTTACATAGACTTTTTATTTTGAAACTTTGTAAGATTACTCTAATAAATAAATAAGGAAACACGTGTTTCATATTTTTTCAAAATTCAATCCCTAATTTGTATGGAGTTTCGAAATTTGTATGGAGAAATGATATAGATATACTTTTTATTTCAAAACTTTGTAAGATTACTTTAATAAACAAATAGGAAAATAGGTCTTACGTGTTTTTTCAAAATTCACCCCCTAAAGGGGTGAAACGGGGTTTCAACATTTGTATGAATAAACAATATTAGATGTGCTTTTTATTTCGAATTTCTGTAGGATTACTCTAATAAAAAAATAAGAAAATGTTCCTTTCGTAGTTTTTCCAAAATTGAACCCCTATGAATTGAACCCCCAAAATTGAGGGGTGGAAAGGGGCTATAAAATTTGTATGGAGAAACTATATAGATGGTCTTTTTAATTCGAAACTTTGTAAGATTACTCTATTAAACAAGTAAGAAAATAGGTGTTTCATGTTTTTTACAAATTCTACCCCTTAAGGGGCGAAACAGGGTTCCAAACTTTGTATGAATGATTACTCTAATAAAACTTTGAAGGATTACTCTAATAAAAAAAAAGAAAATACGTCTATGGTGGTTTTTCAAAATTCAACCCATAAAGGGGTGAAAAGAGGTTATACAATTTGTATGGAGTAACGATATAGGTGGACTTTTTAATTCGAAACTTTGTGGGATTACTCTAATAAACAAATAGGCAAACAAGTGTTTCATGTTTTATCAATATTCAAGCCCTAAAGGGGTGAAACGGTGTTTTTTTTTTTGATAAACAATTTAGAATAACTTTTTAATTCGAAACTTTATAAGATTTTTCTAGTAAACTAATAAGCAAATTTGTGTTTTATGTTTTTTTAAATTCAACCACTAAAGGGGTGAAACGGTGTTTCAAAATTTGTTTGGATAAATGACATTAGATGGACTTTTTAATTCAAAACTTTGTACGATTTTGAAGCTTTGAAAGATTACTCTAATAAACGAATAAGCAAATAGGTTTTTCGTGTTTTTTTAAAAATTCAACCCTTAAAGGGGTGAAAAGGGGTTTCAAAGTTTTTATGGAAAAACGATATTAGATGAACTTTGTAGGATTACTCTAACAAAAAAACATCTAAGCAAATATGTTTTTTTGAAATTTCACCCCTAAAGGCGTGAAAAGGGGTTTAAAATTTGTATGGAGAAACGATATTAGATGGAATTTGTAGGAATACTCTAATAAACATCTAGGCAAATACGCATTTCGTATTTTTTTATTTCAACCCCTAATGGGGCGAAAAGGGGTTTAAATGATATTAAACAAATAAGCAAATGCATGTTTCATATTTTTTTTTAAATTTACCACTTAGGGGATGAGAAGGGGTAAATGACCCTAAAAGTCATAATAGAATCTGGGTCGCGTGCGACGGTTCCCGGACGCGTGAAGGCACTAGAACCTCATTATAAATTCATCATTTGTCTCGATAACATGCGTAGCGCAAGCACCGCGATGGTCACATCGTCACGCTCTTGATCATCATGAAGTACATATTGAGAGGAGTACAGAGAAGGACGTTGGATACCTTTATATATTACACGCAAAAACTTACCACTTGATTGTGAAAAAGGGATCTATATTAACCCAATTTTAACGCGGGCAACAGCTAATCATATACTACTCTGTCTAAAAAGTACCGGGAATTATTTAATAAAACACACAATTTTCGTTTAATCGTCAATGTTTATTTTATCACCTTCAAAGTAGTCCCCATTTGATGCAACTCACATTCGCCAGCGTTTTTTTCAATCTTCAAAACACTTTTTGTAGGCGTTTTTCGGTATAGCCTTCAATTCCTTCCACGACTCTATGGACTCAAAACGGGTACCACGAAGAGGCAATTTTAGTTTTGGGAACAGAAAGAAGTCTGACGGGGCCAAATCTGGTGAATACGGTGGTTGATCAATTGTATTTGTCGCGTTTTTGGCCTTAAATTCGGTCACAATTGCTGCTCTATGCGACGGTGCATTATCGTCGTGGAAAATCCTCGAATTGTTGATCCACAATTCAGGCCGTTTTTGACGGATTTTCTCACGTAAACTTCAAAACTGTCAAAACGTTCAAAACGCTTCAAAACGGTCAAATAATATTCCTTATTGACCGTTAGTCCTTCTGGAACGAATTCGTGATGGACTAAACCGCGAATATCAAAGAAAACAATGAGCATCACTTGACTTTTGAACGACTTTGTCGTGGTTTTTTCGGTTTTGGCTCGTTTTTTGTACTCCACTCTGGTGCCTGTTGACTTGTTTGCATATCAAATTCATAGACCCATGTCTCATCGCCAGTTATAATGTGTTCTATGAATGTGGGATTAGAATCGACGCGATCCAGCATGTCTAAAGAAGTTTGTTTGCGGTACTGTTGTTGTAGAAAAATCAACTCCTTTGGAACGAGCCGAGCGGCGATGCGTCTCATGCCCAATTTATCTACCAAAATCGAGCGAATGGACTCATGAGACTTGAGATTCAGGTCACGTGCTATCTCTCTTAAGCTGGAATGGCTATTACGGAGCACAATTTCCTTGACTTTTTCGATATTTTCGTCTTTTGAAGAGGTCGAAGGTCGCCCGGAACGAGGGTTGTCTTCGACGATCTCTCGGCCCTCCTTGAATGCTTTGTACCACTCGTAGATCCGTGTTTTGGATAGAGCTGATTCACCATAAGCCTTTTCTAACATTTTTAGGGAATTGGCACACGAAAATCCGTTCGCAACACAAAATTTAAGGCAAACTCTTTGTTCAATACTTTGGTTCATTGTGAAAATCGTAACGCACTATTAAGGTGTACAATTCAATTGCTGTTCTAATCAAAATGGCTGACAGTTCGCGCGCATTCTAGGCATAGAGTAAATAAAGACAGTTCTACCAACTTAAGATTTTTTTTTTTTGAAATCATTAACAGAATCTTTTTAAATTCTAATTTCCCGGAACTTTTTAGACAGAAGGTATATAAAAAGAGAAGTTCCGATTCACTGACTCATCAACGCCCAGCCCTAACTCTTAGACCTAGAAAGCTGAAATTTTTCACAGAGGTTTCTTTTAGGACGTAGGCTCTCACTAAGGGCGGATTTTTCGAAATTCAACCCCTAAAGGGGTGAAAAGGGGCTTCTAAGTTTGTATGGAAAACCGATATAGAAGTACTTTTTAATTCCAAACTTGGTAAGAATAAAAAATAAGAAAACAGGTGTTTCATGTTTCTCAAAATTCAACCCCTAAAGGGGTGAAACGGGGTTTGAAAGTTTATATGGATAAACGATATTATATGGACTTTATAATTCGAAACTTTGTAAGATTACTCTAATAAATAAGTAAGCAAACACGTGTTTCATATTTTTCCAAAATTCAACTCTTAGAGGGGTAAAACAGGATTCCAAGTTTGTATAAATTACCAATATTAGCTTTTTATTTCGAAACTTTGTAGGATTACTCTAATGAAAAAATAAGCAAATACGTATTTCGTGGTTTTTCAAAATTCAACCCCTAAAGGGGTGAAAAGGGGTTATAAAATTTGTATAGAGAAACGATGTAAATAGACTTTTTATTTCGAAACTTTGTAAGACTACTCTAATTAAAAAAAATACCTGTTGCGTATTTTTTCAAAATTCAACCCCTAAAGGGGGAAACTGGGTTTTAAAGTTTGTATGGATAAACAATATCAGATGAACTTTATAATTCGATACTTTGTAAGATTACTCTAATAAACAAATATGCAAATAGGTGTATTAAAAATTTTAAAATTCAACCCCTAAAGGGGTGAAATGGGGTTTAAAATTTTCTATGGATGAACGATATTAAATGGACCTTTTTTTTCAAAACTTTGTAAGATTACTCTAATAAACAAATAAGCAAACAGGTGATTCGTGTTTTTTTTAATCAACCCTTATAGGGGTAAAACGGGGTTCAAAAATTTGTATGAATAAACGATATAAGACGGACGATTGATTTTGAAACTTTGTAGGATTACTCGAATAAACAAATAAGCAAATAGGTCTTTCATATTTTTTCAAGATTCAGCCCCTAAAGGAGTGAAAAGGGGTTTCGAAATTTGTATGGAGAAACGATATAGATTCACTTTTTCATTCGAAACTTTGTAAGATTAATAATCAAATATGCAAATAGGTGTATCAAGTTTTTCAAAATTCAACCCCTAAAGGGGTGAAACAGGGTCCAAACATTTCTATGGATGAACGATATTAGATGGACTTTTTTTCAAAACTTTGTAACATTACTCTTATAAACAAATGAGCAAAGAGGTATATATTGTTTTTCAAAATTCAACCCTTAAAGGGGTGAAACAGGGTATAAAAGTTTGTATGGATAAACGATATTAGATGGACTTTTTAATTTAAAACTTTGTAAGACTACTCTAATAAACAAACAAGCGACCAAGTGTTTTATGTTTTATCAATATTCAAGCCCTAACGGATGAAACGGTGTTTTTTTTTGGATAAACGATATTAGATGGACTTTTAAATTCGAAACTTTGTAAGATTTTTCTAATATACTAATAAGCAAATAGGTGTTTTATGTTTTTTAAAAATTCAACCCCTAAAGGGGTGAAACGGGCTTTCGAAATTTGTATGAAAAAACGATATAGATAGACCTTTTAATTCGAAACTTTTTAGGATTACTCTAATAAACAAATAAACAAATAGGTGTTTAATGGTTTTTCAAAATTACACCCCTAAAAGGGTAAAACAGGTTTCTAAAGTTTGTATGGATAAACGATTTTAGATGGACTTTTTATTTCGAAACTTTGTAAGATTACTCTAATAAATAAATAAGGAAACAGGTTTTTCATATTTTTCCAAAATTTAACCCCTAAAGGGGCGAAACAGGGTTCCAAACTTTGTATGAATAAACAATATTATATGTGCTTTTTATTCCGATATTTTGTAGGATTACTCTAATAAAAAAATAAGAAATTATGTCTTTCGTGGTTTTTCGAAATTCAACCCCTAAAGAGGTGTAAAGGGGTTTCGAAATTTGTATGACGAAACGATATAGATGTAATTTTTAAATCGAAATTTTGTAAGATTACTCTAATAAACAAAAAAGAAAATATGTGTCTCATGTTTTTTCAAAATTGAACCTCTAAAGGGAGGAAGCTGGGGTTAAAAGTTTGTATGGATAAACGATAATAAATGGACTTTATAATTCGAAATTTTGTAAGATTACTCTAATAAATAAGTAAACAAACACCTGTTTCATATTTTCCCAAATTTCAACCCTTAAATGGGTGATACAGGGTTTCAATCTTTGTATGAAAAAACTATATAAGATGTGCTTTTTATTTCGAAACTTTGTAAGATTTTTCTAATAAACTAATAATCAAATAGGTGTTTTATGTTTTTTTCAAAACTCAACCTCTAAATGGGTTTAAAAATATGTATGGATGAAAAATATTGGATAGATATTTTATTTTAAAACTTTGTAAAATTACTCTAATAAACAAATGAGCAAATACGTCTTTCGTGTTTTTTCAAAATTCAACCCCTAAAGGGGTGGAAAGGGGTTTCAAAGTATGTATGGAAAAACGATATTAGATGAACTTTGTAGGATTACTCTAATAAACATCTAAGCAAATATGTGTTTCGTATTTTTTTGAAATTCCACCCCTTAAGGTGTAAAAAGGGGTTTTAAATTTGTATGGAGAAACGATATTAGATGGACTTCTTTTTTCGAAACTTTGTAGGATTACTCTAATAAACAAATAGTCAAATCCGTTTTTCGTGATTTTTCGCAATTCAACCCCTAAAGTCGTAAAATGGGGTTTAAAGTTTGTATGGAGAAACGATATTAGATGGAATTTCTAGGAATACTAATAAACATCTAGGCAATTACGTATTTCGTATTTTTTATAAATTCAACCCCTAATGGGGCGAAAAGAGGTTTAAATGATATTAAACAAATAAGCACATGCATGTTTCATGTTTTTCAAAAATTTACCACTTAGGAGGTGAGAAGGGGTAAATAACCCTAGAAATCCGTAGAATATGAGTCGCGCGCGACGGTTCCCGGATGCGAGAAGGCGCTAGACCCTCATTATAAATGCATCAATTGTCTCGATAACATGCGTAGCGCAAACACCGCGATCGTTACATATTGTAACAAAAACTGCCTATTTTGTTGTCTTGTTTTCGCGCCTTTGTGCAGATTATGTTCGCTGCACCCGTTTTTCCATGTTTTCCCCGTGTTTAGTCATGTTTCCTGTTGGTTTTCGCTGTTTTCATGATTTTCCCCATATTATGACAATTAAATGAACCATTTACGAAATTTCGTAAACATCACATTTTTGACAGATAGAGCTGTGCAGTCGTAATTTTTATCGCTCTAGGCGATTCTGGCGATTAATCGCGGTTGTGCTGGTCTAGCCCTACCTGTTATGGGTGACTTCCGTCGCCCTGCAATCGTTCTATTTCGCTTCAACATGGCTGAGAGACAGACAGATAGATTCGGCTGTGAGAATTGGCGACCGCCGTAAGGAGTAAATCGGAGAGTGACCGCCTGGCGGTAAAAAAATTTGTTATGTGAAGTGTGTGTGATTTATCTGGTAAGCATTTAATCTCTTTTTGGGTAGCTTTTCAAGTAGGATCCTCGCGATTTTAACGGTTTTTTTTTATTGATCGCAGCTTGCGGCATCTATGAACTTCTGACACATGCGTATTTTAATTGCTGCTAATTAAGTAACGAAATCGTCACTAAATGTGACGGGACTTGCCTCCACGTCAGGAAATTTGCCTTCATATCCGGAATTAACCTCTTTATTTGACTGAACACATGTGACGTGCCGATAAGCGGAATTTGAAGAAAAGGGTGCCTGTGGGCGAATAAACACGGATACTTTGCATAACCTTGTGTTTCTTTTTGTGCTTTAATCTTTTGTGTGTCTGAGGAAAAGGGTTTTCTGTTGGCCAAATTCAGTGCCGATCAATAAAACCCACCCTCTGAGATCGATTTTTTTTAGGTTAATTTTTTTTTCAAAATTTCTTTCGGGTATCTTTTTTAATATAATTAGTTTCCTTCTTTTTCTTCAAAAGTAGGTGGCGTCCTTTTTTCTTTCATTCTTTTGGGTTTTGGTGGTTTCTACCGTGTTTTTTTTTCAAACACGGAAATTAGTATTTTGCGGTTATAAAATTGGCGCTCCAACGTTAGGCCTGTAAATTGGATTTGGGCTGTCAGAATATTCTTTTCCTCAGCCATTGAAGCCTTTAAAAGTGTAAAAGTGATTTTTTAAGCACTTTGTTTAGAAATTGTATAAAAAATTAGAAGCATTTTTGTTTTGTTTTTATATAATTTTTATTCATAGCGATTACCGCTAAAGAGGTTTGTAAGCACCGTCTTTTTGTTTTTGTATTTAGAAGCAACTTTTGTCATTGAATTAAGCGGTATTGTGTACTTGCAGTTTTGTCGGCATTAACAGCATTTTTTGTAATTTAAAGCGGTTACCGTGAAGAAGTATTTTGTACTTGCCGTTTTTTATGGTTACTATATTTTTTTGTCAGAATCTTAGATTTAAAGGCAATATATTAATTATTCTTTTAATACTTGGCATTGTTTAGCAGCAGGTTGTTTGTTATTTTAAGGCGGTTTCCGCGAAAAAGTTTTACGCTTGCCGTTTAAGTTTGTTAATATCATACTAATTATTTTTGTTAATTTTCAGATGTGAAGGCAATTATCCTGGTGAGGTAAGCAGCCAAATAAATCAGAGGTGCCGCAAGCAGTTAAAAAAGTTAGTTCGTTCCATTTTATTTTTATTTTTTTTTATTTATTTTCTTTTGGTTTTAATTTTTTTTTGGTGGGATTTAAAATATATATATACATGATGGCGTCTCCAGCGATAGTGTATTATGCTGCGTCACATTTAGTAAAGGCAGAACTCGATTATGAGTTCACGATTCGGGAGGTCACTCCAACCAATGTTGAAGCGATGAGAAAACAATTTAATTCACTCTTAAGGGAGTTTCCAGCTGAATCAATTACCTCAACGGATTTAGATCCGGATTCAGAATTTCAAGAATGTTCGATTAGACTTTCTTGTCTCCAAGAACTTATAGAGGAATTTATTAATAGCAAACAGAAACTTTTATATAAACGAATTAGCACTAAAACTGCACATATCTTTCATAGAATTTCACGCATAAATCCTGCTAATTCAGACTCCAAGAAATTATTAGATAATTTAAAGGAGGAAGTTTTGGAAATTGTCATTTTGTTAGAAAAATATTTAGATATTGTTCGTTCGCCTAGCCCGTTACCAAATCCTATAGTTCTTCCGATACCTTCTACTTCATTGCACGAGGGTGAGAAGTCAGGTCCAACTAAGTATTTGATTAGTCCTGAGGTGGTTCCTTTGGGAATAAATACAGAAGTGACGTCAGCTCCGTTGGTACATCATGTCGATTCGAAACCAGTTCCGTTCGACAATAACTTTGTGATTTCTGACGAACGCATTCTTAAACCTTTAAATCTTGGTTTTACATTTGACGGCGATTCCTGTGTGGTCGAGTTCTTAGAACGATTGGATGAGATTAGGTTTTCGCGGAATATCTCGGATGCCAGGATGCTGAAATCGGCTTGTGAACTATTCCAGAAACAAGCGCTTAGTTGGTACCGTGCTAGAGCTTCGAGCATTTCCAGTTGGAAGCAGTTAGTTGCTGCACTCCGCTCCGATTTTGGCAGTTTAAATTACGATGCTGAAGTTTTGTCGTTTGTACGGGGACGTAAACAAAAGTCGGACGAGAGGATGCATATTTTTGTTTCGGTCATGTTGGGCTATTTCAACAGGTTGTCAAGGCCATTGTCTGGCGAGGAACAATTAGCAATTATCCTTTCAAATATCTCAATTTCTTACCAACGACATTTCATGCTAGTTGATATAAATTCAATCGACGAACTTCTGCGTTTAGGAAAAAAAGTTGAAAATGCACAACAGCGTATCAACGCATCTAATGCAGCCACTCCTGCCCAAGCTAAGGTCAAGCCTTCTGGCTCGAAAGCAGTTTATGCGGTCGACGAGTCTCCTACCAAATGTGCGACGGAGGAAGTGAAAGTTGAACAGAAGTTCAAAGAGTGTAACGTTTCTTCTGCTGGTCCATCCCATCGTGGTGGTTTTAATCGTGGTGGTTTTCATCGTGGCGGTTTTAATCGTGGAAATTTTTCCCGTAATAATTGTTCTAATGGTAATTCGTCTTCTGGTAATTACAACCAAGGAGCCAATAATAGTTCGCGTGGTTCACGCGGTGGCACGCATCATGGCTATTCTAAATATTGCTATCGTTGTGGTAGGTTTAACTACACGGTAGCCACTTGTCCGGAATGTTCTAAGAATAACCGGCCTGGTAATTCCCCGGTTTCAGAGCCAAAAAACTCGAAAGGCGGGGCAGAATAGAGGATTTTCTACATTCTGCCTCGATATTGTTTGCAAATGAGAAGGATAACCGTCGCCCTTTCTTAGAAGTTTCACTGGGTGATATAACGGTTTGTGGATTACTCGACACTGGATCGAGTGTTACGATTTTGGGTGCCGATTCACATAAATATTTAGTTGATATCGGTTTTACTCTTAATAAGTCTCCGTTGGTGACTTTATCCACTGCTAATGCAAGTTCGGTTAAGACGATTGGGTCTATGTTTCTTCCTTTTAAATTCAATAATCGTTGCCAGGTTATTCGAGCCATTGTAGCTCCAGATATAGGTACTTCCCTTATTTTGGGAATAGATTTTGTCCGAGAATTTGAGTTGGCTCCGGAAATATTAAAATTTGTCAAGTTTGAGTCCTGCGATGCAATTGTTTGGCATCGGGTCAATGAAGTGAGGGCCTTGCGGCCTTTTGCTTCATTGACTGGAGACCAACGATCGCTAGCAGACAGAATGATCAATAATTTTGAAAAAATTTCTTCCGAAGTCAAAGGTCTCGGTCGTACTAATTTGTTGTCCCAGGTCATTGATACTGGAGATCATCCTCCAGTGAAACAGCGTTACTATCCTTTGTCTCCAGCTAGATTGGCGCTGTTGAATGAAGAAGTTGATAAGATGTTAGAGTTAGGTGTTGTCGAACCTAGTTCCGGGGGTTGGAATAATCCAACAATTTTTGTTCCAAAGTCAGATGGTACTCTTCGTTTCTGTCTCGATAGCAGGAAGCTGAATTCTATTACGAAACCGGATGCGTATCCCCTGCCGAGAATTACAACTATCTTGGACAGTTTGAGAGATGCAAATTATTTATCTTCTATCGACTTATCCTCTGCCTTTTGGCAAATCCCTTTGGATCCTTCTTCACGAGAGAAGTGTAGCTTCACTGTTCCTGGTCGAGGATTCTTCTGCTTCAGATCTTGCGCCTTCGGCCTGAGAAACTCGCCGGCGTGCATGCAAAGGCTGGCTGACAAATTGTTCGATCCCTCCTTCGAAAACAAAGTTTTTTGTTACCTAGATGACATAATTATTGTATCTGCTACTTTTGAAGAACATATAACTTTGTTAAACAAAGTATTAGATCGCTTGTTGTATGCCAACCTTTCCATAAACTTCAAGAAGTGTCAGTTTTTCCGTCAGGAATTGAAGTATTTAGGGTATGTAGTTGATTCTCACGGTCTACATACCGATCCCGAGAAGGTAAAATGTATTCTCGATTTTCCTACTCCAAATTCTCCAAAAATGGTAAAGAGTTTTCTTGGTATGGCCGGTTGGTATCGTCGGTTCATTAAAAATTTTTCTAGTATTGCTGCTCCCTTATCTCGGTTGACAAGTACCCGCAAAGGTGCTCCCCCTTATGAGTGGACGCCCGAGGCGGAAGAGGCATTTCAAAAACTGAAATCGGCCTTAGTTTCTAGTCCGATTTTGGCCTGTCCGGATTATTCAAAACCGTTCGCTCTTCATTGCGATGCATCGTTGTACGGTTTAGGCGGAGTTTTAACCCAGGAAGTGGATGGCGTCGATCATCCTATCGCTTTCACGAGTAGAACACTTTTACCCGCTGAGACGCGATATTCGGCAACCGAACGCGAAGCCCTAAGTGTTATTCATGCTGTCGAGCATTTTCGCGGTTACTTGGAGGGTGGTCCCAAATTCACTATCTTTACAGATCATGCCAGCTTACGTTGGTTTTTGCGCTTAAAAAATCCTACCGGCCGTCTGGCTCGATGGGGTATTCGTCTATCTGCTTTTGATTTCGAGATCGTCCACAAGAAAGGTGTCGATAATGTGGTTCCTGACACGTTATCTCGGTTGCTTCCCGTTTCCTCTCTGTCTGTTGTTTCCGACTCATGGTACAACGATTTGTTTAAGGCAGTGTCTGAAAATCCCGCTGGATATCCAAATTTCCAGATTAAGGACCATGAATTGTTTAGGTACTCTAAAAGCAAGTATCAACTCACCAGTTGTTACGATTGGAAGTTAGTTGTTCCGTTGCCGCTAAGAGAAAAGCTTATCCGAGAAAATCATGAGTCTGAATTGGCTAGGCATTTTGGAATGTTTAAGACACACCGTCGTCTTTGTCTTCGTTACTTTTGGCCTAATTTACACGGAGACGTAGTTAACTTTGTTTCTAAATGTGAAACATGTCAGCAATACAAACATTCGAATATTTCCCCTTTGGGTCAGCTAGGAAATCCTAAGTCCTGTGCCTTCCCGTTCCAAATGGTCTCGGTCGATCTGTTGGGTCCTTATCCGATGACGAGGAACAGAAATATGCATATTCTCGTGGTGACAGATTGTTTTAGCAAATACTGTTTACTTTTTCCGTTAAAACGTGCTACCAGTAAACTTGTAAGTTATGTCGTTGAACATAATGTATTCCTTCGCTATGGTGTTCCGCAGTATTTAATTTCAGACAAGGGAAAACAGTTTATCGGAAGGGAGTTCACTGAACTGATTGCGAAATATAAAATTCCAAAAGTATATTTAAACCCGAAATATTGCCCTCAAGTTAATCCAACTGAGCGTCAGAATCGTAGTGTGGTCACTGCGTTATCGTTGTGTGTAAAAGACGATCATCGCAGCTGGGATCTCTATCTTTCTGAAATTCAGATGGCCATTAACGCGGCAGTCTCGGAATCAACAGGGTTCAGTCCATTTTTCCTAGTCCATGGTCGTGAACCGATTATGAATGGTTCTTTTTATACTCAGGCGCCGGAATCTCAAGCAGAGGTTATTTTTGGTAGTAGGTTGTCTTACGCTCAAAATTTGAGTGAATTATCTAACATTTTTCATGTAGTGCGGCAGAAATTGTTAAAATTACATGCACATAATAAAGTTTACTATGATCGAAAACACCGTCCTGCGGAATTTCAAGTAGGCGATACGATCTATAAAAAGACTTATTATCTAAGTAATGCTGGGAATTATTACATTTCCAAATTTGCCCCAAAATATGAAAAATGTAAGATAATAAAAAAACTCTCTGCGTTGGTGTACGAGTTAGAAAATGCAAAAGGGAAGAATATAGGTTCCTGGCATATTAAGGATTTCAAATTAAATTCTCAAGGTTCTAAATAGTTTTGTTTTATTACTTTTTTCTCGTTAACATCCATCTGAAAAGCTTTCATAGTAGTCCGACTAGTTCGACTCAAATGTTTTGTCCTTTACAAAGGTGTGGTACCGATTGGTTACTATCACTGAAATCATTGTGTTTGTGGTCAGTCGTGCTAGCAATCTTGACTAGCACCACTGTGGTTTGAATAGGTAGCGTGAGAGGGAAGTATGCAAGGAGATGGTATACAAGGCAGTAATGGGCAGTATTCACATTCCCTAGTAGGTATAAATTATGTCGAGGTCTAACCATATAGTCATTGTAATATTTTTTGTATCCACAACAAGTTTTGTGCTTGATTGCTTGGAAGTTGTTCGGTGCTCCTTCAGTGAGTAAAGTTGATTTTGTTACGGAGGTGAGGACACCGGTTATTGATTTTTGTTCTGGTAACATGGGCCTTGTGCATCCATGACTGTATTTTTTTGCTGTAGTAATATTGTTTTTCCTCTACGGGCAAGTAGAGAGAGTTTAAAATGGCAGTTGACCTCTGCAGTAACGTACCTACCAGGTTTTCACCTATAGTTAACGGGGAGAAGTTTTTTTTTGGTTTTAGTATGTTCTTATGTTCCAGTTGGGTCGTTTCCTCCCTAAGAGAGGGAGAGTTTTTCCTTCAAGTGATTAAACAAGGAGTTTTCGTTATTGCTTGTTAGTTGATGCTTTGGCGTTTTTGTTATCCTATAGTAGGATAAATTGAATCGGGACGATTCGTCTGAAATCGTCGTTGGCTCTTCCGATTTCTTTTTTTGGAGGGGGCTGTAACAAAAACTGCCTATTTTGTTGTCTTGTTTTCGCGCCTTTGTGCAGATTATGTTCGCTGCACCCGTTTTTCCATGTTTTCCCCGTGTTTAGTCATGTTTCCTGTTGGTTTTCGCTGTTTTCATGATTTTCCCCATATTATGACAATTAAATGAACCATTTACGAAATTTCGTAAACATCACATTTTTGACAGATAGAGCTGTGCAGTCGTAATTTTTATCGCTCTAGGCGATTCTGGCGATTAATCGCGGTTGTGCTGGTCTAGCCCTACCTGTAATGGGTGACTTCCGTCGCCCTGCAATCGTTCTATTTCGCTTCAACATGGCTGAGAGACAGACAGATAGATTCGGCTGTGAGAATTGGCGACCGCCGTAAGGAGTAAATCGGAGAGTGACCGCCTGGCGGTAAAAAAATTTGTTATGTGAAGTGTGTGTGATTTATCTGGTAAGCATTTAATCTCTTTTTGGGTAGCTTTTCAAGTAGGATCCTCGCGATTTTAACGGATTTTTTTTATTGATCGCAGCTTGCGGCATCTATGAACTTCTGACACATGCGTATTTTAATTGCTGCTAATTAAGTAACGAAATCGTCACTAAATGTGACGGGACTTGCCTCCACGTCAGGAAATTTGCCTTCATATCCGGAATTAACCTCTTTATTTGACTGAACACATGTGACGTGCCGATAAGCGGAATTTGAAGAAAAGGGTGCCTGTGGGCGAATAAACACGGATACTTTGCATAACCTTGTGTTTCTTTTTGTGCTTTAATCTTTTGTGTGTCTGAGGAAAAGGGTTTTCTGTTGGCCAAATTCAGTGCCGATCAATAAAACCCACCCTCTGAGATCGATTTTTTTTAGGTTAATTTTTTTTTCAAAATTTCTTTCGGGTATCTTTTTTAATATAATTAGTTTCCTTCTTTTTCTTCAAAAGTAGGTGGCGTCCTTTTTTCTTTCATTCTTTTGGGTTTTGGTGGTTTCTACCGTGTTTTTTTTTTCAAACACGGAAATTAGTATTTTGCGGTTATACTTAACTACTTAGTTGATCATCATGAAGTACATATTGACAGGGGTAAAGAGAAGGACGTATGATATCTTTATATATTACACTCAAAAACTTAGGTACTACTTGATTGGAAAAAAGGGATCTATCTTACCCCAAATTTAACGTGAGCGAAGCCGCGGGCAACAGCTAGTTGCTTATACAACTAGTAACGAATATAATGTATATCTATACGATCACACTGATATCTGATAACCCTAATGTATACAAATAAAAAAATGATAAATTATTTTACATTTTTTCTCCACTATTGTAGTGAATCACCCGAGGTCTCTATCTTTTTTCTATGTTTTTATCATTAATTAATGATCGATATTTCTCATTAACGCTAATGCTTACTTTGGCAGTGTTTTAGATCGTACTACCAGTTTTACCAACGCGGCCGCTTACGTGGATTTGAGAATTGAACATCCAGCCCACACCTGGTTGATTGTCATATTTTTCCTAAATCCTGCTTGCTCAGCTGGTTAAAGGAGCTTCGAGGATATTCGGTCTGCAATCACCTTTGCGAATCGTTATAGTATGGATGTCAAACGCAATAGGCCGATAGTTTTCGAGACAAGATTGGTCTTCTTTTTCATGGATAATAGTGACTATTTTTTTATGCCTTTGGTGTGGTTTCAGAGAAAAGAATCAGACATTTATTGAACAGTATCTGTAGCTATAAAAGAACTACTGTCCTCCTTTTTTATAGTTCAATACTGATAATTTCTTCTCCTTGGGCCATGCCGTTATTTATTTGTTTTAGTGCGGCTTTTCTGACATACGAAGTAATTTCAGTAGTTCCGAGTATTGTGCTTGGTCAACTGGGCTCTGAGATCAATTGGATCTACATTTTCTTTTCAGCTCGGAATGTATAGTTCCCCGTAGAATTCGAAATATTTTTTTTAAAATTGCCTCCAGGTTGGTAATATTTCCACATTTGCTCGCAAATTTTTTTTTTCTTTTTATTTGAAAAAACAACAGATTTACATCAGTCTTACGTACTAGAGATAATATTACATAAAGTTATTTGATATACTTAAATCTAAAAACGTTTTCTACTTATTGATAATTGATGCATCTCGAATAATTTTATCGAGTATTTTTTAATATTAGTGTAATTTTGTTTGTGGTCCCCGTGGTGAAAATATTCAAGATTTGCCATAAAAACGTTATGTACGACCTTTATTTATATTTTCCCGCATTTGTTTTTCTGCCAATACTGTCACTGTGTATTCTTAATCTTTCCAAATAAATTCGTTATGCATTCGTATTTAGGTACCTACTTCTGAATAAATGTTGGCCGCCATATACCTACAATTCTAAAGATCATTATCATAATCAATAACTTAACATATGATCAATAATACCGATATCTAATCCATTATACCGAATAATGTATTAAAAATCCGTACTAAACATCATTTTTTGCCAAATGCAGTCTTTTTTTAGTAACTTATTTGCCAAAAATTGGAGTTTCCTAGTTCGACCCAAGGTGGACACCTTAAAAAGTCGAGTCTTAGACCGTGTTTATATCGCTTAGACATCAACATTTTCACATCGCAGAGGTTACGCGATAACACCCCCTCGTCATGTTGTGTGGACGTACGTGACGTACGTGGCGTGGACGTGCGCGACGTGCGTACGAGACGTACGTGACGTACATGACGTAGTGACCTGACCTCCGCGTTTACTGAGTCATTTATTTTTAAATATTGATATCACACGTTGCGTTTACGGTCCAATAACATTTTTTCAAGTTATTCTGGCGAATATTTATTGTATGTTACCAATAAAAATATATTTTTATTCTTTTATTCGATAAAAAATGTAATAATGATTTATTCTTTTTTAAGTTTTTTAATCGAATAAAAAAAATATTTCTGTGATCTATTTAAAGGGTAGAATCACCCCTTAAAGTTTTGTGCGCAATTTAAATTCCACGGTGTATATTATCAGGTGCTTACCTGATGAGTATTTCAATTTGATCCACGTTCAAGATTTTAGTTTTTCAGTTCATTTATAGCCCTTTAAGATTTAAAATTGTTTTGAACCTTAAATAAAGGTATCAAAGACTAGATTGTTTCAAAACCCTCGATTTCTCTTAAAAATGCACCAGAAATATTCTCGTATTATCCGCTATAATTGCGAGAAACACATTTACTATCGCACAAATTCCATTGGATAATTTTTATCGGTCTCCATAGTAAAATAACAAATTATAATATAATTTTATAACTAGCGATAGAGAAAATATTAAAAACCTCATTTTTCTATCGTCATTATCATTGCCACCGTAATCGTTACCTACGTGATATATGTATATAAAATTAAATAAGATAAGAAACTCGGAAGATCAAGCACGTTTGCTTTATCTTGAGAGTGCATATTTTTTCAAGCACGTTTTCGATGATTTATCTTAAATGAGACATATTAATAAAAAAATACGTTTAAATCATACCCGTTTCGACTTGGTTAGAAAAAAAAGTTTTCGACCCACTTGGCCGCCTTTATTATCTAGATCAGAGATTCCCAATTAGTTTTTCCTGCGTACCACTTCAAGAAAGACCTCAAACTCGCGTACTCCTTATTGCAGGAATGATAAATAAAATATAAAAGATTTTTTTTTAAACATTTAGAACCATCAAAATACAGTTGATGACGGTGAAAATCAGTTTAATGTGACAACTGTGCAAGCTTTTCTGAAAGAAAAAAGTATGAAGTAATGCTGACGCCTCGCTTTCTATTGTTAAGCAGTCTGGCCCTTTGTTTTGAGGTCTGTATTGCACCCACTGTTTACTGAATAATTTTCAGCTTTTCCTAAACTCTTTGGGGGTACTAATTAAAATTACACCTTTCCTAGTACGCCAGCGCCAGGTGTCCCGGAGTCTGGCCTGCTGACTCTACCCCAGCATTCTATGGCCAAAATACTGTCTGATCTGAAAATATCAGCTTTTACAAAACTCTTACACTTTTTTTGTCGCTGGCTCCCCAACTATAAGGATCGGCGGTAAAATCAAGATATATCCGATGCGAGTAGCGAGCAGTTGTGGGGCGGGCCCGCCAATAGTCATTATTAATTAAAAGTCATTAAGATGATCAGGCTATAACTAAGAGTAGCCACTTCCTCCTCATTTATCTGGTTTTGTTTGGATATAGTACATACGTATAATTTGTCATCGCAATTGGCATACCATCAATTGTATCGTATCGAAGTATCGAAATGAACATCAACACCATACAAATTCCTTAGAACCATCCGCGCATCCGTCAATATTCTCGCTTAACGCCTGATGTAGATTACTACATACTCTTAACCACAAACACAACTGTTTATAATCAGTGCCGGATTTAGACTTGATAAGGCCCTAAGCTATTGGAGGTCCTGCTGGGGTATATTTAAGTATATATGACAATTGCTCACTCGGACATTTTTTTTTTGGAGCCCTAAGAAAGTGGAGGCTCTATTCTATAGCTTGTGTAAGTAAGTAGTAAGTAGTAAACGGAGTGGGAGGTTTGTATCCGGCCCTTGATATTACCCGGATGTATAAGATCTTTTGTACCTACCTTCTTTGTGGTTGGGTCAGTGGTCTGCTAGTAGCCCGGTACTGCTTACCAGTCCATACAGATCACTGACCTTCAAGTTGGGCCTGATAGCTGAGTTCGAAAAAGGCTCGTCCCAGTAAACTGTGTCTTTTTGCGGCGAGGTCTGGGCAGCGACCATCGATGTGTATGCTGTCTTCAGGATCTTCGCCACATATTCGACAGACCTTGCTCTCGGTCAATCCTAGGTTGAATAGATGTGATCTAAGGGTAGCGTGTCCAGTGAGGAGATCGATATAAATGCCTAGAAACGAAATTCAAGATTTTTCACGAAACATTTCTCGAAGGGAATAATTGGGATTAAAGTGATCGAAAAGGGCTAACAGTTTTTTCTTGCGGTTTTCTTAATATCTCTTAAGTCCGATTAAATATCAGCTCGAATTTCCTCAAGAAACTTTCCCTACATAAATGACTAAAACTCAAATTCAGTATTTTTCCCTAAGGGGTTGTATTTATCGAATACGGCTAAAATGTTTTTAAGCTATTGCATAGCTTTTATCGCGGGCCTAGGCCAGCGCGGCGACCGAATGAAGATGATTTTAAACTGATAATTACGTCTAAACGAGTACTGCTTACGATTCGAAAAGAATATATGTTAAACAAGAACATTTTCCTAATATTCTTAGCTTTGAATATTTTAGATTTTGTTTATATTACATAGTGTAATTAATTTGTGAAATTAGGTCAAACCGAACACTAAAACGACCACTACGCAAATACTATCTGGCGTATTATTATGAAGCCTGCACCATTTTAAAGATAATTTTATTATCTATCTTTTTATCTACGATTTTTGTCGAATAATCCGTTTTTTTGCTTTATCGAATAAAAAATTCGTGCGCGGCGCTCTATCGGAAGACGTTTAAATTATTATTCCGAATCATTTGCTTCCGCAGCCGCAAATGATTAGGAATAATTTCAACGTTTTCCGATAGAGCGCAGTTGTCTGATATCAGAAAAAAATAAAATAAATAAATAATTATAATTGCATAGGTTTTTGAAAATGCTATGCAATAGCTTTACCGCGGCAGTCCCCGAGTGCCACACGTATTTTTTTTTTCATTTTTTTTTATATCTCTTAATGCCGGTTAAATATCAGGTTCAAATAGTTGCCTAAAATGCGTATGTAGTTGTGTAGTTCGTAGATCTGTATGCTTGTACCATTGAATAATTTGGCAGAATTTCGCAGCAAAATTATCTGTGCTCCGACCTTCAATTTTAATAAATGACTACGAATGCCGGGTGGATTGAGGGGTTTAAGAATTCGACGGTATATTGGTCCGACTCTAGTTAATCGACGATATTATTAATTCGTAGGTACGTAATATAAAAGAGAGCGTTATCTTATAATTTGTTTCACTACTCGTATTACATGCTGGGAAGTTTCGCTATTATTCCATCTAGGATATTTCTTAAAACAGTAACAGTTCGCCATTTCTGCGAAATACCATGTTTTATCTAATTTTAAAACTTTATAATTTGAGAACTGCTAAATATATAATTTAAAGATATGCAATAATCTGTACACGTATTTAATTACAATTTAGCAAGAGCAGTTTTATTACAGTTACTTAATATTTGCCTGTATGTACCAAGTTTTTTTTTATAACTTGAGAATCAATGAATAAAATCAATTGATAAATATATCAATCGATTCCCCATTATCCGTTTTCAGAAAAAAAAAGTAATATAAATTATTTCAAGAACTTGAAATTTTGGAATGGGCTTTTTTTCCCAACCTCTCTGACATTTTAAATGATATCTCTGAAATTATTCAACCGATTTTGATCTCATATTGCTTTTAATAGATGGGAATAAGCAATCTACAAATACGAAAAATCCAGATCAAACTTTGTCCTACTGGACAGATTCCTTAGTAACGATATAATATTAAGCAACTTGAGTAACAATATGATTATTCTTAAGTAGACTTAAGTAACAATATGATGGTTGCGCGGCAAGGCAATCGGAATTTTCCCGATACACTTTTTTAAATGCCTAGACCGCCTCTCAACTACCACCTATGTAGATACATGGAAGATTTTTAGCCTTAATTTTGTTTACATCGAACCATTTAACATTGTTAATTTTATGGATACCGTAACTTATCTTGGGCCAGAATGCGAGAGCAATCGTTTATATTCAATTTAAAAAATCACATCGTCGTTTTCATGACCCCTCCCCCCCCCCTCTTAGAATAACTACTTTCAAGAATAACCGTCGAAAAATAATAAGTTTCAATAATAACTTTAATAAATTTCAGGTCTATTTCGGCATTATGAACTTGGATTGAGTGAAGGATGAAAAAATGTGTTGTGCCACCCCAAGACTTTCCAGACAAGTCGCCAAGGACTGATTTTATCTAAATATTAATTTTATAAATAAAATCGATGAGCACCCCCTCTTGGCCGGTGGACGAACCCGGTTGGCCCATAACCGAGACACGAACCGCGCCGCCCGAGGCGTTAATATTTAATTAAAATGTGTAACAGTATTTAAATATTATTAAAGTTGCTTAAATATTATTTAAATATTTAAATATTGTTAAATATCATATAAGATATTTCAACCTAATTTTCCAATTTGGGCCCAACAAGGCATCTGTGTACCAAACTTCAAGTCTCTAAGTTCAATATTTCGAGATTGAAATATGACTAGTGCGCCCCTTCGTGGAACGATTTCAACAATAACTTTTGACTTTGACTTTTGAATCCTTTTCAACTCTTGCCATGACCAATGACCATGATGTCAGCTTAAACTGATTAAGCGTTTGGGCGCTATTGTAGAGGAATACACACACACGCACAGGCAGACACACAGTCTGACTTGACTATGTAAATGTTCTTAATCGTCTCAGGGGGGCGCTCTAAATGGATATTTCCGTCTTCATCACATTTTTTTTAACGCATTCACACTTTCCCTCCTTGTCGGTTGGTGGGCCGGAAAAGTAAAATAACAAAACAGTAATATTAATAACATAGACAATCAGATATACGGGAAAATACTTACCTAAAAATTAATTTTTGGAGAGGTCGCATAGTCATTCATTGGCAAAAGCAAGCCACAATGTCATGTCATGGGTTTTTGTTATTTGTGCACATAACAATACTCAATAAATGCTGATATTTCATTAAAATCTTCTAAAATTTAATAAATTATTTTTAAAAATACCTGCGGTACTAAGGATCTCCCGCCGCTCATGTAATCCCCCGCTCCTGTCTTGTACTCCATGAACAGTCCTGCTATATTAAAATACATACTAGAAAACTAAAAAGACTTAAAACCTACACACATACCGATAACCTTCTCCCGATTCCCATTTCTGCCTCTCCCAGCCGCCCCAGGGCCAGTCCACTTATTATCATTGTCACATATGGGAACCCTACACGATGCAGTTTTCATCCCAGTTAATATTACGACTAATTAAATAACTACCTATATATTTTTATACAAATTTTTGGTCCCAAATTTTCCATATGGTACGGCAATTTCATAGGTAGGGTTCTCATATTATAAAAATTGCTAGATATCTCCTATATCTGATATAGAAATCCTAATTCCATTGATTACATGATAGTAATAAAAACAAGTGCACTTAGAAAGGTAACGGGTGCGCCATGACAAAATAAAATGCATCTACGTAAAAAATACTACAAACCTATATTTTTAGAGTTTACTTCTCAAGAATCGATTTCATTTAAAGCCCCCGGAACGACAATTTGATGGGTAGTAAAATCTAGCGTTAATAAAGAGTTATGTTTTTATAAATGAATTAATGTTAGAGCCATCTAAGCAATATATTTCAAAATTAAATAACTTTACGTAACAATCAATCAATTCAATCAATCAATCAATCAATCAATAAATCAATTAATCAATTAACCAAGCAAGCAAGCAATTTTATATGAATAAAAGTATATAATAATATAATACATGCTCTCAGTATTATAAGAGATACGTTTATTTACACCCTTTGCCTATTGCATATTCAATGACAATCGAACTTAAAAAGTAAACTGCAGTCTCACGTCGGACCTGACAAACACACTTCTTCCCGCAGCTACAGACACCGATTAATCCTTTCTTCTTTCAAGTCTTTTAACCGAATTGCATAGCTTTTATCGCGGGCCTACTAGGCCAGCGCGGCGACCGAATGAAGAAATTTCTTAACGAAAATTAATGATTTTTAACTGATAATTACGTCCAAACGAGTACTGCTTACGATTTGAAAAAAATATATGTTAAACAACAACATTTTCTTAATATTCTTGGCTTTGAATATTTTAGATTTTGTTTATATTACATAGTGTAATTAATTTGTGAAATTAGGTCTAACCGAACACAAAAACGACTACTACGCAAATACTATCTGGCGTATCATTATGAAACCTGCACCATTTTAAAGATAATTTAATTATCTATCTTTTTATCCACGAATTTTTTCGAATTATCCGTTCGAATCGAATAAAAAATTCGTGCGCGGCGCTCTATCGGAAGACGTTTAAATTATTCCGAATCATTTGCTTCCGCAGCCGCAAATGATTCGGAATAATGTCAACGTTTTCCGATAGAGCGCAGTTATCTGATATCAGAAAAAATAAAATAAATAAAATAAATAAATAACTATAATTGCATCAGTTGTTAAAAATGCTATGCAATAGCTTTACTGCGGCAGTCCCCGAGTGCCACACGTACTTTTGTATACTACTTTGCCACTTGTCAAGGTCAGTTTTAGCAGGATTCTCTGACATTTACATCAGCGTCTGATTTTACTAGTTTCGGTTTTGATTGATTTTAGAATATTTGGACGCGAAATGACGGCCAGAAAACCAGTCAGTTCGCAATGAAAAGAAATTATTTAAAAGGCGGCGACGGTTGGCTCGCGCTCGCATACGCTGCTGTGACGCTGCCTTGCCAGCATCGAGTAAGCATAATAAAGGTAACCGTGAAGATTTGACATTGATTTGAGTCAATCGGCGCCGATCGCCTGCTCCGCGAAAAAAATACGGGTGTCAGTGTTAAAAAGTTACTCAGATCTTTGAGCGCAATTGTTTATTTTTTGCCCGAATTATTGGGAATGATAATAGTGAGTATTTTCATTTTATTTATTATGAATATTATGTACAGTTTTCATAAATGTTTAGTACTGATGAAGTTCCTTGTAAAGAATTCCGAAATAGTTTTCTGCTTTCTTTTCCGTGTTTCGCAATGCGTTAAGTTTTTTATTATATGCAGGCGAAATAGCACCATTTATTATGCACTTGCGTGAAATATTCAAAATTATTTAGGTTTATATAAAGTGGCTTACAAAATTGCGATTAATATAAATTCCGCAAGCGATAATACGACAAAAAGGATATTGATATTTATGTCATTATGAATATTTTACTTCCGAAAAAGAGCAATCGGAAATCTATTCACATTATATATATATATATATATATATATATATATATATATATATATATATATATATATATATATATATATATATATATATATATATATATATATATATATATATATATATATATATATATATATATATATATATATATATATATATATTTGATAGTTTTTTTGTGTATATTCTTTATAGAATTGATTAGAGGGATGATTATGAAGAAAATAATAATAAAAGCCACTTACATACATAGTACATAGTGGAGAAAGGGATCCCTTGTTTGAATTAGGGATTGCTTTATATTTAAACGAGATTGGTTGGTTGTCTTTGACTTGCGAACAGAGATGTAGGTTTACAAGGCCTTTTTAATCTAGAAACACTCACCCTTCAAACAACCAATCTCTAAACTAAGCAACCATCCTTCCTAAATAATAAAATCACTCGATTAGATCTTAGTTCGAGCAAAAAAACAATGAAATACTTGTTTTTTGTCGGCTTATGCCGTCTTCTTAATAACTAGATGACAGGTGACAGGTGGAAAAATTTAAAATTTCGAATTTTCTTTTTTATTTTCAAAAAGTGGTTATAAAGAAGCTGCGATCAAAAGTAGTCAGCCAAACCTTAAAATTAATAGCGTGATATGCCCTTATCTATATGAAAGGAAGCACTCAGCTCTTTCCAATTATTTGGAAAGTTTATATTAACCTAAATGTTGTATTTACAGTGAATAAAAAGTAAATATGTAAAAAGTAAATTTTTAAAAAATATTTGATAGTTTTTTGTGTATATTCTTTATAGAATTGATTAGAGGGATGATTATGAAGAAAATAATAATAAAAACCACTTACATACATAGTACATAGTGGTGAAAGGGGTCCCTTGTTTGAATTAGGGATTGCTTTATATTTAAACGAGATTGGTTGGTTGTCTTTGACTTGCGAACAGAGATGTAGGTTTACAAGGCCTTTTAATCTAGAAACACTCACCCTTCAAACAACCAATCTCTAAACTAAGCAACCATCCTTCCTAAATAATAAAATCACTCGATTAGATCTTAGTTAAATATAAATCTCGTTTAAATATAATAGCGAACGATAAAGGGATCCCATTAAACCTACATTGCACTGTCGAAAGTGCTGCTCATCCAGGCATACATCTCATTTAAAATAAGCATTTCCCAATCCAGTCCGGGAAAACCTTCCAGCTATGTAAGTGGCTTTTATTATTTTTATTTTTTCATCAAAGTGTCATCCTTTAAACGAATTCTTAAACAAAGAAATTTTACAAAAAACCAATCAAATATTAACAATATTATACAATTTTATCTTATTAAATAAAACGAGCCATTAAATCGAAATAAAAATAAAAAACCTCCATATGCTCAATGAAATGAAAGAAGACACTTCAATCTTAATTTCTGGCAGAGAAGTTTATAATAAAGATTGTATAATATAATATAATTTTAAATGTTGGTAGAATTCGAAATTTGAATTATTTCGTAATGTCACTTTCGTAGGTTTACCCTATTTTGATAACATTATACAATCTTTATTATAAACTTCTCTGCCAGAAATTAAGATTGAAGTGTCTCCTTTCATTTCATTGAGCATATGGAGGTTTTTTTATTTTTATTTCGATTTAATGCCTTGTTGATAACAAACTCAGCTAATTGTATCATATTTTAAATGTTGGTAGCATTCGAAATTTGAATTATTTCGTAATGTGAACGTAGATACTTCAATCTTAATTTCTGGCAGAGAAGTTTATACTAAAGACTATATAATAATATCAAAATAAGGTAAACTTGTATAAAATTGTATAACATTAGCAAATGTATAAAGAAACATGGTAAAAAAAACTGTATAATATTTTTATATTTGATAAGGTTTTGTAAATAATCCATTCATAGGATGATGATTCGCAGTAAAATAAAATTAGTAAACGCTACTTGAATAGCAGCGAAGGAAATCCCATCTTCTTTCATTTCATTGTGCATTGGAGGTTTTTTATTTTTATTTCGATTCAATGGCTCGTTGATAACTAACGCAGCTTAATAATGTCATATTTTAAATGTTGGAAACGTACGAAATTTTGAATTATTTCGAAACGTCATCCTCCATTTATGAAACGGCCTTTGCCGATGTGATCAAAGTGTTTTATTTTAGTTTTTTCGCTTTAATTAGCCTCAATTGGAGGCATTTTGTGTTGCAAAAAGGAAAAAGCTCGATTTTTGAGATATATGGATGATGAGTGATCGTTCGTCGACGGTAAAGGGACCCATAAACGAACATGCACAATCGAAAGTCGTGCACATCCGTAAGTATATCTCATTCAAACATAAGCGTTTCCCAATCCAAGCTGGGATTTCCTTCGCTGCTATTCAAGTAGCGTTTACTATTTTTTTTATATATATATATATATATATATATATATATATATATATATATATATATATATATATATATATATATATATATATATATATATATATATATATATATATATATATATATATATATATATATATATATATATAATGATGTCTTTATTTAAAATAAAATTAGTAAAAGCTACTTAAAAAGTAGCGAAGGAAATCCCAGCTTGTATTGGGAAATGCTTATGTTTGGGAAATGCTTATGAGATATACTTACGGATGTGCACGACTTTCGACGGTGTAAGTTTAAAGGTCCTTTTCAAACATAAGCATTTCCCAATACAAGCTGGGATTTCCTTCGCTACTTTTTAAGTAGCTTTTACTAATTTTATATATTATTATATTAATTATATATATATATATATATATATATATATATATATATATATATATATATATATATATATATATATATATATATATATATATATATATATATATATATATATATAAATATATATATATATATATATATATATATATATATATATATATATATATATATATATATATATATATATATATATATATATATATATATATATATATATATATATATATATATATATATATATATATATATATATATATATATATATATATATATATGTATATATATATATATATATATATATATATATATATATATATATATATATATATATATATATATATATATATATATATATATATATATATATATATATATATATATATATATATATATATATATATATATATATATATATATTTATATATATATATATATATATATATATATATATATATATATATATATATATATATATATATATATATATATATATATATATATATATATATATATATATATATATATATATATATATATATATATATATATATATATATATATATATATATATATATATGTATGTATATATATATATATATATATATATATATATATATATATATATATATATATATATATATATATATATATATATATATATATATATATATACATATATATATATATATATATATATATATATATATATATATATATATATATATATATATATATATATATATATATATATATATATATATATATATATATATATATATATATATATATATATATATATATATATATGTATATATATATATAATGACTAAAATACATAGGGTAGGCTCCGAATAACATATAAAATTGAATATTATTAACGAAAATAGATGGGTATGAAGATAATTAATTTAGTTATGTAGGTAGGTATACGTATGTCGCTCGGAATAAAATATAAACTGAATAGGATTAACCAATATAGATAGATGGGTAGAATATGGTTGGTATGCATTATCGCTCGGAATGAAATATAAAACTGAATAGGATTAACAAATATAGATAGGTAGGTAGAATATGGAATTACTAGGAAGTAGGTAGAATATGGCGTTAAACGAACCAAAATAATATACTTTGCCTATTTCGAGTCGATTCTTCGTTACGCGATTCCCTTCTAGTTACAGTGTACAGTAGGTTTAAGGCAACATATTTTCTCTCTCCAAAAACGAGCCATAAGAATATTGATAAACCTTAACCATAATGAATCATGTCGTGGTCACTTCAAAAATTTCAGTATTCTAACGCTACCATCACTATACATATTTGAATGCATAAAGTTAATATTAAAAAAACATAGGAAAGATGAAGACCCAAAAAGAAATTGACTAGCATTTCACCAGATGTAGGCACAATTTAGCATTACCCCGTCTATCTCTGGAATTATTCAAAAGGGATCCAAATTACGTTGGAATAGCGTGTTACAATAAACTGCCTGAGAATATTAAAATTATATGTAGAAACGGAAAAATGGAAAAATAGACCAATTTAAATCGAAATTAAAAGGCTACCTTATTGCGAGAGAATTATATAATATAAACGAATTATAATTAGATGACTGACAATTTCCATCTCGATTTTATTTATTTAACTTGACATTTGTACCATTTTATTGATTATTATATTATTACAATTATTTCTAATTGTCTCCCATAATCAATTTTATTTCTTATTTATAGGACCATTTAATTTTTATATTATAATTTCATGACTAACTGTTGTTATAAATATCTAATATAACTCAACTAAAGGTGAGTCTCTAATGAAATATTTAGTATACATTTTAAAGTTATTTTAACATTAAGCGGCTATATAAAGTGTCTAAACAACTATGTACCTATAGGTTTTTGAAGACAATAAATGCGATTTGATTGATTGATTGACTTAGGTAGATATGCATATATCGCACGGAATAAAATATAAAACTGAATAGGATTAACCAATATAGATAGGTGGGTAGAATATGAAATTACTTAGGTAGGTATGCATATATCACTCGAAATAAAATATAAAACTGAATAAGATTAACCAATATAGATAGGTGGGTAGAATATGGAATTACTTAGGTAGGTATTTATGTATATCTCGGAATAAAATATAAAATTAACTAGAATTAAATTATACTTTCTATGGTTATAGGATCATGGAGCATCGACTCAGCTGCTTGGTAGTCGCGTTGGCGTTTTTTCTGAAATGTTCTGGGGAGGGCGTGAACAGTGCGGAAGTGTTGCAAGAGCCGAGGCTAGAACCGCCACGGGAGGCCGGCTACTTCGGCTGGGAGGACTACGCCGTCTTGGGCACTATGCTGATAGTGTCTTGTGTGATTGGAGTGATCTACGGATACTGCGGAGACAGTCAAACCACCAGTGATGACTTCCTCTTGGGCGGTTCCAGCATGGGGACATTTCCGACAGCTCTCAGTCTCGCAGCCAGGTAAGTCATGTTTCAACACTTGGTATTATGAATATATATGCAGCGTGTAGCACGATCCCTCCTACCCCCGCGCCACCCCGATTGAATGGTGAAGTGGCCCTTGGTGCTTAATTATGAGGTTGTCCAGCGGTGTCTACTGACGCAGTAGCACGTAACAGATAAAAAGCTTATCTCTGTCGGTATAAGATGATAGAAAACGGTTGTCACCTTCTTTCAATTTCCGCAAGTGGCTAAGTATTGATTTCATCTGAACGGTATGTCATATATATATATATATATATATATATATATATATATATATATATATATATATATATATATATATATATATATATATATATATATATATATATATATATATATATATATATATATAATATATATATATATATATATATATATATATATATATATATATATATATATATATATATATATATATATATATATATATATATATATATATATTATATATATATATATATATATATATATATATATATATATATATATATATATATATATATATATATATATATATATATATATATATATATATATATATATATATATATATATATATATATATATATATATATATAAAGTTGGGGAATTAAAATATTGGCGTGTTATGCCCGGGGAGCATTTTGCCCAATGATCCCATTTGATTAGATAAATGATTTCTACTGAAAATATTTTTGCGAAATATCCACTATGGAGTTGTATTATACTTTTTATTTATTGCATAAAAAATGTCACTGTTACCGAAACGTTTGACCTAATCGAACAATCTGATTGCCAAAACTCGTACGTACACAAAGAATTATGTAAACAACAAAAACCAGTAATAACTGGAATCGTAAAATTTGCAAATATCTTAAATGTTAAAAACAATACCTCCATGCTGAACGTGAGTTATAGAAAGCAACTTCATATTGCTTTATATGTTTTCAAGGTAGAACGATTTAAGTCAAGAAATCTCGTTACCTTTATACGTTGATGAGCCGGTTTCGTCGCCTATTCTACTAGAGCCCATGAGCACATGTCGGTCATACCTAAATATAAAGCCACCAGCTTTCAAGGAAGCCTCTCCTACTGTTCGGCGATTGCATTGAATCGATTGGAAGCGTCAATGAGATCAAAGTCATTGTTTAATTTCTCGACCCAATTTCGAGACATATGATTTAAAAGTGATCTGGAACGAGTGTATCTAATAGGTTTATTATAGATCTGGAACGAGTGTATCTAGAGTGTATATTTATTTATGTTTTCTTTCGTTACTTTGTTTAATAAATTAATTATAGGTTACGTCGTGAATACGACACCTATATCACCTGAGGATATCCCGATTTACAGCGTTTGTAATCTGTCTATGTGTAGTCTTTGTCAAAATTTCTAATATGTAAAAAAAAATACATATGGCACTCGGGGACTGCCGCGGTAAAGCTATTGCATAGCATTTTTAACAACGTATGCAATTATAATTATTTATTTATTTTATTTTTTCTTATATCAGATAACTGCGCTCTATTGGAAAACGTTGAAATTATTCCGAATCATTTGCGGCTGCGAAAGCAAATGATTCGGAATAATTTAAACGTCTTCCGATAGAGCGCCGCGCACGAATTTTTTATTCGATTCGAACGGATAATTCGAAAAAAATCGTGGATAAAAAGATAGATAATTAAATTATCTTTTAAATGGTGCAGGTTTCATAATGATACGCCAGATAGTATTTGCGTAGTAGTCGTTTTTGTGTTCGG
>OX155980.1:49567092-49671092 GCA_944548615.1 Micropterix aruncella
ACAATTAGTTGATTATGATTAAAATAAATTAATAATATTATATTAAATAATTAGATTTACAATTTTATATGTGCATAATAAGGAACCTTTTCAGATTACTTAATTTATTGGTTATTTATTGTTTATGTATTTATAGATTTCTTTATTTAACTTTTCATATTTTTTATGTATATATTATTATTACTTATTTATTTATATATTTAACTTTTTTTTTTAAGAATGATTGAATGATCGGAATGAATGAATGAAAAAAAATAACAATAAAGTCACAATATCTTAAATACTATCACCCCAGAACAGATATGCAATCTAGTGGGGTGATAAAATCTACACAAACGTCATCTTATCTGCTTCGCAAAAAAAAATCTGTAAACAATATTATTATTTATACCTATTCTTGTTTTTTTTTGCCAAAATCCTTTTTTTTGTATTAGATTACTTATTTTTTTAAAAAAATAATAATGTTACCTACATAAGAAATGACATTATGAATCTACTACACATTTTTGAAATGAAACCGTTTTTTTTTGTTCAAGTTTTATTAGGGTTTACTTAAGAGTTAAGGCATGTAGTAAACATTAATAATAGGCAGATATTTATCTAAAAAACATACCATTTGTAACATATCAGTTGAAAGCCAATTTCTTAAATCATTTTGGATCGGTCAGCTTTTAAAAATAATCTCGCAGTTGCTACTAAAAGTACTTGGAAGGACAGATATTTTTGTGCAGTTTTCTTTCGAGTAGTGACAATTATTGTACTAATATTGCTGTGAGTCAGGGTTTTGTGAAAGATTGAGTTTGAGCAAATTAGACTCTTAATAAGTCTTAGTTTTGAGCTATCAATATTGGACAAAGGCTTCTGAGTATCTGCCGTCTCAATCATTTCCCCGCTAGCACTCCAGATACCATCGCCTAGTAATTAAGAGAAAAATATCTTTACTGAGAAAAATATAACGCTGCAATACGCGGAAATACGCATATTTCAAAAGGGATTACGTATATAACATGTACTGTGGTTCTTACGTATGTATCAACATGACGCGTAACGGTGGAGATACCATGTCACTGGTATGGTAACTACACCGCACACTCATTATGGCTCACAGCGAGATCTTGCTTTTACCATGACAGCATGTTATTACATACGTAAGATTATAGTTAGTTACAAGAATCATGTTGGAGCTACATTACACCGTTATTTTCGTATTACCCGTAATATTGCTTTTTCTACCGTCTTGCCCTCCAACGTTATTCCTTCGTTTACCTTCTATCGGTAATCGCTAATTAATCAGGTAAACACCCATAATTGATGATTAATCTTAATCGGTTATATCCTTAATTTTTATATATAAATTAGGGTATTACAGTTGTATGTAATACAACGAACTCCTCGACTAGCACGCCGAGCATCGCACGATGCGTCCGTGACGCCCGCGCCGATCAACACGAATCAACTCCTGCTTGGCTGCCGGTGCTTAATTGCCCAGGAGGCCAATGGTAATTAATTGGACGCCGAAGAAAATCCCTGATAAAAACACCATACTCCATATCCGTCATTGTCCGAGAGGCCACTGCATAATTATAGACTATGCCCTTACCGTAGGCGCGGAAATCCTACCGTACCAGGGTTTGGAGATGAGAAGGGGGCCTCTTTTTTTGGAGGGGGCACCTTCGTAAGAGTCATTGCTCTATATGTGTCATATTGAAAACCACATTCCAAAAAAGAGCAGCTCTTACAAACAGACACCTTATATCAATGAATATAAGTAATAGAGTTCTACATATAATATAAGTAATAGCATTCTTTAGATCTTGTTTTAATTTATTCATATCTCCTTTTGGTCTACTTTGCAATATTTCGGGTGCGAGCTGACCATTATTCACGGCCCTGAATATCTTGCACATGGTCTGTGATTTTCATTCAGTAGGTAGCGACTCCTAGAGGAGGGAGGGGGGGGGGATGAGACCCCAGGGGGTTGCAGGCTATCTGAAAATAAATATCGACAATATTACAAAATCTTTGTTTATATAAAATGCAAATATTTACAGCTTCGAAAGAAAAACATATTTATTGTGTGTTTTGGTATTGCTTTTACGAAACTTTATGTTGATCTAAGATAAAAACTGTTTGGTAACAGCGTCGAGAGTGAAAAATAGCTTAAATTAATGTGGTTTTCACAATTTTTTTTACAAAAACTTTTTGCTTATTGGATGCTTACAGTTACTACAGCTGTGGAAGAGGAAACAGTCTAAGGGAAGTCGCGAAGGATTTTTAATATTTTTACCAAAAAAGGGGGGTTGCGATTTAAAAAGGTTGAAAATCTTTTCTCTAAGTCGACTGTTGTTGCTGAAAGGTTAGGTTAGGTCAGGTTACGATGTTTTCAAACACAAACTGTTTCTTGGCAAAATCTTCAGTCTAGTTCAGTCAAGAGGCCGTCAATAAAAGAGATCTCTTACGCATATTTACATAATTATCTCTTTTCTATTTACATGGAATAATAGATACTTTAATGCATGCCCGCTGGTGTGGGTAAGTTAAGTTAACCGCAGCAGATGCCGATGGCAATGGCTGGATGTATGATAAGTACAACTAAATATGTCATTAATTATTATTTATTCCGAAATCCTGAAGGCAGAATGTTATATTTAAACCTTTTTTATCATTCTAATGAGGTTCATTTTTTATACATGCTTTTCACTGCTTTATAGCCTGCAAAGTAGAAATGCATGGTGACGTCGATCTTAGCGGGATGATGCAGGTGATAACATCTGAAGATTTTATCTGAAAAATAAGACAACCTCCGACAGTAACAGCTTTGTCCAGGGTTTTTTATGGTATTATCCACGGTTCCAGATTTCTATATGAGATTATATTTTGAGAAAAATGATATTAGTCATTTAGAGATCCGACCCACGAAATTAAAGTGCTTACCTGTGCCCACCCTATCTTTGAAAGGCCCATGACCCCTTAACCTTACCCGAAGCACACTTTGTGAAGACATGATGCAAGAAGCGATGAGATATTAAATCGCAGCAGAAAAATCCACTTGTAATTAATTTTGTCCAATTGGACGTATTTATTTTTTTGTGTTTCTTATTTCCTACTACGGCTGTGACATCGCAAGTCATGAATCGGCCTTTCTTATTTCCTCCTACGGCCATCTCAAGGCATAAATAGAAAGGTTTATATATTTTATTGTATGTTGTGTTTCGAAGACAAACACACACTAATTAAACACTAAAATGATAAGTAAATAATTGAACTTTGATGTAACCACTAATAACACGTAAAAAACAAAAAATATTCAACATGGATGTCAAAAACCGAGCGATTTCTTGCAGAATATGCTACCTGGTGGAAAGTAGCCTTTCTTGTTATTTTCCTAAGTAATATGGAAATTGTGTTGTTGAACAATTGGTACGGTACAAAAAAGTTATATACGTTTATTTTTTCCGAAGTTTAAGTAATTTATTGAAAGTACAATGATACGGTTAAGGACTGCGAGGAAATCGTTTCTAACCTTAAATAAACAACGTTGGTATCCGAGAACGACAAAACTATACCATTTGATATTACGAATTTAATATATTTTTTGTAGACAGCCTAATTTATTCGTAACAAAAACTGAAGTTGTTAGTTCAACATACGGAACTACTCATTGCGGAGTGTTGATCTTGTTAAAATCTTTTTTTCTAAATAACCTGTCGAGTTTGCCAAAGTAAACAAAGATTGGATAGTACTTAGTTTGAGTTATGCTAGTTGTTACTAAAAAGTTAAACTACATAAATGCGGTTTATGAGATTGATTCTTTCGTATAGCTCCAAGTCAATTTAATGTATGCAAATTTTATTCCACGTGCTTTGTTTTTTTATCCGACATATCATTTTATTATGCAAGAATATTTGTCTTCAAATTCAGGGCGAAAGATAATGTTCCAAGAGCTAGCGTCGGAAGTCGCGTAATTTTATGATAAAAATGCTTACCATATATATGTTCTTGGACGTTCCAGGACCATAGAAGTGGCAGTCTGTGATAGCTACTGGGAGAGATATAATGGCTAAGCAATAATTTAGATATCTTGAAAATCGATTTTTATGTACGAGTATGTTCAAATGTGTGATTTGTAAAAATAAAAAAAATAAAAATTTTTGAAAAATAATACGAGTCACCGCACAGCTGCTTCTCAAGAACTAGGTAATTTTTACTATTGAAGCCCTAAGAGTTTAAAATAAAATGGATGGGTAGTATCTACACACTATCGCATTACGCTACCGTCTTTTTTTTGTGTGGAAACGGTTTTAATGGAGCACAACTTTTCACACGGCGATCTATTTTTTTCTGCTCAGCTCACATATTATAATATCTTAAGATCTACACGACGACGCAAACATCACTAGTGTAACCCTTTCCGTTACGGAATTATTGATTAATTCTTTGGTTGCTCGGAGTTAAAGAGCTTTGGTCTTTATATCAGGACCACCCCCCCCCCCTCTAAGCTCGATGACGAAGGCACACAAACTCGCAAGTGGTATAGGTGCACTAAGCAATGGACGATGGTCTATTTTATAGAATATACATACACTTCACTTCGCACCTCAAGCCTGGGACCACAAGATATACTTCAATATTTGCGAACAACAAAATGTTATATCTCTAAATTTGACCCTAAAAAGGATGTTTTTACGTCTAAAACTCATTTTCAAGATGTCTAAATAATACATTTACTATTAATTTTGTGATTTTTAGCTTCATTTACCGATAATATATTTTTTGACTTTTATTCGATTTTAGTTATTTTAAGATTTTAACATGTCTAACTCCCGATTCTTGGTGAACGCATCCGCTCCTGGTAGTCAGTTTAATGTTTATATTTGTTCCGCGGCATGCAGGAACATACATAGGACAGGTATTTTTGACATAAAATTATGAGACTTTTTGACCCTCGCCTCTTAGACTATATCATTTATTGTGCTTAATATTTTATCGTTCTATTATCATAGGCCTGAGCGATTTAAACATATTTAATCTCCGTTGAATGAATTTAATCAGAGCACGTTGGCATCGATTCAATTCAATAACTCTTTATTTGATAAATTATACAGAGGCTTATCACCACGTCGGCGATATCTTAGAGTCAACCAATGGTTACGATGGGGATAATTGTCGACTAACATCTAAAGATAATTTAGTTTATATTTTATTAAAAAATGAGATAAACAAACTTTTAATTACAGAAGATTTTATATCAGAACAGGTAGTCGGACCTAAAATCACAAGTTACGTCATATTTTAGAAGAACAGATCATTTGACATGAAAAACTGAGCTGATTTTTTTTTGTTAGGCCTCAGTTACTGAGAAAAAAATATATCTTTAAGTTGTATTAAAAATTCTTTTACCTCGGTAACCGAAGCCTAAATCAAAAAAGTTGCACATCGATTGAGATTAATTCGTTTTAGAAGTCGATGAGAAAAGATGAATATCAACATATTGATATAAAATTTATAATCCTTTATAACTTATATATTTTAAGTCAGTTTCTACTGGCGTTTTTCCAGAGTTCTATCATTCTATTATTAATCACACGACAAACCTAAAATCAATTTATATAATATTTTTTTAATTTATTGGTCCTAACAACTTCATCTTTCGACATTTTATATTAATTTTATTTCTATGGTCACGCTATTTCGTTTTTTTTAATGAATAAATTATTAATAATAATGATAAAGATTAATATAAACCAGTTAGATCATTACCTACATTCGAAACAGGTTTAGGATCACTTGTTATATGCTCGTTTTTGGCATGTTAAACATGTCTTATGTCCACAGAAAAACGAATTGCCAAAAAAAAATACCTAACTTGTTGACTATATAGATTACATTAGTACTTCACTTGATAAACGAATACAAGTAGATGTTATATAAAGTTTAGATTGTACATTGCTGTAGATCGTGTCCGCCATGCAAGGTTGTTGTAATTGCTGACCCTGGAGTGAATGGCGAAGACTTTGATGGTCGAAGACTAGCAATCTTCCAGTTCCGCCACAGCCCGACAGAAGCCTTCTTCACACGACGAAGGCACTTGCCGTTGCAAGTCAGTGGGTCTTTGTTATGTCTACCAGATTTGGATGGATTTCTCCGCCATCTAGTCAAGTTCCAGATTCAAAGCAGCTTACGTGGCCTCTACCTATTGTAACGGCATATTTTTCGCGGCCCTTGGCACCCTATGCCCGTCATGCCACCTATCGGATGGCCAATGGGCCGTTTCTAAGGATAAGTAACAGTATGTCACTTTCTACACCCGCTTCTTAGTAAACGTACGTCTCCAGACTCCCCCAGTAATTCGCCGGCTATATATTGAGTTGTCAACTACAACAGGCGAGCCCGTCACCACAGGACGTTTTAACGATTAGTCGTTCTATCGACCTGCAGTGAGCGTAGAAGACTTTGGACATAACAATCCGACGTCTAGCTACGCCACAACCCGTAAGAGTCCAACGCCTTACCGCGAGATAGCCAGGAATACACCCGGCGGCTCGAGACACTCGCGCCCTTACTTCCAATTGTGACCAGATTTCTCCGGTCTCTCGATTGGTTCCGATTTCGAGGTTCCTTGCGCGGTCCTCTTCCTTACGAAGCGGTGAAACGGTGTATACCGAATCTATCGCGGACCAAGGCGTCCTTTGCTCGGCTCTGAACCGGGATCGGATGGCCAATGGTCATTTCAAGAGCAGTCGCCGTAAGGTACGCAACCGCCCCCGCTCTATAGGAAACAATACAGTTTCCAGACTCCCCCGACTGTTAGTCGGAGTGCACAATCGATTGGCTTGCGCCGCACGGTGCGCAGACCGTCCAGGAGCGCCAGAGGTTTGATTCCCAGGGGAAACTGGATTCGCCCCCCAGAGTCCTACCCAGGTTCGCACCCCATGCGTGGAGGCTGTCGGATGGGTGTTGACCCGTGAGTGTGACCGACCCTGAACACATGGGTCATCGTGGCCAACTCATCATGGGCCCGTTAGCTCCCAAAGGGACGCCGGCTGAGCGGACTTAGCTATTGCCCGGAGTACCTATATAATCGCCCAAGTGCTGCCTGTGGCAGTTTCCCTGGCGCACTGCAGATCTCACCTGCCTACAACTGCAAGCGGAATTCCCTGCCTGATCAGGGTAGTACCACTTCGAGAAGGTTACCAGACAGGAACTGAACCATGAGTTGGGCTAACCAAAGATGATTACAAACTGGCCATCACAAGCTGCAGATGATCAAAAGATGTATGGATCCATTTGACCCTCTAGATATATATATATATATATATATATATATATAAATATATATATATATATATATATATATATATATATATATATATATATATATATATATATATATATATATATATATATATATATATATATATATATATATATATATATATATATATATATATATATATATATATATATATATATATATATATATATATATATGTATATATATATATATATATATATATATATATATATATATATATATATATATATATATATATATATATATATATATATATATATATATATATATATATATATATATATATATATATATATATATATATATATATATATATATATATATATATATGTATATATATATATATAAATATACACTTTAGGGTTTTTGGTTAGTAAAAGGGATAGAGTTGAGTACCTTAGCCGAACGTTTCGGAGCCCGTGGCTCCTTCCTCAGCGGCGAGAAGAATACTGGCATCCGCTGCTGTCACCAACGGCTACCCGCTTTTCTTCTGTGGTACTGGGAGAATGGTGATTTGGCGGGATGATAATGTGAATTTAAATTAAAATGGTTTAATTTTGAATTAAAAAAAATTACATATTTTTTTAAATTTTATTAAAAATATATATATAAAATAGTTGTAGCGCATGTGTGTTAAAAGTGTTTGAACTACTTATGTGTGGGGAGGTGAGTGTGTGTGAGTATGTGTGTTGGATTGTGTGGGTGTGTGTATGCGATGAATATGTTAATTTTGTTTTGATATGTATTAATAATGGAACACTCAGTGTTGGACGTTTAGTCCGCACCCCTGGCAAGCTCCTAGTACCCATATATGTCCAAGTTCCCACGTTTTAAGTTTTATTTCCGGTGTATTTTCCGGGAATGCCCTAATAACTTTCACAGTGAAACACTCATCAAAGTTATTAGGGCATTCCCGGAAAATACACCGGAAATAAAATTTAAAACGTGGGAACTTGGACATATATGGGTACTAGGAGCTTGCCAGGGGTGCGGACTAAACGTCCAACACTGAGTGTTCCATTATTAATACAAATCAAAACAAAATTAACATATTCATCGCATACACACACCCACACAATCCAACACACATACTCACACACACTCACCTCCCCACACATATGTAGTTCAAACACTTTTAACACACATGCGCTACAACTATTTTATATATATATTTTTAATAAAATTTAAAAAAATATGTAATTTTTTTAAATTCAAAATTAAACCATTTTAATTTAAATTCACATTATCATCCCGCCAAAACACCATTCTCCCAGTACCACAGAAGAAAAGCGGGTAGCCGTTGGTGACAGCAGCGGATGCCAGTATTCTTCTCGCCGCTGAGGAAGGAGCCACGGGCTCCGAAACGTTCGGCTAAGGTACTCAACTCTATCCCTTTTACTGACCAAAAACCATAAAGTGTATAAAAATACAAAATTTTCAATAAAAATACGTGTGGCACTCGGGGACTGCCGCGGTAAAGCTATTGCATAGCATTTTTAACAACTTATGCAATTATAATTATTTATTTATTTTATTTTTTCTGATATCAGATAACTGCGCTCTATCGGAAAACGAAAAAAATCGAAAAAAATCGTAGATAAAAAGATAGATAATTAAATTATCTTTAAAATGGTGCAGGTTTCATAATATTACGCCAAATAGTATTTGCGTAGTAGTCGTTTTTGTGTTTTGGTTAGACCTAATTTCACAAATTAATTACACTATGTAATATAAAGAAAATCTAAAATATTTTAAGCTAAGAATATTAGGAAAATGTTCTTGTTTAACATATATTTTTTTCGAATCGTAAGCAGTACTCGTTTAGACGTAATTATCAGTTTAAAATCATTAATTTTCGTTAAGAAATTTCTTCATTCGGTCGCTGCGCTGGCCTAGGCCCGCGATAAAAGCTATGCAATAGCTTAAAAAAGTCTATATATATATATATATATATATATATATATATATATATATATATATATATATATATATATATATATATATATATATATATATATATATATATATATAGCTACAATCCTTCTTTATACGTAAACTCACTCAATTTCCTATTATTTCAGGGGAAATAACAAGACAAGACGAGCTACTTGACAGATGGAAGAATTTAAAATTTCGAATTTCGTTTTTTTATTTTCTAAAGGTGCGATATAAAGAAGCTGCGATCAATATTCAGCTGAAAACTTAAAACTAAAAGCGTGACATGCCCTCATATCAATGAAAGGAAGCAGTCAGCTCTTTCCTATTAGTTGGAAAGATTACCTTTAACCTAAATGGATTATTTACAATGAACGAAACATAAAATATGTAAAAATTCAATATTTTGAAATATTTGATAGTTTTGTGTATATATTCTTTTTAGAATTGATCAATAAGATGATTATAAAGTAAATAATTATAAAAGCCACTTACATCGTGACGAAGGATTCCCTTGATCGGATTCGGGAATGCTTTAGGTGTTAACGAGAATGATGAATGCCTCTCACTTGCGGAAAGAGGAGTAGGTTTAAGTTGGGCCCATTTTTCAACTAGTAAACGCTCACCCTTCATCCAATTATCTCAAAAATTAAGCTACAATCCTTCTTTATACGTAAACTCACTCAATTTCCTATTATTTCAGGGGAAATAACAAGACAAGACGAGCTACTTGACAGATGGAAGAATTTAAAATTTCGAATTTCGTTTTTTTATTTTCTAAAGGTGCGATATAAAGAAGCTGCGATCAATATTCAGCTGAAAACTTAAAACTAAAAGCGTGACATGCCCTCATATCAATGAAAGGAAGCAGTCAGCTCTTTCCTATTAGTTGGAAAGATTACCTTTAACCTAAATGGATTATTTACAATGAACGAAACATAAAATATGTAAAAATTCAATATTTTGAAATATTTGATAGTTTTGTGTATATATTCTTTTTAGAATTGATCAATAAGATGATTATAAAGTAAATAATTATAAATTGATCGCAGCTTCTTTATATCGCACCTTTAGAAAATAAAAAAACGAAATTCGAAATTTTAAATTCTTCCATCTGTCAAGTAGCTCGTCTTGTCTTGTTATTTCCCCTGAAATAATAGGAAATTGAGTGAGTTTACGTATAAAGAAGGATTGTAGCTTAATTTTTGAGATAATTGGATGAAGGGTGAGCGTTTACTAGTTGAAAAATGGGCCCAACTTAAACCTACTCCTCTTTCCGCAAGTGAGAGGCATTCATTATATATATATATATATATATATATATATATATATATATATATACATATATATATATATATATATATATATATATATATATATATATATATATATATATATATATATATATATATATATATATATATATATATATATATATATATATATAATATATATATATATATATATATATATATATATATATATATATATATATAGATATATATATATATATATATATATATATATATATATATATATATATATATATATATATATATATATATATATATATATATATATATATATATATATATATATATATATATATATATATATATATATATATATATATATATATATATATATATATATATATATATATATATATATATAATATTTGATTGGTTTTTTGTAAAATCTTGTTTTAAAGAATTCGTTTAAAGGATGACACTTTGATGAAAAAATAAAAATAATAAAAGCCACTTACATAGCTGGAAGGTTTTCCCGGACTGGACTGGGAAATGCTTATTGTTTAAACGAGATGTATTTTTGGATGAGTACCACTTTCGACGGTACACTGTAGGTTTAATGGGATCCCTTTATCGCTAGCGAACGATCACCCTTCATCCACATCTCAAAAACAAAGCGTATCCTTTTGCAAACCAAAATAAAATGTCTTTATTAAAGACAAATTTAAGCAAAAACAAAGAAAAAAATCACAATCAATCGTCTCTTAAATGCGGAATGACATTTCGAAAATTCGATTTGAAATTCGAATATATCCACTCTTTTAAAGGACGATATAAGATTGCTGGGCTCGCTATCAGCCAGCTATTAAATGAAAATAAAAATAAAATACTTCATTTGCTCGTTCCCATGAAATAAGATATAAATCGTAATTTCTGGTCGAGAAGTTTATACTTAAGGCTATATGATATTTACAAGAGTTCAAAACATAAGATAAAATTGTATAATATTGTTAATATTTGATTGGTTTTTTGTAATATCTTGTTTTAAAGAATTCGTTTAAAGGATGACACTTTGATGAAAAAATAAAAATAATAAAAGCCACTTACATAGCTGGAAGGTTTTCCCGGACTGGACTGGGAAATGCTTATTGTTTAAACGAGATGTATTTTTGGATGAGTACCACTTTCGACGGTACACTGTAGGTTTAATGGGATCCCTTTATCGCTAGCGAACGATCACCCTTCATCCACATCTCAAAACAAAGCGTATCCTTTTGCAAACCAAAATAAAATGTCTTTATTAAAGACAAATTTAAGCAAAAACAAAGAAAAAAATCACAATCAATCGTCTCTTAAATGCGGAATGACATTTCGAAAATTCGATTTGAAATTCGAATATATCCACTCTTTTAAAGGACGATATAAGATTGCTGGGCTCGCTATCAGCCAGCTATTAAATGAAAATAAAAATAAAATACTTCATTTGCTCGTTCCCATGAAATAAGATATAAATCGTAATTTCTGGTCGAGAAGTTTATACTTAAGGCTATATGATATTTACAAGAGTTCAAAACATAAAATAAAATTGTATAATATTGTTAATATTTGATTGGTTTTTTGTAAAATCTTGTTTTAAAGAATTCGTTTAAAGGATGACACTTTGATGAAAAAATAAAAATAATAAAAGCCACTTACATAGCTGGAAGGTTTTCCCGGACTGGACTGGGAAATGCTTATTGTTTAAACGAGATGTATTTTTGGATGAGTACCACTTTCGACGGTACACTGTAGGTTTAATGGGATCCCTTTATCGCTAGCGAACGATCACCCTTCATCCACATCTCAAATATATATATATATATATATATATATATATATATATATATATATATATATATATATATATATATATATATATATATATATATATATATATATATATATATATATATATATATATATATATATATATATATATATATATATATATATATATATATATATATATATATATATATATATATATATATATATATATATATATATATATATATATATATATATATATATATATATATATATATATATATATATATATATATATATAGTATAGTTCCCAGTTCCGCCCGAGGTATTCACCCGAATCCGCGATCTTCTGATCCCAACCGCCTCCGACTGCAGGACTACAGCCGTGGCAGAAGCTCACAGCGGCCCTAAAAGGGTAAGCCCCTCTTCGAGGAGGCTACTAGATAGGAGTTGAACCGTGAGTTGGGCAGGCCAAATGATATAGATTTTTGACCAACACTACCCAAGCTGCACGGAACTATTAGGAACCTTTGGGGTTGAATTTTGAAAAAGCTCGAAAGACATATTTTATTTTTTTTATTAGAGTAATCCTACAAAGTTACGAAAAAAGTAAAAAGCACGTCTAATATTTTTTATTCATATAAATTTTGGAAACCTGTTTCTCCCCTTTAAGGGTTAAATTTTAAATAAACATGAAACACCTGTCTGTTTATTGATTTATTAGAGTAATCTTACAAAATTTTCAATTAAAAGTCCATCTAATATCGTTTATCCATACAAACTTTTATTCCCCGTTTCACCCCTTTAAGTGCTGAATTCTGAAAAACATGAAATACCTCTGCTCATTTGTTTATAAGAGTAATCTTAGAAAGTTTCTAAGTAAAAAGTCCTTCTAATATCGTTTATTCATAGAAATTTTGAAACCACGTTTCACCATTTTAGGGGTTGTATTTTGAAATAACATGAAGCACCTATTTACATATTTCTTTATTAGAAATCTTACAAATCTTATCTATCTTTATCGTTTTTCCAATATCGTATAAAAAAGTCCATCCAATATCGTTCAACCAAAGAAATTTTTAAACCCCGTTTCACTCCTTTAGGGGTTGAATTTTTAAAAACTTGGTACATCTATTTGCATATTTATTTATTAATCTTACAAAGTTTCAAATTAAAAAGTCAGTCTATATCGTTTCTCCTCCAAATTCTAAACCCCCTTTTCACCCCTTTAAGGGTTGAATTTAAAAAAACCACGAAAGACGTATTTTCTTATTTTTTTATTAGAGTAATCCTACTAAGTTTCGAAATAAAAAGCACGTTTAATATTGTTTATTCATACAAACTTTAAAATCACCTGTATGCTTATTGATTTATTAGAGTAATCTTACAAAGTTTCGAAATAGAAAGTCCATCTAAAATCGTTTATCCATACAAACTTTAAAACCCCGTTTTACCCCTTTAGGGGTGGAATTTTGAAAAACCATTAAACACCTATTTGTTTATTTGTTTATTAGAGTAATCCCAAAAAAAATCGATTCAAAAAGTACATCTATATCGTTTTTCCATACACTACGTCCTAAAAGGAAGCTCTGTGCAAAATTTCAGCTTTCTAGGTCTAAGAGTTAGGGCTGGGCGTTGACGAGTCAGTCAGTGAATGAGTGAATCGGAACTTCTCTTTTTATATATGAGATTATCATATTAAATTGAAAATTTACATGTTGGTTCAATTCGAATAACAATTCATTTATTTTTATGGTAAGCATGACCTGATTCTACACCCTAGGTTGGCTCCCGACGAGGGAACTCCTTAACGGTCAACAGCACAGACACAACATTTTGTAATTGTATTCAATTACGACAGCTCGTTCTAAGTTTCACCATGGACTGCGGCACCCAGGGTTGGCTTCCAACGAGGGAACTCCTCGACGGTCAACAGCACATACATACCTTTTGCATACGCAATCAATTATGATAGCCCGTTCTAAGTATCACTATGACATGGCTGCTGCACGAGTCGGTCTTTCTTTTAGCTAAAATTTTGTAAGGGATAGAAAAGGGATGAAATGTTTTTTTGCGGTTTTCTTAATATCTCTTAATCCCTATGAAGTATTAGATCGATTTTACTCAAAATCAAATTCCCCATATAAATGCCTAGAAATGAAATTCAGGATTTTTCCCTAAAAATCTCTTGAAGGGAATAATCGGGATTGAAGTAATCAAAAAGGGTTAATAGTTTTTTCTTGCGGTTTTGTTAATTAAAATATCAGATCGGTTTTACTTATGGAAGTTTCCCTATATAAATGCCTAAAATATAAATTCAAAATGTTTCTCTAAAGATCTCTTTAAGGGAATTATCAGGGTTGAAGTTATCTTTACGAGCTAAAAAGTTTTTTTGCGGTTTTCTCAACATCTCTTAAGTCTAATTAAATATTAGGTCGGTTATAATCAAAAAAGTTTCCCAACATAATTGCCTAAAAATTAAATTCAGGATTTTTCCTTAAACATATATTTAAGGGAATAAACGGGGTTGAAGTGAGCAAATATATTTTTTATATTTTTTGCATTTTTAAGCTATTGCATAGCTTTTATCGCGGGCCTAGGCCCGCGATAAAAGCTATGCGCGCGACCGAATAAAGAAATTTCTTAACGAAAATTAATGATATTAAACTGATAATTACGTCTAAACGAGTACTGCTTACGATTCGAAAAGAAATATATGTTAAACAAGAATATTTTCCTAATATGCTTAGCTTTGAATATTTTAGATTTTGTTTATATTACATAGTGTAGTTAATTTGTGAAATTAGGTCTAACCGAACACAAAAACGACTACTACGCAAATACTATCTGGCGTATTAATATGAAACCTGCACCATTTTAAAGATAATTTAATTATCTATCTTTTTATCTACGATTTTTTTCGAATAATCCGTTTTTTTTGCTTTATCGAAACAAAAATTCGTGCGCGGCGCTCTATCGGACGACGTTTAAATTACCGCTACCGCAGCCGCAAATGATTCGGAATAATTTCAACGTTTTCCGATAGAGCGCAGTTATCTGATATCAGAAAAAATAAAAAATTAATAAAATAAATAATTTGCCACACGTATTTTTTTAATTATCTCCTAATCCCGGTTAAGTATAAGATCAGTTTTACTCAAAAAAGGTTCCCCATATAAATGCCTAGAAATTGAATTCAAGACTTTTCCCTCAAGATCTCTTGAAAGGAATAATCGAGGTTGAAGTGATCGAAAAGAGCTAGAATGGTTTTTTGCCATTTTCTCAATATCTCTTAAGTTCGATTGAATATCAGATCGTTTTATGAAAAAGGTCCCCCCAAATAAATGCCTAAAAATTGTAATAAAGATTTTTCCCTAAACATGTCTTGAAGGGAATAACCGTTGTTGAAGTGATCGAAAAATGTTTTTTATGTTTCCTAATAACTCTTAAGCCCGATTAATATCAGATCGGCTTTACTCAAACATGGTTCCTTACTTAAATACCTGCAAATAATATTTAGGGTTTTTATTTGAAAATCTCTTTAAGGGGAATAATCGGGAGTTAAAAAATACACAAAGTCAATCGGAAAAATATATAAAGTAAATAAAGAAGAATTAAATTTGGGGCAAATATTCGGCTTTTAAAATTAAGTAATAGTTATTTAGAGATTTATCGAAATTCGAGCCCTATAAGGGTTAAAACGGGAAAATCGGTTAAAAGCTAACAGGCATTTAGTGATTCTTCGAAATGCAATTCGAGAAAGGGTGAAAAAGGGGAAACAATATGTCAATAACCAGTTATGCTATAAAAGTGAAATTCGGGGAAATACATTTTTTTTAAATAATGATACACGTATTTCACGTCTTTTTTCAAAATTTAGGTCTGGCAGAATAAATAATCGGGAGTTGAAAAATGGAAAATATAACACATGATTTTTTTAAAAAATGGTAATATTTCTTATGCAATAAAAAATCCCGGTTTTCATTTTAAAAATCCTCATATAAATACCTACCAAATATTTTCAAGACTATCCAAAAGAACTCCCAAGGAGAAAAAAGAAAAATGTATCTTTAAACTATAAAAGTGAATCAGAGTTTTTTTTTAATAATGAGAAGGTATACTTCTTTTTTGGCCTCTCATTGTGAAACTTTCCCTCACGAATAACATGAGGGTCCCTTTTGAATGGTAATATTTTAGCTGGGCAATTATCCGAACTTCTACTCAAAATGGAATATGGAGAATATCACGATTGCGAGGGGAAACTGACCATCCCTGCAGGGCAAGGGCTGTAAGGATGATCCTCGCAGACCCTACAGCCAGAATATACTCTGATATCGTTGATATTAAGCAGAAATCTGTGAACTGGCTTTGCGAGCGAGCTATTCTGACCCCCCAAGAACAACAAGGCTGCAGCCATCAGAAACTTTACTTAAATCATTGGAAGGGGCAGAAATGAAGTAGGTCTGTAGACTCGGTGTTACAAATGAATGATGCGTCGCATCAATAAGTCCCAACGGTAGTTACTGTAGGCGGCAGGAATCGACTTGAGGGAGAACTGCTTCTCACATGGGCAGTTATAAGTGGCCTGCTCCACCAGAGTGAGCTCACCTAGTAGTCTGGTTATACTAGCACCGAGGGGAGAAACAGCAATATTTTCTACAAAGAGGTCACCAAGTAAACAATGATTTTTTTTTATTTATTTATCAGGTTTGTACAACCTAACATTAAAAGCACCGTAAAACCCTAAACCTGTCCGCTTAAGTTTTTATTATATGCCAAAACAACATTAAATTAATATAATTTGACCTTGAAATATAACTCTCAATACTTACTCGCAACTCTCATTTTACCTGAATTTAACGCTGTAGATAAGCTATATGTTTTAGGGTTCCGATCGAAATTATTAATTTACAACAATTACGCCCTTTAATGTACAAATAGTCTAATGCAGGGGTTCCCAAACTTATTGACGCTGCGACCCACTTTTTAAAATCACAATATTTTGCTACCCAGCGAGAACTTTTCAGAAAAGTTAATGAGTGGTTTGATGTAAGAAATAAACATTTCATTTGTAAGTATCATAAACAAGTCTTCATTTTGTAAGAAATTGTAATGTGCGACAACATAAAAAATAGATTTTTTTGCTAGAACACTTATCCATCGGATAATATCATCCATCGGATCATATTTATCAAATAGCGAAAACAAATGAATGCGATGTGTAAATGCCCACCGACAGGAACGGTGCGGCGCGCCACTCGATGGGCGAGTGAGCGCGTGCGGGCGCGCGGATGCGAGGGAAGCGCGGACGCTGCCGCCCGGCCGCGCGTGCGCCGGGGGCGAGCCAGACGAGGCTAGAGCGGCGCTGTCTCTTCGTGCTGCTATTTCATTTTCCCGCACTGTTGCAAGGTTGCAACTTTTATATTCTATTATTTTTAAGTGCTATCTATATTTTATTTATTTATTTTATTTTATTATATTGTCTGTAGGTATCCTAAATACACTTAGACTCATCAATCTATCTCGTCGTCTATCTGCCATATTATACCCGACGTTCATACATTGTGGAATCGGGTAACGACCCACACTTTGGGAACCGCTGTTCTAATAGATGGCATCTAATCTTTACGTATTATTTCTGTGATGTCATCACCTAGATTTTATTGGTTAAATGATGGCATTTTAAAATCAATCAGTCTTTTATAAATAAACATTCATTATCAATGTTATTATAGATTGTCAAATAAATCGCTGTTGGTTTCGCCGGACAATGGTATCAGCGCTACCTTCATGTTGCCGACGCAGAAGGATTGCAAAAACGTACTATGGCATTGAGTAATCATATTTGCTGTAGGGTATTCCCTATATAATCAATGGCAGTAGCAACAACCAATATGACAAGTTAATATATTAAAAAGATTAAAAAACTCGACTGCCATTACAGAAAGTGAACTATTGTATTTATAATTATCTTTTTTACGGTTTTTTATGAAATATTTGTGGTTTATGTATTTATCCACATAGAAAGATGTATATTTCCGGAATTTACTCAGTCAGACCTTTCATTTGACACTAAACACGATATATTTATATTAATTTATTGACTTTTGGACTTTTGAACATTTAGACAACTACTTACTTGTTATTTGGACAGTTAAGGTACCATATATCACTTAGGATGACATAATGATTCTAACAATACCACAAACTTTTATATCGGTTTAAGCGTTTAGAAGTTATGATGCAATAAATAAAGGAATACATACATAAATGAACCCTGATCACATTACACTCCTTTTTGTTGGGCAGTCGTCTAATAATATGACAATATTAGGTAATGTATAAATGTCGACAGTCCATACGTACACATACTCCACTATGTGAAATAATACAATTATTCAGGAGGAGCGTGTGATGAAAAATACCCTATATCAGTGTTTTTCAACCTTTTTATGATCGCGACCCCCTTTTTAGATAAAAAATATATAAAACCCTTACACGACCCCCCTTAGACTGTAACTTAGTTTTTTCGATCCCTTAGTCTCTTCCACAGCTGTAAGTGGAAGCATTATATAAATATATTTTTTGTAAAAACGATGGCGTAACCCACATTTATTTTAACTGTTTTTCACTTTCGAAGCTGTACTTACCTGTACTATTTTCGATTTTTATTTTTAGATAGCCTATGACCCCTCGGGAGTATTTGCGACCCCCTAGGGCAATGTTTTTCAACCTTTTTGAAATCGCGACCCCCTTTTTAGCAAAAAAAAAATCTCTTAGGCGACCCCCTTACACCGTAACCTAATTCTCTCGACCCCCTTAGTCTCTTAAACTACTGAAACTGTAAGTATTCAATAAATATTTTTTTTGATAAAGCAATAGCGAAATCCGCTTTAATATTAATTGTTTTTCATTTACAAAGCTGTGCTTACCTGTTTCCATCTTAGATCAAAATAAAGTTTTGTAAAATAAATAGCAAAAAATGACATAATTAATATGTTTCTCTTCCGAAACTGAAAATGCGTATTATATAATAAATATTGTGTAATGTTTTCGATTTACATTTTTAGATAGCCCCGGGAGTCTCTTCGCGACCCCCCAGGGGGTCGCGACCCACTGGTTGACAAACACTGCCCAATATAATCAATGCCAATATGCACAAGAATTGTGTGTTTTTATTACTTTTAATATATTCGCCTATTCGGCCGAGAGTGTGAACGTGGTGTTAGTTTTATAATGTACGAGTAGACAATCTTGAAGTGTGTCAATTGGGCATGCCAAACGATCGTTTTAGTGAGGCGAAGTGGTAGACGCGGTGACACATAATATTATGTACTGGTATAAATTAAAGAAACGAAGCGCCCCGCAATATTTAATAATTCCTCGGCGGCTACATAGAATACCGAAGTAAACGCGCGCACCGCGAGCGGCGTTGCGGCGTGCTCTTTGGATTTTTTCTTCTGTAGCTGCGAAGAATCAATGATTCAAACGAGAATCAAAACGAGAACGATCGAGTTTACACCGTCTTCATCTCGTTGGGTTCAGTTCGAACGCTTCACTTGACGCCGACGCGATATGCCGCGGGCGGTCGCCAACAGGTCGATCGCAATCGACCGCTCGTTTGTCGCCTCCATTATGATCGCTCACTAAAAGATCAAAAAATCATATAGATCCTTCCAAAATTGCCTAACATTTTCGTCGGGTACAATTGATGGCTAAAAACCGCTCTCGTACGAGTCAAAATATTTATGTTAGGCAAAGTCTCGTTACTACTCTTTACTGAACATACATAGGTAGTCAATATAACAAAGTATTACATTTTCATCGTGTCCAATTGATGGCTAAAAACCGTTCTCGGGCCTGTCAAAATATTTATGTGAGGGAAAGTCTCGTTACTACTCTTTACTCAACATACATAGTCAATATAGCAAAGTATTACATTTTCATCTTGTCCAATTGATGGCTAAAAACCGTTCTCGGGCCTGTCAAAATATTTATGTGAGGCAAGGTCTCGTTACTACTCTTTACTCAACATCCATAGATAGTCAATATAGCAAAGTATTACATTTTCATCGTGTCCAATTGATGGCTAAAAACCGCTCTCGTACGAGTCAAAATATTTATGTTAGGCAAAGTCTCGTTACTACTCTTTACTGAACATACATAGGTAGTCAATATAACAAAGTATTACATTTTCATCGTGTCCAATTGATGGCTAAAAACCGTTCTCGGGCCTGTCAAAATATTTATGTGAGGGAAAGTCTCGTTACTACTCTTTACTCAACATACATAGTCAATATAGCAAAGTATTACATTTTCATCTTGTCCAATTGATGGCTAAAAACCGTTCTCGGGCTGTCAAAATATTTATGTCAGGCAAGGTCTCGTTACTACTCTTTACTCAACATACATAGATAGTCAATATAGCAAAATATTACATTTTCATCGTGTCCAATTGATGGCTAAAAACCGTTCTCGGGCATGTCAACATATTTATGTGAGGCATAGTCTAGTTACTACTCTTTACTCAACATACATAGATAGTCAATATAGCAAAGTATTACATTTTTATAGTGTCCAATTGATGGCTAAAAACCGTTCTCGGGCATGTCAACATATTTATGTGAGGCAAAGTCTAGTTACTATTCTTTACTCAACATACATAGATAGTAAATATAGCAAAGTATTACATTTTCATCGTCTCCGATGGTGGCTTACATTTATGTGAGGCAATGTCACATATATTTATGTGAGGCAAAGTCTCGTTACTACTTTTTACTCAACATACATAGATAGTCAATATAGCAAAGTATTACATTTTCATTGTGTCCAATTGATGGCTAAAAACCGTTCTCGGAACTGTCAAAATATTTATGTGAAGCAAAGTCTCGTTACTATTCTTTACTCAACATACATAGGTAATCAATAATGTATTGGATTGCCATAATATAGTATTTAAGAAAATTACATTAATTTAATATAGTCAATTATTTGGAGCCTACTAAAATTTATTCAACATAAAATCTTATTACAAAACAGAATAAAGACGTATTAATTAGAATAGTCATAATATAATATAATAACCGACATCCATTCATTTTTAACATTTAGCGATCTCGTGTTAATTTTAATATAATATAATAGATATGAAAATACCTAGATTTGAAATTTCCATTTTAAATATAAATTGGTTGGCCGATTCCTTTCACTTCCCGCCTAACTCCTTTTCCTCTTTATGTTACCCAAAAACAACCAGATATTCTGTATAACCACATTGCATGCATCAGTTGCATGGTATATTTATCCGCTGATCGAAGGTATTTGAGGGGCTGTCATATGCGGTGGCATTGATAGATTTATTTTAACGACTGTCAAATTATTAAAATATTGTGTTATCTACTTCTTTTTCGCTTTTTGGGCTGAAATATCTCTATCAGTCTATCAATCTATCTCGTCTATCAGCAGTGGCGTACCGATGGAAAATAGCGCCAAGCAATGAAGTTGCGCTCATTCGCCTAACATCTTTATATAAAATATGTATAACATCTTTACATAAACAAAACCTGTTACCAAAACATTCTATGGGATTGAGCGAGCTAATACCCTATCTATATAATCAATGCTTTTGTCAACAGATTTTTGAGGTATTCCCCCGTTATAGCAGAAACGTGTCTGGTGCATACATATATAGTTTTTGGACAGTTACAAACAAACAAGAATACTAGAAAGCTAATAATTAAGAAAAATGTACTTTTTTATGCCCATGAGAAGAAAGTTTGGAAAGAAGAGGCGGAGGGAAAAGGAAAAGATCTGATTACCTACATCTGCAAGAGGTAGTGTTATTTAGGCCGAACTTAAGCAACACTAACTTTAAAGGATACTACAGAAGTTGAGTCATATATGTTTACAGGGAGACCGTTCCAAAGTCTCGTAACATGCACGCTAAATTTCAAAAAAATCTGTCCCGTGGGAAAACATTTTCAAAGAGCCCGGACAAGTTGCAGGCCTTAGGAAGATAATGGCTCGAAGAGTTCTAAAAGATAGGACGGTTAAGACGATGAGAGAACGCGAAAGTAGGTAAACATTGTTAGTAAACGTAGCGAAAGTAGGTAGACATTATAGACATATGGGCAGCTACTTCAAGAGCTCCTTAAATTTGGACACATGATCTTACATGCGCTGACTGAAGATGAATCATATGCAAATATTTTGCATACGTTTGAGTTTATTCAGCAGTTCTAGATTAGATCGAGGTAAGTCACATCTGGATAGTCCAGTATTGCCAAAATAAGTGATGCGCATGTACTTTTTGTGGTGTCCACGGGGAGGAATCGCTTAAGCACCTGTAAAAATTAAAAGTAAGCGAATATTTTGCGACTATCCTCGTTAACTTGTGGTTGCCAGGAGAGATGTTTATCGATATTGACGCCAGGATCATTAGCCGTATATTAGAGAGGAATAATTTTAAATTTGAGTATAATAGCCTGGCGTATTGCTGTATCTAATTTTGATAACTATGTAGAACCTCCAATCTATCAATTCAATTAATGCTATAATAGAAAACAAAAGCGTCTGCATCATGAGAATAATGCATCTAACATTGTTGTGAGTCATTTCTAAATATCTATAGTGGTAATTTTTATTTTTTTAAATCGACGGGTAGAACATAAAGAATTGGAAAGTCAAACCTGTTTATGCCTATTATTATAGCCAATCAAAAATCAGTTAATTCGAAGAGAAGAAACAAAAAGTTTGAAAATAGTTGGTCGTAATTAGCCAATCTCTAGAATAGCGACTTATTTTTTGTCAATTCATCATGACGAAATTTGGGGAAGTATATGATTTCATTTCGCTTTCAATTAATTGACGTATTTCATAAATGTCAATAGTCAATTCTCATAAATCTCGACGCAAGATGCATATTTTTATGCAGAGGCCCCGTGAACGTCTTGAGTGGTGCATTAAATCGGAAATTTTACTAAATACAATAAAACGTAAACAGTCGTTTATTTCAGTTTCTACAAAACATGATTCTACCTACCATCGAGACTTTGCAATCTGTAAAATACGCAAGGTGTAAAATACGCAAATTTATCGTAACATCGCCTAAAAATATTGACCGATCCATGTGGCGAAAATCAATGATTATGTGTTATTGGCTAATATTTAACTGTATATTTTTTATTTAATGCAAATTATTAAATAATATTTTTTTTCAATATTTTATTAGGTTTTAGTTTTATTTTATAATCGTTATTGTAGAAACCCCTAAAGGTTCAATCCTTTTACAAATAAATAGATATGGAAGGACTTTATATATTATATTATAAACCAGGACTTTTATATATTATAAACCATAAAAGTAAAACCGCTTTTTATAAAAACTATTTCAATAATTAAAAGCACAATTTTAAAAGGACTACAGTCTTGAGCACACCTTGTTAGTTGTGCTTTTATCTATGTTTGTAAGCAAAAATCAGGATTTAGGTTTGTCGATTTCCAGAAAGTTTCTCAGTTTGACTTTTGGGGATTCTGATATACGTGGTTTAATTATTAATTTAACAATTTAACATTGCATTGCTCGGGCAAGAAAACGACACAAGTCGATGAAACTGCCCTGGTGGTGGTATAAATAAGACAGCGGCCTTTGTACCCATCCATCACGTTGGAACAAATAAAAAAAGATTGAGGGAGGCGTACAAAAAGATAGGTGGCGATACTAATTCTTCCAGTTCTTCCCTTTATCTCCTCTTCCTATCCCAATTTCTTCTCCTCGGGCATTCATAGTTTTAAATACCATTAGTGGTCGGTATTTTATGCAGATGAACGTAGTAATATTTATTTCCACAATGCGTGCATGTACCACGGTAATTAGGTTAGTTGTAAGACATTGCCATGTGGCAATAAGCTCGTCTTTTTGCCACATGGCAAAAAGGCGAGCTTTTATCTTTGGTCATTCTTAATTTTAAATATAGTGCCTAGTTTGTATGACATTACATTACATTACATTTTAGTCGTGTCCAATTGACGGCTAAAAACTGCTCATGGACGTGTTAAAATAATTGTATTAGGTAGTAAGTCTAGTTACTACTCTTTACTGAACATACATAGGTTGTCAAGAATTTAACTACTAGATTGTCAAACTATAAATATGAATATAAATAATCAAAATAGAAGCCTAATATTTTAAAAGGCCAATAATTTGAAAAGATACGTAATAAAATTTTTCATCGTAATATTCAAATTGTCAGTAAAATGTTAAATAATCAAATTAAACCTACGCCATGCATTTAAAAACTAAAAGTACAAATATAGGACCAAATTAAATAACCAGATAATAAGGCTCTACTTTTTTAAGTCATGGGCACAATATTTGAAAAGTCACGGCCCTCAAATTCGGCCAGATCATAGAAAAGGTGCTCTATCAGCATCTCCTTGCTGTTTGTTGAAAATTTTATTCAACTAACAGTTACGCAGAATAACTTTTTTGTTTAATAATCTTCATTTCCACGTCGAGCGCACGTCATGGTAGGCTTAGTAGAAGTTAGTGCCACGGTCAATAATTTCACCTCTGGTATATATTTTTTTATTAATTTTATTAATTTAATTAAAATATATATATTATAAATATTGCTTTTTTTACAGTTTTGTAACGGCGATCGAGCTGCTCGGCAATCCAGCCGAGATGTACAACTACGGTGTGCAATTTTGGGTGATTTGTGCTGCTTTCGTGCTGGTGATTCCGCCAACCTCGTGGCTCTTCTTGCCGGTTTACATGCGGCTGCGCCTCACGTCCTCCTATGAATACCTGGAGTTGCGATTTGGTCGCATGGTCAGGTGCCTGGCCGCCGTGCTCTACCTGATCCAGACGGTGTTTTATGCCGCTGTGGCCGTGTACGCCCCGGCTCTGGCTCTCGCCGACGCAACGGGACTCAACGTGTACCTCGCCGTGTCGCTGATCTACGTGGTCTGCATTTTTTATGCTTCTCAGGTAATTTTTTTATTTATTTATTCACGACGACTGGAAAAATGTGTCGGAGGTTAGATACCACAAAGGAAAATAGTTAGACATGAATCATGTTTCATAACGTTAGCGAACGGTTTCGTGCAGCTTGGGTCATAATATACACTGTGTTTTCGAAACGGTCCAACCACCATTCAGCTCCTATTCAGTAGCATCCTTGCGTGGAAGACTACCCCGGATAGAACTCTTGCGTCTCAGGTCTCACGGCTCGTGGATCGGTTTCCCCTGGGGGATTGCCTCCTGGCGCTACTGAACGATTTGCTTGCGGCAATTGCCAATCGGTGGCGACAGCCAATCCGTATGTGCAGTCTGACTAATTACTGGAAATATACTGTTTCCTAAGCAGCGGGGATGAATGCTGACCTGTCGTCAAACCCTCTTGAAATGACCGATTGTCTACCCGATCCGACTTTAAAGCCGGGCAAAAGATGTCAATGGTCCGCGATAGATTCAAATTGAATCACCGCTGAATTTACGACAGTTAGAGGGCGCGCAAGCGACTTCGAACCCGTAATCAGTCGGGAGGTTGGAAGTATCCTGATGGTTAATTCCAGACGGAGATATCCTCCCAAAACTGGTAGTCGAGGCGAGGCTGCCCGCTGTTTACTTTTCCGGTGACTCGCCGTAAGGCGTTGGCCTCTGACGGGCTGTTGGCTTAGCTAGACGATAGATTTGTATTCGTCTCTAAGTCTTCTATGCTCACCTCACGGGAGATAATTCGATCACTATCGTTAAAACTTCCTGAGGTGACGGGTTCGCCCGTTGTAGTTGACACCTCTAGGTGGTGAAAGCAGCAGTGTTATTAACCTAGCACTGCTCTCTTCGGTGTCATTTAAGCGACTTAATGAAAAAATCCAAATAATTTATTTTCGTTATTTTCAGGGAGGTATGAAGGCAGTCATAATGACGGACACATTTCAAGCGGTCGTTCTCATCCTATCCTTGGCGCTCGTTCTTGGCGTAGGTATTATAAGAGAAGGAGGAATGGAGGCTGTTTGGGAGTATTCCCGCAACACCAATCGTCTTAATGCATTAAAGTGAGCATCAATTTCCGATTCCGTATTTCATTGCAATAAGATACATTCCATGTGCCACATAAATGTGCAACACCGACATTATAATAAGAATGTCTAATCACTACTCACTATAGTCTTTGCTGTTTCATTGCTTGTGGGCTGCCGGTTGCTTGCTTTAATGCTCCGCATCCTGAAGCGTTTCAGCAATGTGAAAGTCATGAGTTTGCTATGTCTCGGTATTGAGGGGAGGATGCTGCGGAAGCACCAAAACAACACATCGCTTAACAAAAATAAATGGTATAACTATAAATGTTATATAATAAATACTTAGATAAAATTGGAATAACAAATAGTGAGATAACAAATAAATTTAATTAGGCACAACTAAAATGTCATAAACAAAAATCCATCAGCAAAAAACTGATGACATGATTTGTCAAAAACTGTTGCTAGTGATCCTATTTTAATGCCATCTAACTAGGCTATAGCCTGATAACGACTATAGGCTACAGCCATTTCGAAACATTTTGAAATTTCAAATGTATCCACTATACAAGGTTGCTGGGCTCGTTATCAGCCAGCCATAAAATAAAAATAAAAAGGAATTGAATTGAATTGAAATCTTCATTCATTATAGAGAAGTTGTTGCTTAAGCTTAAATAAAGTTACATTTATTTAAGCTTAAATAAATAATATTTACAAGATTTCAACGTAAGATAAAATTGTATAATAATGTCAATATTTGATTAAGTTTTTTGTAAAACCTATTTAAAGAATTCGGTTATAGGATGACGCTTTTATTTGCAAATAAAAATATAAAAAGCTACTCTCATAGCTGCGAAGAAATTACCGGACTGGATTGTAAAATGCTTATGTTCAAACGAGTTGTAAGGATGTATGTATGTATGTATGTATATATGAATGGGCACACTTTCGTCTGCGCACTGTAGTTTTAATGGGCGTCCCTTTGCCACCGGTGGACAATCACCATTCATCCACATCTCATAAACCAAGCTTGTCCTTTTGCATATAAAAATGTCTTCTATAGAGATTAATTAAAGCGAAAAATAATCTCATTGATCAAATCGGCTAAAGCCGTTTATATAGTATCTTTATGTGAAACGAAATGAAAAACTATGTCTTTCTCTTTTTTATGTAACAAAAGTTCATGTAAGAATAGCAAGGCAGGATTTTGTCAAAGACTATCACAAAATTTAGTGTCTAAACTAATTAATTATGAATACACTAATTTATTATATAGGATATCATATAATCTGTCTTTACAATTTTTCAGTACTGACCCCGACCCGACCGTTCGGCATACACTGTGGTCGGTGACAATAGGAGGAACATTCTACTGGATGGGAATGTTTTGTGCTAATCAGGCAACTATACAGAAATATTTAGCAGTGGAGAAATTGAGTCAAGCGAGAATAGCCCTTGTGGTTTCCAGCGTTGGGCTCATTTTGATTTACACCACCAACTTCCTCACCGGCATGGTAAGGCAATGTTTCGTGTAAACTTGGATATGTATGTATAGGAAAGAGGTGTTTGACTGTTAAAAACCCGATTGTGTTTATTTATCTTTGTCGTACCGAATATATCTTTATCGTACCGAACATATTTCTGGAAGAAACACCAAAATTTTACTGATTTTTTTAATGGTGTCTGGCTCCTAATGTACAAAACTTCGGGGGGCAATTCTGCAAGTTGAAAATCATTTAGGCAGGAATGCTTTTCCTCTGTAACAGGATTGGATTATTAACCTAAAGCCTAATATTGGTATTGTAGCTGAATCGGGAATTAGAGTGAAAGGGAATAGAATAATATTGTCCCTTTCGTAAGCTTCAGAGCAGGTATCTAGCTGTAGATATGGTGTATGTTTGTATCGCTATTTTGTTCAGCGTCACCTTATTCCAGACAACTTATTTCTAATTGTTTGATTTTTATATCATTCGGCAAGAGTTTTATTATATCTTGCTAGTTTTTCTCATTCATTTATTAGTATATCGTAATTTTCGTCTTTCCCCAGTTGGTGGTACACTTGCATACCTTATCCAATTAATTTCCTGCTGATTGCTGATCGATGATCCTTATTAGGTATTGTGGCCTATTTTTCCTCCTAGATACCTTAACTGTATATTATTATCATCGTCGCCATTGTGGTCCCTTAATTGGTTTTTGGTTGCAACATTTGTGCTGCTACGAGTTTGCAAATGTTCGTTTTGCAAATTTTCTTTCTCATTACACTAGAATTTCCATATTGGTTGTTGCTACAGCACAGTTATTGGAAGAATGTTGATTCGTGTCATATTCGCACGAGCCAAATAACCTGACCAAAAATTGTACCATTTTCAATTCTCTGGTTTAGTTTCGCTTACATTCACCCCTTGACAGAAATATCGTGCTGTCTCGAACATCATGTACCTTTACTTGCATATATTATTTAGAAGCCAGCGAGCGATAATAAGTAACGACGCGTAATTTCGATTCATGAACAGCATAGTTTTGACGCCTGACGGTAACTTGCACTAAACAACGTAGTTTAGGAAAGATAACACAGATCAAAATTGAAAAAAATGTCGCTAGCAAGTTTAGAAAAACTGAGTTTAGAAAACTGAGTTTAGAAAAAAATGTCGCTAGCACCAAGAAGCATTTAAGGTAAACCCAGTTAGTGATCGACCGGACCATTCCGTCCGGTTAGCTGTCGAATCCTCAGTTATGATGCTCGATAGCCCGGCACCTCTCGAGACGAACTTTTATTGGCGGAGAGCAATATCAAACTACCTGCTATGGCGTGGCGAAGAAATGATCGGGCTAGTCGACAAACGTTAAAATTTTAACCAACTCTAGTCAAACGCGTTTAACACAGTTTAACTCCTACGTCGGTTCAAGTCACGCATATGCTCATAATGACGTGTTCTTACAGGTCCTAGCAAAACATTACCAGCACTGCGATCCATTAGATTCTGGAGAGATCATAGCGTCAGACCGCCTTCTGCCTCTCTACGTCATCACGGAATTGGGACAAATGCGAGGAGTTCCAGGATTGTTTGTAGCTGGGATCTTCGCCGCCAGTCTCGGCACTGTGGCTTCTGCTCTCAACTCGTTGGCGGCGGTGACTTGCCAGGACTTCTTAGCGGCATTCGGCGTCGCGCTGGAAGAAAGCAAGGGAGCAAAAGTACTGTTTACGATCACGTTTAAATTGTAGAATACTTCATGGTATAAACCTTTTGGTAGTGGTAGCTCACACCAGCTAATCCTAAATGTTTCTAAATCGGCTACCATGCTGGCTGAAGCCAGCCGAGAAGTTTCAAATTTATCGTTTGCGAAGAAATCTAACATTGGCGATATTCCAATAATTTCATATTTTTTCCAGTGAATATTTAATAGCATTTCTCTGTATACTATATTGGCTCTGTCTTGATGCCAACACCTAAAGACTACGTCAATGTGGCACGTAAAAGGGCCCCGTTAGTTGTACATGAAAGTAACTTCTACAATGCGACATTTCTCACTGTCGTAGCACAGCTACACAGGTTTTCAACGTCAATAACTCCTTAACCAGTGATGATAACTATTATTACATGGTATAATGAACATATTATATCTACATTAGATGCTAATTTAAATCAGTTTTCTTGTAAGGATTAATGGGTTACTATGACAATTAGTTTTTATTTAAAAGTTGTTTAGAATAACTTGTAGTATTTGCTTATACATGTATCTAGTGAAAAACCCAACTTACCACTTTGAAATCGATTTATAAATAGTTTGTTTTTTAAATTTACAGGTCACCCCTTCAGTTTATAAATTATGAATATTTAAAAGTCGCACGCGAGGCCACTTGACTCGTCACTGCTCAGTCCCTTTTTATAAATATAAAAAGCCTAACTAACAATATTCAGATAGCCTAACTAACAATAAAAACCAAATTAGAATCTGACTAGCGGTTCTTGAGTTTATCGTAGTCTAAATTAAACTTGGCCCGGGACTGAATTGACCTTCGGTATGATGTTATAGACGAGGTACTAACGCGCTTCCCGCACCGGAGCGGGCGTTGAGGCTTTCGTAAGGTTGACCTACACAAAACCACGCATGCAATGTGATCGACAACGAGTCTATATGAAAAGTTTCAGCTCAATTGGATGACGAGAAGTGGGTTGATTACCTGTTGAAAATTTGCCCTCCTTTAAACAAGATTGCGAAAATAATATAGATGAATTAAAAAGCGCTTGTGCCCGGTGACCCATAAGTTGTTTTTTTTTAATTTCAGGCTGCCCGATGGATATCGATAATCTTCGGCATCATTTCATTCGCTCTGGTATTTCTCGTAGAGAGGCTTGGCTCAGTGTTACAGTTGGCTCTCTCGTTCAATGGAATGGTCGGCGGTGTCGTCTTAGGACTCTTCTCGCTCGGTTTACTATTTCCATGGGCTAATTGCAAGGTACCAGATTTATTTTCTATTTTGAGTGTATGAAGAGTGTTAAGAGCTTTGATACAGTTTCGTAATATAAAGGGTTTGAAGGTATCGGGTATTTTTAAAAAGTTTATTTTTTTTAGGTAAAAGAACTGTTTTAGGTTATAGTCAAGAACTGAGTAGCTGTGTTTAAGAGCGGCCGCACAAGAATCGCGACCCCGACAATTCATGATAAATATGGTCTTGGCAGATCGACGCTCGGAATTATAGCTGCCAGGCATCTCAAAAGAATGGGTACATTACATCCTATAGGGAATGATTGCATATGAAAAGGCTATCCGCTTGTTTTGCTTTCTCTCGTTCGAAATAGAATTAGAATTCAAAACTCTCAGTATTTGGACCGTTTTAAGAGTAATAAGCTGGAGTGTTGCAACGACTTGTAACAAAAGATGAAACGTGGATTCACCAATATTCACCAGAATCTAAAATTTAATAAAACATACACATAATATGGGTGATAGGCTTCAAAGAAAGCTAAATCTGTGAAATCTGCTGAGAAAGTGATGGCATCCGTCTTTTGGGATGCAAAAAGAATTTTGACGATAGATGACCTTCTGAAATAACCATACTATTACTGGTGAATACTACGCCAATCTATTATATAAGCTAAATTAATGTTATCATCAAAAATACCAGGTTTGGCTAAATAAAACCTTTTCCACCAAGAAATCCCAAGGGCACTAACATTGTTAAGGCTATGGCGAATATCAACGAATTGCACTACGAATGATCGCCCAGCCACCTTAGTCGCCAGACCTAGCATCGTCAGACTTCCACCTGTTCCCCAAGTTCAAAATTTTTTTTGGTGGACAGAAATTTGAAACGAATGTTGACGTTCAGCTGCTGTAAAGGAGTATTTTGCAGGCCTTGCGTAAAATCATTATATGGATGGCGCAACTGCTTTGGCGCGTAGATGGACTGAGTGCAGACTATGTCAAAAAACAAAAAAAAACTCATATTACACTGAGTATTTGTTAAAATGAGTATGTAACGTTCATAGCCGCGTTGAAATACTGGTTCCGGCTAGCCCCGGGGTTCTAAAGTGGCGAGACGATACGTTAACGCGACACGACATTAAATTTGATATCGTCCTCGATCCGACGACTTGACTGATTCTGTTTCAGAATCGTCAGCTAATTTCGGAACTCGATACTTCCCATGTTATTTCCATCCTGATATCGTGTTCTGATTGGCTGAGGTTTAGCTGTGAGGCGGCTTATGCTCAATTCGGACCGGGCTCTGAGCGTGCTTAGTGCTTTGAGCTTAGGGCAATTCGGATCGCGTCCTTTATTTATTAAATCAAGTATCCTTATTTCTCGCCGCTATATTCAAATTTCAATCGTTTTGGTGGGAATAGTCGTAATTATTGCTGAATGGGCATTTTACTGCTATTTCCCAGCTATCTCCTAGGGCAACGACCTGCAGACGACACCGCATGTGCTGTCGTCTGTCCTAACCTTACTTCTGACGATTGAAGGACTGACAAATCGCTTCCAGAATCGCAAATATCGTCGAGTGAGGACAATCGTGTATTGTATCGTCGCTTCAGAATCCGGAGGCAGATGACCAAAGTTAAGCAGCATCGGGCGTGATCAGTGCTTGGATGGGTGACCGCCTGAGTACTGCCACGTGAAAAAGCTGGCTCCCTGTAACATAATTGTCGTTAGACATTAAGGTGCGCCGTTATCGTATAAGGTATATGAGCTAAAAAAAATATTAAAAGCATTTCCTTGGTAGGCCAGACATTTATAATCCCGCCATCGTATTTTTAATATAAAATGTCGTGAGGTTTCTTGTGCTGAATTTTAAGGAATTTAAAATGCAACGATAACATCATAAAACAATAATAAATTGAAATTTTCAGGGCGCAATGAGCGGAGCAATAATTGGACTGGTCGTGGTCCTTTGGTCAGGATTTGGAGCTCAACTTGCTCAAGCAAATGGTTATTCTGTAGACATACGATTACCGGCGACAACTAATGGATGTACCAATCTGACATTGGTGACTAGGTAGGCAACGGAACTATTCCTAACTAAAAAAAGATATAAACTAGTATTTGATATTAAGTATTCTCCCCGCCCCTCTGATGAGAACGAAGAGGAGGAGGAGAAAAGTGGGGAGGGTGGTCTTCACATCTGATAAACACAACTGATTGCCGTTTAAAATCGGTTAATCCGTTTCGAACTTATGACCTTGCCATTAAACTTTTGCAACTTAATAAGGGTTAGTCTGCTTAATTAATTCGGGAAATCTTTTGATTCATGTTTTGTATGGGGATTAATGAATTGAGGGGGCTCTTAAGTCGATAAGTTTATCAAAATTTAGTGATCATACTTAAGTCATAGATCAGTAGTGTGTATAGAATACTAAATATAATCAGCTCTACCTTTTGACCATCAAAACACTTTGATGCACGATTTTTTGACGACATTTTTTTTGATATCCATACTTTAGATATTCGACGTCCACCAGACAAAGTACACCAAAAAAAGTATTTTTTTGTGTTTCGGGGTCTATGCCATATAAAACTTGTAGAAAAGTCTTGACAGTGTTCGTTTAAAGCTCGTTTTGTCTTTGGTATCGGAAAGGAAGAATGGTAGGAAATAAACAAAAAAAAGACTCCTATAAGGAGTGTTTGGAGGATCGCTGTATTGCTGTTAATATGCTCTTTCCTACTGTATACAATTTAATTATTTCGATCGATTTTTCCACGAGTATAAGCCGACGTTGTGTTAAAATGTATTTAGTTTTCAACATCAACTTATAACAATCAGTAGGATAACTCAAAACAAAAGTGTATCGGTATATCTGTTGCAATGAATAAGGACAGAATTATCGATTAGGACAATAGCGAGCGTCGTAGCTTTTATGAGTCAAAAGTAATGCTACGTGAAAGTTTTCAGATGCGACGAAACGGCTCACAGTATAATATATATTTAAAACGTTATTGGGTGAATTTAATACGCTTGCGATGCTCATTGTTTTACCATTGGTGCACCTGTGTAATAACAGAAGATGACAGACTAGAACAATATATGCATGACTCATCTTTTCGGGTTTTCCATAGTTTTCGGCAAATGCAAATATTTTTACCAATGAAGGTCAAGATGACCATAGTCCAAACACTGTTATTTTCTATTCTAGACTATGCTGATATTCTCTGTCTTGCCGTCACCAAAGCAATCATTCAAAAATTAGAATGGTTGCAAAATGAGTACATTACATACATTTATTGCGAGACAAATCGGTCACGTCTCTGAGTATAGAAGCAGACTTCGTTGGCTTCAAATACTTGAACGTAGAAATCTGCATTAGTTTATCCCTCTTTACAACATCCTCAAAAATCTTTCCGTTCCCTCATACCTAATAATAATATTAATAAAATTATAACAATAACAATAGATAAAATCACTCATAGATTAAATATTTTGAACAAATTAAACCACAATTGAAAGTTCCCTCTCCGTTCCAGAGCGCCCCAACTCCTATAACCATTTGTTAATTGCATTTTTTTTACCCGATGTTTCTCAAAATGTAAACCCTCCCCAGCCCTTGTATTTTATGTTTTTTTTTGTTTTTTTTTTATTATATAAAAATATACATTTTTATTTGACCTCGTTTAAATTTGGATTTCCATACGTGCATTTTTTTTCTCAGTGAAAGGTTTTTCAACGATGAAGAAGCGCCAATATTCTGGCTGTACCGGATATCTTACCTCTGGTATTCTTTGATCGGCTGCATGATCACAGTGATAATAGGAGCCTTGGTCTCCATGGTTACGCAGCCGAGCTCTCCGCCAGCGATTCCAGTGGATCTGCTCGCTCCGTGTATAGTATCAATTCTTCACAAGTTGCCAGATTTAGTTAAGGTAAGCGTTTCGTATTAGAACATTAAAATGAGGCAGGAAAAATCCTCAATTAATCGAACGCATCATCGAATAGAACCAAGTCTGCACAGAAGCAATGATGCCAGAACGTTCAAATTTTGACCCCTGCTTTATATGGTCCACACTTATTAGCCCAGAGAAGTTAGAAACTCTGCCCAAATAATTCCACGAAGTATTCCCAACATTTTGAAAGTCATCGAGGGTTGAGGGGGGAGGGGGGGGGGGGTAGTAAGGGCTCAAATGTCCTTTTCTTCAGATTTTCGCAGGTATTTCGAAAACCCTCAAGATAAGCATTATCACTTCTTCTACTTAAATAGACTACATCAAATTTTAAAAAAGAAAGGTCTCGTTACTTTTACCGACTTTAGAAGCAGCGAGGGGTTAAAATCTGACAAAAGTCTGCCTCGTCGCGAGGCGCAGACGGCATGGAGCGTTCGTTGCTTTTTATCAATTTAACCCCCCCCCCCCCCCACCCCCCTCCCCTTCCCCCCTCTTACTCGGTAAGTATTGGTCCTTTAATAAAAAGGAATGACAAATAATAATTGGAACTTTTTTGTAGAAAATTTCATGTAGATTATAAAGTTTATCCCGCTTTGGGGATATCTGCGAAAAAGTGAAGAACTGAACTTTTGAACACTGACCCCTCCGCGGCTCACCCCTTACACTCGGGGACTTTCAGCATGTTTAATAACTGTACTGATGCTCAAAAATACATGAATTATTAGGGCATAAGGATTCATTTTTAGGCTAATTTGCTTGGGAGCTAATTTGCATTTTTAGGCTAAGCCGCTTCTTCGCACTGGCATGTTAAACTTTAATTAATTTTAATTCAAAGTTACGTTCTTCTTTTTTTAAATCAATTATTCATTAGCATTTCAGTCGTAACCGACATATGCCTAATATTGGGACTTAATGGAACAGTGCACCTTGGGCCTGATGACTTGCTTATATTTTTAAGGTCGGCCTAACTCACTGCTCAGCTCTTATCCGGTAGCCTCCTCGAAGAGGGACTAACCTAGAAATGCTTCTGTGAACTCTGCCTGCGGCTCCAGTCGTGGACAGTTGAGAACTTAGGTTTCATCTGGGGAAACACATCGGGCGGAACTGGGCGGTTTGCGCACGGCCCTGCGTCATCCAAACGATTGTGCATTCCGGCGAATAGCCTGGGAAAGTATGTTTCCCAAGCAGGGGGGTAGTTGTTGACCTGATGACAGCCACCTTTAAAGCGATACGTTGGCTACCCGATCCCCTGTGATATCGACGTGCAAAGGGCGCCACAATCCAAATTGAATTCGAACTGAATTACCGTTTACATCAATTAGAGCTGTCGACTACAACGGGCGAACCCGTCACCTCAGGAAGTTTTAACGATATTAGATCGTTCTGTCTACCGCGAGGTGAGTCTAGAAAACTTGGGACGGAAACAGTCCACTGTCTATGTAGTCACGCCACTCGCCCCTCAGAGGCCAACGCTTTACGGCGAGCCACTGGAAAAAGTACCCAGCAGAATAGGTTCCTACAGCTTACATCAGATAAATGCCGCGCAAGCGACTTAGAATCCAGACTGGAGGATGGAGAAATCCGTTGAAATCTGGTAGTAAGGGAGTATAGGTCGGCCCGCTGGGTTCACTTAGCAGTGCCTCGGAGTGAGGCGTTGGACTCTTACGGTTGTTGGGGTAGTTAAACTGTAAATTTTATATGTCCGCAAAGTCTTTTACGTTCACTCCACGGGATACAGCCGTTGCAATTGAAACACCTGTATATGCCTAGATTCGGAAATAAGTAATCAATGTGATCGAGATAGTCGTGACGAAATGGACGCAGCGAATGTACCTTGCAACAATAATCATTGCTATGATTGTACTCTGTGACCTTTCCAGGTAATCCTCTCTCCGAGAGTGGATGATTTGTATATACTGATTTCTTTACAGAGTACGGAGAGCGAATGGACTGATTTCTTTTTTTTTAATTTTTAGCAAAAGTTGAAAGTGCCGCGAAAGCTGAGCGCATTCGGAGCTGTCCAAAGGCCAATAAGTTTCGTCGAAGGTAAGGACGCCCAGCGTCGCCGGCGACTCTCCGAAATGTCCGGCGGAGTGTTCTACTCTGGTCCAACGCCTGCCCTGCCTCCAAACAACGGCCAAATATATATCATTACAACAATATCAGAAACATCCCGTCTGTGATAACCTATAATATGATAACCCACAGTAATTTTGCTCTTAACTTTGAGGGCGCCGCCGATCGTGAAAAATGTCCAAATGGTGCGATAGTGTATATGTATTCGATGATGTATCTAGCTGCAATGTAAATAAACTTTGAGGTGTCTATAAAATCCATATTGTAGGACATTTTACGCTTAATAACCCTTTTGACATGTATAAAAGACTTTGATAGACCCATAATGACTCTTAATTCGATTTGGCAAAAACTGACACATAAGCGACGCCGTATAAAACAGGGCAAAATGAGAATTTTAACCATTTTTCCAAAGAATCCTTTATTTTTTCAATTAAAATAGTAAAATTGTCATAACATTCAAAGTAACGATAAGTAGCATCATGCCGTGTTTCAATCAAGGCCTATTCTTGATAAAAGTCTAAAATTCTTATGTACTAAACGTCTAGCGAATCAAATAGGCCATATACTAATCTACCAAGCCATGTTTTTCAGCAATAGGCCCTGAGATGTTTAATTTGCGAAAATATTGAAGGCGCAAAATTCGAAGTTTTCTTGTAACGTTGTAGGTAGTACTTACATCAATCCAAAGTCTTTGTCAAAGTGTTTATTAAAAATGTATTTAAGAATATTTTATTCCATACACCGCTCAGTTTTTAAACGCAGTTATTCTTCATCCGTTTCGGAGTTAATTTTATAGCTGAAAAGTAAGAAAAAATATATAATTTCGAATAATACCATAGACATAGAATTGATTTAAGTAGCTTGTATACACTAATGGAATCCACTGACAATCTCGAGTAGGTGTTACTATTAATACTAAGATACAACTTGCCATTATAGACCAGTGCTTGATACTGAAAGTTGAGATTCCATTAAAGTTAGTATTGTAATGTACAAATTGGAATGAATAATATGTGATTTATTTGTTTTATTAATAATGTATAATGTGTTGTGAATTAATATTTTAAAAGTAACTAAATGAATGATTGTAAATGTATAGCCTTAGATACTGCAAATTAAAAAGATTAAAAAAAACAATAAAATTTAGTAGAGAAAATATTTTATTTCATTATTTTCACTATGTGCATAGCTATAGCTGTATGACCTTAGAAAAGGTAGATGCAGTACAGCTACCGCCATTAGTTTTATAAGTCTCTAAGCTATTGGCTTCATCAGTGACTCTTACCAACGGGGATTTAAATGCTTGTTGGTAAGAGTCCATTATTGGAGATCACTATGGAATATTCAACTTGAAAACGTCTTTACGTTTTCTAGAAACTCCCCTAAATCTGAATTGGGAAAAATCATCTGTAAGCCCTATTGATTTGGAGGTATCACGTAAATCCTAGTGCACGGTTTCGAACTTCCGCTAAAGTATGTCTTTATTTACGTTTATTCCTTTCGTAACCTTTCTCAGCAGTTTAAAATTATACTATAAGGCATGCGGAAAAGGCCTAGGATAAATGGTGTCGCCTTATCTCACTTCCGATTTTAGCTCGTAAAGGCTGTAGGGTGACATTCCCAGTTATGGACACCCTTAAGCACTTTTCAGCACTCACTGGCATGCAGTACCCACATTTTTAATCTTCGGTCATTTCACCTTTGAGAGTAGTTAGTGCACTACTTATGTGTAAAGACTGCCATAAGAAATGGTAATAAAACCTTTCTATGTATTTTTTATAAAAAAGTTTTCTTTATTATCACGCGAAGTCCAGTTATGGACATGAAACAGCCAATTATGGACACCCTTCGTGCTAGTTATGGACACAGCTTTTCCCAGTTGTTAAATAATGTCTCTAGGTTCAGAAGTGGGCAGTGATAAAGTCACATTATCTTTAGATAAGATAACAGATAATGTCGATAATGTATCTGAAGATTATCTTTCGATAACCTTGATTTTTCTTCAGGAAATCACATTAGATAAAGATAATTATTTACACCATCTAAGATGAAATATAACAAAAAAAGTATAAAAGATATATATAATTATATGTAGGTATATATTGTATAGGGTAGAGCGGAGTCAGTTGAACCGGATTTTGTTCAAAACCATGTAGACTTCAGAGAAATGTTTCCATTTAACATAGTCAGGTTACTTTCATGGCTACATAATCATCTCAAAAAACTTAAGTAATAATATTCAAAAGAGGATGAAGTAACGATTTTACTAGCGAAGGTCGCGTGGCTTATCTGACCCCATATGTGGAGTCATGTGAGCCACCCTACGGGGTCAGTTGAACCTACATAATGTCAGTGCAATACTTTCCTAAAAATAATTGAATAAAACGAATAATAACTGTTTACTCCTTGAATTAAAAATATATTATATTAAACTAAAGCTATTCACTACATAATAATAAGAAAAACTCAATCAAGGTCACAATTTTGTCATATAAAATATGGACCAGACTAGGGAATTGAATCTCGGTATACCGAGATCTCGAAATACCAAGATCTCGCACTATTTTTGCAAGATTAATCTTGCACGCTAAATCACGCGCGATCTCGCAAGATTTGCGAAATCGGGCAGCAGCACATTCCATGACCATTTGTGAGCATCTGCAGATGCAGTTGTTATATATAGTACACCTAGCAAACGAAAGTAATGATGATGATAATTTGCCTCTTTCTTTAGTAGCTGCAACCGCAAACACACCTCTCTTCCTCTTGATGAGGAATTAGAGATGATTTTGAAAGCCTGCCCACAAGAACGTCCTACGCGTACAACTGGTTCGTCCATTGTCAAACTTATCAGAAAAGAAATTATTCTCTTTAAATCAGGCGGGACAAAAGGACAAACTGCAGTTGGCATATCAATGCATGTTATTTGTGGTACCGACCTTCACTATAGGTAAGAAAATCAACAGGGACTGCTTAGAGCAGGAACATCGGGCATCCTGGGAAAAAAAGCGAAGGATATCGTCAGGCAAAAGCCACGATGGATCAACCACTTCCAAAGAAAACCAAGGCCCTACTTGACCTGAGCAAGAAGAACCTTAGAACCACTATCATTCTCCTCATCGGATAAACGACCCTTAGAGTACATCTATTCAACCTTGGCTTGGCCGAGAGCAAGGACTGTCGAACATGTGGCGAAGAAACTAAAGACAGCATACACATCGTTGGTCGCTGCCCAGGCCTCGCCGCAAAATGACACAGTTTACTGGGACGAGCCTTTCTTGCGTGAACTGGTAAGCAATACCGGGCTACTAGCAGACCACTGAGCCAACCACAAAGTGGGTAGTTACAAAAGGTCTTATAGATCCAGGTGACAACAAGGGGTGGAAACAAACCCCCCGCTCTGTTTACTACTACTACTACTACTAATTCTTGGCTGTAGTTGATTTAATTAAACTGTGGTGAAAAGATGTCAAATAAACGAGGTGTATGTTACTAATTCAAAATTATAACAAAGTAAGCAAATCTGGTTTTTAACAACCTTTTTTCCTTAGTAGGCTCAGATGCCAGTGCTCTCCCCTATAAACTGGAAAAAAGCCGTGGCATATTTTTGACGCCAGTCGTCAGTTAGTTTCTTTAACTATCACCGAGCTTGGCGGCAGTGGAAACTGTCTCGAAAGAAGAAGGAAAAAGAAAGTTAGGACATATAGGAACTGCTGGACTGTTAAGACATCAACCCCCCCCCCCCCCCCACGCGCCAATTTTTAGTATATTTGTAGTATTTTCCGTGGTATTAAATTGGTATTTTTCTAAAAATTATGTAGTGTTTTCTTTAATATGTCTGACATTAATTATGATTTGTATCGCTATACGAAATATTCCACCAATATTGCACAGCCTGATTTAGGTCAAACAAAGAATATGTGTACCGAATTTCAAGTCTCTAACGGCAATATTTCGAGTTGACTAGCTCGCTCTTTACCGACCTCAACTACAATTATTTCAACTCTTGCAAAGACCGAATTATATCTGCATGCCAAATTTCAGCTCAATCGGATGAAACGTTTAGTCGTTGTCGTGGAGGAATACGCACACACACACACACACACACACACAGACTCACAGACAGACTTCAATCTGGAAATAGTCTAAATCATCTTAGAGGGGTTAAAATGGATATTTCCGCCATCTCGATTTTTTTTGTACATTCACAACACTTTCCCTTGGGCCGGGAAAGTGAAAAAGATTGGATCGCAATCCACATACGAAGGTAAGAAAAATGGATCGAGATGTGTCGGCATACAAACTGAGAAAGCGCAATTTCTTGAGGGGAAAGATAAAAGTTCGACTCGATCGATGTCGTTTTCGCCAATCTTCTGTATGCTACTGTATATTTTACTTTCGATTATTTGAAAACTATAATGTTAACACAATTTAATATCCAAACAAATTTAAATGTATACGTTGCTATGTGCCTCGTTTATAATAATTTATTGCCTATACTATAGGCTCGTAAGAGTGCTGGATAATTCCTAAATATCGGCATAAATCTCACGAATAATATATAATTATTTATTTGGATCCGAAAGTCGGTTACCCAGGGCGCCAATTCGTGTGAACGGTGGTCGAGATGCACATATCAAAAATGCAAGGCAAAGGTCTTCGCCTGACCATTGATTTTATAAATCAATGGCCTGATAATCGGTCTTGAGAAAAGGGTAAGAAATCGATGTTTACGGGGCGCCGTCAGCTCATGTCGGAAAATACTCAGGGTGAGGTACCTATTACTTATTCTCAGAAAAAAAAATATAATTAATTATAAATGATACAAAAATTACAGAACCTAGTCAAGTAGCAAATGCATTGAATAATTTCTTTATCAGCATCGGAAGTTCGAAAACTGACCTACAAGCATCTCAACCTACTTTTTCATTATGCTCCTCTGTACCATCTTTCTATATTCCACCTGTTTCTGTTGAAGAAGTTAAAAAATACAAGTTCTTGTGGCTTTGATGATATACCTGTATGGATTCTAAAATATTGCGCGGATATTCTTGCTATACCAATTAACCTACTTAATTAATCAATCGTTTTCAAATGCGTGCTACCCTCAGATATTAAAATCAGCGATTGTGGAGCCCTTATTTAAAAAGGGCGATCGGACTAGTATAAATAATTATAAGCCTATTTCTCTTCCTTCAAATATATAAAAAATCTTCGAAAAAGCAATGACAAACCGACTTCTAAGCTTTCTTGATAAACACAAAATCTTATGCAAGGAACAAAATGGATTTCGAAAGGGAAAGTCAACTACACGCGCAATATATGACCTCTTTACAGAAATACTACATGGAATCGACCATAAAAAGAAAACAATAGCTGAATTTCTAGATCTATCAAAAGCTTTTGACAAAGCTTTGTTGGGAGGAGTCACGCAAATAAGTAGTTTAAATCTTATCTCTCAAACAGGTCACAAAGTGTAAAAGTTAATGCTATAAAAAACCGCAAAATTTTTGAACAGTACCCAAATGAGAGGATCATTAAAGCTGGTGTCCCACAAGGGAGTATTTTGGGGCCACTTCTTTTTCTACTCTACATAAATAATCTGCCAACTCTGACAAAGGATAAATATGTTTTATTTGCTGATGATACCTCCATTACTTTTCAAAACAATCCATTAACCTCACCAAAAACTCTAATTGAAGATTCTCTTGATACCATATTAGAATGGCTGAGTTCATTAAATTTGTACGTAAATGCAGAAAAAAACGAAAATTATACAATATCGCTTAAGTCAACTGCAGCCCCAAGACTTTAATATCGACCTTAATGGAAAAATACCTTCTATGCCTCGTTGTGGACGTGCAAAAGAGTCATGGGAAAAACCTGGGGGTTCAAACCCAGGGTCGCCTTATGGCTCTACAGGGCAGTACCTACTGCTGCCTAGACTAACCTATGCTGCAATAGTCTGGTGGTCCAGGGTGAAAAAGCTTGAGACAGTAAAAATGCTTAAAGGCCTTCAAGGTAACTACCTGAGGGCTGCAACTGGCGTCATGAAGACCACCCCAACAGCGGGATTAGAGGTGGCACTCTGCTGCCCGCCTCTGGACAAGCTCATCATCCACTCCGCCAGACTTACAGCATACAGACTGAAGTGTTTGGGCGAGTGGAAGCGTGGAGGGCACAATCATCCTGAGCTAAACCTCCTCCACAAAAGCCCATTCACTCTGACCCAGGATCGACTACGGAAAAAAATTTCGGTAGAGAAATCCTATAAAATCCTAATCCCCACCAGGGAAGAATGGAAAAATCCGCAGTGGCTTCAAAGCCACAACGCAGACGCCTGGTTCACCGACGGCTTAGGAACAAATGGACGTTTTGGGGCAGGCGTGTATGGACCCAAAACCAACCACAGAATCAGCATCCCCCTTGGACAATACGCTACGGTTTTCCAAGCCGAGGTACTTGCCATATTGGAATGCATAAAACTACAAAGTCGACTTGAGGTAAAAAATAGACAAATCCTCATCTGCTCTGACAGCAGAGCAGCACTGGACGCTCTGGCTAAAGCCACCACAGAATCTTCTGTGGTCTGGGACTGCACGCAGGACAGTGCCGGATTAAGCCAGCGCGGGGCCCGTAGTAAATTCTCTCAAAAGGCCCTTGGTTTGCTTTAGGTTTTTAAGTTTAGGGTGTAAAATAAAATAGATTTTTTTGATATATCCCTTTTATTCCTAATACAAGGTAATAAAATGTAATTTTTGGAGGTACCGTGTAGTCCAAAAATTTTTACAAAGAGAAATAAAAAAATTCGGCGCCACAGCTACGACCAAAACACCGCAGGAAAATTAAATTGAGGAAATATTCAACTATCACAGTTTAAAACATATTCGATAATATAAATACAGAAATAAAATATATTTACAACAGTGGCACTGTCGTTTAAGAAATATACACATATGTACAATTCTCTTTTTCAACAAACTGTGTGAAATTTTGCAATGTGGACAAAAAATACAATATAAGTAAAATCAGACCGTTTTTTATATAATTCACACCAACAGATCAGCCATTATTGTACGGCGCACCTTTATTAACGAATACTAAATAAAATACAATAAAAAAACTCCTACTTTACTCATAATAATTACAAAATAGGAAATGCACCGCTTAACAAAAGTAAATAAACAGTGCCCAATAATTTTCGCTTTATTGAGCAATGCTTACAATTCGCTTCATAATATTGCGGCGCGGGCCCGAGTATGGGAAGTAATATCTACAATTTAAGAAAAAACGACCTCACGCACTTTTTATATGTGATTTTTATATTATCAGCTATAGTATAGTAAAATTTTGAACTTCCTAAAGTGGGATTGTCGATGCCTGCCACACCGAAGTTAGAGCAGCCGCCTCGCCCATTAAATATAATCATCGGCGGGGCGCGGGCCCGAGTTTAAGAATTAATATCTCCAATTTAAGAAAAAACGACCTCACGCACTTTTTTATATCATCAGCTATGTATAGTAAAATTTTGAACTTCCTAAAGTGGGATTCTCGATGCCTGCCAGATCGCCATTTTACGCTCAGGCAGGCGCGGATGCGCGGGGCCCCCCAATGCGCGGGGCCCGTAGCATTTGCTACTCTTGCTACGTGGCTAATCCGGCACTGATGCAGGAGCTCAACAAATTGGGAAAATCCAACAAAATCACCCTAATATGGATACCGGATCACCAAGGCATACCCGGAAACGAAGAGGCCGACAGACTGGCAAAACTGGGCACACTGGATTGCCCAAGGGATCCCCTTCGCTACAGGTAAGAAAATCATCAGGGACTGCTTGGAGCAGGAACATTGGGCTTCCTGGAAACAGAGTCAGGGATGTCGCCAGGCAAAAGCCATGATGGAGCAACCACTACAGAAGAAAACCAAGGCCCTACTTGACATGAGCAAGAAGAACCTTAGAACCACTATCGGTCTCCTCACCGGACACACGACCCTTAGAGCTCATCTATTCAACCTTGGCTTGACTGAGAGCAAGGATTGCCGAATATGTGGCGAGGAACCTGAAGACAGCATACACATTGTTGGCCGCTGTCCAGGGCTCGCCGCCAAAAGACACAGTTTACTGGGACGAGCCTTTCTCGAACCCAGCGATCTGCCCAACTTGAAGGTCAGTGACCTACTTGGACTGGTAAGAAGTACCGGGCTACTAGCTGACCATTGACCTAACCACACAGTGGGTAGTTACAAAAGACCTTACAGATCTAGGTGACATCAAGGGCTGGAAACAAGCCCCCCACTCCATCTACTACTACTACTACTACTAATGGAAAAATAGTAAAAACTGTGAGCGAGACTAAATTTTCTTGGGATCGTCACTGATAAAAACCTTAACTAGAAACAGCACGCCCAACACTTATGTTCAAAATTAAATAAATATACATACATTCTTAAAATTTTAAAACATATAACATCAGTAGAGACTCGCCTAACAACATATTATGGCTACGTATATCCGCATCTAAAATACGGCATTATAATGTGGGACAACTCAACAGAAGTCCAACGAATATTCAAATTCCAGAAGTCCTGTGTTCGACTTCTAAACGGAGTAGCGCCAGACACTTCCTGCAGGCCGCTCTTCGTTAACATGTCTATGTTGACTGTGCCCTCTCTGTATATACTGGAATGTTGTGAATTCGTTCAAAATAATCCCGATATCTACTCCTTAAGAAGAGATGTACACTTAAGGGCTACGAGGAATAGAAACCTCATAAATTATCCCTCAGTGAGGACAGAAATGTAAAAAGGGACCTGAGTTCTGTTGTGTTGAATATTTTAACGATATTCCATAAAACATCAAATCAATGCAACAACCAGGATTCAAACAGACATTAAAGCGCTGGCTCAAAAATAAATGCTATTACAGCGTGAATGACTTTTTAAACGATAATGACAAATAAATAATATAACATATTTTTATTGTAATTCTCAAACATTTTAAACATTTATATTTAATTTTAGCTCTAAATCTGACAAACCGTATATAGCCTAATAATTCCAGATTGACATTTTAATTTAAAAACAAACTGACATTTGATTTATATATAGTAATGGTAATTTACTATATTTGTAGATAATAGTTCTAATTATTATAAATTAATAAAAACGGAGCTGCCATGGAATTCACCGACCGGAGTCGGGCCCATCATAATACTATTTTTTTACACTTCTGGGGGGTGAGCAGTGGATAATACCTATGTCTAACTATGTCTAAAACGTAATATTTTCGGATTTGTTTTCCTTCAACTGCGAAGTGAACATATTTAATTATATAAAAATACATATTGTATGCCTGATTGGTAAACTGTATAGCAAATATAATACAAAAGTACCTATCCATTTTGTACGACCTACTTTCAGATCACAATAAAGAATTATTATTATAATTATCCCGTGTAGTAACGTCGTCCTCTAGGATTAAGGATGTCCGTGAGAGGGACAGGCGGTCAGGTTATATTCGGTGTCGGGTCTTAGGTTGTATTATGTCTCGATGGATACTGTTTCTAAAAGAGCTTTTAATGTGTACATATATTTCCATAGAGGTATCCCTTAAATTAAAAAGGAGGATATAATTGATTTGAAGCGCTGCGCTCATTCAAATATCCGCGCCAAAATGTCTGAGCGTGCGCGATGTGTACGGCGCGTCGGTCGATGTTGTGTGGCAACGCCCTCTGCCCACAGGCTCGTCGCATCGGGTCCCATCAAACTTGCAGAAGGCAGATTTGCAGACGGCAATCTTGCAGACGGCATTCTTGCAGGCGGCAGTTTTGCAGAAGGCAATCTTGCAGAAGGCAGTTTTGCAAATGTCAAACTGACGTTTCGAGGGTCGGCATTTTTGCAGACGGCATTTTTGCAGAAAATGAAGTTAGAAGCAAAACATCGTATTTAAAATTTAGTGTTACCAGAGTAGAAATCGACAAAAGCCGCGTTTTCATATGTCAGGGTAGGGAAACCAGTTCACTTCTTTGAGTGTCCTCTCCATCGCGGATCTCAGCAATCAACTTTCGATTTTAGGGAAAGAAAAACCTAACCTAACCTAACAGAAAAACTTAAAACATTTTTTTTAATGTTTAGTTTGATGTACTGAATCATCCACTACAAGGATGCCGGTAATTAATGTCACTTCGATTTTAGGGAAAGAAAAACCTAACCTAACCTAACCTAACAGAAAAACTTAAAACATTTTTTTGTTTAGTTTGATGTACTGAATCATCCACTACAAGGATGCCGGTAATTAAATGTGGAGAGGTAAAAATATTCACCACTTTAATTTACCCTGACATGATAATTTGCTACTTCTTTTTCTAAATTTAAAATTAATAACATATGACCGCTTTACTGCTTTATTTTTGGTTTGTAAAATAATATAAAATTATTTTATTCATGTAATCATGTCCTAATGCGCCATTCTCAAACGTTGCTAACTTCGGGTTTGTATGCAAGTTTGCTTTCTGCAAGAATGCCGTCTGCAAAAATGCCGCCTGCAAGGTTGCCGCCTGCAAGGTTGCCGCCTGCAAGGTTGCCTCCTGCAAATCTGCCCTCAACAGATTTGGAACTGTCAAAAGTGACATTTGTGCAAGACTGCCGCATGCAAAACTGGCGCCCTCCGTCGCATCGGCGAGTGGTTCGTTCGGGTCCCTACAGATTTGCCGCATCCCATTTTGCCGCTTCCAGTTTCACCGCATCCAGATTCGCCGCAAAATAAACCTTCCAGTTTTGCCGCATCCCAATTTGCCGCTTCCCACTACGCCGCTCCAGATTTGCCGCAGTTTACAATCCCAAACAGCCGCATCCAGATTTGCCGCAACATAAAACTGTCAAACGTCGATTTGGTGTTGCCACCATGCAATTGTTGATAAAGCGACGTTTTCACAATGCAGATTTTGTTGCAACGCTTTGTCAGAACGATTGGAATTCAACTGTCAACTGTCAAAATTATTTCACCGATTTGAGGTTATAATAACAATCAGCGATAATGTTATAGGATAAAAAAGCTCCATTGTGATCGGGCTTCCGTTCATAAATACATATATACAAAGGACATAATATTAGTCAACCGTATGTTCGAGCAGAACTCACGTGAAGGAGTTTATTTATTTTTGTGTAGGTACAATGGATCAAATAAAAACGATTTTTAAGAAACACAACATCTTACTGGTTTCAGATTTCGTATCGAATTCAAGAATGTGGTTGATAAGATTAATATACATTAATAATAACAACGATAAAAATATTGTTTATTGAAACAAAAAAGACGTCTTACTACAAATAGTTTTGAATAAAATAAAAGAACATGGACAACGATCAATGATAGCTTACCGATCGTCATTAAATTTTCAGCCCCTTCTTAAACACAATGTTGGTTGTTGTACAAAATAGGTAGGTACTATGTTCCTTGCTTGCAAATTGGTATAATTGTCATGAAGGGATGTAAAATGCAAGGATTAGTCGCATAAAACAGAACGGCTAGGCTTTTTTTTATTAGGCCCAATGTGCCAAGTTAGCTTTCTTCTAGATCAATTTTGAGGTTATCTCGGGAATATGACTATTTTCTACTGCTTCTTATATTCGCTGCGGCGGAAGAAGAAACCCCACCTATTTTAAGGGAAGTCCCATATTCATCTTAATGTTTTATGGAATCTATCAAGTTTACTAATAAGCTAATTAACCTATCGGCATCCGGTGGATCACTAAATAGGAAGCTACTAAAGACACCACGCAGCAATTTTCTCCCCCGCCAAACTATCATCGAAAGTTTACTCCAGGAGACGTCTTACCAATCCAGGAGACGTTTAAGTACCAATTCAAAATGAAACAAAATTATATTTATTACAGACAGACAGATTTTTGAGTGAGCATATCTAAATTGGTCCAGGAAAAGCCGTCGCCCAGAGAATCGTTTCTTCAGCTTTGTTTCCTCCAAGAAATTGATTACCAGCATTAGGAAATTTATAAACAAAAAAATATTAGAATAGCATAAATTAAAAAAAATACTTTGAGAAGAACAGTGAAACTGTCGTTCAGCACTGAGATGCAAGCCTTTTCTTTTCTCTGGAGGCATTTGTGGCTCAGATATAATTAATGTGGTAACTTCTTCTCGTGATATCAAATGACCGTATATTCTATTTTAGTTTTTCTGCAGATTGCTGTCCTCTTATAAGGTGATCGCTAGAGTACAGTTTAATAATTATTATTTGTCTATGATATCAATGATGATGTACTGTCCCCTGTAAATGATAACTTCCTAGGTAAAGTAACTAACCTAAATAAAGTAAAACAGACAATTACTTACACTTGTAGTTTTAAAACACTAATACCCACCTCTTAGTTGACTTTGTAGTGTAAATAAATAAAAATATACACGAACTAATGCTATTGCCAGCTATGTCTGTAATGTTGCTTGATCGAGGATGGAATGACTTCGAGCGACGCTTCAATAAGACATTGAAAACACATCCGACCGTAATGATGGTCCCTAAAAATTGGGAAAGGGTTAATGGATCTGGGTACCTAATACAACGTTTGTAATTTCCCGCCGTATAGAGATGACAGCTTACGCGCGGAGTAGTGACGATTAAATTAAATGTATCGATATTTTAATTTTATGCCCTCCACCTACGTCACAGTTTTTCGATAATTTAAAATTACAGGGCGTATTTAGTCCGAAACCTGCCGTTTTATTTCATGTAACATGTAACATGATTTCGATAGCGTTCCGTTTGGTATACGATATTTTTTATTCCGTTCCGCTTCATAAACATCGCCACGTAAAATACGTAAATTATATACCAAATCAAATCTATTTATTTTATCTTTTGCCCATCTAGGCGTAGAAAATACAAAAAACTTTAGAAATCACGGTATTTATAATTCAAATATTAAATTCCTAAACATAAACATTTTTTTATTAAATGTTAAATCTTATTATATTGCTTAAATTAAAAGAAAATAAAGTAAAAGTATATTATCTAAAAAACAAAGGAAACAAAAAAGAATAAAAAACATCGGTCACTATATTGATAGTAATGTTTCAAAAATAAACGAAATCATAATTCTTATTTATGTACAAAATAATATTTCTTTGGAATAATTTAATTGCGTTGTGGTGCCTTGTGGTAGTAAACAGCCTTCAAAATAGTCTTCTTCATTATCGAGGTGACGAGAAACTGAGGGTCCGGAATTCGACGTATCGCGTGTATATTCTAAGGTTGAACTCGTAGGTCTAAAAGTTGAAAGGTGGCGAGAAGTTGAGGGTTTGGGAGTCGAAGTATGGCGTGTATCTGAGAGTGAGCTCACAGGTCTAGGAGTTTGATGAGAATTAATGTTTTTAAACCTTTCTTGTGACAAATAAGTATTAATAAAATTTTGACAAATAATAGCATTTGCTAATGGTAAACCACGTAATTGGTTTGCCCTAATGACCGAATGTGTCAGATTCATCATGACGGATACTTTGAGCTAAAGATTTCAATCTCCCGACTGCTTCTAAAACAGGCGGGTCTTTATTTTGGGCACGCTCCGTACGTTTCTTTGGAGACAAAAACTTTTTTTTTCTGCAGGCTCAGTGTTAGATCCTTGTCCCAATTCATCAAAATATGATGACGCATCGCTGTTTGTATTCACCGCTGAATCCTCGCTTTCTTTTCCCTATAACCAAAAAATAAAACGTTCATTTGTTTTAGGTGCCATCCACAAGAGATCAATGGATGAAAATATAGAAAGATTTTTTTGATTGCTGGCAATTTCCTTTTTGCTGTGGGGCTCTTGACGGGAAATACGTCTTAATACAAAATCCACCACACGGCGCTTTCGACTATTATAATTACAAAGTGCTATAGTGGATGTACATTACCGTTTCATATCTTATATAGATGTCGGAACCAATGGACGCATGAATGACTCGCATATTTGGAAAAAATCAACATTCTACAATGCTCTTCTAGCCAATAATTTGGAACTGCCTAATAAAGCCGCTTTCATTGGTGATGATGCTTTCCCTTTGGCAACAAATATAATGAAACCCTATTCAAGACATGAAGGTTTGGTACACAAATAAAAAGCGTTTAATTACAGACTATCAAAATCACGCCGAATTGTAGAGAATGCCTGTGGTATAATGGCTTCACGGTTCGAAGTATTCATAAAACCTATATCTTTATTAGGAAAACGGCTTTATGACTTAAAACGGCAGTTGCAAATTAATAGCTAGAAGAGCATTGTAGAATGTTGATTTTTTTCCAAATATGCGAGTCATTCATGCGTCCATTAGTTCCGACATCTATATATATGTAACGGTAATGGGCATCCACTATAGCAAACAACACCACACTATAACCGCCTTTGTAATTATAATAGTCGGAAGCTCCGTGTGGTGGATTTTGAATTAAGACGTGTTTTCCGTCAAGAGCCCCACAGCAAAAAGGAAATTGCCAGCGATCAAAAAAATCTTTCTGTATTTTCATCCATTGATCTCTTGTGGATGGCACCTAAAACAAATAAAACTTTTTTTTTTGGTTATAGGGAAAAGAAAGCGAGGATTCAGCGGTGAACACAAACAGCGATGCGTCATCATATTTTGATGAATTGGGACAAAGATCTAACACTGAGCCTGCAGACCAAAATAAAGACCCGCCTATTTTGAAGCAGTCGGGAGATTAGAATCTTTAGCTCAAAGTATCCGTCATGATAAATTTGATACATTCGGCCAACATGTCGCAAACCAATTACATGGTTTACCATTAGCAAATGCTATTATTTGTCAAAATTTTATTAATACTTATTTGTCACAAGAAAGGCTCAAACACATTAATTCTCATCAAACTCCTAGACCTGTGAGCTCACTCTCAGATACACGCTATACTTCGACTCCCGAACCCTCAACCTCTCGCTACCTTTCAACTTCCAGACCTACGAGTTCAACCTTAAAATATACACGCGATGCATCGAATTCCGGACCCTCAATTTCTCGCCACCTCGGTATTATAGGATGGGGCGGTTGTACAAGGTCCACTCTACACCCTCTAGAAGTAGCGCAAAAATGTATTTTAAAAATAATCGCACGTAAACCCTATCGATTTCCGTCAGACACTCTTTACATCCAGTCCTAGGTTTTGGATGTAAGACAGCTTTATGTTCGCATGGCCCTAATATATACTAAAAATAAAATGACACCTTATAATCAACGAGTTGGAAAGACGAGATCAACAAGAACTGGTGATATGTTGGTGCCAAGATCTTACACAACATTTGGCCAGCGCCATTTCACGTTCATTGGCCCTAGAATGTATAACAATCTTCCCGACGCAATTAAAAGTAGTGAGAACACATCCACTTTTAAAAAATCTCTAACGGATTGGTTGTTGGAGGTGGGTAGGGACGGTTTAGGGAATATGTTGACTGTTGTATTTTGAATGATAGTATTTAGTACTTAGTATTTAGTTTTTCCATGATAATTTTAAATGACTATTATAGGTATGTGAGCGTCATATCAATATGTAATTGATTTATATATGTATATTATTTTAGTTTTTATTTTATTTATTTTGGTTTTATTATTATTTTCGTATAAATATATGTATGTGTATGTGTGCATATATGGATATATATTTTATCTATAGATGTATATAAGTATCTATCCATATTTGTATATGCGTAAATATTTGTAGTTTTATATTTGGCGATTTAAAAATAAGTACTAACTATAGATTAAGTTGACAGTGCACACTTAATATCATCATTAAAAGTCTACCTTAGAACAGGCCTAGGCCTAGTTAGGCGACTGTGTCAATGATAAAAATAATGTGGCATCAAGTTCTTGCTAACATCTCAATCAAATATGACATTAACTTTTTACTAGATGTGTTACTACTAAATAAATAAAAATAAATAAATAAATGAAGAAGACTATTTTGAAGGCTGTTTACTACCAACACACGAAAATTCTGGACAACAATACAAAGTGAACGTCGATATTCTATCTCAAGCTGTTAATCATGTTTGTATGAAAATACTTTGCAAAATGATTATTGTGATCTTTATAATAAAAGCATTACCATTAATTATGACTTGCACTTACCGTAACATACTCTTGTAAAACATTATATAGGTATAGCATACAATACATCCTTTAAAAATAATGGTGCATTCTTTAAATCTAAATGTCTCTGCAAGTCTTGAGTAGTTATCACCGGTAGCCAATTTAGTTTTCGTTGAAAGCGCCTTACGCATATTAGTATCATATTTTTGGATAAGCGGAGTAACTTTGTGTAGTAAAATCTCAAACTGATCTGTAGACATTCTTAATCGTTTTATAAAATAATCAGGATCTTCTGAACTCCATTCCACCAATAAAGAATCCGAAGCACCCAATAGCTTGCGTCGAGAAATCCACCCGCGTACCCAAAATTTACGTTTTCTTCTTTCCTTCTTCTTTTTCTTCTTCTTTCTTTGTTCTTCGAGCAAATCTTGAGTATTTAATTTACTAATTATTTCGATACCGGCACTTAAAACATCTGTTCTGCTCAACATTTTCGAAGATATGACCTAGTCGCATGCGATTTCAGTCACCTGTGTAAATGGGGTAGCGATGCGGCATTGTGAGTCGATTTATGAAGCGATTAGCCGCACGGCGAAAAACGAACCGTGTAAACACCCCATTATCATGCAGACTCTGAATGCGACGCGTCGATCGCTCGAAAATATTAAAATTTGCTACATTGAAACTCACCGTTTTGAGTCTGTCAGCCCTATTACATTTTTTTTTAATGCATTATTGGATGCTAATGAATATTTCTTCCCCATGTTTTGTGATCGATTCCAAGTTAGCACCTTTTTGCAAAATAATATCTTGAAATAGATCGCGTTAAACAGTAAAAATAAGCGACGTAGCGCCTAAAGCATTACCGCCGCAGCTTGCTGCCCACAAACTTTTGCTGCCACGCACGGACTGGACTTGCCAAGGGAAAGTCGAGCGGGGCGCTATACATGGAAGGACTATTTTTGCTTGTGCAAGATGACATTTTACTGAAATTTCGCTTGACAAAAAAATATTTTTTTGGTTTTTTGGAAGATTGTAATGGAAAAAGTAAAATAATTAAAAATAAAGCAATGTTACATTTTGAACATTTACTTCGTTCTTATTACCAACACGGTTTCAAGTTGCTAACCCTTATAGATTCCAAGAAAAATGCTATTTACAAAAAAGTGAGGACTTCAGATTTTATTTATTTTTATTAAGAAAAAATCAAAACATTAAAATTCGACATCGTAGTATAAAATATTGAAATTTTTTCTACAAGACTCATATTTTTTTTATTATTTAAATGTTCTCGGGAGTCACGTAAATTTGATCGCAAAATGTCAGTTTTTCACTGTTTGGGAGAGGTAGTCACCTTAAATAGCGTTTTTATTTAGGTCAACATAATTCTTTTATAATGTTTTGGTTAGTAAATAATTGTTAGCATTAGTATCATTACGTACTTATTAAAAACAAATTACCGGAACAAAAACGAAGCTAGTTAATCTAACGCTTAGATCCGTAATTACGGAAAAATAAACGATAATCCGATCGATAGATGAGATATAAACACGATGTTGTGAGGGAGGAGTGATGTATGGCAGCTGAAGCAGCTGCGGCCAAGGGAGATGACGAAAAACGCTTAGAGCAGCTGTCGATTATACAAACAGAGGCGCCACTGGGACGCGATGCGTTATGACCCGGAATCGATTGCATTACACTGTTCGATTGCACGAATGGTGGTTAGACCGAGTGTTCTACTATCTTCTCTGTTCGAAATTGGTGCGTGAACTGTTCGTTTTATTACTGCGACTGTATATTTATTAAAAAGGTATTTAAGTACATGCCTTCTCATTGGGCGTCCTGTAAAAATCATTTACTGAACAAAACATTTATTAATTAAAATATCTTGCTATCGTTTTCTAGGTATTTCATTTTAAAAAAAATATCCAGTAATTTATCGAACACAACGTTCTTCTCTTATATTATACTATGGTTAAATATACTAACTTTAGTAATTGTAAAAGCATCCTTTGCCTATTGTTTTGTTAATTATGGTTACATTTGCCCACATTTTGTGCACATAGATACAAACTTCTGAAATATATAATATAACGCTTATAGTACGGCAATGCTTATAATTTTAAAAATTTAAAATATAACTTGTTATTTATACCAGTAAAATTGGTGAATTTTTCTATTTTTAATGTCACTGGTTTCTGTTTTTAATGTCACATGTATAAATATGCATTATCAAGACATAATGTCTACTCACAAAATTAGGTGCTTACATATCTATTATCATATTTAAGTTAAAACTTTCAGATATATTGAATAGTCATTTTGGTGTTTCGCCAGCGTCAAGCGTATGCTCAGGATCAGGATTCGGCTATGACGATATTTTTATTTAGCATTTCAATGTCACTTACTTATTTTTTTTTCTTAGTAATTTGATTAGATTCTGTTATTAGTACAATATTTGGTTGGTATTGACCTAATTTTTAATCCCTATTTTTCAAAATGTATACAGGAAGCATCATTTGATCTCATAAACACATGTAACTTCACTTTTGTTATTTTATATAACATAGCAGCGCTGAAAGCAAATAAAATGTCAAAATGATTTTTTTTTCATTGCCCATTAAGTTAATTTGGCCGAAATCGAAATATCTTTGTTTTGATTTCGATAAAGTTAAAGTAATTTTGGTCGGCCTCTAATTTCGGAGCTGTCAAAATGTTAGTGCGACGGGTCACTGCTGTTTGTTTTTGTTGTTTTTTTTTTAGCTTACCGTTATTCTGAGCTTTTATCCTCTCATATTCAACAGTTATAGTTCTTTTGTGTGGGTTTTATTTGATAAAATATATAAAACTTTTGTTGGTTGTGCTAGCAGACAAGCTACGCCGCATAGATAGATTAATGCTTCGCAACCGATGTTTCAAACGCTTTCAGCGTTTTAATAGTCACCAAAGTCGACGCTTGAGCTCGGAACAGCTTTCCAAATTATATATGTAACCTATAAATTTCGAAAAACGGTTAATTTCAAAAAACAAGTTGCCGTTTTACTGCATCCCATTTTAGGCTGTAGTCAAAATTTCAGTGGGATTCTCTGCAATCGTCTTTGCTGGTAAGTCAACAATCGATTACCTATTAAATATACTTTGAAATGCTTTAATAAACGGTTAGCAGTGCGTACAGTAACATCGTGGACGAGGTGACGTGCACGATTTGTCCGATTGTCGCTCAGTTTCTTTTTATTACCAAATTATCTGTATTTACAACTTTCGACATCGGAGGCTTAATGTTACACATTTGAACGAACCCAGTATAACTACTAATGTTATAAAAGCTGAGCACCTTAAGAGGTAATTTTCCACTAAGCGGCTAGTCCTATTTATTCAGATAAGAAATAAGTGCGATTCCTATTTATTCAAATAAGTCATATATACTATTATTTTTTTTTTATTTGTTGAGTGGGGCTTTTCTAAGGTCTTTATGAGCCTTGTAACACTGCGACCATTGCTGATCTATTGTGCTCGCCACCTACTATAGTTCTGCGCTAAGCCTCGTGTCCTTTAAGAACCGCAGCAGGCTTTTGGCGCCAGATTGTTTTACCTCCTCAGGTTGCAGGTAGTGACCACCCAGGCGGGTGTATCTTTTACGCATCAGCGGGCCACACTCGCACATGAGGTGCTGGGGAGTTTCCTCTGCCCCTTGGCAGAACCTGCACATTTTTGTGTCTTTGAGCTTGAGGTTGAACATGTGTTTGTTCAGGCCACAATGCCCCGTGAGCGCCCTTACCAGTATGCGTAGATTGTTCCTATTTAGCGATAGGGCCTCACGGGCCGTCTTACGGTCGTAAGGCATAATAAGCGCTTTGGAATGATTCAACCCTGGCGTGTTGTTCCAGTGGTTGACGGATTGTTCTAAACACATTTGTTTGAGCATTAGGTTTGCAAGGCTTTTTGGTACGCCACAGCAAGGTTCAGGGCCGTATAACGTTCCCTTTGCTCCCGTCCTAGCAAGTTCGTCGGCTTTTTCATTTCCCTCGATTCCTGCATGGCCGGGAACCCATCTTAGAATTACGCTGTTCTTTTCGCCCAGGGAATTCAGTAGTGATATGCAGTTTTGCACTAGCTTCGAATTAATGGTATTCGAGGCTAGTGCCATAAGAGCTGCTTTGCTATCCGAGTGGATATAGATACGGTGGTTGGCGTAGTCCTTTTGGGGGTTGATATCCGCACATTCAATAATGGCGTAGACCTCCGCTTTGAAAATGGAGGCGTATTCTCCCAAGTTTACACTTCTTTCGAAGTTTGGTCGTTCTCCATATATACCACAGCCTACGTCAAGTCCCGATTTGGACCCATCAGTATACCATTTAAGGCTACCGGCCTCCCATTGCAGTTGGCTTTTTAGCCAGTCGTCTCTGGGTGGCAGTTCCACTGTAAAAAGTTTTCCAAAGTTTAGGAGTGGGAGCATGGTGTCTGATACCATGTTGAAGGTTGGATTTTCACTGACTGAGTCAAGAACTGATCTTAGTGCTTGTGAGATCCAGTTTACCTTCTCTCGGGCAGATAGCCTGTACAATGTACATGCTGGCTTTCGCCACCTGTTGCAAATGAATGTGTAGGGGCGGTAAGTTCAGCAGTGCATCTAGAGCTGCTCCAGGAGTGGAGGACATTGCGCCAGTTGTCATGAGGCACGCCGTCCTTTGGATATTGTTTAGTTTGGTAATCACAGTTTTCTGGTTGGCTTTGTTGCACCATACCACCGAGGCGTACGAGATTATCGGCCTCACAATGGCAGTGTATAGCCAGTGGGAGATCTTGGGGTTAAGGCCCCAGTTTTTCCCAGCCAGTCTTCTGCTTATACCCAAAGCACTTTTAGCTTTTTGAATTGTTTTATCTAGGTGGCTGTTCCAGGTGAGTCTCTGGTCGAGCGTGACTCCCAGATACTTTACTTCCTTGGAGAAAGGAATCTGCCTGTGGTTTAAGATTGGCATTTTAAGTCCACCTAGTTGACGTTTGTTGGTAAATGGCACGAGGACGGTCTTATCGGCGTTGACCGATAATTCGTTCTCTCTGCACCAATTGCTAACGATTGTTAACGCTTTTTGCATTATGTGTGAGATCGTGTTTTGGCAGAAGCCCCGGACAATGACTACTAGGTCATCAGCATAGCCCTGTGTGTCTATCCTGGCCTCTGCCATCCTATGCAGGAGTTGATCTATTGCAAGAGTCCATAGTAGGGGCGAGAGTACGCCTCCCTGCGGGCAGCCTCTTGTAGTGGTGACTTCAAGGTTTGTTCCGTGAAGAGCTACTTTGGCCGTGCGGTTTGAGAGCATCGCTTTCACCCATCTGGTTGTGGTGTTGTCAACTTGTTTTGACTCTAGCCCCTTCACCAGTGATTTAATTGGGGTTTTGTCGAAGGCGCCCTCAATGTCTAAAAATGCACATACTGCGATTTGTAGAGCAGAGCGGTTTCCGTGGATTTGCCTCTGCGGTAGGCATGTTGGTTACAGCTGATAGGGTTGACCGTTAGGATTTTTTCCCTGATATAGCTATCCAGTATTTTTTCCATCGCTTTCAGTAGAAAGGATGTGAGGCTAATTGGCCTGAAGGACTTTGACAGTGCGTAGTCCTTCCTGCCAGCCTTGGGTATGAATAGCACTTTGACCTTGGTCCATTCTTCTGGTATATGTCCCCAGGCATAGCTTGCTCTGAAGATTTTAACCAGATATGGGGTTAGAATGTCGATACCCTGTTGCAAAAGCACGGGCATGATTCCATCGTCCCCGCATGATTTGTAAGGTTTAAAGGATTTTACGGCCCATTTAACTTGATCGGGCCTTATGCTTCTAGCAGCCCTACTCCAGTCCTCGTTTCTAGGTCTGTGTGGAGCAGTGGCGGCGTTGCTAGTTGTCACAGCACCTGGGAAGTGGGTCGATATTAGTTCCTACAAAGTTTCCTTTTCATTTGTTGTAAAGGTTCCATTTGGTTTTTTCAGAAGACCAATTTGGTTAGGTTTGTCCTTTGCGAGCAGTTTATGTACTCTGGCTCCTTGAGGCGTTTCCACTATGTCCTCGCAGAAGCTTCTCCATGTTGCTCTTTTGGCTCTCCTAATTTCTTTGTTGTACTCGGTTAAGGCTTTTTTGTATTCCTCCCAGTTGAGAGTTTGTTTAGCCTTATTAAATAGTTTCCGGGTTTCCTTCCTTAGTTTGTCCAACTTCGGGTTCCACCATGGAACTTTTCTTTTGGAGGTCTTTGTCTTGAGTGGGCAGCTTTCCTCTTAGGCGTTTATAATGCCTTTTGTGGTAGCCGCCACGGCCAATTCTAGACTCTCGCGTGTTTTTATATTTTTTTGTATTGTTTCAAGGTTAAGCCTTAGTGTGGTACGGTAAGCGTCCCAGTCGGTGGCTTTAGGATTCCTGAAAGTTGTGGTTTGACAGTCTACGGTGTTTAGTAGTTTAAAGGTTATTTGTCTGTGATCAGACATTGAAGTGTCATCCCTGACATGCCAGTTTTTTATGTGTCTGGCTAGATTTTTAGAGGCAAACGTAATGTCTAAAACTTCCTGTCTTGCGCTTGTCACAAAGGTCGGCATGCAGCCCTTGTTTAATAGGCATAGGCAGTTGGTTGAGATAAAATCATTAAGTAACTCACCTCTATTGTTGATGTCTGAGCTCCCCCTCGCGGTGTGGTGTGCATTTGCATCACATCCAACCAGTAACTCAGCCTTTTGGGTACGGGCGTACTCCACCAGGTTTGCCAGCTCTTCGGTTGGTTTTTGTTTCTCTCCAGATAGATAGGCTGAGCATAAGATGACTCTGGATCCATTCCATCCTTTGAGATTTATATACGCTGCTGACAGGTCATTAGTACATAGCTCTGTAACAGGCAGGAAGTTAATGTTTTTCTTGAACACTATGCATGCTCTGGGTTTTTTCCCTCCCGGGTAAGAGAGGATTTTACCCGCAGCGTTTAAGCCCTGGATAGTTAAGTTATTTACCCAGGGTTCTTGTACGAGGGCGATGTCGATGTCTCCTTTGGTAAAGCAACACTCCGTCACTGCGCTGGCGGCAATGGCGTGGTGGAGGTTGATCTGGAGAATCCTCGTAGAGTTGCCTATGTTCGCCATCAGTGATCCATAGGGGTTGTGGGCTTTGTCGCAGGCTTTTCCCTCTCCAATGGAGGACGAGACCGTCCATGTTTGGATTGGGATGTGCCTTGCTCATTCCCGGGTTTTCCCCCCTTTTTAGGCGCTCCTGTACTCTCGTCAGCAGGAGAAGGCCGATTTGCCGGCTCTTTCTTTCGCTGTATGGGAGCAGGCATTTGTCGGCCTTTGTTGGAGTAGGACGGGATAGCCCTGTTTCCTGGGGGATTCGTGGGCTCACCCCTGATTTTCAAAGAAATCTTTCCAAAACCAAGGGTGGCCCTGTAGTCGGTTTTCCGAAGGGTCTCCAAAGAGGGCTCGTCAATTGAGAAGGTCACGTGGTGTCCATTCTTTTCCTCCCTGCTGTTAAGTATTTTCCAGTATTCTGGAAATATGCCTTCGTTCTGGTTTGTCAGCAGACTTAGGGCGTCCTTTATGTTCGCCGCCTCGCTGCTGGGGAAGAACGTTGTGCAAACTAGTGGCTTGGGCATTTCGCTTTCCGTCATGATAGACAGCTTTGCCTCGGGCCATGTGATCTCGGGGCTTCTGATTTTCACATGTGATCAGGACCTAGCCAGGCCTGTGAGTGAAACCCAGAAATTTTGGGCCCGAGCCTCTGACAGTGATGTTTTTAATCAGGGTCAGTAGCGAGCGGTGCACCAAATGCATTTGGTTTTCTTCCATCGGGCTTTCATTTTTTATTACCACACGTGAAGAACCCACCACCTCCCTGAAGTTTGGCTTGATGCCTTCTTCTGGGTATATCTTAGGAGCCTTTTTTGAGTTTTCCCTTGGTGACTCCTCCTCCGACCGTGTGCGTTTGGACGCCCTTTGGTCATCAGATATGGGAGTGCTCTGATGGGTCAGGCTCTTAATATCTTTCCAGGGCCTGAGGCATGCTACCGAAGCTTCTCTAGCACTCACGTTTGCTGCCCTCAGCATCCTGAAACGTTTTCGAGCAGCACCGGACAACTTTGTCCTGTGCTTCTCGTGTGTCTCAGTGTCTTGGTCCTTTTCTTTGGGCATATCAGAGTCGTTTCCTATTCTGTCTGCACCTTTGCTTGTCCCTGCGACAGCTGAGATTTTTTCGGGCAAAGAGTCGGCTTGAGTCGTGCTCCTTGGCTCCGAACTGTTTCCTTCCCGGACGGTACCGTCCTGGTCGAAGTTTAGAGGGGAATTTTTATTTTCTTTAGAGTCCATATTTGTTCCCACGAGTAGTCAGGAAAGGGTCGTCAAAAACCGACAGAGCCTGTTATTGGTCAAAGGGCATTTCTACTTCCCGATTCGCCCCGGTTTCAGAAAGCCACCGTTAGAGACTGAGCTCTCCCTCAGCCACGCAGCCGTCGGCACGGTACGGGTAACACCTTAGCTTGGGGTGGAGGTCTTTTGGCCTCCAAGTCATCAACTTCAGGGATCCCTCCCTTTTGTAGCTGACCGGAGTTTCCAGGGTGCACCGGCACGCCCACTCACTACTTTCCCATCCTAGACGTTTAGGAATAGTCTGGGCTAGAGTGAGATAAAACGTGCACACGGGGAGGTAGACCTCCATCGCACCCCCATATATACTATACCCATTGACACAGTCGCGACTCGTATATAAATACACCTGCCACTAGCCGCTTAGTCGAAAATAAGTCTAACTGCTGACTCCTCTTAATACTTTTATAACTTCTATGTCCTTCAGAATTAATAATTATACTTATTTTTACAGATTACATCATTACACTTATTTACACTCTTAACACGTTGATGGACAGTACTACCTCATCGATGGATTCGTCTGTGACACTACTTATTTCCATACATTGCCTGTAGGCGTGAATGTTGTATTGCGACAGTAGAATTATCTAAATTACCTCTGCGGTGACACTACAGCATGTCGTTCCTTATGTTAGTATAGAAAAGCAATCGCCGAGCGGCGTACTGATTTTAAACTAATTAAAACTCTGACGTCGACGGGCGTTCTGTCGTATCATTTTTGCAGCATGATCGCCTATAGGCGTTACTGTCCATCAACGTGTTAATTGTACATCTATATCTGTCATCGATTCATCATAGTACCAGAATTACATGGAGTTCTGTGGTAAGTTAGGACACGGAATGTTTATAAACATTATAACACCACTAGTTTATTTTATATGCTGATAATACGTGGTTTCTTATTTTTAGGGTAGCTTTTTTCTTTCACCGATTGTGAGCCAAATCGACAGCCCCACACATCCTCTGTCAAAACACTTGGCTAGTGTCCTCCAAGCGCTTACGGGCAAAACGACGTCTTACGTGAAAGACTTGCGACATTTCGTAAGCATTATTAGAAGCTTAAAACTGGCCCAAGACGAAATAATGGTGAGCTTTGACGTCGAATCTCTATTTACGAATTTGCCCATTTCGGAGTGTCTTACAGTGGTGAGAGATAAACTAAGGTCTGAGGACCTCCCTATTAGCTACGCCGACATGCTTCAATATTGCCTGACATCCTGCTACTTTCTATGGAGTGGCGATTATTACAAACAAATCGAAGGAGTAGCAATGGGATGCCCTGTATCGCCGATAGTTAGTGACCTATATATGGAATATTTTGAGGAATTAGCCATAAAAACCTCCAAAATTAAGCCCATTCTCTGGCTTTGCTACGTGGATGATACCTTCTGCATCCTGAAAGGCAACATTCAAACGGTGAAAGAATTCCTGGGTCATCTAAACTCCATACACCCAAAAATCAAATTCACCTATGAAGTAGAGAAGGTCGGCTCTTTACCATTTTTGGATGTCAAAGTGACGAGGAGAAGTGACAATACTCTCGGACATACGGTATATCGGAAGCCCACACATACGGACAGATATTTGCATGCAAGCTCACACCATCATCGCTACCATCTACGTTCAGTGCAAACGTCGCTCGTGAATCGAGCACGCGATCTATGCGACACTGAGCATTTTCCGAAGGAGATGGAACATGTCAATCCTTAGGAAAAATGGATATGGAAAATATCACGAGACACGCACTCGAACTCAACAATACAGACGAAACTCAGAAACCAAGCAGATCAAGAGCATTCTTACCATACGTCAAGGGCGTGACAGATCGAATAAGTAAGATGCTAAACAGATTCGATATAAAAACGATCTTCAAACCGACCCAAAATATAGCTCGATTTTTGAGGCATGTAAAGGATGTAATACCACTGCAAACCCCGGGTGTGTATAAAGTCGAATGCAGCTGCGGTCTAGCCTACGTTGGACAAACGAAACGGCCCATAGCCGCGCGACTGACAGAACACATCAAAGCTGTTAAAAACGTTCAGCGAGAAAAATTGGCGATCTGCGAACATATATTGGATAGCGGAAGTAACCACTGGGTGCAGTTTCAAAATCCCATTGTTCTATCCAAGGAACAATTCTACTTTCCTCGCATGATCCGGGAAGCCATTGAAATAAGAAGAACCCCGAACTTCAATAGAGACGACGGCTACAAACTGTCTTCTACGTGGAACCCTCTTCTTAAAATGTTCCCGCCGCCGAACGCAAAGACGCAAAACAGGATACAGTGAGTGTTGTGTGAAAGACGGATTTTCAAAATTCTTGCACTCCGAGCCCGGCCCCCCACCACCGTTATAACCTACGCAGTGGCGGCAACGGTATGCGGCCTACCCGCAAAACAACGGACTGACAGCTCTTCAGTCTACCCTAGACAACGGCGGCTGCAATGTCACCGAAACGTCGGGTGCTAAAAATTTCACGCGGTAAATTCGTTTTCTATCCTATTTATAATGGTATGTAAGAAGTTAGAAGAGAGACTTTTTATAAACTTCAACAAACGTTTGCATATGCAACAGCAACAATAAAAATGGGGGCGTTACCTGCTCAAAACTGTAAGTATTAAAATTATCATCAAAAAATATTAGAATATAGTGAATTTTTAATAATTACTAATTTTGAATTTTAGGTCAGTGTGCTGGTAGAAGATTAGACGGTGACGAATCCGTTGTTCCTTTTTTTGAAGATCTCACCAATATGAATGATGCGGAAATTTTTAAGAAAAAAGTTTAATGGAAGGTCTGGACAACGTGGTGGCCTCGTCAAAGCATTATGCCTCGGAAGGTGGCTATTGAACATTTGTGGAGGCTCAAATATTTCTAATTAAATGATTTTTGAAAATTACGTTTGTTTTTATAACATTAATTGGATATGGTGAAAGGCCTGCATAATTTCCTTACATATGGATAAATTTAAAAAAAACGAGATGTCAAACAAGAAACTTATCTATTGTTTCAATTAAAAAACTTACCATAATTAAAAAATAAAATATAAGAACTTTGGCCGATGTACTATAGATTATCGTCTGACTAGTTCCCTAATAAGTCTGTGCTTATTAGGGAACTAGTGTCGTGAGCTCACTTTGTTGAATGCGCGTTGTGTATTCCGCTAATTAATCCGTTTTTTTTGTGAAGTAAATCCAATATTTCGATAACACTATGATGTATAATGATTTGACCGATTTTACAAGCTATATTGAAGACAATCCATATGATAACTCCATTGTGAATGTATCGCGTCACGCGCGTCGATACGTGAGGGATTTCAACAGTCTCCTGGTTTCTACTCCCATGGAGAGCTTAAAAAACGCATTCGCGTCACCAAGGAGACGTTTTCTGATGCCGTTGGGTTTTGGCGAACGTGATGTCATTAATCGCAAATTTACGATTCCGCCTGATGCCCTTAGTGCTGGCACTGACATTTTATGGCAACGGCAATTATCCACACAATGACAAATCATAGCTATTATTTCTACCTATGTTTATTGCTAATTCTTAGACGCCTTTACAGATGATCGACGGAGACCTGGTCAACTTCAGTCAGCCTAGCGCGAGTAGAATTATGCGTCGAATATCTACCACATTGCGATTAATAATTATCGAAATGCCAGGGCGATCTAATCAGCTGTTATTATTCGCCATTTTTCATATAGCATGAAGCAACTGAATCGCAGCCGCAATAAACCAAAGTCCTTTTCAGGGCTGCCACTTCTATCACGATTTGGATGTCCATTAAGAACTCGCATTTATATTGTCTTTCTCACCTATCCACAATCCCTCATTAAATGTAGTATTGGAGATCAAAACAAAACTGCGGCCACCACCTTCCGTTATACAGATAAAATCCCTTTTATTTTGTGTAAATAAAATAAAAACAGAGCGGCCATGGAATTCACCGACCGGAGTCGGGCCCATCATAATACTATTTTTTACACTTCTGGGGGGTGGGCAGTGGATTCCGGACTTACGACCGGCTGTGGTAGGTTTAGGACATCTGTCTTACCACATGTGAGCGTTCACCTTACCACCCATTCACTCCCCCTTCGAAGCCATAGAATTTGAGATGCGCAAATCGCGGTTTTAGATATTTTTTCTAGGAAAGAGTTGATAATTTTTCTGGAAAGGCCAAGATCTTTAAAGAGGTGAAATAGAGATTTAGCCGGCAGGCCACGAGCGCCAACTTCCACCGCTTGAAGGTGAACAGTGAAGCGGTTCCAGGCTACGGCATTTGTGTGATCATGGTATTTATTTAATTGTACTCGTGGTCTTTTGGGATATTTGATTCCGATGGAACAGTAAATTCTACAATAAGGGCCACCTTCCGAGATAGAGAGTAAAGAGTTATATCTGGACGGAGGGCTCTGCATCCGAGACTTTTAGGGAATTTGTACTGCTTAGAGACCGAATCAACCTCCTGAATCCAATCTGAAGCTTTCTCAATTATCGAGAAAGGTTTTGTAGTTATATGTTTTTTGCCTTTAGAGCCATCCCGCACAAACTGTATTGGGGGTTTGGAGGATACTGTCAAACCCTTGTTGGCACGAGCCATTGAGAGGCTAATTACTTCGCGAATAACAGCAAGAACTTTGACATGGCGGTAAGTGTACCGTCCTTGCATTTAATATGGATTTAATAAAATACCTTAGGTAATGCATCAATATTTATTATTAAATAAAAAGTAAGTAAAAAAATATAAATTTAGCTATCCTCCTCGACAGCTGCCTCTCTAGAATCTTTCGACGCAGCTCGCTTGAGAGAATGTCATTGTCAGAGATTACTTTGTCAGCTTTACGGTATTCCTTTGCGGTTTCACGTTTTTAAATCACCTTTTCCAAATGGACTTTAGAAATCCTCTGCATGAGCACCTGGTTCCGGAGAAACATCTGTTCCACGTCCTCCTGAATGGTGAAATCCTGGAAACAATGAAATATTTTATTGTACATTTTTAAACCTCTTTAATTTTTTTGTGAGTCTTCAGCTCCTATCATATCGACCCTTTGCGGAACACTTGTTGTAAAAACCAAAACGCTACTTAACTAACTAGATTCCGAATCTGCAATAATCTTTTGTCGCTCTCAATAAATAAGCGAGATATAGGCATTCAAAGTTTGCATTCTTGTTGCATACTAAACTAAACCACTAAACGTCAAAAAATCGGCCATATTGTTTCAGGTGTAGCGTGATAATAGTCGATTTATCGCGGGTTCTCTAATATCGATAACAATTCGCGATATTACAAAAATGATGGCATGCTCGGAAAAAACCTGTCTGCGACATTAAAAAAAATTGGACTATTTTCGACGTTTTTTCAATGACTGCGTTTAGATAACAAAAGGTATCCTGAATCAATAGAAAACTCCTAATGGGAATATCACCGCAAGATTTCTTTTTTTTGAATTTCACGCGAAACCCGAAAAAAAATTGATGTTAACATGACAATGTGTTTTTACAAAATGACTTTAGTGATGATGACAAAAGGTAACCTGAAACAAACGAAATTTCTTAAACATCAAATTAACACCGCAGGCAAAAAGTTTTTTGCGAAATTCGACAAAAAAAATCGCCTGCGGTGCTGTTAATATTGCCATGTGTTAACGATCATCTAAAACAATTGGACAATTTTCAATGTTTTTACGAAATGACTGTGTATTGATGACTTACAGCCGTATTCAGAGTCGACACTCAAGGGGTCCCTCAACTCAAGTGTGCCTTAACTTGTCAGATTACTATTCATAAACCATACTTAAGTAGGCACTCAAGTAGGCTACTCGAGTGTGCCCTTAAGGTAGCCATCTTCCATACATTTTTGTATTCAGAGACAATACTCGAGTGTCGAGGAAGCTAAAATGGCCGACATTTCTTAAGTTTTGAACTGTCAAATTCAAGTGTGGTCTCTAGCTCACTTTGGCGAGTGCGCGTTGAGTATTCCACTAATTAATAATGCGTGTTTTTTGTGAATTAAAACGATGAATCCACGATTTCAATAACTCTATGGTTTATAATGATTTGGACGATTTCATAAGCTGTCGCTTATTTATTTTATACCGCGTCGCACGCGTCGTTACGTAAGGGATTTCAACAATCTCCTTGACTTCTACTCCGAGTTTAAAAAACATTTCCGCCTCGCCATGGAGATGTTTTCTGATTCCTTTGGGTTTTGACGAAAACCGCGGATTTCCGATTCCGCCTGATGCAGTTAGTGCTGGCACTGAAATTCTTTGCCACCGGCAATTAGCCATTAAATGTCAACCATAGCTATTATTTCTACCTATATTTTTTGCTAATTCCTAGGTGAAGAAATTCTGCATCGAAATTCGGCGCAAAAGGAAGCAAACTAGCAAAAGGCAAGACGAAAAAGATGAAAGAGCGCATTAAGGAAATCGATCAAGAAACCGACAAGAAAAATACGCCGACGTCGAGCAAACGTCAGTGACAACAGCTTATGCACTAACGGGTTTTTGCAACCATAGAGCACACTCATTTTGTTCAAAGACAACGAAAGCTCTATAGACCGTGTAATAGGAATGTATTAGTTTCGAATTAGAAATGAATCCAATTGCTTGAGGGTCCCTTGTGCATACTCATTGAAGAGAGCCCTTAAGTAACGACTATGAATAGTAATTTTGAGGGCGGTACTTGAGTGTCACTCGAGTGAGTGTTCCCTTAAAGAAGTATCAACTGTGAATACGGCTGTAAAGGTAACCTGAAACGAACGACATTTCAGGATATCTTCTGTCATCAATATGCAAAGTCATTGAAAAAACATCGAAAATAGTGTCCTCTTTTTAAAGTTTCGCGAAAATATGTATTTTTCCGAACGTCTTTTTTTCAAAATATTTCGTTTAATCTAAAAACTCCGCAAATTGTCATAATTTCTGTAATATAGCTAATTGTTATCGATATTACGATATACTCGAAAGTGTCACACACGGTGGTATGTACAACAAAATGGCCGCAACTTTCTTGACATTAGTGGCTAGTGCAAGTCCCTATTAAGTTTGTGCATTAGTGTTAAATGATCCACAAATGATCAGTGCTTGACATTGCAATAAACATTTCGAACGCCTATATCTCGCTTATTTATTGAAATCGAATACAGATTATGGAAGATTCGGAATCAGCGTGGTGAATATAGCGTGTTTTTTTTATTTTGGCCTGTTTGTTTACATATACAATTTAACTTTTGAATTCCTATATCTCGCTTATTTATAGCGACCGACACAATTTTCTTCCAGATTTCGCATTAAAATATAACAATCTATTAGTCTATATTTTTTTTATTTATTTTGGAGATAGGTTCCTATACTCAGTTATTCCACTTGTGTTTTTATATGAAATATTTTTTAACAGATAAACGAAGGAATGTAATGCACTGGAACTATTTTACAGGGTTTCCGAACATCTTCGCAACGGGTGCCGGTTACAAGGCCGCCTGGTATGCAACAGCAGCATAACAAGGATAGAAGATAGACAAGGCTGCTTCAAAATCCGTAAGATTTTTTATCTACATACAATTTTTAAAATACTATTCTACTATTGAGTTAAAAGATTGAGCCACTCATTATCTTATAGGAAATGGCGACTCCGCTGCACCGGAGCCGGAGCCTCGGAATCCTCAGCGGTGAGAGCAAGCGGACGGATTGTCGATGCAGCGGGATCGGGAAGCGCCGAGAGTAATATTTGCCTTTAGAATGTTTTCTATAACAGCAAGTGGCCGTGAGCTCAATAGCTCACGGCCACTTGCTGTTATAGAAGTTATTTTTGTTGATTGGCAGGAAACGCCCTAGGCAATGATGGAGTAGTCTCATCTCAGCAGCAGGACAAAGCCATTTCGCCGCAGCGGCATTACATAGCCGTATCGCCTATCGACGGGACATGTCAGACTACATAAGTAACATTACTACAAAATAGTATGCAGTCGAATGGTTTCCTAATCTAACGGTGAAATATTTCTTTTCAGGAGTGGCAGCCGGCAGGAGCTGAAATGCAGGAGGCGGAGGCGTCGATGGAAGAAGTCCGTTCTGAGGGCAGTCCTCAGACTGTGCGAGAGTGCAGCCCGTAGAACGTTCGCGTTGGCAGTCTGCGGAAAGTTGGCACTGCAGCGAAACGCGGCGCGCAGAACGTTCACGAGCAGGCCCTTAAGCTGGAACATTGTCGTATCATCATAACCCGTTCAGCATTGTCGCCCTCGTCTGGCTGCTATAAGCCGGCAGCCATTCAAACCAATCCGGCGTGGGCCGTGTACAGAACGAATCCATTGCAGTGGAAAATTCCAAAGCCCAAAGAAAGTTAGATGTCATCAGAACCGTATCGAAGAAGAAAAAGAAATAATATATATATATATCTTCTAATGTAATAAATAAACACCTCATCGATATTGTACATTTTATTATAATATCTACCTATGTATTTACTTACGATATAAAATCGGAAATTGCTCATACGATGCTGTTAGCACATGTCAGGAAAAGTACATGCCGATTGATAGTACTTATTTTTACGTTGATTTATTATAATTATCAAATAAAATTGTTCGATCGTTAATAGTAAGTTTTTCAATTTCTATTATTATTGAATTAACAAACAGTGTTTATAAAAGACACGCATGACGTCTAATCCAGGTTCTGTGCCACCTCAACAAGTGTGTTTTAAAGAGTCTTAATGATTTGTTTTCTCTGCTCTTGTCTATGCATGGCCTACTTCCTTAAATATTCTCCATGAAACGACCGCAACTCTTTAGCTGCTTCTTCTTTAACTTAGAGTAAGTTTGCTTAACATTTATTCGGTATATCTCGCTTCCTCGACTCGTTCTGAAGGTTAGAAATATAATTTCCAGCCAGAACTACGCCAGCCTCCACACTGCGAATAAGCTATCCTTGCGTCTCGACTAAATCAAAACTAAAATTTGAAATATGCATATACTTACATACAATTTTAATAAACCTCTCGATTATACTGGCATGACTCTTGTTTTGAAAATTGGTCTCTCAAATTTTCCACATCATCTCGTTCGGTTTGCGGCGAATATTCCCGGAATTATTGGGGTCCCATCAAACTTGCTGAAGGCAAATTTGCAGACGGCAATCTTGCAGACGGCATTCTTGCAGGCGGCAGTTTTGCAGAAGGCAATCTTGCAGAAGGCAGTTTTGCAAATGTCAAACTGACGTTTCAAGAACCTAACCTAACAGAAAAACTTAAAACATTTTTTTGTAATGTTTAGTTTGATGTACTAAATCATCCAATACAAGGATGCCGGTAATTAATGTCACTTCGATTTTAGGGAAATAAAACCCTAACCTAACCTAACCTAACAGAAAAACTTAAAACGTTTAGTTTGATGTACTGAAGGTTGCCGCCTGCAAGGTTGCCGCCTGCAAGGTTGCCTCCTGCAAATCTGCCCTCAGCAAATTTGGAGCTGTCAAAAGTGACATTTGTGCAAGTTTGCCGCATGCAAAACTGGCGCCCCCCAATTATTGCAGTATAGGAACCTTTCTCAGAAATCGAAAAAATAAAGAAATGCTACTATATTCGATCACTGTAATGCTAAATGTGAAAGAAAAAAGTTTCGGATGCGTAAAATTTTCGGGCGAATCCAAAACCTGAAAATGGATAAATGGATGAAAACGTTGTGATAAGGCGTTTACACTCTCGCGCGAGGCGCGAGGCGAGACGCAAAACCATATCAAACAAATGGAACAGAGGCAAAGCTTCTAACGAGCGTACAAAAAGTTTACCTACGTGCTAGAAGCTTTGCCTCTGTTCCATTTGTTTACGACATGGTTTTGCATCTCGCCTATCGCCTCGCGCGAGAGTGTAAACGCCCCATGAGAAGTGGTCTTTATTTTCGGCAATGACAAATGCTGCCACCTTTAAAACCTGAAAATCTGATGAGTGCGCGGAGTTTCCCGCTCAAAAGCGTTCCTGGCGCCTATTGCCATTTGCTATCTAGTGGGTAAAGGTGACAGCATTCTCTTTCGGTTTGATCGGCTATAACGGACAGAAGAACGAAGCCTCGTTTTCGCCCGTTAATTTAAATTCGAATAGGTAAAGGCGATCTAAAGGCCGCGTTATTAACAAAATGGTGGGTTACAGTAAATGGAAAGATATCGAAGTGTTTTGCCGCCTTTTTGGGATTAAATGTGAAAATTTTGTGTTAGGTTTCAGACGACGAGACAGACAATTGCGACACGCCAATTCTACGGAGATGGAGACGGAATTATCGCGCACAACGAATAAAGATCCGCGAAGCGGAGAATGAAGAGCAAAACAAGAAAAGGGCGGCACACCAGAAACGGCTCGCCGACGCCGAGATGGCGTTGGAAAACGAAAAAAAACGGGCCAAAATCATAATCGATTTGGAGAAAGCGCTTGAGGAAGCTCATAAGGAAGGCGACGCCTTGAGGAAGCAGGAAGAAGGTTGGAGGAAGGCTAAAAGAATGGCGGCCTGGAATGTCTATGCCGTAAGTAAGCCAGGATTTAACGACACCGCTATCGACTCGGAGCCGGGGACCAGTAGCGCCCACTTGATCGCAGACGAGAAGTCAAAGAAAACGAGGGATTTCATCAAAAAGAACGAGAAACTGGTGAGACAGTATGGAATGTTGCATCAGTATTCAGAATCTCGGAGATTTTTAAACGAGCATCGGCAGCTGGTCTGCGAAGATACTTCCGAGTACTTATTCATATGGTGCATCGACATGGCAATTGCGGAGGTGAGTTTACACTTACACTTTATTAATCCAAACCTTATGGTTGTTATTACTGCACGGGCATTTTTTTCTGTGGGTGAATCAGTACAACGTGGTAAGCAACTTTTGATAAAAAAAGGAAAAAAAACAAAAAAATATATTTTTTGTTTTTTTTTTAATTTGTAGAAGTTGACTGTTAAATAAACGTTTGTGAAGCGTTTGGGCGCGCTGCGCCATCTAGCGGTAGGTAATAAGTCGTAAATAAACAATATCAGCGACATTTTACAAACCGCTAGATAGCGCATCGTGATCATAGCTTTTCATATTATTTAAAAATAAAACAAAAACAAAATTTCAAAAAAACTTTTTTTTCAAAAAATATAAATTTTATTTTTCAGTTTTTCCATTTTTTAAAATCAAAAGTTGCTTATTTTGTTGTACTGATTCACCCACAATAAAAATGCCCGTGCAGTAATAACGCCCCGTACGTACGTGTTACGGATCTATATTTTGCCTGAGTCATGGCAAAAAATTGACATTGGCCCCTCCCCTCCAGTTTTCATTTTAACGATTAAAAAACAACTCACAAAACAGATATTCTGGTTGGGATTTTAGTGACCGGGAGAATAAGAACCTGAATTTAATTTGCATTCTTTATAACCAGTTAATAATTTCCTTAAGCGAGATATTAATATAGAATATAATATAAAGCTTTCTCCGATAAGAGGTGGATGTTGAGAGTCTACGGTGGCCATGTTGCTTCAGCGGCATCTGTCTCGACAGACAGACTTGTCTGTTGTTTATTATTCAGTCTTTGATGCCAAATCACCAAGGCAAGTTACACGATTGAGCAGCTTGTTAAAACTTTATTATCATAATGAGCGTTCGTTAGAGCACGGTTGTCTCTCGCGGAGGTGACGTGAATTGGTCACCAAGATCGCGCGATTTGACCCTGCTAGACTTTTTCTCGTGGGATTTCTGAAGTCGCAGGTCTATGTCAATAAGCCATAATCAACCGATGCCCTCAAAATCAACATAACCCAGGTCATCGCTCAAATTTAGCCGCACCTATGCGGCAAAGTAATTTAAATTCGGACCTCTCGGATCCGTGCCACTTGACATTTGAACGAATCCATATTCCATACATAATGGCATACATGAGCCTTTCAAATAAAAAAAAAAGAATTACGTAATACCTCACACAATGACTTGTTTTATTGCACAGACTGTTAAAATCGACCCGCCCTTATTGGAAAACCCTATACAACCAGTGCCACTAAACTCGTTTGGAACCATAATACCCGGCAAAATGTAACCCTAACTCCAATGATTGGTGCCTCTGCTTACTCCTTCGGGAACATGGGCGTGTGTGTATATATTTTTTAAAATGTTAATATCAAACACGCACTCTTTTCACTTTATGTAGTTACATAGCCTTTCTTTACATAGCTTTTTTGCAATGTAGGGTTGTCGCATTGTCGCATACCAACACTTGCAACAATCAAACTGAAATTAAGCGCTATTATCCCCTGGGTGGCCACGCTCGCCGATCAGCGGTTTTCGTATTATCCGTATTAATTCCGTATTTATTCAATTATCGGCTCTATTTCTACCTTCACTGCGGTAAAAGCCTGTCATTGAAGCCTGTCATTGAATATGCCACCCTTAATATTAGTATGCTTGCACACACCTTCTACAAACAAATTTTCGAGGGCTTTGAAAAAATTGCGTGGAATGACTGGCTTCCGAAAGTTTAAGGAAAAACTTGATGTTTTATTTTAGTACATTAGATAATATAATATTATGTATTCTTCCTTACATGTTGATTGTTTATTTTCACTAATAATTATAGTGACACATTTGAAAGAGTAGTTGTTAACCTAGAAAACGAATGTTATTACTCATACATTTAATCGGCTACATAAATACTAACCGTTGTACGTACGGCCGTTTGGGTTTATTTAGCTCCGCTCCTGTAGTCCCGTCTCCTTCTATGGGGAGGATTTTTTCTAGACGCGACGGGAATTCCCGTGGCAGAGACATCACAGACACTGTGCACGCTTTCAAAAATCTACTTAGGATGCCTTCCAAAATCTAATCAACAATTTGATATTACCATGCGCCCGGGATGCTAGGCGCTTCAGTGAGGTTCAAGTTTTTAAGCTATTGCATAGCTTTTATCGCGGGCCTAGGCCAGCGCGGCGACCGAATGAAGAAATTTCTTAACGAAAATTAATGATTTTAAACTGATAATTACGTCTAAACGAGTACTGCTTACGATTCGAAAAAAATATATGTTAAACAAGAACATTTTCCTAATATTCTTAGCTTTGAATATTTTAGATTTTGTTTATATTACATAGTGTAATTAATTTGTGAAATTAGGTCTAACCGAACACAAAAACGACTACTACGCAAATACTATGTGGCGTATTATTATGAAGCCTGCACCATTTAAAAGATAATTTAATTATCTATCTTTTTATCTACGATTTTTTTCGAATAGTCAAAGAATAATATCCGTTTTTTTTTGCTTTATCGAATAAAATTCGTGCGCGGCGCTCTATCGGAAGATGTTTACATTATTCCGAATCATTTGCTACCGCAGCCGCAAATGATTCGGAATAATTTCAACGTTTTCCGATAGAGCGCAGTTATCTGATATCAGAAAAAATAAAATAAATAAATAATTATAATTGCATAAGTTGTTAAAAATGCTATGCAATAGCTTTACCGCGGCAGTCCCCGAGTGCCACACGTATTTTTTTTTTTTAAACAAATGCATTTGGCACTCCTTAATTTGCCACCCGAAGCAGGTACCCTGTTTGTCCCCCCCCCCTCCCCTAGATCCGGGGCTGCATACCGGGAAATGGTACAGCTTCAAAGATGCCAAAATTGGAAAAAGGAGCCAGTTACTCTTTATTAATTAGTTTTATCCATTAATCAGAATCGTTGATAATTTAACAATTGCCTTGATAGCAAGTTAATTATCAATTTAACATATAACAACTTAATAATTTAAAAAAATGCATAACATATTTTAACAATTGTATAACATATTTTAACAAAATTGTCTGCCTTTTCAATTAAGTTAGCAGCATACGTGAGTATTTTCAACAGTTGAATTTATCCAGAGTGATTTGAGAAGTACGCTATCACCTGATAACTTATACCGTTTTTTTCTATATAAAAATCCCTATTATTGAATAACTACTTAATATAACTATTAGGCAAGTACCCATCGATATATTATTAGCTAGATATGCCCCTTAGATACAAATAAGTTGGCTCCACATACCCTTTGCCGTAGGTCATGTGACAGAGAGGGCAATAAATTGAACAGTATGCGATACAATAGCGCGCCAATATTCTTTGCGGCAGTTCTAACACCGAAAACGGTCGGCTGTCTGCCAGCGGACTGCGACCAAACTACTACTGGTCGGCTTTCAGTAGTGCTTTTGAAGGGGTTATTTTCGAGCGAATGAATGAATTATATCAGAACTGTTACAAAAACTAGAATCGTAAGCGATAAATCTTAGCATCTCTAATCATTTTTGATCATTTTAACAAAGATACAATTTTATTTTGTTTCAATTGTAATAATTTTAATTTATTCTATTGTCCACCAACCCATGACCAGTGAGATCTTACTTCTCAGTTCTGTTAACCTTTCGTAAGGTGCATCTGCGCTATGCCGTCTTGCAAAGCACCGACATTGCAAGCAGCTACAGCAAAATCCACACCTCAATTATATAATTTAAAAATTGGAATTCGTAATCAGGCAACACGAATTACTTTCTGAAGGACATAACTTCTTAACAAATACGGAAACTTTTACAACAAATGTTTTAGAGCTGGGGTTTCCGGATCACAATTCTCAAACGCTTTGCCTGAAGTTAGAAAATGTTAATAAAAAAAATACGTGTGGCACTCGGGGACTGCCGCGGTAAAGCTATTGCATAGCATTTTTGACAACTTATGCAATTATAATTATTTATTTATTTTATTTTTTCTGATATCAGATAACTGCGCTCTATCGGAAAACGTTGAAATTATTCCGAATCATTTGCGACTGCGGAAGCAAATGATTCGGAATAATTAAAACGTCTTCCGATAGAGCGCCGCGCACGAATTTTTTATTCGATAAAGCAAAAAAACGGGATGATTCGAAAAAAATCGTAGATAAAAAGATAGATAATTAAATAACCTTTAAAATGGTGTAGGTTTCATAATAATATGCCAGATAGTATTTGCGTAGTAGTCGTTTTTGTGTTCGGTTAGACCTAATTTCACAAATTAATTACACTATGTAATATAAACAAAATCTAAAATATTCAAAGCTAAGAATATTAGGAAAATGTTCTTGTTTAACATATATTTTTTTCGAATCGTAATCAGAACCCGTTTAGACGTAATTATCAGTTTAAAGTCATTAATTTTCGTTAAGAAATTTCTTCATTCGGTCGCCGCGCTGGCCTAGGCCCGCGATAAAAGCTATGCAATAGCTTAAAAGAATAATAAAATAAGATGGAAGTTCAGAAAATATTGCCAAATTTCGTGATCCCACTGCCAATATTTAAAAATACATACTAAAAATATACATGAAAATTTTAAAGTATTTAGCAAAAAAAATCATAATTGTTTAGAAGAAAATATTCCGAACCAAACCTGTAGTACGAATTCGAAAAAAAAGCGAAAGGTCTAAAAATATGATGCACAAATAAAAGTTTGCTAATAATTTTAAAACGGAATGGAAAAAGTAGTATAATTTCTGATCGTTACAAAAAATATAAACAAATACTATCAAAAACTATAAATTGTGCAAAAAAGTTATATTATAAAAAAAATGAAAAATCAGAAAACATAGTGAAGTCAACATGGCAAGTTATAAAGGATCAGAGCGAAAGATCAAAGGAAATTAAACAGAAAAAAATAGAAATAATCATTGAAAAAATGCCCACAGTTGAGCCAAAAAGAATAGCGAGAGAATTTAATATTTTTTTTATTACCGTTGGAAAAGATAAACAGAAAGCTAATCCGTCAAACAGAAAACAAATATTACCAAAAAATAGCATAAGTAATTCTATATATCTAAATCCGGTTGATGAAAAAGAAATATCTACTATAATTAAGGGGCTAAAAAACAAGAAATCTTTGGGCTATGATGAAATTCCGACCAGTGTGGTCAAGTCGTGTGTTGACCAATTATCAGCACCTCTAGTACTGCTAATAAATCAGTCATTTCAAGAAGGTATATTTCCCACTGCTTTAAAGAGAGCGATTATTAGGCCACCTTTTAAAAAGGGGGAGAGTAGGAACTCTCAAACTACCGTCCGATTGCTCTCCTATCAGCTTCTGCAAAAATATACGAAAAGACCGTCTACAATAGAATATATAATTTCCTTGAGACATATATTTTTTTCGGAAAATCAAAATGGATTTTGAAAGAACAAGTCAACAATACTGGCTGTCTTTCAATATACTAATGAAATTCTAAATTTTCTAAATATTTAACATATTACCTACCCTGGGGTTATTGCTAGATTTGTCTAAGGCATATTATGATTCTGTACTATTCTAAAAACTCTTAAAGAAATACTGCAACGTCGGAATCCGAGGCAAAGCTTATGATTGGTTAAAATCTTACCTTACTGAACGGGAGAAGTGCGTTGAAATTACGTTCTTTAACAGCAATAAAAAGATGGTAGAACCTGTACGATCAAAAAAGCTTCGATCACAGCATGGCATTCCGCAGGGAAGCGTCCTCGGTTGCATGTGCTAACGTTTATATCCATATACATCTTGAAAACCTGAAAATTTGTAATAGAGCACGATCAGTATTTCAAAATAAACAATGTCGAACACGGCTATAACAGGAGAAATAAACATGAGCTCCAAGCATCCAAGCCAAATTTGCCTCTTTTTTAAAAAGGAATGTTTTACAACTCTATAAAAATCTATAACCACCTACCTGTAAATATTAAAGAGTTAAAGGAAAAGGGTTTACCATAGCATTGAAGAAATGGCTTATCGAAAAAAGCTTTTACACCTTAAATGAATATTTCTCCTAATAAAATATTGTGGGCATGCATTTTTTTTAAATAATTCTATTACGAAGATTACGCATTTAAAATTATAAACATTTACTTTTTATATGAGGATTTTTGATTATTCCTTTATTTTCTATATTATTGGTAAATTATTTTTCTTTATTTTTTCTACTGTTAGTGCTACTTATCCGGTCTGTTTCGATTATTTCATGTTATATCTTTTTTAAATGTTATTTTAGGCCATTCAATGAACGTTACGAATTATGATTGTGTATGATTTAGATATTATATGCAAGCCAGTGAAATAATGTCATTAACAAATTTAGCGAATAAGTAGATTTTTCAATCTGTTACAATAATCAGTAATTGTGAGAGACGTAATTTTACGAATTATTACCATATATGTACCACCACAAGTTCGGACAATAAATAAATTTCTATTTCAATAATTAGTAATAGTGAAGTCAGTTTAGTTTTTGTTGAAAAATCCTATTTTTGATGCCCTTTCTTAAGAAAAAGGGTTAAAAAAGGGATTATAAATGATGGCCCACAGATTTTTTATCGCATTTAGGTCAGGTATTTTGTCCGACCTTTCTAATTACAGTATTGAAAAATACTGCCTTCATTTAGGAACTGTCTAAAGCATAGGTATAAGAAATCCATCCAAAAATATTAATGCGCAATTACTCCACTCGGGGCATTGTGTGAATTTAGACACCCAATATGCCTAAGAAAATAAATATATATATAACCAGTGATGCATCCAGAGATGATGAGGGGGGTGGGGAGGAGCAAGCAGCTTCGTCAGGTTGAGTGTCACCCGAGGTGAAAGTGTTCAGTGTCATGGTTCACCTTAAACCATGCACACCATAAGTATAGGGGATTAGGGAGACTTTCTCACTGTGCCACAGGTGAAAATTGACAAATACATCTATTCGACAGCCTTACGTGTGGCAGTCTAGATTTCGGTTTAGGGGCGGGAGAGGGAGGTTTCAAAAAATGCTTTGTGGACTTGGTGCCCACCCATGGCGGGCAGGCGGTAGTGGCCCCTGCAGTCCCCGCGTGTGTTTGTCACTACCCCAAGCTGAATGCTCGGTATAGGTCTAGGCCTACATCGATTCACAGTGGCTTTCATCGGTAAAAATCACGTTCTTCTAGTCATCTACTGTCCAGTCCTTATATTCCTTAACTCACATCTATCAGAGCCTTCATTTACTGATAAGGTTCTAACTGAACGTCAACCTTCTATTGGTATCAATAATGTTATTCTTATTTTTGCAGAAATATGAGTTGTTACCCGAAGTCGCACGTCAAGCGCTATTCATGCAATATATAATGGAGGCAGCCAAGCATATTGGCGTCAGTCCTCGAAATTGTATCGATGGCTTTTTTGTGAGGTTAGTTGCTTTTACTAGACAAAAACAGGGTCTCAACATTATAATGGCTAATGTCATTGTTTGTAGGGTCGCTGTAGCTAATGGTGGCTATGAAGAATTTCTTAGTCAAGAGCTACAGTCATTTATTGACCGGATAAAAGAGCATGCAAAGAAGAGACTGGAACTCGGAGGACTGGCTCCGATGGAAGTTTTCGAGGAATTGCCCGATGTAAGTGTATTAAGTAATAGTCACTGCACTGCGATTGTTATTACTTCAGTTAGCAGGTCTTGTTTAGCCTCTTGTGGTCACCCCCTTGCTACTGTGCCCCGGTCAGCCGGTCGGTTCGCACCCCAGACTGTAAAACAACGCACCGCACCGTCGATCGCAATCTGGGCCCCAACTTCTTCTACAACTTTATCTACAACTGACTGTTTATCTACGACTAGTGAAAAAATGACAAATCTCCACCTTTTTAGATTTAGTGAAAACGATGCTGAGCGGACAGTTCAATCCCAGTGATTAAAAACCCGTTTATAAATGATTTAAAAGAAAATAAATCGTTGTAATGGCTCATCCTTAAATACATTTTAAACCCGTAAAACGAAAAGAAATCGACCCGCAGTTAACCACTCAATGTCGATGGCTCTTGCAAGAGAAGAGCCACAAATGGGCCATTTTGGAAGTCTGCCGTAGTCAATGGCTTAATATATCGATGGATTTTGGCATAGCTTATGCTCACAGAGTTTAATTGTGTTGAAAAAGAAAAACTATTTACATGATACATCATACCCAAAATGTCGAAATATTAACGGAAAGTCAAAATTATCAGCTTTTCGTTTATCGAAACAAGTGATACTATCTTAGTGTGATTCTAGCGAATTTTTGCCCAAAAATAATGCTATCTATATTTTGTGCTGTATTTTATCTTCCTGCAGTAAAATGGTGATAGATGCCAATAATAATTGAAAAATAGTGTTGTTATCATTGATTAAAAAATATTTTAATCTGATTGCCAATTTTTAAGGAGCTATATCTCGAAAACTTCTGGAAGTACGGCGCTTGCTTAGGCTTATTTCGGTCGTTAGTCCGGATCCAATCGCGGTTTTAAGTCTAAAATCGCAATTTGCGTATCTCAAATGCTATGGCTTCGAAGGGGGAGTGAATGGGTGGTAAGGTGCACGCTCACATGTGGCAATACAGCTATCTTAAACCTACCACAGCCGGTCGTTAGTCCGGAATCCACTGTTCACCCCACCCCACAAATGTAAAAATAGTATTGAGATGGTTTCGGACTTCGGTCGGTGAATTCCATGGCAGCTCCGTTTGTATTTTATATTTTATTTTATTTAAATTTAAAACACTTAAAAATGTAAAGATTACATTTTCCCGTGCCACCTATAACTTGCAAGAAGTTTGCTGCTTTTCAAGCATTGCATAGCTCAGTTCACATAAGTTCTTTTGAAGCTGCAAATTTGGTCTTTAACTATTGGCCTACGCCAAATAAGGTATACAGGGAGTTTTGATTACCTGGCATATTTCAAGAGGATGAATCGGTACGAACTACTAAGCAACTTTTGATTTTTAAAATTTGAGAACAAAAAATAAGTTTTTTTTTGTTTTTTTTATTATTTTTTTTTTTGTTGAAAATTTGAAGAACTTGACTGTTAAATAAAAGTTTGACAAGCGTTTGCGCGCTGCACGGTAGGTGCACGCGCGGTAGGCGCGCTGCACGCGCAATCGGTAGGTAAAACATCGCTAATAAGCAATATTGCCGATATTTTACTTACCGCTAGATAGCGCATCGTGCTCAACGCTTTTTATACTATTTTTTAAAATTGAAAAAAAAGACCTAAAAAAAACATTTTTCCTTAGTAGCTCGTACTGATTCACCCCTTTAAATGATGCCGGTTAATTAAAGCTCAACCTGTATATTAGATTGCTCAACTGTTAAAAATAACACACCTTTTCAGTCGCCAAAAAGTAGATAGCATTGTCGGTGAAAGTAATCGTAATTTATTTGGCCATTTATAAAAATATTCATAATGTTACTTGCCCGGCCGACCAACGGTTAGGGGAAGTATTGTGAATGACGGAAATAGCTCATCTGTCTTTTTGCAATTGTTATTATGTTTAATTATGAAATTTTCTTTGCAGAATTTTAAAAGATACCTTACCTCAAAAAACGGCCCAATGCTACAGAAGGCTTTAGGGAAATTACCGCCACAAGAAGCTGACAATATAAAGAAAAAAATGGTTGACTCTGGTCTGTGGGTGCCTGAGAAATTCAAAGAGATTAATTAATATCCCAAGATGAAACAATGGACAGCACCCTAACATTCTCGCAGCTGGTTTATGTCTGGTTTTGTATCTCGCATTACTTTCTAATTATTGATTTACTTTTAAAACTGCATTTAGTGTACTGCGATATAGTTTGTAACTGATTGAAGCCAACGCTAGGCTAAAATACGACTGGATGATCGACGGTATTATTTTCTGGCAATTCCTAGTAAACTTCGACCGGATCGAGTCCTCCTAGTCCCGTGTCTCTTCTTTGCACGCGTTTTTATCCGGTAAATAAATGACTGCAGCTCTCGACCGAGAGATTCTTCGTAGCCGCCATCAGCTACTGCGACCCATTATAATGTTGGGACCCTATTTTTGTCTGGTAAAAGCAGCTAACCTCCCAAAAAAGGCATCGACAAAATTTCGAGAATCGACGCCAATATGCTTTGCTGCTTTTACCAGATCCTTTGCTGCTTTGCAAAACCATTATATATTTTATGAATATCGTTTGATGCTGGACAGCACCCTAACATTCACGCAGCTGGTTTATATATCTCGCATTACTTTTTAAGGTGGTATATCCAATTAATGATATAGATTTAAAATTGCATTTATTGTACTGCGATATAGTTTGTAATTGATTGAAGCGAATGCTAGGCTAAAATACGACTGGATGATCGACAGTATTATTTTCTGATTTAATCTAAATACTCTCTGAATTTGATAGTCCTTGTCCAAATTATTGAACCTTTATCTGATCTTTGCTATTGTTTAAGGAAGAAAAGATTCACAACATTAAAATTATATCAAATAAGTTCTTTAGTTAGTAAATATATTTAGTTTATGATCTTAATAGTTGTATATAATGCTAAGTACTGATCTCATGACAAAGAGAGTGAATCGTCATAATGATGAGAAGTAGGGTATAAACATCAAAGATATGTTGATATTTAATTTGATTTAATATTTTAGTTAAATATAAGGCAACCTAATAATTTGCATTAGATATATTAGGCCTAACCTTTATTTATTCAATAACGTTATTTTGTTAAATGTAACAATGTATATAAATAAAAATGTAAATGTTTGTTTGTTTAACATCTTAAATCTGCAAACGTTCTTTACCGATTGCCTTGATTTTTTTACACAATGATGTGTAAAAATGTTTTTAGTTTAATAATTTACGGCAATGGCAGCGCCATCTGTTTAAGATTGTGCTATTTCAAATTTGGCACTGTACCACTGCAGGTATTTAATAACTTAGACAAGGATCATTAAACATATTTCATAAATAAATTTGAATAAAAATATAAAATAGTGCTTTATTTTTCTTTGCGATCTAACTGCATTGCGAAACTTGCGAAGCGGACAAGCGTAGTGCCTACAAATTGGGCTTAATACGAACAGAATAGTGCGTGCGGTAAGGCTAGGCACAATTGTATCTGAATACTGGTGGTGACAGTAACATACGGCTATAGCTCTCACGGCTGAATATTCGGATTTGTCCGTGCGTAGCCTTAGCTGTCGAACGGAGCAGAATGGCGATAGTTTTTGACTGGGTTAGAAACGCGCTGTCCTGGCTAGCAAGCTACCGTAGGTTCTGCGGCCGCCAGGATAGCAAACGCGAAATAGCAATGCGTTTATTAATTAATTATTTTTTACATCGCGTTTTATACAATTAATCCAGTCAATTTGTCCACGAAAAGGACCTTGCTGCAATGTCCCTTATTTCATTTTGTTAGGCCCATCTACACGTCGGCCAATGGTGGCTTGTCGCTAAGGTGGAAGCGAGTCAGCATCACTAGTCACGAGTGAAAAATGTGTGGGAAAGAGGGAGAGACAGACGATGCGGCCAACGTGGTGAGCATTGCGTGCTGAAAAAGCATCAAAATGTTTGCACTCTTCGATTTTGCTCAATATTTTCTAAGGTATGCGTCCCATAGAGAAGTTATCGTATTTTATGTAAATCAAATTTGCAACAATTTAAGCCTAAACTCAGCAACGTATATCTGGAAGTTTCCAAGATAAAGCTCTTCAAAAATTAGCAATCTTATTCACGCACCATCCCTCAGATCGCCAGGTGACTGCTCAAATCTCAAAAAAAAACTCTTTTTTTTCACTTCTTGGAAAACATTTGAGCAAAAATTTCATTGGAATTATCGACAATACAGATCTGTTGCAATCGTCTGGTCAGATTTTAAGAAGCTGTAGTGGATGACACCAGCACTGTTCCACCAGTACCTACCTCACCAGTATTTTTTTCTGGATCAACTTTCTCTTTGACAGGATTTGGACGGTTCTCCTGTTAACCATTGTGATGAGCATTTCCTATTATTGTACAGAATCCATTTTTCATCACAAGTAACTCACCATAATTATTTTTGTTTCCCGTGCCACTTGGAAAACATTTCTCGCGCGGGTGGAGGGGAAGGTACGCTGCGCGCATGCGCAGAACTGTCAGACAACGCGGTTTTTGAGGTTATATTGTTTTGTGATCACTTTGTAATAAGAAATCGACAATGAATTCGAATTGTTTCTTCTCCCCGATATTACGTCTATTTTGCTAAAACTAAAAGTACCTACGTCTTCCTCGTCGAAACTCTTTTGGATATCTTCACAAAATATTTGTATACGCCTATATATTTGTATACGTAGGTATATATTTTTTGTATAAATGAAACATTTTTATACGCAGGAGACAGCTTGTGTATGAAAACAATTGTTTTTGTGTACCTATTGTTTCGAAAAAACACCAGCAGGAGACCCGGCTTTAGATAGATATGTGATTCTCACACTATTGTCTGACTTGCCAGGTTTGAGTATAGGATCAATAGGTAGCTTCTTTTTATTTTTTCAAGCCGTGGTGGCGGATTAAATTAACCCAAAATTGGTAAGATCTCACTACATAATAACATACACTGATCGTGTAACTAATAACAGGGATGTTCTTTATATATTGTTTTTCATTTAGGTACCTAGGGTACCTAGCCCGAAAAATATAATTGGTTTATATACTCTTAGGGAAAAATATTTTTACACCTTGCATCCCAGCAACTCTATGATTGGTTAAGGATTCAAGGTCAAACAGTGAAAACTGCTGAAGATGTCGAAAATATTCCTGGAATTACAAGAAACCGATTGCCAGTATCAGAAAATATATATTTGTAAAGTTTTTCTGACGAAAAATAAAAACAAATATTTTAAATACTATGACGTATTTTTCTTCATATATATAACAATTGGCGCCTCTACTGCAATTGTTATTTTTCATAACCAGAATGAAGTTGGCCAGAAAAAGGTTACATAAACAAAATCAATAATAATTTGCCTTCTCGAAATGTCACAAAATCTTTCATTTGAAGGTCTGCAATTTGTATACGAAAAAGACCCCGACCTAGCATAAGGTCTTGCAGCTATAACTTTTTAATATGTTGTTAGGTATGCCATCAAGGCTAGAAACAAGCACCCCACTCCGTTTACTACTAATACTATTACTATTAGGACCTACCTACGCCAATAGTAAAAAACAATATTGCATCTTCAAAAAGCTTGCGCAAACTGCACAATGCTTTAAAAAGGCAAAAATGCACTTTTTTCGGTTGTTGCTCTATAATTATCTTCTAAAATATGCATCCCACAGAAAAAGTTATCGTTTATTTTTTAAAGTAGAATACCTTTAAGCCTAAATCGAGCATTTTGTGTATAAAAGTTTATGAGATTCCGGCTCGTTGAAAATTGGCAATGTTTTCCAAACAGTGAACAATTTCACAATAAATAAAATCTTTGGAGATTTGAGCAGAAGTGATCTGAGGGATGGCACATTATTAAAATTGGCAATTTCCTAAGAGCTATCTCGGATACTTCCGTACATACCGTGCTTGGTTCAGGCTTAAATTGCAGCAATTTTAATAAAAGTACTTATAAATAGTAAAACTTTTTCTGCCGGGTGCATACCTACTCTAAAAGACCACCAACCGCAACCTGTGAAAAAAAAAATGCTGTTTTGCAGGCAACCCACTGGTCCTAAGGACATATAAAAAAAAATAGAACTGCATGGCCTTTGGCAAGGTCAGATGTTTAAATTGACTGGGCCATTTAAGTCTTTGCCCCTATTAAAATAATTTTTCCCTTACCTTTGTCATTTTCGTTTTCTTTGTTTTAGCCATCGCTCGAGGTATAAGTACTTATGCGCTAGAAAAGATACACCCTGCTGTTCTTGTGTGCTGCGGCCAGACCAACTCAACTGGCCGCAATCGGTTTTACAATGCAACAGGTCCCACTTACAGATCAGCCCTATCCGATAACATTTTCAAATAGGTAGACAACCCCGGTTCCAATTATCCGTGGTACTAATGGGTGAACACCGACCGACGCTTGATTATGCAGCATATCAGAAAGTGATTGTGTGCGCAATGCTTTCTCTAGTAGCATATTAACAATGGTATTAGCAGCGTTTATCAAAGCTTTCAGTTAGGTTTACAGGTACTACCTACTTGCTGTATTACAGAAAAACGCAAATTCCAGAAGGGATGGAATGTTCAGCGGAGACGTAAATGAATTTATTACGAGACATCAAAATATGCCATTTTATTTTAAGAGAAATAAAACAATTTTAAAATGTCAATCCGCTTTTCTTTTTATTGAAAATATTACATATTATTGAGGCATGTTGCTCAAATTACAAAATCGTAATCAATATACATTCTAATTAAAATAAATAAAATGTATAGATCGTGCTAACAGGCATACTTGTTCGACATCTAAATTATGATTGGAATAATATTGCTTCAAATGTTCCTTAAGGTTACTAAGTAATGCATTTATTTATCTCACAATTCAAATTTTAGGCCATTAATACGAGGATACATTATAAAATTTACGCATAGAGATCTTTCGCTTACTTATATCATTTTAACTAGTTTAGTAATACAAAATTAAAAATTCCTACTAATATAAAATAAATGCCAAAGAGTATTATTCTTCTATAATATATTCAATATTATCAGTCTGTCATTTTTTATGGGGCCAGTCCCGAAATTGCGATGCAGTTGGGCTTATATTTATAATTTAATGTACCTTACAATATTTACAAAAACTGATAATGATCTAAGAGTTTTATCACCAGCTATTGAAAACATCAAAGCGATAAATCTATACGACTACTGACTCAAATTGGAATATTCGATAAATCATATGCGCTGTCCATGTCAGTAATGGAAGACTCCCGTGGGTCAAAATAAAAAAGTTGTCAATTTACGCTACAAAAAAATACTTTTTTGGACCAACCCCCAAAATGTATCATTTCAAAAACAAAAATAAACGCAACTAAAGAGTAATTCGTCCTTATAAATAAATCTAACAATTAGGGAAAAAAAAAGAAAATGGAATATGTTCACGGAAAAATAAAACTAAACATTAGTCCCGTTAGCGAAGAATATTTAAATTAAATCTTAAATCGTACAACCGTTAAAAGTCTCTTGAGAAGATTTCATGTATGAAACTATATACTGTGTTAAATAGAGTATTGAAAATTTTGGATTGCAAACTGATTTGTTAGATTGATGAAATGACATTATTAATGAACAAACTCATTGTATAGCTGCACATTTTCTCACTACTATAAAATCACGTGAATGTTTTGTCAATTTCAACACTAAACGTTGAGGAGGAATTCTACCATTGGGTCCTAGTTATAAATACCTATATTACAATATGAGCAATAGAAATAAACTGCAAAATTACGTAGTTTAAGCTATTACAGTTAACAGATCGTAGTTAAATTAAATATGGTAATATTTCTTATTTTATTACGCTTATTAAACCTAATTAAAAAGTAACAGCTATATTTGTATAGATCTAAATTGCATAAATATTATTGATATAATGTTGCTTCAACGGTACAGCCTGAAATTGGTGTCTCAGTAAGTACAAAAAATATGACTTTATAAACTAACAATATTGATATATGTACAGTATGTGCAGGAGTTATTGGCGATCGAGGTGAGGTGCAGGGGCGACACCGGCTAAGTGACAGCTCCTCTGCCTGGCAATTTTGAACTATTGAACCTCTCATAAAAGGGTCATTTTTGTTTGGTGGTGCCACATTCCTCAAGATCGCCAAGAAGTCGTACGCGTAGTGTAGCTACTAATCTGAAATATTATAAAATTAGGTCTAGCTATTTTTCACTCAGCTTTTAGATTTTTAATAAGATTGATTGATTTTCTACGATGGATCGAGAGTAATCTGTCAGATACAATGAGTCCACGAGTTCCACTGAGGAAGAACATCAGACGAGGAAGCCGTCAGGGCCGCTCACGCGTATTTGTGCTCTCATACTTTGAACACTATTCATAACTTTCTTCTGATGTCCTACTAAAGTCACCCCTAAAGAAGCCAGCTGCTGAACGGTCAGATTCACTACGGCCTCCATGTCGGTGATGTGGGCAGCGTGGAACTTCTCTATGTATCGAGCCATTTTGATAGAGTCCAGCCACTCCTCCACTGATGATATCCTACTTAAGTCCGGCAAGTCCCCTGCCAGGGGATCTGCCGATCGATTTTGAGCAACTTTTCTCAGGGTGTCCGGACAACGAATCAATTTGTCCAGTGTCTTGACGACGCTCGAGAAGGAGGGGCGATGCGTTCGCTCCTTCTGCCAGCAGTCCAACATCAGCTGGTAGATAGCTTCGGGGCAGTCCATTGGCGCTGGCAGGCGATACCCCTTCTCGATAGACTTGATGACGTCTTGATTGCTCCAGTTCCAGTATGGCCTCTCTCCGTAACTCATCACTTCCCAGCAGACGATGCCGAGTGACCACACGTCGCTAGCCGATGTGAATTTGCGGAAAGCGATGGCTTCCGGAGCGGTCCAACGGACCGGTATTTTCCCTCCTCTCGTGGTGTAAGCGCCTTCGGCGGCCGATTCGATTTCTCGCGATAATCCGAAATCGGCAATTTTGCAAACAAGCTGCGAATTGACTAGTACATTCCGCGCGGCTAGGTCCCGGTGGACGTAATTCATCTCGGATAAATACTGCATTCCTGCGGCAATGCCTCTCAGCATGCCGGCCAACTGCAACACTCTAAACTTCCCGTCGTTGGCTCTCAAAAAGGTATCCAGAGATCCATTCTCCATAAATTCCGTCACTATCATGACGGGGTTACATTTTGTGACGACTCCCTGTAGGAATATAACGTTGGGGTGCTCAAATTGTCCCATTATCGACGCTTCAGCCAGAAAATCTCGTCTCGAACGATCTGCTGATCCCGGTTTGAGAGTTTTAATAGCAACATCTATTTCACGGCCGCACGTAGCCGGCAATTTGAGTTTTCCTCGGCATACGTCTCCAAATTCCCCTCCGCCGATTATTGCTTCGATTGTAATGCAAGAAGCGTCGATTTCACGGGCAAATTCGCGAACAGCTTGATTGGGGTCTTCGTATGTATGCGGATCGACATAGGTGCGAGATCCGGTTCCATTGCCTCCGCTGGCGAATAACGGCGTTGTCGCATTCGAACCAGATTTAACCGGTCTCTCTGGTCCTGCGTAAACTTCCCCGTTTCTGTAATCGAGCGTACTGTGATCGCTCGGCTGTTTCTTGTCACATTCATCGTCGGCTCTCGATCGCAAGAATAGAACGGTGGCGACGATTCCGATAACGGATAAAATGACAACTGCTACCATGGCCCCGGCTACGATTCTCACTTGAGCGCCATCCTCATCCCCGACGTAAGCGGGACCCGGCAATGGAGCAGTGTGAGCAAATACAGGCGAGCCAAAGTCGCCCCAGCCGCGGTGTGTTTTTGTTCGGACCCTGAGACCGTAATCGGTATCGCGCCGAAGTCCAGTCACTACTACCCTCGCCTCTGTCGTGCTAACGTATATCGTCGAGTTATTATTCTCCATTTCACCTTTTACGAAGCATTTCACTTCGTACGATTCTATAGCTTCGTCAATATCAGTCTCTTCGACGGTCGGTGGATCCCAAATGGCCGTTAACGAATCGCCGTCGTATGAGTTGACTCGTAAATTCGTAACCGAGCTAACGATTGATACTTCTGTAGTTATGGAAACTTCGATCCATTCGGGGGCTTTTCCAGACTTCTCTGTGACGCCGTTTTCTGCGTAGATTCTGAATTTATATTCGGTGAGCGGTTCGAGGCCAGCGACGGTGACACGTGTGTCTTGTAAATTTTCATTGCTCGGCTGGAAGTGGACGGTGGGCCCGCATAATTCACATTTAACACGGTAGACCGTATCAGTTCGGCCGCCGAGTCGGGACGGGATTTTCCAGATGAGCGTGATGGTGGTTTGGTCAACGTGGCCGGCGGTCGCATTTTCCGGAGCGGAGGGTGGACGGGTACACGGGTCACTCCTCGGATCCTTCACCGCTCGGAAGTATCCCGAAAGGCAAGGGCATTCAGGAGCGGCGTATTCGGAAGATTCCGAATTGTCCGGACAGGGAGAGCACATTTCGTCTCCGGTGTGGGCCTTGAAATGGCCGGGTGGGCACTCTTCGCAGGATTGTCGCTTGAAGTCTGGTTTGTAGCCGGAGCGGCATTTACAGCCACCGCCGGGCAGCGTCCATTTGCCGTCTCCCTTGCACAGGTAGACGGGTGCGGAATCGGCGGGTTCAGCATTCGGTACGCAGGTGCCATTCGCCTGCTCGATTACGGTCACTTCGCGTCCGGTTGGCGTTACGGGAAAATGTGCAAAATTAATAGTGGTTTCCGGACATGTGATGTAGTAGACCTTTACGGCGAGTATTGAAATGCAAGCGCCTTGGTCCCGGAACGCGAAATAAACACCTTTTTTTGTGACGGCGACACTTTTTACTTCGGTGTTGATGACGACTTCCGAATTAGCGTTGAAACGGCCTTCGCCAGCCGCTATTCTGCCAATAAGTTTGTAACTTTCGGGTTCCCACGGCGGTTGTTCTCGCGTCGCGACATCAAACTCGTAATATAGGAGACTGAATGTTTCCTTGCAGCTGAGGGCGTTTCCGGGGAAAAGGGAGCAGTCTCGGATGGTGAATTTCACTTCGATGTAGATGCGGTTGGCTTTGCCGCGTTCTATGAACGGCGTCCAGAGCCAGTTGTTTACATTGTGGTGGGCAACGTCGCAGACGACATACGACCTCCAGTTGATTTCCTTTTCGAAGTTGGTGAAGGATTCCTCGACCCAGCCGGGTGCATTAGCCAGAGTTCCATAGGGATACCTCGTCCAGTCCAAAGCCGATTCAATTGTGGTGTCTAAAAGGACGACTTGTTCGCCGAGGCCGCCGCTCGCGATGGCAATTAACAAAAACACAATCTTTCGACAGTCATTCATCTTGAGGCGCCGACGAAAACAAACATGTCAATATTGTTGGTGGTGTCGCGCGGAACCATATCTTTTATGATATTCCCGACATGTTACCCGCCGGAAACGCTTCCCCTCGCACATTTCCCGAAATGCATCGATAATTTTGCAGATTTCGGGCAATTTGAATAGATTGCACTGCACGGGAGGTGTCACTTTTGTAAACCACACAAATGACAAAAGTTCGCTGGCGGCGATGAACGATCCGACGCACCGTCTGAGGGAGTGAATTCAGCGTGATTGGAAACACAACAAACGGTACAAATACAAACGTGACCAAAAACACTTTAGCAAAACTGACATGGACGCCACGACCGAAACCAAGTGACGAACCCGAGGCGGACCGACCTGCCGATCCGTCCACTTACGAGTAAAACCGACGAGTAAATACAACCAACAGTACAAACAAACAGTACAGACAGATTTTGTCTTTCGTCTCATTCGCTCTCGTTTTTCAATCTTGCTATCTTGCTCGCTCCTCGGGCTCGCGACACAAAAACGTCGCATGTAATAAAAAAATATCGTACTGTGCGCGCCTAGTCAAATAATATTATAATTATTTTACGCTGATAAACAAACTTAAATCTAAATTAAACTGCAGTTAATAGGTATGTCCATGTACAAGTACAACATCTAAAAGACTACAGAGGAAGACAATCTTCTGCTGTCATAATATCTCAAACATGTATCGCATGCACATCGCATGTTTTTCTACGATAATGAACCACTTAATGAACCATATTTTCTTGATCTGTATATTCTCCAATGGTAACATTGTTGGTCTAACAGAAAATCCTTGTAATCAAAATATTATTACTACTGCTTATACCACAAAAATACGGAAATGGGTAATAAATTTACAAAAATATTTTAAAATCGAAATTAAAGCCATTTTTTTAATCGACAAACAAATAGGTAGGTTAATATGGTGTTTTCTTTCTGGAGTACGAAAAACGTGTGTTGCCCGAATATTATTTTAGGATGGTTGCGATTCTTAAGGCCGATAATACACGCCCGATATTGCTTCCGATTGTCGGATCAGACTATCAGATCGGATTCACTTTATACACGTCCGATTATTACTGAGCGACATTTCTGAACTCAGTCGTTCCTGGGCTATTGGCCCGTCTATTCGTCGTATTCGCAGGAGTAGACGAAAATAATGGACGACGAAATATTCCTGCCCATTGCATATTTGCTTACGCTAACGCAAAAAAGAAGAAGAAACTATGGTATTGGATCCATCCTATTAATTTGACGAGACTTAATCATTTCCATTTGAAGCATCGTAGAATACTAAAATATCCAGAACGGTTTTTTATTTTTTATAGAATGAGTACATACAAAGTCCTTTTATGAACTTTTGAACTCAATTGAAGCAATATTAACAAAACAAGATACGGTAATAAGATTGGCTATTTCTGCAAAAGAAAATTTTTGGCAGTCTGGACAGCCCACTTTTTATAGGCAAAATGTTTCTCTACGGCCAAAATAAGTCTTTCTATGTCATATTATTCCGTCATTGTTACACAAACTACGCGACACAAGAAGTGGACTGATTGATGATCTCTGATTCTATTAGGGATTGCTAATGCTGGTGGTCGCGTTTTACGTGTGTGAACTCGTGGGAGTCTCCGACTGTTCTTCTTGTTCTGTCCAGTGTTTGTTCTGCGCTTCCGCTAGGAGTGCTTTCTTGCTTCGCCCACCTATTTTGGCGAGTAATTGTAAAATTGTTACACTAATTAATTTTTTGTAGGGTACCTACACATTTTTTAATCTTATTTAACCACGCTTAGGATGAGGTCTCCGTGAAGTTATTGGCTTGGAATTAGTCGTGGCGGGGGAAGAGGGGTCAACGGGAGCACTCCCGTTGGCTACATCGAGCATTAGTGCTATTCTTGAAGAGGATATGGATTAGCTAGGCTCTGCGGGAGCCAATGTAGAGGTGGCTTTCGCAGGCGAACGCGAATCGAATCTAAACACAGCGTCTAACTTGTACGGGGAGGGATCTCAGGGACCTTTCTTATTGTTTATTCAGTATAAACCCAACCAAGCGGCTGATAGTGACCACTCCAGTCTAAACATTTCCCCCCTCTCAGTTGGTAAATTAATTCAGAAAAATAAAGTGGCCGACGTTTTCTTACTTAAAAAACCTGGCCGAAATCGGATTGAGGTATCCCTAAAGACGGGCAACTCAGCCAACGAGTTAGCGACTGCCGATTTCCTCAATAAAACAATTACAATGCATTCATTCCCTCTCTCTCCTCAGTGCGGCCCAGACTTGTTAAGGGCTTAGAAAATGACCTCAGCGATGAGCAAATAATCGAGGCCATTAACCAAGGTAATACTTGTACAGCGAAAAGCATTCGCCGTCTTAACTTCCGTTCCTCTGACCCCCAAGGTAACACTGTCATCCAGGACAGTGGTTATTACCTTCGAGGGCCAAAAGTTGCTGGAAGGAATTATGATATTCTACAACTCTACCATAGTCGAGAGTTACGCTCTTCCCGTCACTCAATGTCGTAAATGCCTCCGTTTTGGGCACCTCATCCTAACGTGCGGGGCTAATTCCCCACGATGCTTCCGTTGCGGAAAAGCCCACTCGTGCGAAACTTGCATAATCACCGAAACCTTGGTCGGAGTCAACTGTCTCGGCAACCATAAGGCAAACGATCTTTGCTGCCCAGAATACATGAGGCAAAAGGCGATTAAACAGGTTATGGCTAAAGGTAGCATGTTTTTTCATGAAGCGTCCTCCCGCTTCCCCAAAATTAATCGAAACTCATATTCCACGGTAACCGCAATCAACCCTCCCCAGCCTCTTTCTTTTTGCAACCTAACCCCTGTTACCCACCGCCCCAGAATCGTAACCATAGACCCTAGAAGGTCTATAAAAGCCAAAGCCGAAAATGGCAGCTGCCAGTTAGACAGTATAAGTCCACGACCCTGGAAGAAATTGCCACCTTAATGCAGAAATTTATTGCTCAAAATAAAGGAAACTCTGAAGGCTCATCCTGCAGCGATACCGCCTTTTTTAGGACGGTGACTGATCTTTCCTCCGTTAAATCCCTTGCTGGCGGACTGTCATCTGCCTCTTGTCGGATTTAAGAGTTACAACGCTCTATCACTCGTCCCCTGTACCTTTATTGCCTCTCCGTGCTTTTTAAATTTTATTTTTCTTATTTCTTTTTCTCTTTTTAAAAACAAACTCTCCTCCTAGTCAACAGACCGCTAAGTATCTCACCTCTCCCCCTACTTCCCCCTACCGACAACTCTCAGGTCGAGGGTGGTCAGATCAAAGATTTCGTTTTAATTTCCACCTGTATCCCTCCTTGAACCGCCATCTCAGAGGCTCAATGGACACGTTCTCTAGGTAGACTATCAGGGAAAGTCTCCTCCTAGGGGATTTTAATGCACATTAGACCATATGGGGCTGTGCCTATTCTGACCGCCAGGGAGAGGTACCTACTCCTTAACTGCGCGGACAGAATGTCTCTTGGCATCATGAACGATGACTTCCCCACTTTAGTCTCCCTCCCTCCATGTGAAAAACTCGTGACCAGGGGAAGACCTTATTCCTAACCTTTTTAGAAAGGTTCACCACCCTCGATTTTACCCCCCAAACTTTATTGAGGTAAACCCAACGGGAGAGCAGCCATCCCTCCTGAGCATTGAAATATTTTCTAATCTTGTGTCTTCCGCTGTCCCAGAGTGGGATGGGATCTCATCTGCACAGATGGGTCTAAAGCTGAGGCTGGCACATGTGTCAGTATGAGCGTTTTTTACCTAAATCGCAAGCTCCCTCTTCTCTTCAAACTCCACAACCGGGTCTTAATCTACATCGCTGAGAGTGTCGCACTCTTGAAAGCTTTAGAATATGTTTGAGTCAACCATATATCTCCATGCGCCATCTTCTCGGACTCCCTAAACCTGATTGAAAAAAATACTAACCATGTATTTTCTCATCGATCAACTCATATAGAAAACTCCATCAGGTCTCTGTTTTGCACTGTTAGGGAAGGAGGGGCGAAGTAGTCCTCAAATGGATTCCTGGCCATGATGGAATAGCAGGCAATGAAACGGAAGACAGCCTGGCTAATGAAGCCCACTCTAAGGAAGTTCACCTTCATGTTAAGATCCCAGCGTCTGATCTTCTCCCCCTGATTGAAGAGGAGATGAGCAATCAGTGAGAGAAGGTCTGGCACTCCTCGTATAAGATTAAGAGAATTCACTTCTAAATTAATCCTCTGATCCCAAATAATCCCTGGTTCTATAAAAAACCGTTTAAACGGAAGGAAATTACCTCTATAATCAAAATGCGCCTAGGCCACTGCTCGACGCCTGCTCATCTTTATCGCCTAAACATTATCTCTTCTACCCAGCGCGACTGCGGGTTTTCCTCCTGCACAGTAGAGTACCTCTTTTTCAATTGTCCTTTCCTCTATAATTTTTCTTCTTTTATCCTAAAGCATATCCAAATGAAAATTCCAGTTCCTACCATAGTTGACATCCTTTTAGCATTTAACTCTATAAAAAAATATAGAATTATAGCCAAATTCAGTTGCCTCAACCATTTGGCCATTTAGCTTTCCTCAAAATGTCTCCATGGAGGCGGCTCTTACCTAGTTCTGGCCGGCACTTAGTCGCTTTCAGTGTCAGGCCGATGGGAATGTGGCTTTCGTAGGCGTCTCGGGTCAGCGGAAAATGCCACCGATGCGGTGGATTTTTGGCTGCAAGCAGGAGCAGGTGGATGGCGCATTGTCACAGTGGCTAGTCACAGCGGCCAGACCGGGGGGTATAGTCTTGAGCTCGGTTGGCGTTGGGGGTGCCGCCCCTAATCCTAAGCCTATTCCCCTTTTTATTCTCTTACTTTTCCAACACCTCAGACCCAACACGTAAGACCAATTCTCTCCCACCCAAAATACTACTTCATAAAATTTATTCCCACTATTGGTTTTTCTCCATTACCTATGTCTCATCGTCTAACTAAACTACCCCCCTAACAGGCATCCCCTCTTATGTTTATCCTTTTAATGTCCATAATGTGTTTTCTAAGTTAAGTACTTAAAACAGTGATGTCCCTCGTATTTGTCCGTAGGTTGTTCACTAACCAAAGTTTTCATCCCGTTGTCAAGAAAACCCAGGGAAAAAAGTAAAAACGAAGAAAATTTGACATATTGGCACAATCGCCAGCAACCAAGCTGCGTGGAATTGTCACAAAGAAGAAGAAGAAGAAGCGGACTGACGAATCGGATGAAAAAATCGGACGTGTATTTTGTTTACGAAACGCACGTTGGAACGACAATAAAATCGTAAACGCCCAGGGCCCAGGCGCTGTTTCCGGCTCGTGTGTATTGAATGTTCAATCAAATGAATGACCAGAGCGCCTTCCGATAGTCTGATACTATCGGATCTGACAATCGTATAGAGAAATCGACCGTGTATTCCCGGCCTAAGCCTATTAATGAAAATTGTCTATCTGACAGTCGGAAACTCAGCTGAGCGGGTGAGAATAGAAGCTTGAGTGATTATAAAAATGGCGTCACCTCGGCCGAAATCTCCGCGAACTCCCGTTTCCGCTAAAAAGGAAGACAAGGAAGAGTCGTTCTGGGATAAGATCGGCACCCTCGGCCGCAAAAAGAGAATCAAGGAAGGTGAGACGTGTTTATTATGTTTTCTGACGAGTCGGGTGGAGTTTCTGCACGGGGGCGTTTCTCGTAGTAATCTCTACGTTATAGCCCTGACCCGTTTATTTCTAGAGTGGGTTGCTTGTTTTGTGTTATAACAGATGAACTAAAACAGATTGATGATTGAAACCGTTGTACATACTTAGCCATATTTGCCCCAAAAAGTTGGCCCATTTTAGATTATGCCTATCGAGAAATCGATCTTCTAGCGAAAGTCTAGCGGAGCAGCTAAAATGCATTTAACTTGAAACAGCTTTCACACAAGAAGAGATCGAAGGCTATCGGTTTGATCTTTTAAAAATCCTGACTGCATCTTTTAAAAATTCTGACTGTCAAAAATCTGTTTTACTTTTAGTGAAATATTCGCTTTTCTTTAATTATTGTAGTAATTTAATATAGACTAGTGCATTTGACACACTTTAAAATGACACCTATTTCTTTGGACACGATAGAGACATTGCTTCATTTCTTAAAGTTACAAGAACTTGTTAATTCCACAGTGTGAATAAAGCTACCAGTGTTCCAACGAACATCACCACTCAGGGCAATTGTGAGGTGGGCAGCGACCCTCTTATACTGGTGCGTTTTTCGAAAAACCCCATTTGTCATGCGTATCTTTTTCTTTCCTCTTATAATCAGAATAGGAGCTCCAAAGCTCAAATACATGCTTTCCTCATAGCATGTATGTATATATGTATGTAACGCTATAGGGTATAGGGTATTAGATTGTTCGGTATAACTGCAGTAAAGGAACCTCTCCTGGATTGTTGATTTTTAAACATCACCGGACTATATTCGCCACGCAGATTCCGAATCTGCAATAATATTTTGTCGCTCTCAATAAATAAGCGAGATATAGGCATTCAAAGTTTGCATAATAAACATCAACAATTCGGCCATATTGTTTCAGAAGTAGTGTCGGAAAATAGTCGATATATCGCAAGTTCTCTAATATCGATAACAATTTGCAATATTACAAAAATGATAACATGGTCGTAAAAAAACATGTGCGATATTTAAACATACAATGTGCAAAAAACCATGTGCAAAAATATGTATTTTTCCGATCGTTTTTTTCCGACCTATATGTTTCCGATGTATTTTTCTGACCGATTTTTCAAAATATTTCGATTAATCTAAAAGCTCTGCAAATTGTCATAATTTCTGTAATATCGCTAATTGTTATCGATATTACGATATACTCGAATGTGTCCCATACGGTATGTACAAACAAAATGGCCAGAACTTTCTTGACATTGGGATGAAAAATTTGAATGCCTATATCTCGCTTATTTATTGAGATCGAATAGAGATTATGGAAGATTCGGAATCAGCGTGGTGAATATAGCGTGGTAAATTTTTTATTTTTTTTTTGGCCGGTTTGTTTACATATAAAATTTAAACTTTGAATGCCTATATCTCGCTTATTTATAACGACCGACACAATTTTCTTCCAGATTTAGCTTAAAATGAAACAATCTATTAGTCTATATTTTTTTTTTTTTTTTGGAGAGAGGTTCCTATACTGCAGCTATTCCCTAATAGCAACTTATTTGGCCATCTATAAGCATTGATAATGAATAGTTTTTTATAAAGGACTGATTCATTATAAAAACACAATAATTGAACCCATGATAACAATAATATCATTCAATATTAGTGCCATCTATCACATTTCTTTATAGGCTGATTACATCACATAAATAATCGGGAGGGATAGCATGCCATCTATTAATGCATATATCTCAACTTTAAAGTGCGTAATTATTACGTATTAAAATCTGTATACCAAATAAAAATTTGACATCTATATTAAAATAATATAAAAATACTAAGAGGTATGATTTGTTTATTATGATATTATAAAATAAAATACAAACGGAGCTGCCATGGAATTCACCAACCAAAAATCGGGCCCACCATATATAATTTTTACACTTCTGGGAGGTGAAGGGTGGATTCCTGACTAACGACCGGCGGTGGTAGGTTTAGGACAGCTGTCTTGCCACATGTGAGCGTTCACCTTACCACCAATTCACTCCCCCTTCGAAGCCATAGAATTTGAGATGCAGAGATCGCGGTTTTAGATAATTTTTCTAGAAAGGAGTTGATTATTTTCCTGGAGAGACCAAGATCTTTAAAAAGGTGAAACAAAGATTTAGCTGGCAGGCCACGAGCGCCTACTTCCACCGCGTGAAGGTGAACAGTGAAGCCGTTTCGGGTGACGGCATTTGCGAGGTCATGGTATTTATTTAATTTGTACTCGTGGTCTTTTGGGATATTTGATTCCCATGGAACAGTTAATTCTACGATAAGGACCATCTTCCGAGATAGAGAGTAAAGAAATCGAAGACTATCGCGGTTGTTTGACATTATAAATAGGATAGAAAACGAATTTACCGCATGAAATTTGTAGGACCCGACGTTTCGGTGACGTTGCAGCCGCTGTTGTCTAGGGTAGACTGAAGAGCTGTCAGTCCGTTGTTTTGCGGGTAGGCCGCAAACCGCTGCCGCCACTGCGTAGGTTATAACGGTGGTGGGGGGCCGGGCTCGGAGCGCGGGAATTTTAAAAATCCGTCTTGCACACAACACTCTCTGTATCCTGTTTTACGTCTGCGTTCGGCGTTCGGCGGCGGGAACATTTTAAGAAGAGGGTTCCACGTAGAAGAGAGTTTGTAGCCGTCATCTCTATTGAAGTTCGGAGTTCTTCTTATTTCAATGGCTTCCCGGATCATGCGAGGAAAATAGAATTGTTCCTTGGATAGAACAATGGGATTTTGAAACTGCATCCAGTGGTTACTTCCGCTATCCAATATATGTTCGCAGATCGCCGATTTTTCTCGCTGAACGTTTTTAACAGCTTTGATGTGTTCTGTCAGTCGCGTGGCTATGGGCCGTTTCGTTTGTCCAACGTAGGCTAGACCGCAGCTGCATTCGACTTTATACACACCCGGGGTTTGCAGTGGTATTACATCCTTTACAGGCCTCAAAAATCGAGCTATATTTTGGGTCGGTTTGAAGATCGTTTTTATATCGAATCTGTTTAGCATCTTACTTATTCGATCAGTCACGCCCTTGACGTATGGTAAGAATGCTTTTGATCTGCTCGGTTTTTGAGTTTCGTCCGTATTAGATCGTGTGCGTGTCTCGTGATATTTTCCATATCCATTTTTCCTAAGGACATCATTGACATGTTCCATCTCCTTCGGAAAATGCTCAGTGTCGCATAGATCGCGTGCTCGATTCACGAGCGACGTTTGCACTGAACGTAGATGGTAGGGATGATGGTGTGAGCTTGCATGCAAATATCTGTCCGTATGTGTGGGCTTCCGATATACCGTATGTCCGAGAGTATTGTCACTTCTCCTCGTCACTTTGACATCCAACCTCCTTACCATTTTTGTATCTATTAATGCATATATCTCAACTTTAAAGTGCGTAATTATTACGTATTAAAATCTGTATACCAAATAAAAATTTGACATCTATATTAAAATAATATAAAAATACTAAGAGGTATGATTTGTTTATTATGATATTATAAAATAAAATACAAACGGAGCTGCCATGGAATTCACCGACCAAAAATCGGGCCCACCATATATAATTTTTACACTTCTGGGAGGTGAAGGGTGGATTCCTGACTAACGACCGGCGGTGGTAGGTTTAGGACAGCTGTCTTGCCACATGTGAGCGTTCACCTTACCACCAATTCACTCCCCCTTCGAAGCCATAGAATTTGAGATGCAGAGATCGCGGTTTTAGATAATTTTTCTAGAAAGGAGTTGATTATTTTCCTGGAGAGACCAAGATCTTTAAAAAGGTGAAACAAAGATTTAGCTGGCAGGCCACGAGCGCCTACTTCCACCGCGTGAAGGTGAACAGTGAAGCCGTTTCGGGTGACGGCATTTGCGAGGTCATGGTATTTATTTAATTTGTACTCGTGGTCTTTTGGGATATTTGATTCCCATGGAACAGTTAATTCTTCGATAAGGACCATCTTCCGAGATAGAGAGTAAAGAAATCGAAGACTATCGCGGTTGTTTGACATTATAAATAGGATAGAAAACGAATTTACCGCGTGAAATTTGTAGGACCCGACGTTTCGGTGACGTTGCAGCCGCCGTTGTCTAGGGTAGGCTGAAGAGCTGTCAGTCCGTTGTTTTGCGGGTAGGCCGCAAACCGCTGCCGCCACTGCGTAGGTTATAACGGTGGTGGGGGGCCGGGCTCGGAGCGCGGGAATTTTAAAAATCCGTCTTGCACACAACACTCTCTGTATCCTGTTTTACGTCTGCGTTCGGCGTTCGGCGGCGGGAACATTTTAAGAAGAGGGTTCCACGTAGAAGAGAGTTTGTAGCCGTCATCTCTATTGAAGTTCGGAGTTCTTCTTATTTCAATGGCTTCCCGGATCATGCGAGGAAAGTAGAATTGTTCCTTGGATAGAACAATGGGATTTTGAAACTGCATCCAGTGGTTACTTCCGCTATCCAATATATGTTCGCAGATCGCCGATTTTTCTCGCTGAACGTTTTTAACAGCTTTGTTGTGTTCTGTCAGTCGCGTGGCTATGGGCCGTTTCGTTTGTCCAACGTAGGCTAGACCGCAGCTGCATTCGACTTTATACACACCCGGGGTTTGCAGTGGTATTACATCCTTTACAGGCCTCAAAAATCGAGCTATATTTTGGGTCGGTTTGAAGATCGTTTTTATATCGAATCTGTTTAGCATCTTACTTATTCGATCAGTCACGCCCTTGACGTATGGTAAGAATGCTTTTGATCTGCTCGGTTTTTGAGTTTCGTCCGTATTAGATCGTGTGCGTGTCTCGTGATATTTTCCATATCCATTTTTCCTAAGGACATCATTGACATGTTCCATTTCCTTCGGAAAATGCTCAGTGTCGCATAGATCGCGTGCTCGATTCACGAGCGACGTTTGCACTGAACGTAGATGGTAGGGATGATGGTGTGAGCTTGCATGCAAATATCTGTCCGTATGTGTGGGCTTCCGATATACCGTATGTCCGAGAGTATTGTCACTTCTCCTCGTCACTTTGACATCCAACCTCCTTACCATTTTTGTATGTCAAAGTGACGAGGAGAAGTGACAATACTCTCGGACATACGGTATATCGTTAGCCCACACATACGGACAGATATTTGCATGCAAGCTCACACCATCATCCCTACCATCTACGTTCAGTGCAAACGTCGCTCGTGAATCGAGCACGCGATCTATGCGACACTGAGCATTTTCCGAAGGAGATGGAACATGTCAATGATGTCCTTAGGAAAAATGGATACGGAAAATATCACTAGACACGCACACGATCTAATACGGACGAAACTCAAAAACCGAGCAGATTAAAAGCATTCTTACCATACGTCAAGGGCATGACTGATCGAATAAGTAAGATGCTAAACAGATTCGATATAAAAACGATCTTCAAACCGACCCAAAATATAGCTCGATTTTTAAGGCCTGTAAAGGATGTAATACCACTGCAAACCCCGGGTGTGTATAAAGTCGAATGCAGCTGCGGTCTAGCCTACGTTGGACAAACGAAACGGCCCATAGCCACGCGACTGACAGAACACATCAAAGCTGTTAAAAACGTTCAGCGAGAAAAATCGGCGATCTGCGAACATATATTGGATAGCGGAAGTAACCACTGGATGCAGTTTCAAAATCCCATTGTTCTATCCAAGGAACAATTCTATTTTCCTCGCATGATCCGGGAAGCCATTGAAATAAGAAGAACTCCGAACTTCAATAGAGATGACGGCTACAAACTCTCTTCTACGTGGAACCCTCTTCTTAAAATGTTCCCGCCGCCGAACGCCGAACGCAAAGACGTAAAACAGGATACAGTGAGTGTTGTGTGCAAGACGGATTTTAAAAATTCCCGCGCTCCAAGCCCAGCCCCCCACCACCGTTATAACCTACGCAGTGGCGGCAGCGGTTTGCGGCCTACCCGCAAAACAACGGACTGACAGCTCTTCAGTCTACCCTAGGCAACGGCGGCTGCAATGTCACCGAAACGTCGGGTCCTACAAATTTCACGCGGTAAATTCGTTTTCTATCCTATTTATAAGAGAGTAAAGAGTTATATCTGGACGCAGGGCTGTGCATCCGAGACTTTCAGGGAATTTATACTGATTAGAGACCGAATCGACCTCCATAATCCAATATGAAGCTTTCTCTATTATTGAGAAAGGTTTTGCAGTGAGATGTTTTTTGCCTTTAGTGCCAACCCGCACAAACTGTATTGGGGGTTTGGAGGATACTGTGGAACCCTTGTTGGCACGAGCCACTGAGAGGCTAAGTACCTCGCGAATAAAAGCAAGGACTTTGTCGTGGCGGTAAGTGTGCCGTCCTTGATCCAAGGCCACCTTGCAGCCAGCTAGAATATGTCTAGCTGTGCAAGGGGGTGTTGCTACAAAGGGGACATGAACTATCCTCGGCATAGCTCCAACGAGCGAGGTTACTGGGGTCTGGAAGTGTATGCTGAAAGACATTTAAATAAAAATATTTTAATTTGAAATAGGATACCGTATAGTGCACCGCCATACTGCTATACCATGAACGCCTCAATAAATATTAATCAATATTTGGAACTTATTCGGCGTATTCCGGCCATTTTATCTTCACAGCATGGGATAGCGATCGCCTGTGATGGTTTCTCCCGGTTTCAGCAGCTCGTAATAGATGATACCGTTTTGGTCCCACCAAATGCAAAGCATTACCTTGGATACGTGGATGTCTATCTTCGGCGTGGCTGTTAAGGTCGGTGGAAGTGATCCACCGGGGTACGAGCGATATTTTTTGCGTTTGGGGTTGTCGTAAAAGATCCACTTTTCGTCGCCGTGATTATTCGGTGGAGAAAACCTTTTCTTTTTCTTTCTTACGGCGAAGAAGCATTTCACAAGTCATGAAATGTCTTTCGATGTCTCTTGGCTTCAAGTCGTGAGGAACCCAATGCCCTTCCTTTTGAATAACTCCCATAGATTTTAAACATCTCGAAACGGTTGAGGGATAAACATTAAGCATTTCACTTATCTTTTCCAGTGTCTAACTCAATCTTCATGGAGTATGGACTCCAATTCGGCTTCTTCAAATTTTCGTTTCTGGCTCTTTGTCTTGAACGTTGAAATCACCACTTTTGAATCGGAGAAACCAAGTCTCAACAATCCTTTCTGTCGGAGTAAATTCCCCTT
>OX155980.1:49671292-49927292 GCA_944548615.1 Micropterix aruncella
TCTTTATTACGGTAATAAATATAAACAAATCTGTATTTATCGATTGAGTAGATGTTACTCGGAAATAGTATTTCTTTGATTCCCATGGAACAGTTAATTCTATAATAAGGGCTGTTGTCTGAGAGAGGGAGTAAAGAGTTATAGCTGGACGGAGAGCTGTGCATCCGAGTCTTTCAGGAAATTGATATTGCTTAGAGACCGAATTAAAATCTAGAATCCAATATGAAGCTTTCTGATTATTGAAAAAGGTTTTATAGTGGAATGTTTCCCATTTTTAGAGTTATCCCACACAAACTGTATTGGAGGTTTGGAGGGTACTGTTAGACCCTTGTTGGCACAAGCCACTGAGAGGCTAATTACCTCGGACTTATAGTAACAGCAAGGACTTTGTCGTGGAGCTAAGTGTGCAGTCCTCGATCAAAGCCACCTTGCAGCCAGCTAGAATATGTCTAGCCGTGTAAGGGATGTTGCTACAAAGGGGACATGAACTATCCTCTGTAAAGCTCCAGCGAACGAGGTTACTGGGGTACGGAAGTGTAAAACAAATATTTTTTGGAGTCCAAGAGGCCGGATATTGACGGGCCGGATGTATTTATAGTATCTTCAATTTCATACTATAATTTTCATGTTTTAATGCTCGAATTTTCTTTTTTAAATATAGTTCAAGAAGTGCAAGCAGAAGGAAAGCACGCTATTGATTCACCAGGCAGTCCAACTGCACCAGAAATACCTCCAGAAGACTACACCCTAGGTGTGTTCACACATATTATTAGTAAAGTATATTAATGTTATGTAATATGTGTATTTAGTATTATTTTGTGTGAATTTAATTGAAATTAAATACTTAAATGAAAGCGAAAATAACTTTAGAATATGAGGTCCTTTTTTTTTTGGAATTGCCGTTTGTCTATATGCTTGTACATAGAGTAAGTCTGAATATACTTTCAACTCTTAAACCTGGAAAATATCAGGTTACTACTACTTTTAAAATTACAATTCTATGGATTTTTTGTAACGTGTTTCAATTCAGTGTCTTTGGTTCCGTATTGAAGAAAAAGTGATAAATTCATAGTGCAAGTCTTTAGGGGCGATCAGAATCTAGTGCTTCACAAAACTTAGGTAAAAATTTTAATAAATTCTTAAGAAGATTCCATGGGGTTTACATAAGTTTTGAGCTTTTCTTCGTCTCTCATTATTTTATTGATTGGGTTGCGATTACCGCGATGTGCCAAACTTTCAAGTATCTTTGTGCTATGATAGCTAGTCGGTGTCACCGTTTTGATCGTCGTTATATATTTTAGATTTCCAAATTGAGAATCCGGTCTTGACTCTTCACCGTAACTCGCTGCCTTATTGAATTTAATATTTTGACCAACGATTTTAACTGAATTGAAGAATTCTTTTTCTAGGCCAAGCAAACAATATCTGACAGCTTTAACTAGTTTTAAACCAACTTCACCAAGTGCTGGTCCAATTTATTTTTTTCCTCTGCAACAAGATAATGTAAACTACCGGTGACCGGAGTTGGTTTCAGAACCGGCCGGCGCTGGGCTCACGTCTGAACTAGAGCCCTTTTATGATCTATGTTTAAAATATTTTTTTTGAACATAGTGGTAGGTCAACTCGTTAGTATGGGGATTGTAGATGTGTTGTGTTAACTAGCTTTCACATAAAATATTTTCTTTTCAATTTGTTTCTTTAATAATATAAAAAAAAAACCATAAAAGCCTTTTTTTTCAAGTTAAATAATTGAATTGCTCTTATTCAAATAGACACATATCCAAATTGACTTTTTATTTTCATACAAAGATTACTAAGTAAAAGTCTCCAGGAACCTCGAATTCAAAGTGAATGTGTGGCCACACTAAGTATTTCAATTTACTCGCTCGCCAGTTCTCGAAAGCCTGACCCAGTTAAATAAGAAAATTAGTTTATCGTTTTAAAATCGATGGTCTATAGAATTGGTAGTCTTAAGTAGGACAAGACAATGTCAAGCAGTGACTCCTGACACTGTCCGGACAGAATAGTGTCAAGTGACAGGAGAACAGGTGAAGGCTATCCCTAGTTGGATATAAAGAAGCCACCCATAAAGTTTCCGTAGGATAATAGAGAAGTAGAACTCTTTGTTAAAAAAAAAAACATGGAACGAACTTGGCATAAATTGTTGTATATTTCGGATGGCCATTTCATAAATATTGCACATTTTTGTAAATTTACCTACGTGTAATTTTTTTTACATTATCTACAATCCATCAGTATAGTCCTTTTTGCTTCTTAATGCCTGGGAAGCTTTACTGTCTGCTCTATTGTCTTGGGTGGTAAACCTTGAGCTCAATCATTCAGAAGTAGACCATATTGAAGGATTGTAAAGACACATTGTAAAAAAATGTGTAAGTAAACAAAAACTTGCGTTAATTTTTCACTCGTATATCACATCAGGAATAATTTGGAATCGCAGTATTTAGCGATCCGCACTGAATTAACTCATTTTTGATCTCTATTCCTTTTCAGGCGACAATGAGGAACGTTCAATAATCGGGCCGAAATCGCTGGAAGACCCGAAGGTTAAGGAGCTGATATTAGTGCTGATTAATTGGATCAACGATGAGCTTGCACAGCAAAGAATAATCGTGAAGGACATAGATGGAGACCTATTCGACGGGCAGGTCCTGCAGAAGCTTTATGAGAAGCTGACTCGGCAGAAGCTGGACGTACCGGAGGTGACGCAGTCTGAAGCCGGACAGAGGCAGAAATTGTCGATTGTGCTTCGGGCGGTTGATAAGGTAAAATTAAAACATTTGTTATGCTTAATTTTCAAACATTCATATTTTGTTTCTGGTAATTTACAAGCTCGCATAGACTTCCAGTTTTTTTTTTGCTGGATCCAGCCAAAATGTTGCTGGTATGGCAGTACAACCATGAGCGATGTGGACATAAAAGGCATTACGACAACAGGAGTGTGACTCATGCTGTTGATCTCCATATAATCACTGGTCAACAATAATTTGGTGACTTGCATCTTCCCTACAATGCACTGGATGATATTGTTGTATGACTGGACTCAAGATATGCTGAAATTTAATTTAAATGCCTTTCATCATACACTTACAGATCCCAGCAACCTTGCACTTCTAGATATATTTTAGCTGCTGCAAGTCGGCCTTAGATCAAGGTTTGTACACTTACTGCCGTGACAAAGTCTCAGTGGCTCCTGCCAAAAAAAGCTTAATAGTACCCTCTGAAACCCCAATATACATAGTTTGATACGGCTTAAAGGACAAAAAACATTCCATTCTAAAACCTTTCTCAATAATCGAGAAAGCTTCCGATTGGATTCTGGAGTTCGATTCGGCCTCTAAGCAGTATAATTTTCCTGAAAGTCCTAATGCCCTGTTCTCCGTCCAGAATTAAATAGTCCTTCTATAAATAAATAAATCTATCTCCGAAGATGGTCCTTATTGTAGAATTAACGCTTCTATGATAGTCAAATATCCCCAAAGACTATGAGTACAAACTAAGTAAATACCATGATGATCTCGCATATGCCGTCATTCGTAATGGCTTCACTGTTCACTATCACACGGTAGAAGTTGGCGCTTATGGCCTGTCAGCCAAATCTCTGTTTTATCTCTGTAAAGATTTGGGTTCTGTAGGAAAATAATCAACTCATTGCTAGGAAAAATCAAATACTGTGATTTCAGCATCCTAAGTCTTACGGCGTCGAATGGGGATTGCATAGGTGGTAAGGGGATGCTCGAATGTGGCAAGACATCTGTCCTAAACCTACCACAGCCTGTCGTTAATACGGGGTCCACCTTTTCTTCCCCAGAAGGGTAAATATAATATTATGATGCGCCCGACTCCGGACGGTGAATTCCATGGCAGCTTTGTTTGTATTCATTGTAACAAAGGCCTAAATCAAAAACAGTTGTAGAGGTCTTTCAACACAGTTGTTCATGTAGAGATTTTTCATACAAAAAAAAATCGGTTGTCTGTAAAGTCGGTTTACTGACGATAGTTGAACGTGACAACGTCATAAGAAAATACTGATGGAATGGTTGCATTTGAAGCAGTTTCATTTAAGATTCTGATGTTGTTTATTACAAACACCCAAAAATATATGCTTTTATACTCACCGATTTGACTACAACATGTAAATGTATTATTGTATAGCAGAATAATTGTATAATTGTTTATTGTTTAAAGTTTATTGTTTTTTTTAATTTGAAAGTTTGAAATCTCAAACTGTTAAATAACGGTTTGAGAAGCGTTTGAGCACGCTGCGCCATCTAGCGCTAGGTAATACGACATAAATAAACAATATCAGCGACATTTTACCAACCGCTAGATAGCGCATCGTAATGATAGTTTTTCATACTTTTTTATATTTTTTTTAATAAAAGTTGCTTACTTCGTTGCACTTCGTTGTACCCACAACAAAATTGTCCGTTCAGTAATAACATTCCGTATATCAAGAATACATATAAAAAATGTTGACAAGAATTTAAATCAATCTAGTGATTTTCATTCGTACTATTTTAGACTGAGGTTAGTAAATAATTCTTGTCGCAACCGGTAGATGGCAGCATTTATATTGAATAATAAATATAATAAATGGAACGCCTCAGAGCGAGGTAACGCCGCATGAGTCATGTTTTTTCGTGCGTGCAGCCGGCCCATCGAATTATAAGACGTTGTCATGTCAAAAACACATAATATACAAAAACATGTTTTCAGAAAAAAAAAATATTTCTTGTTTAGTTTCACATACAGTTAAACCCATTGAAAGGTTTGTCGTACAGTCGTGAACAAGTTGTTTATAATTTACATGAATAACACGTCATATTATATATTTTTAATTAATACATTCATTGTGATAATCTTTTAGACCCTTATTTTGACTATTATTTTATCTTTTATTTTTTTTAATTACGTAGATGAGATTCTGAGAAAATTAGCTTATAGAATATATGATCAGTACTATTTCCTTCAATTTAAACAAGTTGTGGCCGTTCCAGCAAACTTGTTACCATTCCAGAAAACTTGTTACGATTTCAGGAAACTTGCTGCTGGAATCTTATCAAGGAATGTTTATATGGTCACGCGTCTAAACGGGAGCTGGGATGAAATTCTGTCTCTAAAATTGATATTCAATCAGGTATAATAAAATCGAATACTGTTGGGGTCCTTCAAAATTACTAACTAAAAACACGCTGTAACACCAGATTTTCGTCTAACAGTAATAATTATTCACAGAATACACACCTCATTTCTTAATAAATGTTTAATTAAACGTATAGGGGGCCGAATGGTTGGTAGGGTCACAGCGGTACACATTCTGCTGGAGAGTGTGCATCTATAAAATGCTGTGTAATGCCACGTTGCAGGTGATAGGCAACACTACCATCAAGTCCGACTTGCTAGCGTCCACGAGTGTTATATGACATCGCGGTCCCCGAGCAATGTGGTTCGCCATAGCAGATAGTGAGAGGACGAAGGCGATTTTCCGGCGCCTTAAAACGGGAACAAACCCTAACAGAAAATGACATACCGTAAACCTGCAGTCACGTTTTGCAACAACTGGGGTTTCAGCCTAACAGCTGGAACCGCGAGGAAGACAAGCTCTATAAAAAATAACCCTAATCCTACGGTGAGGCATGCGCTTACGGGATGGATGGCTAATAGGTTAATTAGTCCTTAGCGACCAACCTCTGCAGATCAGGCAATTGTCGTTGTACTCAGCCCTCTCGCAGGAATGGGCGTCACCCTGCGAGTGACCCTATTTCGACCCTACTCGTGGGAACCACATGGATGAAACTTTTACAAAAACAAACTCCAACCAAACAAAAAATTCCTCTGATAAACCGCTTATCCAGCAAACTTTCCACAAGAGCTTCTTTGAAGCAAGACCTCGGTCTCAATCTGTCTGTGAACTACAAACCTCTTCAGAGCAAACCATTTCTAAGAATGCTGTAGAATCCCCACTCACTGTTGCCAAACTTAACCAACAACAACCAGATTGACAGATGGTCCCAACACACCAGCAAACAAAAAGGAAAAGACCTAACACTCCACCTAAGGACACAAACATTTCCTACACATCTCCAAATAGATACCAGGAATTAACACTCGACAATAATCAGGAGATCGACCAGACAGTGCAAAAGAAGGTTAACAAACCCCCACCAATAATTTTATATGGTGTAACTGACCTAAAGAAACTGACAGACTTTATTGAAACTGTGCTAGACAAATCTGACTACTCCTTCAAGGTAATAACTAGGCAGCAACTGAGGATCACCTGTAATAGCATAGACACCTATAAAATATTGATCAAAGTGATAAGAGAAAAGGGTCTAATAGGCCATACCTTCACCCAGAAAGACGAAAGGCCATTTAGGATCGTCATCCGGAATCTTCATCCAACTACTCCACACGAAGCAATCAGAGAAGCAGTCGAAGAAACCGGGAAATTCAGTGAAAGGCGAAATTATAAATGCCCGGTATGGACCCAATAAGATTGCACTTTCCACATTTTTTGTCAACTTAGAACCGAGTCCTAATAACAAGACAGTTAAAAGCTTAAGATACATCTACAATACGGCAGTAACTATTGAGGATCCCAAAAAAAGAACAGTAATTGTCCAGTGTAAGCGATGTCAGCAATATGGTCATTCTAAGAACAATTGCATGAGACCATTTAGGTGTGTTAAGTGTGCTCAAGACCACAACACGATAGAATGCCCTAAAAAAGACAGGAGTACTCCGGCTAAATGTGCACTCTGTCAAGGAAACCACCCGGCAAACTATAAAGGCTGCCAAGTATACCTTGAAATACATAAAAGAAAACTGTCAAGAGGACAACTGACAGAACGCCTTGCCAAATCTACAACGAAACTTCCACCACCACTACTATCCACAACTGCATACCCAGCACTAAATCCATCAAGAGCTACCCCTATTGTATCAATTAACGAATTACCAATAAAAAGACATCCCATAACTGCTGCTCTTGCTGTAAGGAATGAAGAGAATCCCGAACCCAATGAATTGATAATGCTTCTTACAAAACAAGCTGCAAAAAATCGACTTACTCATCCAACAACTGAGCACCTTAATGGGGCTAATCACAACGCTTGTTAACAAACCATCGTTATAAGCCACCTCAGAATTGCTACGTGGAATATAAACGGGTTAACTCCGAATAGACAAGATGCAGAAATGCTACTCACATCTAACAAATTGGATATCTGGCTTGTATCAGAGACCCATTTTACTCTACAAAGTTGTCTGCGAATACAAGGCTTCTCTATTTACAACACTCTTCATCCAGATGGAACAGCTCATGGAGGGACTGCAGTCATAATTAAGAACTATATAAAGCATCATGAACTCCCGGAATACAAAACTTGTCAAATTCAGGCCACATCTATTCTAGTGGAAGACCTGCTTGGCAACCTTACAAATACATCAGTATATTGTCCGTCTAGGCACAAGATAAACGAAGCTATGTTTTCTCAATTTTTCAATAACCTTGGTGGTAGATTTTTAGCTGGAGGCGATTGGAATGCTAAACACACTTACTGGGGATCTAGGCTTACATTGACAAGAGGTCGGGAACTGAAGAAATGTATTGACAATAATGCACTCAATATTTTGAGTTCAGGGCAACCAACATACTGGCCTACCGACAACAAAAAAATACCAAATCTTCTAGACTTCTTTATTATAAAAGGAATTTCCCACCTCTACCTGAGTGCAGAATCCTGCCTTGATAGCACATCGGATCACACACCAGTGATAGCTACAGTCAGTACGTCAGTTATCCATTATGACAAAGTTCAGCATCTTCATAATAAGAACACTGACTGGGAATGTTTCCGAGATTATTTATGTGCTAATATCGACTTGAAGATCCCGTTAAAAAAAGATGAGGATATTGAGGATGCTACCAGATACTTCACAAACCTTATTCAAGAAGCAGCTTGGAAATAAACACCATACCAAAAGCCGAAACATGAAGGTCAGAACTATCCACTAGAAGTCAAATACAAGATAGCCGAGAAACGTCGACTACGACGCGTGTGGCAAACAAGCCATCACCCAACAGATAAGTGTGCTTTAAATCGAGCGGCAAAAGAGCTCAAAAAAATGATTTCATTTATCAAAAATAAAACCTTCAAACGACATTTGGAATCTCTCTCGGCAACTGAAAAAGATGACTACTCCCTATGGAAAGTCACTAAACACTACAAACGACCTCAGCAATTAATCCCTCCTTTAAAGATATCGGATAACCACTGGGCACGAAGCGACAGTGAGAAAGCTGAATTGTTCGCACAATTTCTGGAAGGCGTCTTTAAACCCAATGTTGCCCCAGTAGACGCTAGTGAAAAAGAAATTGACGAGGAATTGGAATGTGATTCCAAATGAGCATGCTTCCAAAACTTGTAACTCCTGAAATATTTCAGGAAATAAGAAATCTTAAAATGAAGAAGGCTCGAGGATTTGATCTGATAACTCCCAAAATATTGAAAGAACTTCCTAGAAAAGGTATCGTGCTCTTAACTATCCTTCTCAATGGGGTCATTAGAACATCTCATTTTCCGCATCTTTGGAAGGTGTCACAAATAATAATGATCCACAAAAAAGGAAAATCCCCGAATGAGGCTGCATCATACAGGCCTATCAGTCTATTACCGATACTTTCAAAATTATGTGAAAAAATCCTTTTAACAAGATTGAAACCAATTCTCGAGGCTCAAAAAATTGTACCAGACCATCAATTTGTATTCAGAAGTGAGCACTCCACTATCGAACAAGTCCACAGAGTGTCTAAGGAAATAAGACAATCGCTAGAAAAAAAGCAATACTGCTCTGCAACATTCCTAGACATTCAACAGGCATTCGATAAAGTCTGGCACAAGGGACTACTATACAAAATTAAAAAATGGCTTCCTCATACATTGTATAGTATCTTCGAATCATACCTCACCAACAGAATCTTCCAAGTCGTCCAACGAGAAGCAACCTCGAACTTCTATGAGATAAAAGCTGGTGTGCCACAAGGATCGGTATTAGGACCTGTTCTCTACACAATATTCACATCTGATCTACCTCTAACTCAGGGCGTAACTACTGCTACATTTGCTGACGATACAGCCATCCTGGCTAGTAACTCCGACCCGCAAGTTGCCTCCGATATGCACCAACTGGAATTGAATCAGGTCTATCAGTGGCTGAAACGTTGGAGAATCAAGGCTAGTGCAGCCAAATCCCAACACATTACTTTTGCTCTGCGGAGAGGCGATTGTCCAACAGTGAAACTGGGAGAAGACATACTACCCCACAACAACTGTGTCAAATATTTAGGCATGCACTTGGATAGACGTCTCACCTGGAAAGACCACATCAAAAATAAAAGGACTCAATTGAATACTAAATTCTCAAGTATGAACTGGCTGATAGGACGTGGTTCATGGCTTTCCCTAGAAAACAAGATGCTAGTTTATAAGGTGATCCTTAAACCGATATGGACCTACGGCATCCAACTATGGGGCACAGCCAGTGACTCCGACGTAGAAATCCTTCAGCGATACCAGAACAAAGTTCTGAGGTCCATAGCAAACGCCCCATGGTTCACCCGGAACAGTGAGATCCACGAACACCTCAAAATGCCGACGGTTAAGGAAGAACTTCAAAAGTACAGTGCAAGATATAAAATGACACTGGTAGGACACGTGAATGCCCTAGCCTCAAACCTAACAAACATAGGTGAAAACATAAGAAGGTTAAAACGCTTTGATGTGGTAGACCTGAGTGACAGACACTGACACTAGAGCAGTCAATTAATATTAAGAGGAGACTCTTCGAGGGAGGAGTCATCTTACACGCCTTCAACTCAACAATACATCTGATTATGGTCTTCAATGCTGCGACCAATTGCAGATAGAAATCAATTGAAAAAAAAAAAAAAAAAACCTATATAATAATTTAACTATTATTATAATAAAAAAAATGCGACAGATTCTAAAATAAGAATATTGGATGTAATCAAAGTTACCGATACAATTTCATCACAGTGATGCCGAGGGGTTGCAATCCCACTTGTTTATACACTTATGTAGCACAGCTGGAAGCAGCCCCATGCAGAGGCAAGGAAAATGAGAACCCTTATAGCTTTTGCACTTACAATGAAATACAATGAGATGATAGAACTTTAGAACTGATAACACCGTGCGGTCTCTCATCAATGAATGCAAAAGGTGGTGTAGAAGATTTATTTTTTTAATATTGTGTATGTGGATGCAACTAATAATAAATACAAACGGAGCTGCCATGGAATTCACCGACCGGAGTCGGGCCCATCATACTATTTTTTTTTTTTACACTTCTGAGCAGTGGATTCCGGACTTACGAACCGGCTGTGGTAGGTTTAGGACAGCTGTCTTGCCACATGTGAGCGTTCACCTTACCACCCATTCACTCCCCCTTCGAAGCCATAGAATTTGAGATGCGCAAATGGCAGTTTTAGATAATTTTTCTAAGAAAGAGTTGATTATTTTTCTGGAAAGGCCAAGATCTTTAAAGAGGTGAAATAGAGATTTAGCTGGCAGGCCACGAGCGCCAACTTCCACCGCGTGAAGGTGAACAGTGAAGCCGTTCCGGGTTACGGCATTTGCAAGATCATGGTATTTATTTAATTTGTACTCGTGGTCTTTTGGGATATTTGATTCCCATGGAACAAAATATCAAAAATGGTAACACGATATCTCGGGACAACTTTTGGCAGCTACAAAACCTCAAAATATTGGGACTTTTTTTGGTTTCTTGCTCATAATTTCTATACAATACATCCTAGCCAAAAGTTACTCAATAGCAAATTAAAGGCCATGAAATTTTGCGTCTAATTTGTGGCAAAACTTAATAATTCGGTCAAGCGCTATAGTAGAAAACCATGTTTAAAAACAAGCGCAGGCGTCAGCACGGCACAGCGCGTGCACGACGCGCCCGTGCTGACGCCGCCCGGTGAACGGACGGGGTGAACTGACAAGCGATATAGTAGAAAACCATGGTCAATTTTTTCTCCAACTTTGTAAATAACTAGAATATAGTGGTTTTCAGCCACTTAAGATAACTCGCACACCCAAGATAACTCGGGCAAGCTTTAACTGCAGAAAAGATTACTCCCGAATGTTTCGGGCGAAAATAAATACTATTCATGGTATGTGGAAGCGAGACAAAAGACAGCTACGATGATTCAAACTCCTCCACTATCTCCCAATCTCTGCAAATCGGGTGACATCACGCGATGTTAGTACTGCCCAGTGTTGTGAGCAGTGTGGTTGTGTGTTTTGAACGCTCGTTTTAGAATTTACCACACAAAAGAACAATTTTGTTGATGTTTTTTTTTATATATTTATTTTTTAATTACTTTTTTGCATAAGCATAATTATTAAGCATCCCACAGAAATGGAGAGAAGTAAAGGTGATCTTTCTACCAAAACCAGGGAAAACTGATTACACAGACCCGAAATCTTTCAGACCTATTAGCCTTACCTCCTTCATGCTAAAAACACTAGAAAGACTATGCGACAGAGAACTGAAGGACACAGCACTTAAAAACATAGGCATCCACCCGAACCAACACGCATACACACAAGGCAAATCGACAGAGTCAGCACTCCATGCCGTTGTAAACAACATAGAAACTGCACTAGCAAGGAAAAACTCCTGCCTAGGCACCTTCATCGACATAGAAGGAGCGTTCGACAAGACAAATTTCAGTAGCATTCAACAAGCTCTAAACAGACATCAAACCGAACCATTGATTACAGAATGGATAATGAACATGCTAAGAAAGAGAATCATCAGGCTATCTGAAAACCAAAATCACCAGGCGCTCGTGATGAGAGGATGCCCACAAGGAGGTGTACTCTCGCCACTTCTATGGAACCTGGTAGTAAACGACCTGATAACAAAACTAAACAACAATCATTTCCTAACAATAGGATATGCAGATGATCTAGTGATAATGATCAACGGACTAGTAACAAGCACATTGTGCGACCTTACACAAACAGCTTTGAAAATAATAGAGAAATGGTGCAAGGAGAATGACCTGTCGGTAAATCCAAAAAAGACCGACACCATTCTCTTCACACATAAACGTAAATTGGGTACATACAAAATGCCAACCTTGTTTGGATCCAGACTAACGCTCTCTAAAGAAGTAAAGTACCTAGGAATAACTTTGGACGAAAAACTAAACTGGAATAAACACCTAGACAACAAACTAAACAAAGCAACAGTCGCCTTCTGGCAATGCCGAAGAATGGTGGGCAAGAAATGGGGACTAGCCCCACACATTATACTGTGGCTGTACAAAATGATAATAATACCAATGATAAGCTACGGAGCTGTAGTATGGTGGCCCCGCACCCAACTCACTACTGCAATCAACAAATTACAGAAAATGCAAAGGCTAGCATGTATAGCAGCGACCGGCTGCATGAGAACAACTCCAACAGCGGCGCTGGAAATCATGCTAGGGCTTCTACCACTACACCTACATATACAAAAAGAAGCAGCCGCAACGGCTCTTCGTCTAAAGAATCTAAACTTATGGACCAAATATAAAACACCGCACACGAATATATATGATAATATACTGTCAAGTTTTCCAATGCTGGAAGCGGCAATCGACAGAATACCCAAAACTATGATCTTCTGGAAAGAATATGCCATATCATTAACAGAAGACTCAAAAGAAGCACTGAATCAAACGGACCTAAGAATCTACACAGATGGATCAAAAACCAACAAAGGTACAGGATGTGGTGTCTTCTCGGAAGACCTAAACATACACATCTTCAAACCACTCGGAGCACACAACACAGTTTTCCAAGCAGAATGTATGGGAATAATAGAAGCTTGCAACGCAGTGAAACAGCGGCAGCTAAAACACGAAAACATATGTATTCTATCGGACAGCAGGTCAGTGCTACAGGCACTGGGAAGCGATAGATTTACATCTGGGCTCATATACGAATGCCACCAAAGCCTCCTCGAGGTATGCGGAAAAGGCAATAAGGTGACACTGAAATGGATCAAGGGACACAGTAACTCAAGAGGAAACGATGCTGCGGATGAACTAGCCCGTAAGGGCTCAGACACACCGGCATACGGACCCGAACCTATCGTGCCCCTACCCTACTCGCACATAAACAACCAACTTGACAACCACTACAAACAACTACATCAAACACACTGGAAAGAGATAGACACCTGCAGACAAACCAAAGAAATAGTAGTGGAATACAACCACAAACTTACCAAAACACTTCTAAGGACAAAAAGGCCCCAACTACGCAAACTAGTGGGACTGATAACAGGACACAACACACTAAACAAACACCTCTTCAACATGGGCGGAACGAATAGCCCTATGTGCAGAGCATGCATGGAGGCGGAAGAAACCACAAAACACATTCTGCTAGATTGTAAACAGGTAGAAGTATACAGGACAAAACACCTTGGGACTCCAGGCACCCTGCGCGAGGCAGCAGGAAACCTGAAAGCCCTGCTGGCTTTCGTCGAGGAGCTGGGGTGGGTGGAATAGCGCTACCCCCGTTACACGCAAAATAGGCACACTGGATGTCGACTTGCGGAGGAACGCCCAGTACAACTAACTAACTAACTAACTAAGCATAATTATTAATTATGATGAATAAAAATTATAATTTTTTTATGAATTTCCTTTATTTCTAAACCCACACTATGCACTATAATGTCAACTTCCAATAGCATTTTGGGCCTGGAATGGCTTCTATGCAGGATATATGTTCAGTAAATAACATTCATTCATAAAAAAAAATTGTGTTTTTATTTCCATTTTTTTAAAAAATGATTACTAAAGGGTTTAAGCGTCAGCAGCTTGAAAATGTTGTAGTTGTAGAGTATCAAATTACTGAGTACCATATTTGTCGAATTTGGTCAAATACACTTCTTGCAATTTACCCATGATTTATAAAGCTTCAATCGTAAGAATTTACAGATTAGAGAGTTAAGTGTGAATCAGGAAGAAGAAAATAAGCAAACACGAGTTATTGAAGTTAATTACTACATGAAATTACAAATAGGTTTAAAAATAACAAATGTAGTTTTAATGCAAGTGCATGAAGTGATCATCATTTCCTGAACCGCTTGGATGGCCCCGGTTCTTCTACTGGCGGCTGCAGTGGTAGTAGAAAGTTTTCATCCTGCTCTTCCTCGGGCTGCTCGGGCGGCTGTTCATCATCGTCGTCATCAACTACCGTTGGTGATGAGTTCTCGCAATGCTGACCACAGCAGTGCTTACAGATAAAGGAGCATTTTAAACCCGCCTTACGACAAGAGCAGGCACCAATGCAACCCATATTGCAGCCACATGAAATTGTGTTCAGGAGAGACAAGGAAGCCATATCTCTGGTTATTTGTTGTGGTAATAGACCAGTGTCGCTGCGTATCCATCCCCACTCTGCCACTTCGTCAATTTGATTGAGTCCCTTGAATCTCTGTCTCGCGAGAACTACGTGCATCCACGTATTGATCTGATGTTTCAAATGAGACGTTGCAGTAATTTTCCACAGCATCACAGTCATTTTGCATGTATAACTGGCAATGTCAATTTAGTCAAAACAGTCTCAGAAAACCCTATTCCATGTGTGAGACCACCTTGTACTTTCATTGTCCTCTTGACCACTTGTTCTATGGATTGATCTGCCCAGATTCCAAACCGAAACTTCTTTGAGCGTCTTATGGTGAATTTTCCTTCCACGGTGAACTTGAATTTGATTGAGTCCATCACATCTTTCAGTTTCAGCATATCTTGAAACTAGATGAGTGCACTTTTGGCATACAAGAAGTGGCCTGCTTCGTGAAAGAATAGCAGCATCTTTTGAACGGGGTCAAGGTGAATCTTCCAGCTTTCTTAGAACACTCGACTGTACATCGACCACTAACATAATATGGAGGGCAGGCTAAGACTGTTAGGAATTAACTACTTTTTGATGAATGAACTGTACATTGACAACTAATGTAATATGGAGGGCAGGCTGCGACAGTTAGGAATAAACTGTACATTGACCACTAATCTAATATGGAGGGCAGGCTGCGACAGTTAGGAATTAACTAGTTTTTGATGAATGATACACTTTTATCAATTGGTTGGCAACAGATTAGATTAGAGATGATGGATGCCTCGCAGCACCCCTCATCTCTCTTTGTAGCACCCTAGGGTGCCGCGGTACACTGTTCGGAAACCCCTGCATTAGTTGATAATAACTCAGACCTACTTTGAACCTTTCTTCCAGGAATCGCAAGTCACAGCTCAGGAAATGTGAAAATTACCATAATCATGTTGTGTTGATATTTTTCAGACGCTGGGTTACAGCGGCGCGCAGTGGTCTCCACAAAAGTGGAGTGTGGATTCCATTCACTCTAAGAATATTGTCAGTATTCTCCACCTGCTCGTCGCATTGGCACGTAAATTCAGAGCTCCTATTCGTCTTCCGGAAAATGTTAACGTCAGCGTAGTCGTCGTCAAGAAGGATGCATCCAATCAACTTTTGCACAGGTATTACGAATAGCGATGAATAGAATAGAATAGAATAACTTTATTGTGCTATAAAAACATAACTTAATGAATATTACGCTGGTTTTATAAAAAAGACAATTTATGCACAAATGGCGGACTTATCGCTATAGCGATATCTTACAGTCAACCATTATACGAATGTCATCATAGAGCAGCATGGCAATATCTGCGCTCTCATTCTAACGTACCGACCTAGCAAATCTAAGTTGGCCCGTGGAGATAATTTGCCTAAGTAAATTATCCCAGAAAATTAATTATCCCAGAAAATTATTTTTGCCCCCAAGTTAACCATACAATCTAATTAATGTACAAATTAACTGCATTCTGTATATTATGAATTTTTTGTCCACCCTTGTATTAGTACACTGGACTGGCTGTACCTTACAAAATGACAGCTATTTTTTGTGCCAATTCAAAGCACCGTGCGCCGCCACCTAATGTACCCATTCAAAATTACATTTTTTCAATTGCAAAATTTGGTTTTAACAGCCATTAATAAGGTTGTTTAAGTTCCTTGTCAATAATACTTATGGATTGTTTGTTTTTTCTACCAATAGAAATCATTTTAGAACCCGCGGATAACAATAGAAGTCATCGCTGATTACTTAGACGTTATTCTCTGATATTCCTCGTCTATACATAGCGTTTTTTATAGTTGCATATGATGTGGTGTTGCGACGTCCCACTGAAAATTAAGGATTTTACGGATGCTGCGACGAAGCCCATTGAAAAATACGGAATCATATTTTTTGTAATGAAAATCGCCAAAAAACTGCAAAGTCGGCGAATAAACGTATGGTGGAGGTTGTTCCGAGACGGACCCTGCAGAACTGGCGAGTTTGTATGGAAATCGGGCATCTTTTATAGATTTCGCAACTGCCGTTCGCGAGGAGCGAGCGAGACAGTCTACGAACCCCCGCTCCAACACAGACGCCGCAGCGCCGTTCGATCGGGGCGAGTGAGACAGCCTACGACCGACCGTTCCAACATTGCGCACAATCTTTGGCTCGATAATGGGCTCATTTGAAATGCCAGAATAAAGGCTAATGCGGGTAATATTAACTGAAACAGTCCCGTAAGAGTTGTGATATGAGCACAGAGCACCACTCTTACGACTCGTAGTGAAAAATCACTTGCTAATGGGAAAAATTCGGGAAAGAAATGATGAAATATGTGGAATTTTTTACTACCCAAAAACAGTCTAAAACTGTTGAAATGGTGTAGAAATAGAGATAGGGATTTTTTGCAGGCCTCCTGGCAAAAAAGCCGCTCTCCCAGAGCCTTCGACGTACGGTGTGAACACCCACTTCAGAACCCCTATGAACCCAGAAGCCTTATAAACCCCTATGAAGCCCCTATGAACCCCTATGAATCCAGAACCCTTATGAACTCTGTCCTTATATCCACGGCACTTTTGAATCGATTCTGCAAACAGATTCGCTTCAGCGGTCGATCCTCAGCATGTGTTGTCTTTTTTTATGCCCAGTACCTTTTTTTCGCTCTAGACTTGCAGAACCTTTAAATTTTTTAATACAATCTAACACTGCAGTGTGACTGCATCTAATCTGAACTGCTATAACTCTGGAACTCACTTTTTGCATCGCCAAAGTTAAAATTGTATTTTTTTGTAAAACGCTTAATTGCTTAAATTTTGCCATAATTCACAAAAATATTAATACTTGATGTCAACATGTTGAACGTCACAATAAAACTGGTCTCATTATTTGAGTAAGACCCTATTCAGGCAGAAAAAAAATAAAGGGTGGGGGTAATTAGTTCTTAGAACTAATGTATACCCGCACTAGCCCTTTCGAATAGGTGGGAAGATTTCAGTGCTCGCTACTGTATATATTATTGACATGACATTATTTATTCAGGTAGCTATAGTACGGGTCAAAGGAACGTTCCGGTAAGGAAATAAATTATTAGGCCGGCCACGGCCCTTTTGTAGGGATGCGTGTAGCAACCTTCGCAAATTATCGATGTGTTATTTATAATAATAATTGATTATGTTAGTTTTGAACTCATTCTTAGGAAAAAAATCACAAATAAAGGTTATCGTAAAATATTATATTAAAGTGAAATAAATGTAAAGACAAGGTTGTAACAAAATGGTATTTTTATATTTTTATAATTAATTAAATAAATAAATAAATAAATAATTTAGGTACACACTTTATGCAAATAATTTATAACTTTATAATAACATATAAAGAAATAACATAATAAATATCAATGAATAAAAACATAAACAATAAACTTAATTTACATAGTTTTCGTCGTCGGAACTGTCGGTATCACTGTCATCTTGTAAATTTTTTACCAGACGATTCTGGTCTCTCTTGATATATTTTTGTAAATCGGCTAGTTGTAGATCTTCTGCGTGTTTTACACTTGGCCCAGTTTTCTCGGGTAACATTGTCGACGGCTTGATGGAGCAAAATCTCTACAACTGCTAAATTAAAAGTGTTGTTTTATGCTGCGATTCTCCTTTAATTTGGGCCCAGATGAGCTCAATAGGGTTGTATTGACAGTGATAAGGAGGCAAACGTATCACTTCATGTCCTAATTCGTTTGCTAACTGGTCCAATGCATATACCTTCGCCGGCTTACTGGCTTTGACTTTCTGAATCAATTCCTTTATAATGTCTGTCTTACCAAACGGAATATTTTTTTTTCGAAGCCATTCTTGAATATCCACCTTTTTGGAATGTGTGTTTGGTATTTTTTCGAGTTGCACTTAGTGGTAACTTGCATTGTCGACGATAACTACGGATGGTTCTTCAAGAACTTTCAAAAAGTTTTCGAACCACTCCATATATGTTTCATTATTCATCTCCGTATGGTAGTCCACGTTCTTCGATTTCACGGCTCTGAATAACAATTTCGCCTCAGGCACTAAACCAGTCCTTGCAGATCCCGCATGGCAGAGAATAAGTCTGGATCCCTTTCCTGTTTTTTGATTTCGGAATCCCCCAAGATTATTTTCGTCGTGCCACATACGTTTCCTTGAGTGGTTTTGGTTAACCCAAGTCTCGTCGAGGTAAAATCGAGGTCGAGAATCGTTACCTCTTATCAAGTGGTCCATTTTTCTCAAAAAATCCATCCTGGCACACAATATCACTCCTTTCCATCAAATATTTGCGTTCGTCGTCGCTCTTTTGGTATTTGTAGCCTATTTTCTTTAAAATTCCCTTCATGGATGTGTTTCCGCATTTAATCCCAGGTATGGATTCCTTAAATTTCGACAGTATTTTTATAACTGTGGGATACTCTCCATTGTCTTAATGTGCTGAAACGCATTGTTTTATCACATTATGACAATCGTTTCAGCACATCGACATCCAAGTCGTCCAAATTAGTCACAGGTTCCGGAACCGTTAACGTCTTCCTTGGTGTAGAAGGAAGCCCTTCTTGTAAAACCTCTTTCTTTATTTTTCCGATGGTCCTCACTGATACTCCATAAATAAACGCCGTAATTTCTTGAGGTTTATTGAGATTGAGCAGCGAAACTTTTGTCGGGTCACTTTTCAGTTCGTCAAAAAATTACAAAATGTTATGTATAAGGCACCGAGTCTGCATGTTAATATCACCCTTCAACTTCAATAGCTCCAGGTTAGAAAATATGGTCTCCATTGCTCAACTGATAGGCAAGTAATGAGGTTTTATCCGCGCAGTATTTTATAATATAAGTACATATGTGGGACTCATTATTACAAAACGCCACGATAACATTTTACTAATGACTGTTTCGAAGTTAATAATGACCTATAATATGCCGTGCTATGATAATCAGTTATCTATTAAGTACTCATTTAATAACTAACATCACATAATTAGGTTATTATTTAATTACTCTAATTTTAAAATAATTCTTAAACCGAAAATATTAATTAATATAGCAAATCGGTACTATAATAAATGCAGATGTATAATACTGTTTCATCGAGCAAGCGTAATTCATCGATAAGCAATATCGACATTAGCCGCATCCTTCTTGACAGCTCGGTTTATTACCCCCATCGGAACGTTCCTTTGGCCCGTACTTTAGCTATGTGTAGTGATGGCAGTTAAATTCAGCTGTTTGGTATTTTAACCTGTTTTGTATTTTCTGTCCAATACCAATAAATAATCCATGCAGCGATTAATTACCATTGCTTTATCTTTGATACGAATAATTTTTATCTCAAAATCATTACTTGAAATGGATTTCTTTATTTTATAGGATAATTTTGGAAAACATAACAACGACCTACGATGATCTGGGAATGCACTGCGAACGGGATGCCTTTGATGCACTATTCGACGAACATGCGCAGGATAAATTGCAGGTCGTAAAGAAGGTACATAATAGAAATATAATTTTTTAAAATATGTAATTTTTTGACTTAATTGGAGGTATTTATATGGTTTGGTAGTTTGTATGTCGATCTATTGAAATATACCTAGTTAAAGCTTATTTTGACATAGGGATAGTAGGTGTGTTATATGCTGTTTGAGCAGATGAAAGTATCCAGAATATGCATCATCATCCAGAACAATCATACAGTGGAAAGTTTGGCTCCTCGGTTACTTGTTTATTTAAAATTACTTGTGACTTTTCTAACTTATTCTCATTTATTTTATTTGCTTTGAGACACAGGATAAAAAACACAGTATCTTAATTTAGAAACTGAAATAAAAACCACTTTTAAAATATTTCTGTCAAATTTCACCATGAAAAACCACAAAGTCGTTGCATATTTTGCTCGTTTTACCATTGCTTTATTCTTGCGTCTTCCCTTCTATATTAGGTTTCGTCAAGATTACTCTTAATGTGCAAACCGATTTTTATTTTTGTTAGTCACATTAAATAAAATTGGGAATTTGTGGGTTCTTGAGTTTTCAAAAAGCGCATGAAACAAAGTGTGCGTAATGCTATTACATGTCAGAACACAGATCAAATAATATCACCAATACATAGTTTTAATAATCCAATGGAGGGCCAAACATTTAATGGTGCCTCTGTGGGAGATTGTCTTCACTGCCTTGGAGAAATAAGCTGTTTTTAGAGAACATTTACTCAATGAAGTGCTGCTGCTTGGATTTTAGTGCCCCCTGACTTCTGTGCCTGGAGCAACCGCCCCCTCCGCCTCCCTTTGCATGGTGCTGAGTAGGATATAATTTCTACTCGGCGCTCAAGGGCAGAAAACCCCAGCATCACACTTTATAGTTTGAGGGCTGCTTGTTTATGAAATTTTACTATTTGTTTCTCTATTTTTGCAGTCCTTGGTGACCTTCGTGAACAAACATTTGATCAAAGTGAATTTGGAAGTGAACGAGCTGGAGACGCAGTTCCACGATGGTGTATACTTGTGTCTTCTGATGGGTCTTCTAGGAGGTTTCTTCGTGCCGTTATATGACTTCCATATAACGCCTCAAGATTTTGAACAGAAAGTGCACAACGTGTCGTTTGCATTCGAGCTGATGCAGGATTTGGGTCTGGCGCGACCCAAAGCGAGACCCGAAGGTGAATCACTTTTATTACCTTGTACCTACAGTAATACCCCGCTTTATGCGACCCCACTTTACGGAACCTGATTTTATAATGTGATCCATTTAAACCCACGGCCGCACTCGCTTATAGGCGCAGGGAGTTTCAAGGAACTGATATAATATCTGCGATAACAGCTGAGCATTTAAACATAACGACGCACCCTGACAATTATTTAATCCTCTGTGCGGCCGTTACCTGAAACTGTTTTACTGACATTGGCGTTCCTGCACCTTTTAATTTTTCCATACTTTCTTACTGCTATGTCAAATACTAGAAATGTTTCAATAAAACACAAAATCTTGTCTTGATTGGCAATTTTTTTTTGTCACCTTTAAAATAGATCTTATTTGAAACGATATATTTATCCAGTCCTTGAAATACTTCTTATGGACAATTTCCGATATGGTTTTCAGCACCCTCTGCGAATTGTCTTCGGCGGACTCCAAACATGGTACTCAAAACACTTCAAAAATAATAATTTAATTTTGGGGAACAGTGAATACGGCACTTTTTTTGTGAATATGGGCACTTGGTTGAAGAAGATATTCTCTGAGATGTTGGTCGTAAATTCGAGTATAAAAATTGTTTTTATTGTAGTCTTCTAAATCTGCTCTTTCCGGGTGATAGTTTTTTCGCAGTCACCTTATAACGTCCAGAATTTTTGTTTGTTAAGTGTTTGCCCTCAGTATTTGAAGGGAACAACACCTCGATAGATTATTGATTTCTATGCGACTGAAAAATTTATCCAGATTAGGCTTGTTATAGAATCGCCATTCTGTGATGAAACTCGTAAACCCTTGTTTTGTTCACCCCTTATGATGCCCGTTGCATTAATTTAGGGTTGTCAATTGTAGATCTTCAGCAATCTGTTAGCACACAATCTTTTACGATGAAAACCGCAGTTTGACGAACAGATGCTCGATAAAAAGATGATCTGCTGCGTATAATTTCTTTTAGACTATTTCTATTTCTTTTAGTATAGTACATATAATGGCACTAAGAAGAAGAGTCAGCCGTAGAAATTGTGATTGAAACATTTCACTTTATGTTAGGTTTCATCTTCATTCTTCATTGTACTTTAGGAAGTCAAGATTTATGTTATAATGTTTTTGTTAAACTAGAAATCAAGTAATTGCAATTGTCTATTAAAAAAAGTCAAAGGCGGCTATAGTTCCAACATAGAGATCTGAGTAGTGATATAATATTTCTTGATTGCTAAAATATGAGTAAATCGAATTATTTCTTTTTGACAGATATCGTGAACCTGGATCTGAAGTCTACGTTTCGCGTACTCTACAATCTGTTCACAAAATACAAAGCGATTGCCTAAGGATCATTTAATAAGCCTTCCAAAATATGATCACCGTGTACCTAACAAATTCTAAGTGCCTCGAATTTACATTAATATGATTTTTTTATTAGATTTACACGTCTGCGGCGATGGCGATGCCTGCCATTTATACATTACGTTAACAACCTATTCATGTCGTTTGAGTGTTCGATTGACTTTATAATTTATTTTTATTTTTAACTTAATTTGTTAATTATTTAAAATGCTTTAATAATGTTTGTATTAGTTTACTACGATCGTAATATAGTACATAAAATAATAACTAATAATACTTTTTATTTACGGTATACCCCTGGAATATTAGGAAGCCCTGGCTGTAGGAAATTATCGGAAAAATCTAAACTGTATATGCAATTAAATGATGTGCATTGGACTGTGCAGTGGAAACAAACAAACAAGCTGTACACTGTAATTTTTTTTAGACAATCTAAATTTACACTAAACGGATTTTGTTTGATTTCTTCCTTTTTATTGCTAAAAACGAATCCGGACTACTGGAGAAGTTTATGCACTTTAGATCTGTGTAGTGCTCAGCAGAAAGCATAAATGTACTACCTACCCAGTCGCAAAACCTTGCCACATACACAAATCTTTATTAAAATTGCTCATAATTCACTTGCTCACCCATTCGCTGTCCCATACTGTCATGCAAAGCGCCCATGGGGCGGCTCGGGATAAGCCACATAATATATATCGGAAGCGCGTTGCGGCTCTATGTTCGCCCCGCTCGCAGTTCTCGTTGCAGCTAAAGCAGTTACTAGAGATGCCTGGTAGAGATTACGCTTCCATTTACTCATCACGCATATACTTCAAATCATTTTTTCTTGCATATACTCGCTCGCATGGTCCGAGTCATACGGTACTTAAGTCATTGGGTGCTATGGCTTGATCTGTAAGCACTGCTTTTATGCAGTAGGTATCGATCAACAGGGTTTATGTCCTTGCTGTGTCAATTAACAACAGTCACTACCATGTCCTTTAAAAATCAAACGGTAAATGGCACTATTATATATATATATTTTAAAGTGATTAGTAAAATGGTGTTAAGTGGTGTTAGAAGTGTTAAGTAATTAGTAAAATCAATGTGAAAACAATGTAAATGCAAAGTAAAGTGATTAAAAGCATGTTCTATTTTTCTCTTAAGTACGTTTCCCCGCACACCCGCGGATTCCTCGCACTGCAACCTTGCAATCGTTAACGATATCGCTGCTTTGGATAGTCTTAATCAATGTGAAAGAGTGTGTAAGCTGCATCCAGTATAAATCATATACAGAAATATTTGTAGTATATTTTTTTCAGGTGCACTATTTTCATATACATGGTAAGTTTTTATTTACCGACACCCTTAAAGTGGGTAGATCAGTACCAGCAAACAAACCAATGTTATTCAAAATCGATTAAAAAATATGTATTTTAAAAAAAATTTGAAACACATTTTGAAATATTCGAAAACAACCTGAGAACCAGAATGCGCTCTTAGGTACAGCACCCGTTCGTCAGTCAAATACCTACTGCTCACACAGAAAACAGCTGTGTTTAGACCGTTTCCCCACTTTCCCTTTCGCGCATCGGACGTGGCGGTTTCTGTGAACAGCCGAACAGTTTGGTTGATTATAATATTGGGCTGGCGTGAAATTATTTAAGCCATGACAGGGCTGAAAACGAAAGCACATAATATTTGTTCTCTGACGTGTCGACTGTACAATTCGGCCACTTAGATTAATTTTAAGGCTATGGCATGGACAACAAGGTTTTGTAAACAGTAATCGAATCGAAGCAAATGTTACTTCATTTATCTGCACATTGCTGCAAATAAAAAACAATACATTCTGCTGAATATTTTTGAAAATATTAATTAGTAAATAAATTTTCACAAAAAAATGTCAAAATGAATGAATGTGCTTGTTTGTGCAGTTTTATCGCAGTTGTGTGTTTTATTGCAGCTTAACTGGTATTACGATTATATGGAGCGGATATTACAGGAATGATTCAATTTATTTTCAAAGGAATGTTGGCAGTTCCAATAATTTATTCAATAAGACCCCATTTTTTAAGATTTCTACGGCCAAAATAATTGTATTACGTCCATAACAATCTAATTCTATAAATAACCGTAAATTTAATAATGTTAAGGTTTAGGGTGTAGGATTATTTAAATGTGACAATTTGTACTAAAATTCACAATGGCCTCGATTGCGTTTCTCTTAATAAACTAACATCGGAAATTAGTTCATGCGAATGAGACCGAGCAGTACGACAGAGCGGAATGTGAAATGAACGGTTGTCACTTTTCTGTATTAAAACTACCCACCGAAGATAAAGCAGCAAAATTTAATACCACTCGAAATGTGTTGAAACTTATTCGGGCGTCGACGAGTTTGACAGATTGTTTTGGTGTGGGAAAATCCACGATAGTTCATTTCATATTCCGTTCTAACGTATTGTTCTGTCTCGTTCGGTTGAACTAAGTTCCTATTTTAGTTCACGAAGAAATGCAATCAGGCCCAATGTCCTTATTAATAAGGCAACCCACTTTAATTATGAAAAAATAGCAAACCTCTAGGACCACTAAAGTAATATGAATGTATTAATTTGTGAATACCCAAAAAATATTTATTAACGAACAAAATTGCATCAACTAGTTCGAATATACCCCAATTGGCTGTAACGGTATCGGCTGTATCCGCCAGTGCGACCATAGCCCTAGGTTTATCGTACAGTCTTTGACATTCATAGTCCCTTTAATTACAATTACTTACATAGTCCCATAGACGGTGGAAAGCGAATACCTACTAAAAACCAAAACATATGAAAGCGGCCAAAATGACATTTCAATAATGCCTCTGCGCAAATGACATGTTGTTTTTACAATTAGTCAGCGAACAGTCACCGTGCTATTACCGTTGCTATGGTGACCGCGCAACTCAAATCAGCAACTATATAATTTTCTCAAACTTTCAAAGTTTAAAATGCAAATTTCAGGTTTTTTAAATCGCGTGACCTTTAACATTTCTCCACCGTTTTTTGAAGATTAGGGCTTCATGTAGGTCAGTCACAGATTTCCAGGATGCTGGTAACTAAAAACTCACCATGTTTTTATCCCATTTTGTCAATATCTAATTAATCACCTGTCATTCTCATCAAATTACAAAATTCAGTTGGATCTTAGTTAATCGGTTCCTGGAAAAGTATTATCACTAGCTCCGTACTGAAGCCTTCGGCTTATCCATTTTCTTTGACATAATCTCTTAGGTTTTTCGATTTTGAATTAACAATTCATGTTTGATTTCTTATGCGATGTTTGCGACTATCGTTTTTAAGATGTTTCATAATTTTAACCAACATACATACTTTGGACCTGCAAGAAGCACTATACACTGTGGTAACATATTGTTTACACTATACGCTATAAAAACATGTCAACTAATCAATATAAGCTGCACTTGCTACTTTATAATTAGTAAATTAGCCGTAACTGCTGGGGCGCCAAAAAGGCCAATCGGCCTTTTGCGGTTGTTGTCATATCCGCACCTAGCCGTTCTTGCTGGCCTCCATATATATTATATAAATATAAAATATACATGACTAAAATATTAATTATTAGGTAACAAAAGGGATTAAAAAATAAATATTGTTAGTATTTATATACAAAATCGATCAAAAATGGTGCGGTGCCATTTTTGGATCTTTCAAGCTGGATCTTTCCATTTTTGGATCTTTCACCTTGAAAGATATCTACCTTAACACCAAGCTCAATGCACAACTGCTTTAGATGTAGCAACTTTCGTGCGTTTGACTGAGGACAAAATAAAAAAAAGGTTTTATTTATAACAAGTTATAATTTTAAAGTTTACATTATTTAGATAGGTAATATAAAAAATCATAACATAATAAAATACATGTCCTTCTAGTGAATATAATGTTCACATTGATAATGTAATAATATAATACTTCAATAAACTTGAAAAAATATTTGTACATGATAACAATAAATTGAATAATAATTAGTTATGATACAGATTCACGTTATTTGCGGTGATATGGCTTTCTACAACATAATGGGAGAAATAATCATTACAAACTTATTCTTAATCAATTATGAAATTTAGGCCTCGGGTGGCAAATATTAATTAAATGTTAATTATTTGCACCATAGTCATGAACAATGCAAAATTTTTAAACATAGCACCTGTATATTTTAGGAAAATTTAGTATGTATTATCGATGATTAGAGATGTGTAAATTTATATGATAAGGCAAAACTGTCTATTTATATTGTTGCGTTTTATTTTAAATGTGTAAAAACCTACATCCGAATGATGTGCAGTGGTTCTGAAATCCATTTCTTTTCTGATGTAAATAAAATGGTTCTTAGCGATCATGTTCCTATAAAATATAATCACGTTTATGGTCCTCTTGGATACAAACTACAAAACTTACATAATGATACTATAATATACCTGATCAATCAGGATTAATTATCGGAAAAGAATTGAAGCAGCCTTTCTAGCCGCACTTAGCTGAGATTAGAGAATGAAAATTAAAGTGTGATTACATAATCAAAACGGTTTCAAAATGGATTTTAAATTTATTCATTAAGGCAGACAGTTCTGAGGAGAGAGTCGACCACCGCGTACGGATCGCAATTGGAAGCCGGTCGCCTGTCCTCAAGGTAACCCTTCTTGTCCTTGGCCACTCCGCGGGGAATTCGCACGCTGCAGCCGCGATTGGCAACACCTGCATCCAGAAACAATACGGTTTAAGAGTGTTGAAATCGTCATCCAGTAGAGGCCAATTATTATAACTAGAGCCGGTTGAATGTATCAGTATGCACAAATAGAATACGTGGGATGTGCTCATATAGATAACGTGCTTTAAATTAAATTGTGTCAAAAAAACAAATAGGATGCTGTCTTATTTTACCGACGCTTTTGGTCCCTTGGAGTATATTTATATATATTTACTTAAGGATTAAATACTATAAAACATGGATTTTTCTTACAAAAATAACAGAAACCGAATGGCAAAACCTTAACCTTTTGTTTATTTAATGCTGTCACTCAACTGGGTTAGTTAGTTAGTTGTACTGGGCGTTCCTCCGCAAGTCGACATCCAGTGTGCCTATTTTGCGTGTCACTCAACTGGGACTATCCCATTCTAGGATGGTCAGAAAAAAGATACTTTCCCCTCACCGAACAATGCTCACTCCTTTTTAACATATAATACAAAATTGTTAAGTGTCGCTTAAAGTGCCGTCTCCTTTTCGAGGCATCCCCAATTTTTATTCTGAATAGAGATCTCATAATTCAAATTATTTATAGACATTATCCTGTTAGATGTTTGGCGAATAAAATATTGGAGTTTTAATTTATAGCTTTTCTTCAAATAACACTTTTATAATAATTACACATAATTTTAAAAATGTTAGTTTTACTCAAATTACACTTTCCGATATGCTATTCCATTCTTTTGACATTCGCGATGATACATAAGAGTAGATTTACATTAACCCCTCAGGCCTCGATTGGCCGATATTGGCCACAACTCGATTCAGCGATGACGGCTCCGTTTTAATTTTATTTTAATTTAATTTGTTTTATTTTATTATGTTTTATTATATTAATATGTTTCATTTTAATTATGGGTGCAGTGGCTTGGCAGTAATTAATGTTTTGGTGAGACAGTGTCGCAATTCAATTTTTTTACTAATTTTTACTAAAAATTTTTGGGACATCAATTTGTCAATCGGCTGAGGGGCCGAGGCCTGAAGGGTTAAGTCAGTTATAGGCATCAGTGCTTGCCCTGAGAACTGACTCATACTGTTTACATGCAGTCAGTCACTTGTAGGTATTTTTTCAGGGTGTATACATGTTAGTGAAGTAAGCCGGAAAAAATTGCTTCATTTTTGTTACATAACATTTTCAGTGCCAGCGACTGACCAACTACTGACTTCGGCGTTTACAAATGGTCTGTACCGCTGGTGCCTTCGGTGGGGGGAATTGAAGTCAGCGCTATACGATATCAGTACCGGGTCAGCGCTGACTTGTTTAGAGCTCAAAGTCAATAACTGACTTAATGTAAATCAGCCTTAACCCTTCAGGCCTCGGCCCCTCAGCCGAATGACAAGTTGATGTCCCAAAATTTTTTTGTAAAAATTAGTTAAAAAATTGAATTATGACACTGTATCACCAAAACATTAATTCTGCCAAACCACTGTATCCATAATTAAAATAAAACATATTAACATAATAAAACATAATAAAATAAAACAGATTATATTAAAATAAAATTAAAACGGGGTCGTCACGCTGAATCGCGTTTTAGCTGATATCGGCCAATCGGGGCTCTAAGGGTTAAGAGCAAATGAGTTGGGCAAGGTTAAGGCAAATGAAGTTGTCAAAATTAGTCAACTTGAATCACTACCTTTTCAACCCATCAATTCGAACGTCTCTCACTACTATTTAAATAAGAGAATATTCAACTTATAGTAAGCTGTAGGTATCATATATTTTTGTGGTTTATACGTTTCTTCAATTCAGTTTTACGTTTTACGGATAGGTTGCTCAAGGGATAATAAAATCTCAGATAAAAACTCTTCGTATCAAACAGCCATTTAACCAAAGCAAAGGATTAGTGCTAATGTTTACACTTTACAGGCACTTTCTAAAGAAGAATAAAAACCTATTTTTAACCGCTATCGACATTAAGAGCTTGTAAACAATATATTATAATTATTAAGTATACTCCGATTATTTTTCCTTTTTATTCTTCAGATTGCCATGTATATGAATTGGTTCTTGGTTATTTCTTTTAAAATAAAATACATAATATGCATACCTACTAATGAAAATTATAATTTCTTTTGACATGGAAAAAATATTTTTAAATCAAAAGGTTCCTCTTGCACCACTACACACTAATCAACTGGAAAAACTTTCAACTGGCTCAAGATATGACAATCGATCTGTACTTGTACGTTCATTTAAAATTGCTTTTAATGTCCTTACCAGCACTAAAATCGTTGATGCTGGCAGTTTCATGGAGGCCAGTCAGCCTCCTGGCGTTGTCCTTTCCGCCACGAGGATCGTACACCTTGATATGCTTCATGTGCACTTTAGACAGCTTATCGATAGCCTTCTCGATTTCACTGAAAAGGAGAAATTAAATTATGACTCGCACTAACTTTCCCGTATGCAGGCAATCCCCAAGAAACCGAAAATATCATTGCGTAAATCGGTGAAACATTGTCACAATACCACAGCCAAAATTCGTCAATTTGAAAGTAACATTATAGTTGACCCATACTGGTAGTATGCCACTGTTTAGTATGAATTATACAAACAAAGCTGGCTGGCTAAAGGAAGCAGCTGGCTTCTTCGTGAGAGGCTGCTAGTCAGTCGGCAGTTTGCAGTCGCGAGATTAACATCTCCATTTCGATGTGTTTCATCGCCATTCTACAACTTAAAATGCTTTCATATGTATCGAAAAATTACAAGAATACTTCTCGCAAGCAGTGGAAAGCAGTAAGAGTTATATTTCACTACTAAGTTTAATACTATTACATATTATTTAATACTACCACAGTGGCTACAACATTAGGACTAAGTACAACTAGTCGTGTGGTCGGCTATCCTTCTATTTTATCATCATCGTTAGGTAAGTTATAATATTTTAAGGTGTTTTCCTCCAAAAATGTGCAAAATCTTCCGTCAGTTTTTTAAGTTTTGGGCTCTAATTAAGTATATCTCAGATTTAAAAACAGAAACTGAACAAGACAGGTCTTCTAAACATTTACAAGTTTTGTTTTATAACCAAGGTAAAAAAAGTTCATCAAAGATTTTTAACAAATATATACATATTGTGATAAAAATTGATTATTGTCGCCGTCCGTCGCGTTTGTGTAACTCGACTTCTGAGAGCGCGCACCTATTTAAGCCATTCGCACACAGAGAGGAATAATAATAATAGATTTTGTCAACTATATTTTTTCTGTGACCGTATAAATTGAAATTAAATTTCCTTTCAAATATTGTTGTAAATGTTTAAATGTACTCGTTTACGATCAATTTATTAGCAAATTACTTGTGTGTCAAAAAAAGGTAGACTTGAACTGAAATAAAAAAAAAATGACAACACGAGCCAGTACGATCGAAGGTTGTCACTTACATGATGCCATTTTCATCGCGCATCTTCTTCGTAGAGAAGTTGGTATGGGCTCCGGAGCCGTTCCATTCCTCGAACGGCTTCGGATCGAAGGAGACAATGATGCCAAACTCCTCGGCGAGCCTATGCAGAAGGTAGCGCGCCATCCATAGATCATCACCGGCAGCAACGCCCACAGAAGGCCCCACTTGGAACTCCCATTGTGCGGGCATCACCTCAGCATTGGTCCCACAGAGCGGCACACCGGCGTACAGACAGCATCTGAAAACGAGATATATACTCAGCATATCGATTTCGAGAAGGCTTTCAAAAGAGTTCACTACAAGATGGACGAAGAGTAGCGTATTATTACTAATCTCTATTAGCAACAAAGAGTGCACATTAAGGTTGGTTGAAAAGGTGGAGTTACGGCGCTGAGCCAGTCAGGGTTAAATAATATCACTCGTGTTTATTTTAATCTTTACTCTGAATTCATCGTTAAGGAAGCGCTGCATAGACTAGGTGTGGTTACATCAACAATGTATCATTCTATCGGTATTGTCCGTATTATATCCATGCTCAAATTGGTATGTACCTATACCAAATTTTATAGTGATCAGTTGAACAGTAAAAAAGTTGGTGCTGCAGCGCCAGGTAGTGGAAAGTTACAATAGAGTGGATAGTGCGAAAATATTATCCCTTATCAAATACCTACGTATACCAATTTTAATGGCAATCGGTTGAACGGCATAGAAGTTGATATGCTACAGCGCTATCTAGTGACGAGTTTCAACAAAGTGGATAGCGCAAAAATATTATCCGGGTTCAAATATCTATTTATACAAATTTTCATTGCGATCACTTGAGCAGCATAGAAGTTTATGTGCTGCAGCGACATCTAGGGACAAGTTACAAAAAAGTGGATAGAATAGAAACCATCTCCATGAAAAAAATACATATATGTGAATACCTTCATGGAGATCGGTCGAGCGGTGTCAAAGTCTATTAAGCTCAGACATACCAACATCCATTTTTATATATAAAGATGAAGATTCCATCTGTAGAAGCCTTTCACAAACGTCTTTTAAAAAAACCAACTAAGAAATCTTTGAAGAAACTAAAAAAAGCAAAAACATATTGGTCTTGCCCTCGATGCGAGGCAGAATAAAATATGTATGTATATACAAGGAAGTTGAAAAATCGAAATCAATGATTATCGGGAGGGTTAATATAAAAGATGACTAAAGTTACTGACATTCTTGAAACGGTTGAATCAGGGCGAGCAAATAAGTAGCTCTTGATAAAAAAAACTGTTGAAAAAACAAAAAAAAAATGGAAATTTCAACATATATTTAAAAAAATTAATAGTATAAAAAGTGTTGAGCATGAGCATCTAGCGGTAGGCAAAATATTGCTAATATTGTTTATTAGCGATATTTTACCTACCGCTAGATGGCGCAGCGCGCTCAACGCTAGACTTTTTTTCAATAGATAAAATTAATATTTTTTTATAAAAAAAATAATAAAAGTTGTATATTTGCCTGTATTGTTTCACCCCTTTTAAGGTTGCCGGTAATTTAAAAGTCACGCTGTATAACTTATTCAATAAGAAAATTGAACGGCACTAGTCAGAAATACTGAAAAACTGTAAGCGATGCGATGACACCGTAAAGCAAAGGGGTGAAGTTGAAAATAAAGTATTGATTTTCAGGTTTCATTTACTTACGCCTTTTTAGCGTTTTATTTTATATGACTCGGGCACAAGTTATTGGGCTTGACTGCGTTTCTCTTGAACTAAAATCGGAAATTAGTTCGTGTGAACGAGACAGAGCAGTACGTCAGAGAGGAATGTGAAATGAACGGTTGTCACTATTACGGATTAAAAGTATCCACTGAACATAAATCAGCTAAATCTAACACCGCACGCAATGATTAAAAACTTATTCGGGCGTCTATAAGTTCGACAGGTAGCTTTGGTGCGGGAAAAATAGAAGATAGTTCATTTCATATTCCGTTTTAACGTATTGCTCTGTCTCGTTCGGTTTAACTAAGTTGTTATTTTGGTTCACAAAGAAACGCAATGGGGCCCATTATCTATAGTAATTTAAATCCGTTTATTTTCTTATAACTGTCGTAATTGGCTGGGCACTAGGTTAGGGGCTATAGGTTTGACTAAATAGAAGTGACCTGTAGTGTGCCTCGACGAGATCGCGGGCGTAGACCTTGTTGGCGCCCACGCCGCAGTAGTAGGGTCCCTGGGGCGGGGGGAACCCGCCGGGCGGCCAGCCGAAGGGACGCAGGTCGGCGTCCAGGAGGATGTACTCCTGCTCGATGCCGAACCAGGGCTCGTCGGCGGCGGTGGCGTCGTGCGACTCCTGGCAGCGGTACCGGTTGTTGCTGGCCGACGGCTCCATGTTGTACCTGTACGTGTCGCACATGACGAGCACGTGGTTGCCGCGGCGGAACGGGTCGCGGTACAGCGCGCGCGGATGCAGAAACACGTCCGAGTTGTGGCCGTCCGCCTGCCCGGTCGAGCTGCCGTCGAAGTTCCAAATCGGCAGCTCTACAGAAAAAAATGGGGTGGGTATTATCAATACGGCACTGAAAAAGTTTTTTGTCGACCGCAACTTTTCATTCGCGACCTATTTTATTCTGCTCGGCTCAACATTTTAGAATGCCTAATGCAATGCAATGAAATAATCACTTATGTAATCAGCATCAACTGGCCTGAGCGCTCTTTCCAATGCTACTCATCTTTTACATAAATATCAGGTTCGCTTTTGCTGGCGTTTTAGTCGACATTCTCAATTTTATTTTAAAAAAAATCACTATAAATACCTTTTCACTATCAAAAAATTATTAAATGCTGTAATTTGCATATTTACACTGTAAATCTAATCGAAAATTATATTGATACCAAAACAAGCATGGTAGCAGGTCTGAATATCGAACTATACTAATTTATAAATTCTCGCTGCCGCGAAAATGTTCGGTGTGAGTTGAGCCACCTCCGCCCTGTCCCCTCCTCGCGAAAGCGGCCTAATGTTTAAAAGAAACGTAACTATGATTAGATTAAGTTTCTGATTTATTCGACGGTTTTGTACTGCTATGAAAATGTGACATCTAGATTTGTGTTAATATTTGAGATTTTGACGGCACAACAGATAGACTAAAACACGAAAAGGGGCGTGGGACTTTGTACCGGTCCCACCCTCTTACCTAATCTCCGATGACTGCAATAAATGTTGGGACACGAGAAAGCGTTTCATTTTTGTCCATACTTTTAATAGTAGTATGCACGGTACCGTCTTGAGAAACAGTTAAGGAAAATTCTCGAATCCATGGTTGATGAAATACCCGACCTGAGTCTGGGGTTCAAACGTGGAATAAATAATCAAACCGAGAAATCTGCATGCACTGGGAAAAACGTTTACGTAAAAAAGATCAATTCACGTAAAGTAGAGAGCGTTAGGAATTCACAGAAAATATTATTCCACTTAATTTAGATGATTACAATTCCATTACATCATCTAAATTACAATTCCATTCTAAATTTATGTTTTTTAAGTTGCCGGTCAGCTAACATTAGTATTATTTCTGCATAGTAAAGTATCTAATTACACTAGTTGCAATTGTTGTTACAAAAACATCAATTCCAATAGTAATTCCCTATTTATTTCCTAAGATTCCCTAAAATATGGATACTTTACTTATTTTGTCAAATCATAATTTCCTCGATGAACCTTTTTCAGCTTGATGAATTCTTGTCAGTGTGAACACTTACCTGCGGGTTTCTTTGGTATAAAATCTAGGGTGCGATCCTTGCAGCGAAGCTCTTCCCCGGTGCCGTCGATCCAGATGTACGTGGCGAGTATCTTGCCATCGGGGAATGGGAGGTCCAAATAGCGACTGAGAATGTTCTTGTTGATGGCCGCATTTGGCGAGTTGCTCAGCGCCTTGGGAGATAAGTGATAAACTGCAACAAAGGAAATGTTCATATTAGTAACCCCATCCTAATCCACTGGATTTAATGATCAGTCCCGACGGGATTACCGGGGAATGAGCGCGGCAGGCCTTTCAATAATGCCCGTGGTTGTGTGAAGGCTCCGCGCGGGACAGTGCCGAATATCCTGAAAATCTTTCTAACGTATGTATTCATTGAACTGATTGAGGTAGTAGATAAGCTTTCATTCTGATTTTAGAGTAAGCATACAAAATAGATTGGAAGTTTATGAACATGTTTATGAAGTATCTCCGCGTTTTTAAAATTTGACTTTTAACGTTATGTAAATTCGAAAATATTTTTTGGCATTGTGAAAATCTACTGACGCCAGATCGCGTCATCTTATTTTTACCCGACTGCTGGCAACACATCTAGGCAAGACGTACGTGCCTGTTTCGTCAATCCACCATCAAGTGTGAGCGAGACAGCCCGCTATATTATCGCGCTTTTTATAGGCAATTCCTAGAACAGCGACGGAATATATTATGTCGCTTCATCAAGACGAAATTCGAGGATAGCCAACGACAAAAGAGTGCAAGAGTTTTGGAATAGGTAATACTTTCAGATTAAATATTAGTTTGGCCATAGATGCCGGGCTACAGTCAGCAGGCAAGATTCCGGGACACCTGGGGTAATTTTAATTAGTACCCTTGAAATGTTTTGGAAAAGCTGAAAACTCATCAGTAGACAGTGGATGCAATAAAGAACACGAAATATATGGTCAGACTGATTTATAATCGACCCCGGCTTCGTCAGCATCTCCATACATGTCATGTATCGGTCTATGACGCATCGGTCAACTGCCGAGCAGTATAATGGTCGCAATGGCGCAATATAATGGTATGGAGATGCTGACGCCACGCATTTGTTTATAAATCAGTCTGATTATATGTTTCGAGTTCTTAATTGCATCCACTGTCTACTGATGAATTTTAAGCTTTTCCAAAATTTTTGGGGGTAGGACTAATTATAATTACCCTTCAATTAAATTACATTTTAATTTTTAAAAAACCATTCCCTGGTACGCCAGATCCAGGTGCCCCGGAATCTGCCTGCTGACTTTACCCCGGCATCTATGGCCAAAATACTGTCTGATCTGAAAGTATCGGCTTTTTTAAAACTTGCACTTTTTTGTCGCTGGTTCTTGAACTAAGAGTATAGGAAGATACCGAGTATCAACCAGATTTTTTTATTATTAATTTCTAAAATCTGTCAATACTACCTATCATACAAAAATAATTTGCGAACCAAAAGCCTTATTTTGTAAATAAAGACGTATTTGATGGGTACCCAAAAGTAAAGGAAGTCATCTTAGTCATCGAAGTTATCTTATGAACTTTTAGAGAAAAACATCTTTAAAGCATTAACTGTTTCGATTTTCGAAGATTTTCGAGATTTTCGAATTTTGTAATTAAATGCGTCGCTGTTCTAACCATTGCATATAATAAGCGCGATATCATAGATATGGCACTTTTTTACTGTACATATTTACAACCTTCGAAATCCATGAAATGCATTTTTTCAAATTTCGTTTTTATGAAGCCACAAACAAAGCGGAAGTGTTCTAGTTAACGGCTATAATAATCGACATTTTCAGGGTCGATTTTTAAATGAAACTCGTAAACCTGAAGATATTGAGAAATGACTCAAAGCAAAGTTGGAGGAATAATTCTCAGGATTATAAGACACTTTTCTATTCTAGCATTAATAATAATGGAGTTAGCAATTCTCGAATTTTCAGATTATGACATTTTTAATTCAAAACACGCGGAAGATGTTGAAAAGTGACGTATGCAAGGGTTGTAGGCATGTATTATTTATTTATTTTTCTATTACTAGTATTAAGGGATTTAAGATTTTAGAAAATGTTGTAATGGCCGCCATTTTAAAACAAAATGGCGGATATCTCTTATCGGCTTTCTAAATCTCGGTATTAGGATGAACCATTTTTGGTGTTTATTGGTCCTAATAGATCGTATAGTTTCTGAGATACAGTGGATACAAACACACACACACACACACATACACATGCAGACATTTTCCAAAAATCACTTTTTAGGATTCCCAGGGTTTCAAAACGTGGAGATCCTGTGCAAACACGAATTCTACATTTTGCTCGAAAACAACACTGCTTATTTACGTACGTCGTGTAATACGATGTTTTTTTTTGGGGAAGTAAACACGGGGACTTTATATATTGAAATTCAAGTATCTTTCATTATTTGGTGAATGCAAGCCGGTAAATAATTAAAAAGACTATGTTGACGTCATGCGCCGTCCTCTGTCGCTAGCTTCAGTCGTCTTATTGAAGACCTGGGGGCGACTTTTGAATCAATAGAGAAAATGATGTACACGGGATGACGTCATATCTCTATCACTTTCGCATTCCACTTTCGAAACTCAAATGAGAAGCGATAGAGAATGAGGTCATCACGTATACGACGTATTTTTTCTCTGTCGATACAAAAATCAACCCACAGCGCTTCATTTTCCTGGCTTCATCCGGATATGTTTTTTCTTGAATCACAATCTGTCTCGACCTTTCTATGGTGTTATTCCCACTTACAAGCAACATTTATCATTTATTGGCAAAGGCTTCGATAACCTTTTTGACGATAATAAATTCGTCTACTAATTATATTTCACACTAATATTTTTTTTAAACTAATTTGTTGAATTTCGAAGGCATCAAAGGTTATCTGCTCTGGATACGTGAAGTTTGCAACGAGAAGAAGTCGTCTGTGTCGCCCGCGTGTGAAGGACGGTCAAATCGGTCGCCAGTCTACAAACTAGCAGATAACCGGTTCTCCATTTCGTGTTGCTATTATATATAATCCAGGAACCCTTTGTATGTTGCCATATTCACCGGCACATGAATCGAACCCGTACATTAAAACAATCTTACCAAGAACTGCCAATATCCCCAGCTGTGACTTTGCATGGCAGCGTGATATATATACCCGTCAGTTTTACGTAATTAAAGAGGGTTCCGAACATTCCGAAATACCTAAGTGTGTCGACGATTTTTTACGTTTTTCAAAATGGAATTATCTTTGCAGCAACGCGTTTGCGATTCAACAGTGCAGAGACCGTCGAAATGTTGAAAAAGTGTTTCGGCAGTAATACACTATCGAAAATAAACGTTTATGTCTGGCATGTGTCTTCAGAACTGGTCGTGAGTCCGTCGAAAATGGCAGACCGTCAATATCGAAAACTGAGGAAAACGTTAAAAAATTGAAAGGAATGTTGACCGAAAACCGCAAATTGACCATCAGAGAGATGGCAGAGGAGTTGAACATTGCATATGGATCCACTCAAGACATTCTGGTTAATGATTTGGGCCTCAGATGTGTCGTTGCAAAGCTGGTGCCGAAAGACCTAAATTTCATGCAAAGACCGGATTTGTGGGCAAACAACTTGTGGATTTTGCACCACGATAAAGCATTACACAATGCGATCATTATCCGTGACTTTTTGGCCAAACACAAAACAAATAATATCCAATAGCCACCTAATTCGCCTGATTTGGCTCCCTGCGACTTTTTCCTATTCGGTCGACTCAAGAAGCCACTCCGCAAAACGTGTTACAGCACCCGAGATGAGGTCATGGAAAAATCGCTGACCGCTCTGATGGCCATACCGAAAATCGAGTACCAGACATGTTTCTAGGATTGGATCAAGCGCTGTCATTGGAGCGTTGCATTCGATGGGGAGTACTTTGAAGGGGACAATATCAATTTTGATGAATAAACTTGTATTTTCGATTTCATAAATAAATTCCTGATACTTTTTGACCAAGGTGGTATATAATGCGTTCTCGAGGGTTATTACAAATCGACTAGCGAACAGATTTGATCAGTTCCAGCTACCCGAACAATCCGGTTTTCGAAAGGGTTTCAGCCATCGATATAATATATCGATGGTTTCAGAATCGTAGATCATAAACACACAGTAAGACAAAGTATACAGAAGACCGAAGAGGTTTGGCATTCGTCGACTATGAGAAGGCCTTCGACTCGGTCGAAACCTGGGCAGTTTTGGAGTCCCTAAAGCGTCGCCAAGGAGATTACCGCTACGTTCAAGTCTTGAAATCTTCATATGAAGTAGCAACGATGACCGTCCAAGTAAACGATCTCAAAATCAAAGAGATCCGTCTGGAGAAAAGAGATGTCGTTTCCCCAAAACCGTTCACCGATGCCCTAGGGACGTCATCAAAATGTTAAAGTAGAAAGGATACAACACCGGACACCCACATTAACGAGGAGTACATTTCGCTTTCAAGTTTTGCAGATGATATAGTCACATGGCAGAATGAAGAATACAGAGTATTTATTTCCATTACAACTTCACAATTATGTAGGAATGATCGAGTATATTAAATTATTCTTAAATTTTTTACTTAATTTAACAAAGAATGATATACAGTAAATTACTTCAAAACTATTCCAATTAACAAAGAGACTATAATATAACAATTTACATTAAAAAAATAGTACATTAAATTGTATTAGTAAGTACGATAAAAAGATACGATAAAGTAATATCGTAATGAACATACATGTTGATTTTTACACGACTGCCCACCAAAAGAAGGAGTGAAAGTATTCAGGGTTCATCTATGTATGTTTTCCGTTTTGTTTATTCCACCATAACTTCTAAACGCTTGAACCGATTTAGAAGTGTGTGATATTATTAGAATCGTTATGTCATACCAAGTGTCATGGGGCGAATTAACTGTCCAAATATCAAGCAAGTAGTTGTCTAAATATTCAAATGTCAATATATTAACATAAATTCATCGTGTTTACTGTCAAATAAAAGTTGTGATTGAGTACATTCCGGAAATATATATATGTATATATATATATATATATATATATATATATATATATATATATATATATATATATATATATATATATATATATATATATATATATATATATATATATATATATATATATATATATATATATATATATATATATATATATATATATATATATATATATATATATATATATATATATATATATATATATATATATATATATATATATAGATATATACATAAACTACAAATATTTCACAAATAAAAATAATTATAAATACTATAGTTCACTTTCTGTAACGGCTGTCTAGTTTTTTATTCTTTTTAATGTCATACTTGTAAGCAGATGTATCTCTTTAAAACATCAATGTTTTTAATCGCCTTTGATTTATCTGGTAATTAATTACAAGTCCTATATAGAAACTAATCGCATGGAAGTTGGCCGTACGCGGTGTGATCGGTCGGAGGTAATAGGTTTTATTCCTGGTGTCATCCGAGCTCGCTGGAGGACCTCTTGAAAATGCTGAACGACCGCAGCGATACATTCCGACGAGTCGGAAGATGAACGAGGATATGCCGATAAAAGGTATGCTTGATGCCCATTTTGATCCGACAGCGGTGACCGTTGGGAAATGCGTACCTCGAAGTTGTGGAGGAATACGTCTAGCTGAGACAAAACATCCAAACATCCAGCTCGCTAGACTAAAGAGGCCGACAGTCTACAGAACAAGACGATTGCGGCGGGCAGCGATTGGAAAACACCGTCGCATCTTCAAATGTGATGTACCGCAATGCCTGAAGACCGAGGTACACAATCGGGGCGTCTGGCCTTCGATGACGTACGGTGCGGATCTTGACTGTGGGGCTCGTCCACAAGTTGAAAGTCGCTCAGCGAGCTATGGCAAGAGCTAAGCTCGGAATCGCTCTACGGGATATAATATGAGCCGGAACGTAGAAATCCACCAAAGAATCAAATTGGTAGACCCAGCTCAGGAGATCACATATGCAGATGAACCGACAACCGCTGGGGACGATAGGTTTGTGTAACGAAAAATCCGCGAGGCGAACCTCGAGGAACATATCCAGCAGAGGAGAGACACAGGCTGACCAGTCAAGTCAAGTAAGTAATTTTAGATATGTAGATAGTTTCAATCTGCTGGGCTATAGAGGAACTACTTCGAAACAAAAGTCGTTAGAATAAATCATTCGCGGAAACGGAAAACATTCACATACTTAAATAATTAAAATGTTTTTAAAATTAACAATAAAAGCTTTTAGATTTTTTTAAAGTTAATTTTTCGTAAATCCCATTCTACGGATGAAATATTTTCCCAAAAATGTTTTCTACTGACGCAAAATCACTTTTCTGTTTGTATGTAGCTTTAATAATTTTTATCACTTCATGGGCGGTGCGGGCAAGTAAATTATATGACTACGCCAAATTTCACAGAAACACACACAGACACACAAACACACACACAGCACAGTATCTGGCATACTGTGCACACAGCAATACAGAGTAATTTTCCATAAATCAGATTTCCGGATCCGCAGGATCTCAAAACTTGGAGATCCGCTCAAAAATTGAATTCTATTTTTTTCTCGGAAACAAGAATTTGTACTTCGTAACGTAACGTACTTCGTGACGTAACGTACTTAGTGTTTACTTATTTTTTCGGAAAGTAATTAACCATAAAAATAGTTTCAAAGAGTAGTCTACCTCTTACACGTTCTAATCGTTTTTTTTTAAAATGGATGGATTTAATAACTCAATGTCACTTTCGTCACTATAGAAATATTATTTCATTTGATTTCTTCATTTCATTCGGAGATATTTCTTGTTAGTGACTATTTATAATTTTTTTTATTATTATTGTACTCTTGAAATTAGTAGACCATTGTTTCTATCTATCTCTTATCGTTTATAGGACATACGTCCCCAAACATAAGAATCCAAGTTCATAAATTATTAAGTAAAAAAATGTCTTACCATCACTTTTCCTAGAGTTATTTTCAGTCATGGTTGCTGGAAATGAAATCCTTCGACGAATGGGCGAAACCTGTAAAGAAGATAAAATGATATTATTATTAATTAATTTATTACATTTATTTATAATTAATTTATTAAATTTATTAAGACCTATAAGAAAACACATTTTAATGGCCGCCTGTTGCATACCTCTACTTACAACGCATTTGTAGTTTTCATATAAAGATAACAAAGTTCCCTCGGTATTTCATTCTAGCTGGGATTGAGGGAATAAACCACAAACAATTGTTTATTTTTTCCCACTAATGTTTTATAACCAGGTAAAATTTTCGTGAAAGCAGTATGGGGCAGTATTCTATACAAGTTGAATATATTATAATTATATTGTGCGGAATACGGGTACTACTATATTTATATTTAATGCTCCAGTTAGGGGGATTGCTTACAGCGAAATTAGGAATTTTATAATTAGTGACGTAACGAGCGCAATGTTTTAATGGGGCCCATGAAGCGAAAAATCTCGCGTAAGCCATCTTTAAGTTGATTAAGAAATCCGGGATGGTTTGGGAAAACGGCATTAATTTGTCCAGGCGCCGATGCTGCAAGCATTTTTTTCCCAAAATTAACTATTTTTTGATCAGTTGTGGCTATTTTATACCCAGCGAAATTTAAATTTGGGAATCGCGAGAATTACCTGTTTTTTGGCCATATACAGCTATGCCCCCGCTGGAGCCCCCCCCCCCAGCCGCGGGGTTTGCAGGTACCTAGTTACTTCACTGCATATAATATGCAATATATATTACCATTTAAGGGCGAATTGGATTAATCTGTAATGCCCTTGAATACTATTTGAAACTAATAAATAAATAAATATAGCTAGATACAGAAAGGATATTTTTTTTTCATATTATGTATGACATACAATGACCGGTAGCTATAGGATTTATCCATAAAGATTTATGGGAACACCCGAAGGGAGGGGACGATGTTTGCTTACCCCGGCATTGTACATAGGTACCTAACCCAAGTATCACAAATTGGCTATATGGGAAAGTTATCGCTACAGCTTTTAGTCACAAGAACTGGTCATATAGCAGTCATATAAACGTTTATATGACTGCTACATGAGTGGATTAGGCGCATTTTATAAAGCTTTTAGCTGAATAGTGGCTGAATAATAACGGCTACCTTTGGTGGTATACGCCACCCTTATAAGGCCAGCGGCTGTAAAAGTGTCTTCAATTGATACTTTATTACAACTTCTAGTCGAGTAATTCCTTAAAATGATATAGAGTGATAGATAACGTAGGAAGGAAGCTGCATGATCATTTGCCGCCGCAAACATAGAGTTCCTAATGATATTATCGACAATATTAAGTAACATGTCTAACAAAAATTTAACGCACCTTCAATATATTAATATTTTGACTCAATTTTAATTCATAATTATGGTTTAAAGTTTTTAAGCTATTGCATAGCTTTTATCGCGGGCCTAGTAGGCCAGCGCGGCGACCGAATGAAGAAATTTCTTAACGAAAATTAATGATTTTAAACTGATAATTACGTCTAAACGAGTACTGCTTACGATTCGAAAAAAATATATGTTAACCAAGAACATTTTCCTAATATTCTTAGCTTTGAATATTTTAGATTTTGTTTATGTTGTTACATAGCGTAATTAATTTGTGAAATTAGGTCTAACCGAACACAAAAACGACTACTACGCAAATACTATCTGGCGTATTAATATGAAACCTGCACCATTTTAAAGATAATTTAATTATCTATCTTTTTATCTTCGTTTTTTCGAATAATCCGGTTTTTTGCTTTATTGAATAAAAAATTCGTGCGCGGCGCTCTATCGGAAGACGTTTAAATTATTCCGAATCGTTTGCTTTCGCAGCCGCAAATAATTCGGAATAATTTCAACGTTTTCCGATAGAGCGAAGTTATCTGAAGTTATCTGAAAAATAAAATAAAATAAATAAAATACATAAATAATTATAATTGCATAAGTTGTTAAAAATGCTATGCAATAGCTTTACCGCGGCAGTCCCCGAGTGCCACACGTATTATTTACTTATTTTGTAAATATAATTTACTTTTTGCAGTAAAAAAGAACACTTTCTGTGTATTGTTTACACAATTTGAAATAGTATTTACCTGTAACACGTGTATTTTATTACTTAAAATGCCTTTAATAATATTTTAAAAAACATTTAGGTTATAAAGATACGAGAAAAAATGGCCGCTTTGATAATATGGCATCTGCAACTTTAATATAACCTTTATAAAACTATAAGCTACGTAAGTGAGGTTCTATAAGCTTCAGTATGACTATAAGCTTTATAAGGGTGGGTCTTGTAACCAATATACAGCCTTTGGTGGAGTAAGGGCAATGTAGTAGCTTTTGTTTTGTGTAACCTATAAAGGTTATTAATTCGACCACTATAAAAAAGCTGTTAGTTATAAAATGGTTATAAATTAGTATGCTTTATAGCGATTATAGGTACCACCCTTATTCGACTAGAAGGCTTTATACGACAAAATGATATGACTATAAGGTAATATAAGCCAAATTGCTTTAAATGACACCTTTACATAGCTGAGAGTTAATCTGAACGCCTTTACATGACTTTTAATTAGCTTAAAGCTATATTCGGTACTTCTAATATGGCTTTTGTGCTTGTTGGAAATGCTCGCTCTACACATTGGCCAACATATGTGCCATTACCTATGTCTCTCTCGCTCTTTCTCTTACATTGTGAACGCAAAAAATATTGGGCAGGTTGAGTTGGCAGAGGGGGGGGGGGGGGGGTTGTCTACTTGGCGGGAAAGTCTTAAGATGAGACAACACATTTTTTTACAGGTCACAGTGGTATCGACTCTCTTTCACCTTAGCGTTGTGGCTCAACGTTGGTCAACCGTAGGAAACAGTAGCACCACACGTCACGGGGTGATTATTGCACCAAATGAGACTCGAACAGACGGAAGATCGCAAAGCATTTGTTGTTACTGACGAAGTCGGAGTACCAGATGGGAAACGAAAGCATCTCGACTCCATCGAAATCATCCATCAGTTCCTATTTTGCGACCGAGACCACAAAACAAAGCCAGATAATATCGCATCTCTTTTGTTGAGCTTATTTCCGGGTCTTTTTTGAAAAGAATGCCCGTGAACGAGATCGTGACTATCAACGTTTTTTTTAATTATCACAACGGTCAAGATTCGGCGGCTCGACCTTATTGCAAAGGACGCCTGATTAACGGTCAATCTTGAAGGTCAGTGCATATGCTGGTGAATCAGCTGGTCACCGCGCGAAGCTGGTTTCTTGGCCTTGACCTGCTACAGCGGTTTATGTCCCCTGGCAAGGTGCCCACTCCCTTTGCATGCGGAATTCGCGTGATACTGGATTTCCGGACGGATTTTCACTACTAATATTTTACCACGTCAAAACGGTCTTCCACTATTAATAAACGCGGGCAGCGACACTGCTTATTTCCAGCGCCGCAGTGCGCTCATATTATAGAGGATTGGCGTGGATAAGGCTTAATATGTTTAGAATACAATCAGTCGTGACATGATAGTCGTTTTTGAACTATAAGCATAAATACCATGACAGTCGTTTTGAACTATAAGCATAAGTAATGAAAAAGTGATGTTATATATCACCCAATTGCCCAGTTGCACTACTTAAAAAGTCTTTCTTATTTCGTTCTAATGCAAGCAAAAGACAAGTTAAAACATGTAATGCTATCTGCCGCCCGATTGGCCAGTTGCACTACGCGAAAAACTTCTTCATTATTTCGTTCTACCGCAAGCAAAAGCAAAAGTTAAAAAAATGTAATGTTATCTATCGCCCGATTGCCAAGTGATTGCTACGTGAAATACTTCCTCCTTATTTAGTTCTAATGCAAGCTAATGTAATGTTATCTATCGACCAATTGCTCAGTTGCACTACGGATAATACCTCTACCTTATTTCGTTGTAATACGTTGTAGTCCTCTTTATTGAGTTATTTTGGGCATCTTTTTTTTAAGTATTTTTCATTTTTACATATTTTTTTTAAGCTATTGCATAGCTTTTATCGCGGGCCTAGGCCAGCGCGGCGACCGAATGAAGAAATTTCTTAACGAAAATTAATGATTTTAAACTGATAATTACGTCTAAACGAGTACTGCTTACGATTCGAAAAAAATATATGTGAAACAAGAACATTTTCCTAATATTCTTAGCTTTGAATATTTTAGATTTTGTTTATATTACATAGTGTAATTAATTTGTGAAATTAGGTCTAACCGAACACAAAAACGACTAATACGCAAATACTATCTGGCGTATTATTATGAAACCTGCACCATTTTAAAGATAATTTAAGTATCTATCTTTTTATCTACGATTTTTTTTGAATAATCCGTTTTTTTTTGCTTTATCGAATAAAAAATTCCTGTGCGGCGCTCTATCGGAAGACGTTTAAATTATTCCGAATCATTTGCTTCCGCAGATGATTCGGTATAATTTCGACGTTTTCCGATGGAGCGCAGTTATCTGATATCAGAAAAAAATTAATAAATAAAATAAATAAATAATTATAATTGCTAAGTTGTTAAAAATGCTATGCAATAGCTTTACCGCGGCAGTCCCCGAGTGCCACACGTTTTTTTTATCTTGAGATTGAATATTAGATTTATATTATGAGATATTAGATTCAATGTTTTGAAGCAGTTCCATTATAATGCCACAAATGGGGATGTGTTTTTTAAAATACCTTTTAAAAAAAACGATTAAAGACATAGGTACTCACTTATGAATGTGATAACTACCAATTTTTTATTATTTTAGCTATACTCTCTGTCGTGTGTATATGGTATTATCTCAGACTCAGGCTTATTTCGCCTGCCAGTCCTCTTCGTGACAATCAAAAAGGTACGATTAGCAATACAAGCAGAGGATAAAATGAAATAATCTTTGATGAAAACTGTTCGGGTGATCTAAAAAAATTATGCCACAATGAATTGTACTAATAAGTTTAACTTCTGAGATTTAACGATGTTTCCATCAAATGTGCTTATTATATCAATGGGACCGAAAAGTTCTGCTGATTCACGAATTTCTATTGCATTATTAAATGTAATTTCTAAAAATATGGTAAATATTCGCTATGTGATCATCTGTAATACACCGTGAGCTTTTAATTGGTGCCATCCTTGTGGTAAGGGAATCAGTACGAGCAAGTAAGTAATTTTTGATATTTTTTTTTGGAAAATACAAAAAGATTTTTAAGCTATTGCATAGCTTTTATCGCGGGCCTAGGCCAGCGCGGCGACCGAATGAAGAAATTTCTTAACGAATATTAATGATTTTAAACTGATAATTACGTCTAAACGAGTACTGCTTACGATTCGAAAAAAATATATGTTAAACAAGAACATTATCCTAATATACTTAGCTTTGAATATTTTTGATTTTGTTTATATTACATAGTGTAATTCATTTGTGAAATTAGGTCTAACCGAACACAAAAACGACTACTACGCAAATACTATCTGGCGTATTATTATGAAACCTGCACCATTTTAAAGATAATTTATTTATCTATCTTTTTATCTACGATTTTTTGCTTTATCGAATAAAAAGTTCGTGCGCGGCGCTCTATCGGGAGACGTTTAAATTATTCCGAGGCATTTGCTTCCGCAGCCGCAAATGATTCGGAATAATTTCAACGTTTTAGGATAGAGCGCAGTTATCTGATATCAGAAAAAATAAAATAAATAAAATAAATAAATAAAGCTAATTGCATACCTACCTAAGTTGTTAAAAATGCTATGCAATAGCTTTACCGCGGCAGTCCCCGAGTGCCACACGTATTTTTTTTTTCCTTTTGTTTCGTAAATTTGAACAATTTGTTAAATAAAAGTTTGAAAATCGCGCTGCTCCATGTAGCGGCAGGTAAAATGTCATCAATATTGTTTGTTCGCGATATTTTACCTACCGCTAGATAGCACGCTTTTTATTCTTTATTTTGGACTTTCATTTGAAAATTTAAGATTTTTTTTTTGTTTTTCCCAAAGATTTTCATTACAAGTTGCTTATTTGCTCGTACTGATTAACACATTACAAGGATGTCCAATCGGTTGCTTCAAACTCCACGCGATATAATCGTTTTTATCTTAGTCTTTCATTTTGGCTTCTAAAGTTTATATTTCTGTATAATTCTATTATCGAAGAGGGGTGTTATAAGGCACAAAAACTTTATATTATAATTTTTATAGGATTATAGATTTTTTCCAGGTAAAATTTTGCCTAAATCCGGCCTTGGCAACACTAATAGTCCATTTTCAAGCACTAGACTAATGGCCTCTAACAGAGCTAGTCTCAGTTTTCTGACGCCTGATTTCTAGTTCTCGTCTTTTCAAGAGGCTTTATATTCCCATTCGGCGCCTTTAAGTGGCTGGCTTCAGGCTTATTGACGCATTTGGCTTCCGTACTATAAATAACACGACTTTCAACGACTTTATCGGCATTTTCATTAAATGGACGCGTCTCTGAATTACATATATTTATTCAAAACTAAGTATTTATTTCAGTAAGTTATACCTAGATTTTTAGACGTCTAGCTTCAAAAGATTTCAACACAAATCGCTGCCCCCGTTTATTTATTTTATTTCAAAATCAAATCAAAATTATAGACAATCCCAATCCGTTGAGATTTTATTGCAAGTACTATCACAATATGTTTTAAATAAGCATTAAAATACAAGTACATGAATTAGGAGTAGAAAAAATAGAATACATAAAGAATGAAAACAGTCGATCTCATTCTGATACAAACCAGTAGCGCAATGGCCACTCCTTGAAGAGATGTGAGCTCGCTGCAATAATATTCAGGTCTGACGCTGCCGAACATAGTGCATTTATGCGCCGCAATGCACGCATATGTAGATTTTAACGATTTAGGTTGTTTTGCGAGGACGGCTCCGCAAATAGAGTATGTGACCGAGCACGATTATAATTATCCGTAATAAAGAGACAAACCTTCGCTAGTATGCTACGATTATCAACTCTGCCCCGGATTAGCTTAAAAACATAGACCATGGTTAGCATTTCTCTACGGAATTTAAGGGAATTATAGCCCACCGTGCATAGTAAAATATAGTAAGGTATAAGTAGGGGTAATATCAGTATTGCTTGAAATATACAAAACGTGAAAAACAATTTTGAATTTATGGAAAAATGTTTAAGTATATTTATATCAGTATAGGGCTCAATTAAACATTTAAATGTTTTAGTTATAGAAAAAAGTGTAACATTGTGCTGAAATAATGATAAGCGTCGGCATCTTTAATGACCATGATATGTAAAAAATCGGCAAAAGAAATATTAAAAGAATAATGATAACCCCGTCGTTTCATGATTTCAGTGTCTAGATTAGGTCGAGGGATCGAGCTATACATCTACATGCGGTTAGTGGCTGAAGTGGCCGAATTACGAGAGTCATGTTTAGAAACAATTAAAAAATTGTAGGCAAATCACGGTCACGAGCCATGACAATGTTTGGCGCTTGAAGCGGCGCTCGGAGTCACGTGCAACTTCGCACGGTAGCACGCCGGCAATGTGTAAACTGTGCGCAAACCAAGTAATGCTAATAAAATTTGCGAACTTTGTATGCACTTACAATGTAAAACGGCTACTGTATAACGATATGTACAACGATTCGATATACAGAGGGCAAAACGTTCGTCCTATGGGCTAGGAGGTTCTAGTGAGATAATGCGGGAACATTTTAAGAAAATTAATATCATCACTGCAGATTGTCAGTTTATTGCAAATATATGTAAATATATGTAATATATGTCGGTAAAAATCTAAAACTGTTTAATAAAGTCAGTGACCGCTATAATATAAATACCAGAAATAGAAATAAGATTTCAGTTCCTAAGTCCCAATTTAAAAGATCCACATCACAGCAAATAGAGAAAACCTCAAAAAGCAGACATTTGATTATTATTAACAAAGAGATATAAAAAACATAAAAGATTTGTTGCTGTTGACCTAAACCTACCATTACAAATAAAATACACAAATAAAAGAGTTTTTGGACAAATTAAGTCGGATAAATGAAAAAATAAAAATGACCTACAATACAATCGAGGGACTCCCCGTAAGACATTAACGAAAAGGGTTGCCAACTTGGGAGATTTTAATTCCCTAGTTTTTTATTTAAGTAAAAAAATACAATGTTAGGTAACGCGTTGTTCGAACCCCCTTCCGCCCCTGTAATGCATCGTAACGTTTTACAAGACCCCCTTCCCCCCGAATTGCGTTACGTAGTAAGTACTCGAACGCCCCCCAAACTAATTTGAATTTGAATACTTTTCTTAGAGACAATCAAATTATAAAATGCAATTTAATTTTACGTAGGGCCTAGAATCTAAATGATATATTCTAATAGTCACAAATGTTTTTTGAGGGCATAAAACTTGAAGAAGAGTAAGAAAAGATGCACAAATCTTCGTGAACTTTGTTACAGTTCTATTTCATGATATCGTTTTAAACACAAAACGGACACTTACTCGGTATGAATCTATTTTTAAGATGACACGAATGCTCGACTAATCATCAATAATGAAATAGGCAACGACAATACCGATAATATTGGACAATGACGAACGTACAATGAGTAATTAGCAATGGATAATAAAGTATTCCGAAAGCAATAGAGGTGGTACACCTAACTCCGATTCGACATTGTATTCTGCATCAGCTCCAATAAGAGTGAGTAGGCAACGCAACAATTTAGCTAATTTCTGGCCAGCAAAAAATGCAGAATATTTCTGCGAATATAATATTTCCGCTCAAGGTTGAATTGAATTACACGCGTGTAATTTTCCGCGTTTATCCGAATTAAAACAGATAGATGCATTTGTTAAGCCATATTATGTTGGCTTATCTATGAGATTAGATTCGATTTGTAGTCAACGCGCCGCAGGTTTAATATTTTTTAAATGATAAATATATCTATCCGTGTCAATGTCCCCCTTCAATGGCAAATTCAACGATTAATGAAATACTGAATTCTGCTAATTTCCAGATATGAATACGAATGACGACCTCATGTGTGTTAAAATGTGGTAATAAACTAATCGAATCGCTTTGTGTGTATTATGTATACATACATATATGTACGAGTATATCTGCGGCGATAACGCTAAATCAAAACAAGATCAACGTTCATTGGATAGTGGATAATGTTGACCAGAGATAATAATATTGATAAATGGAAACTATTTGCAATTTTGGATGTCAACCGAGGATCGCTGGTAATATATCATGCGTCGGAAGTAATTATCTCGTGTTTTTTACTTTTCCGGCCTACCAACCAACAAAGAAGAAAAGTATTGAAAACGCGATTTTTTTTTTCGAAATGAAGACGGAAATATTCTGTTTGAACCCTCTGAGACGATAAGGACCATTACCAGATTGAAGTATGTATGTGCGTCTGTCTGTCTGTGTGTCTGTCCGTCTGTGTGTCTGTGTATGTGTATTGTTCCACGATAGCGCCAAAACCAAAGCTTAATCGATTCAGCTGAAACCTGGCATGCAGGTATCATTTCATCGGGGCAAGAGTTGAAAAGCAAAACTTGTGATTGAAATCGGTCTACCAGGGAGCGCAATAGTCATACTTCAATCTCGAAATATTGGACTTAGAGACTTAATATTTGGTACACAGATTCCTTGCTGGGAAATCACAATGTGAAAATTTGGTTGGAATATCTCATATACAAGCTACACTAATAATATTCCGATTCCGCCATATATTTTATTAAAATAATAATGCCGTCTGTTTGCGCTTAGCCGAGAAACTTACCGCGCCGCCTGAGGCAACCGGGTTCGTCCCACCGGGTTCGTTCGCCGGCCGAGAAAGGGCGCTCATCGATTTTATTTATGAAATTAATATTTAGATCAAAACAGTCTTTAGCTGACTTGCCGAGAAAATCTTTGGGTGACACAACCGATTTTTAAAAATAAATAAACTACCATGGCATTCCAGGCGGACCGGACCTGCCGCGGCGCGGCGACGGGATACGCTACGAAGAAGAAAAGCTTTGCAACGAGAACCTAGTTTCGCCAGCAATCTATCAATCTGAAACGATGTCAGTCAATTTATCTACGAAAGATAACTGTATTTTGGCAGTGCTCTACTAACACAGGTTATCTTTTGAGTGTAAATTTATCATTACAATTGTTTTTGTGGTTGCATTAAAGGGTACACATATATGTACGTCCTAAATATAAACATGAACAAGTAGTGAGATAAAACTTTTAAATAATTAAATATTTAAAATTATTTTTAAGCTATTGCATAGCTTTTATCGCGGGCCTGCCAGCGCGGCGACCGAATGAAGAAATTTCTTAACGAATATTAATGATTTTAAACTGATAATTACGTCTAAACGAGTACTGCTTACGATTCGAAAAAAATATATGTTAAACAAGAACATTTTCCTAATATTCTTAGCTTTGAATATTTTAGATTTTGTTTATATAACATAGTGTAATTAATTTGTGAAATTAGGTCTAACCGAACACAAAAACGACTACTACGCAAATACTATCTGGCGTATTATTATGAAACCTGCACCATTTTAAAGATAATTTAATTATCTATCTTTTTATTTACGATTTTTTTTTAATAATCCGTTTTTTTTGCTTTATCGAATAAAAAGTTCGTGCGCGGCGCTCTATCGGAAGACGTTTAAATTATTCCAAGTCATTTGCTTCCGCAGCCGCAAATAATTCGGAATAATTTCAACGTTTTCCGATAGAGCGCAGTTATCTGATATCAGAAAAAATAAAATAAATAAAATAAATAAATAATTATAATTGCATACCTACCTAAATTGTTAAAAATGCTATGCAATAGCTTTACCGCGGCAGTCCACGAGTGCCACACGTATTTTTTGAAATTAATTGATATTAATTAATTAATTATATTATTAGATCCCTGTCCACCCTAGGACGGGTTAGTCCCAGTTGGGTGACAATTGAATGAGCATGAGGTTAAGGTTTTGCCATTCGGTTCCTATTATTCTTGTAGCCAATATACTTTTCTAGGTCCAGGCACTGGGCTGGGATTTGTTTGTATGGCAGCTTTTATCTCCCTGGAGAGGGAGGATTGTTAGATAGCAGAAATAATTTTTGAAGAATCAGTAATGCGTTCAAAAATTATGACCCTTACATCCACGGAGCATTGAATCCTTTCAAATTTTTTATTAATCATTTATTAAGAACGGGTCAACCGATTTCTTTGAAATTCATTCTGCCGTCAGTTTTATTGATTGTCGGATTAAACAATTCAGCCAATTAAACACTAACAATGTGGTTTTAAAGTCGCCCGTTTGTTTGTCAGTTACACTATCCACTTTATGTAGGCATCGAACCCTAAGCCGAACCCTTTTGCTTGCAATAATATGCCTGCATTCGTCCAAGCTTTGTTGCGTGTCTACTATGCATGATAAAGTAAAAGCCATGTTAATGAACAATAACACAACGTCGACTACACTAAATTGAAATAGGTACTTACTTTAAATACGTAGTCCTATGAAATCGAAGACTATCGTGGTTGGTTGGCATTATGAATGGCAATTATGGCATTATGAAAACAGCAGCAGTTTGCCGCAGCAGTTACCCGCAGATGGCGATTGGCAGCTTTTTAATCTACCCTGGGCAACGGCATTAGCAAACATCGCCGAAACGTTGGCGGTTACAAACTTCACGCGGTAAATTAGTTTTTATCTTGATTATAATACGTATACCTAAACCATGATTATAGTTACCAATGGATACAAAATATTTTATTTTATTTTAGGGAAAAAAATCCCAGAAATATAGTGGCCGACATTACGTCTACCGCAGTTTTGTTTACTGGTTTTTATTATCTAACTTACATCTGGCCTTCGACGCGAACTAATTAAATTTCATTGCCGACTCATAAATTAGTACATAATAATTCCATTACAATGTATATTTTTTAACGAAACAAATTGAAAACTGCGAACAGTAGTCCACACAAAGAGCCACGGGGGATTAATGAACTCATAACTTGTAAAATGTAATTATTTTTGTAAATAATTTATTCAAAAAAAAGGAAAATCCTACAGCGTTACAGAATAATTAAATTACCAAAATATAGCTTAAGCTAATATAAGACCGATAACTGGTTTTCACATGTGACGTAATCCAGTATTTTTGAATTTAGGACACACTACATATTACAACATTTAAATAGTCAAGAGAGTTTCAAAGAATTACAACAGATGTCACGTGATAATATCACACTTTGCAATCGTGAGACACACCTTCATACTCCATCACCTACCTATAATTTCCATATCATCGACCCACGGTTTGTTCTGATAATTAACAATAAAACAGTCGCATAACCAGTTGATTGTTTTTATGTAAATATAAATCAGTTTTTTTAAATCCTAAAATAGCCAGTATGTCGGACAGATTTATTACAACACTATTTTAAAATAACGAGGTTGTATTATATAACTGCGTGACGAGATAAACGACAAAACTGAAAATGTAAGTTACATCATCAGAAAATAAATAGATTTTTAGAAATACGCGATTATGTCGATTTAAATTGGGAATTTCTGAGTTATCAATATTTTCAACGAGTGTACCTAATATTTTTCAAAACCACAGGAGGATCTCGCACGAGTATTGTTTTTACATTTCCGGCATAGGAAAGTATTGTGAACGCACTTTTGTGTGTCTGTGTGTAATTCTCGACGATAGCGCCCAAACGCTTCATCCGATTCAGCTGAAATTCGGCATGCAGGCATCATTCGGTTATGGCAAGAGATGAATGTAGCTGAAATCTATCCACCAGAGGGCGCGCTAGTCACACTTCAATCTCGAAAAATTGCAAATAGAGACTTGAAATTCGGTACAGAGATACCTTGTTGAACCAAAATCAAGTTGTGAAATTTTAAAACAGCCATATTTAGGAAAATACTATATCATTTTGGAGAAATACCATTTTAATACCACGGAAATACTACAAAATTGTTTCACTTGACACTTGGCGGTCCGGGGGAGGGGGAGGGGTTGTTTGCTTGCCGGGAAGTATTGGGGTGTTTTTTTTATAACGGGATTACCAATAGGTACCTGTGGTTATTGTGATTACCTGTGATTATTGTCGCCTAATTAGGTGACAATAATCACTGTACATTGTTGCCTTATCACTCTACCAAACATTCTCACTATCCCCACTAACATTACTATTACTTCCTCTATTCGGACTTACATATACTATTACTTCCTCTATATGTAAGTGTCATCGAAAAAGCATTCCCTTCTGTAGAAACTGTTTTTGCCTCACCTTCATTTATCCGATCTTCCTGCCCCCTGTACTTCTCCTTTGCTCGCTTGCATTATTATTTCATGAAAAAAATGTTTTAGTCACGATTTGTATTTTTTTATTTAATTTTTAGCTACTGATGTGGTTTGAATGGAACATAGATGAGGTGCTGAGGTGACGTCTATCAAGCATACGTTTATCTTGAGCATGTCTGAATACATATTTTAAAACTTATAAGTTTTAAATATTATAGCCTGAGAAAATTGTAACATAAACAAAACGTAATATAATGAAAAAATAATATTTATACAATACTAGCAAAAGCCAGCGCACGCTTCTGTCTGATATGAAATGAAAGGAAAACACACCCATGTTTTTTGTCGCGCACCTCAACACTTTTGTCGCGCGTATTCAAATGCTAGATTGGGTCAACATTTCATTTTCACACGACTGCCCAACAAAAAAGGAGTGTAATGTGTTCAGGGTTCATGTATGTATGTTTTTCGTTTCTTTATTCCACCATAACTGCTAAACGCTTGAACCGATTTAGAAGTGTGAGATATTGTTAAAATCGTTATGTCATCCCGAATGTAACAGCGCACTCTCACTGTCTATATATTAAGTAAGTCGTCAATAAATTAACATAAATAAATCGTTTTTAGTGTCAAATGAAATGTCTGATTGAGTACATTCCGGAAATGTATGTGTATCTATATGAATAAATACATATACCACAAACATTTGCAATACACGAACCTAGAAGGTACTAAGAGGGACAGAACGATGCAAAGAAAGAGCATAGAGAAACCTTGTGTTTTTAATTGGCGATGGCTCTCAGACCATGTACCGAAAGGCCGCCATGTACCGAAAGGCCGACACTTCGCCGCACGAGCACATCCGGACACAGCAGTCATTCGCCCCCAAAAGATGGCATATACACCTATCTACACAGTCCATCACCATAGTAAATCGTCTTTTTTTACCCACAAGGCCTGCCCTTTCGTGGACCCCATATGCCTTTTCGTGGAACCCGCCTCGTTGCTAATTGGCAACATTTTCTAGGTGGGCATTTATAGCATCACGCAGTTAAACGCTCAGGCGGTCACCAATCCAAGTACTGACCGCGCCCAACGCTGCTTAACTTTGGTAACAACGAGGAGAACCGGTGTCAACGTGGCTGCAGATGCTACAAAGATACCTGCCGCAAGGTCTCGCGAGATACCTGACGCAAGGCGCGTAACCATGCGACGCCACCCCCAGAAACCCGGTTTAATGGGACCGGCTCACGTGGAGCGCCGCTAAAGGGCAATTGCCCGGCGGAAGACGTCACCGGCCGGCTCGTCGACCGAATCACAAAATTCGCGATGTTGATATGATGAATAATAATGATACATGAATATTTACTTACATGATCACTTAGTAAAAAGGGAAAAAAGTGAACTTTTCGTAGGACCTACATAGACAACAATGTTTATTTTTTATTATTTCATATAAAATATCGACTTTATGTAAAAACCTATAATAACGACTGGATTGGTATTTAGAAGTATATAGCTGCGATTTTATATGCGAAATACTTAGCCTTTGCCTGCTACATATAATAAGCAAAAAAGTGTTATTTTGAAGTTCTTTAAAACTAAAAGCTTTAAACAAAAAATTACGTTTCTAAAGTCTGGGGTAACTGCACGTATGAGAAGTAGGTACATCCAGGAAAAATCACGGGTACGTTACAAGTCGGGCATAATACGCGTGACCTAATTCGGCTCAGCGCAGGCGAAGGAGGGCTTCCCACAACTTCCCTACCACGTGCGCCTCGCGACTTCCGCCCCAAATTACCATCGACCCGGATAGCATTAATATTATATCAAATAGTCGAATTTCGCTCGCGAGTCAAGAAACATAATATGCGATTTGCGGAACGTCTCTTTTCCGAGTATGGCAATTACTGACTGCTAGACCCAGAGCTGGCGATTCTCCGTAATTTTATGACAAAGGTAGGAGTTTCATACCAAATATTGGAATATTTTCTGCTTACATTACATACAACACCAAAAATATCAGCAAATATCGTATTTTCGGTTAGATTAGAAAAAATATCGATGACTTGTTTTCAGAGATTCACTCATAGAATCGATAATATAATATCAAGAATGACAGCTTTGGATGGCAATCTATGTAATGGTTTTTCCAAATGCGCTCTTTAAAAACATTGGTCGCAATAATTTGCTATGAATTATTGCAAGGTTTGAAAGAAACGTTGGCAGATTAGTTGTTGCAGATGAAACGCTGGCTACGAAACCATTTACCACCAAGTTTTCAGTAGATAATAGAAGAGATGATCTTGGTTTAACGAAATTTTACCAATTTTAAATAATACATGGAAAATTTAAGTTTTATGTTGAAATAGGCTTGCTTTAGTAAAACACTACGATAGACAGTATACAATAAAAATACATAAAAAAGGAACTACAGCATAAATTATACCCATCCTAAATGGCTCGCTAACTGCAGACAGGATTTCGTTAACTGTAGACCCCCGGGCGTTTTTCAGTTTGTCGAAATGTGTGCGAAAGAAAACACGCTTTTATTAGCTTGACCTGAAACAGCTAACATATTTCACCTCAATTTTAACCCACATCTAATTGTTGAATCGATTTGAAACTTGGCACTTTTATGAGATTCTGGTGACAATACAATAATCTTGCTTGTATGATGGAGGCGGGAGGTGGTCATAGGAACTCCTCAATAGCTAACAATACGCCCATCAAGTTTTGACTCGTAAGAGAGGTTTCAATGAGTCATTTGGTTACATAATAGGATAATATTAGGTCTTTGAATTGAAAACTTCGATTTTTTTGTGATATTGAACATTTATTTCGAAGCAAATTGGAAAGTGCATTTCATTCAATGTATTGTGCATCGCTAGCTATGACGTTCTCCCATCTTTCTGGTAAGAGACAGATTCCCCAGCGGAAGAAGTCGTCGTCCTTGGAGGCTATCCACAAATCCAGTCATTTTTTAATATCCTCGAAAGACTGGCCATTGACCGGAACAAATAGTAGTCGAATGGCGTAATTTCTGGCCAGTACGGCGGGTGAAATAGGATGTCCCAGCGAAGCGTTTCCAGGAAAATCTTCAATGTAATGTGCCAGTAAGGTTTACTTAGGAACCTTACTACCAGTAAGGTTCAATAGGGTTACTTAGGAATATGCGTCAGTACACTGTTTTATGTGTCCTGTTATGATCGATGGATCTGCAACGTAATCGCGTGTTGAAATAAATAAGAGTAAATTACTTGGAGAGAGGGACGAGTTCCCACATCAAGTCACACAGGAAAAGAGCAATTTAGTCAACTCAGTAATGAATGGGTGCCTGCCCACTTTTCAATCGTGTGCTACCGCTTGCGTTCATATTATGCATATGCAATGTCAATATGCATGTTATGAAATATCCTGTGATCTCTTTCTCCTTTTTTTCCTGGACGCACTTTAACAAAGGTTTCGGTTGCAAACATATCTATGGTTGCAAAAGGCATGACCGCGATTAAACGTTTCTAAAAAATATTTTATAACGTTGAAAATATAAATAACAAGTATATATTATTAAAAGGAATAAAAAACAAGACTGCCATTAAAAAGGTGAACTACTGATACAGGACAGGATGAGTTTTTCATTAGTGACATCCTTCAAGTGGATGAATCAGTAGGAGAAAAAAGCAATGTTTTATATATATACATAATTAATTAACACATAATTAAAAAATCTTTTTTTTTTTTTTGATTTGGTTTTCTAAAAAATAGTATAAAACGAGTTGAGCCTATTGCGCCATCTAGCGGTAGGTAAAATATCACGAATATTGTTCATTCATGATATTATACCTATTGCTAGATGGCGCAACGCGCTCATCGCTTGTCAAACTTTCAATTTATCAATCAAATTTTCCAAAAAAAAATGTTTTTTTTAAAGTGCGTATTTTTTTGTACGGATTCACCCACTTTAAGGATGTCACAATTTCAAAACTCACCCAGTATATAATTATATGGTTTTTTAATGAAGTATTATGTATGATACAAGTATAGATACAAATATAAATATCAGTATATACATATATACATATCAGTACATGTCAGTCATAGATACAGATATATTTTTGGTATGTAATCAGACCTTTCATTTGACAATAAATAGATATATTTATGTTAATTTATTGGCATTTGGAGATTTTATTTTGATTTGAAGGTACCTTATGAGACTCGGGATAACATAACAATTATTCTAACAATAGTACACACTTCTAAATCGGTTTGAGCGTTTGGAAGTTATGGTGGTATAAAGAAACGGAAGACATACATAGATGAACCCTGAACACATTACACTCCTTTTTTGACTAGCAGTCGTGTAAAAAAAATTTAGATTGCGTATAATATTTGCAAACTTAGAAAATATCTTTGAGCCTCTCAATCCTACTCAATCCTACAAAACAAGAAACGAATATCTCCCAAATTTAATGATGAAATCGAATAAAAATTTGAATGTCGTTAGATAAATTCTTTATATAGCGACGTTGTGAAGCAGTTTTGGTGAAAAATGTAAGTTAAATGCGTTTTAATTATTTCTTTGAAATATTTTGAAATGTAATAACTTAATTATTATTTATTTTTGACTTTTTCAGGGAGTCATTATAGGAAACAATTATCTAATGCCTTTGAAATCTTCATTCGATTACATAATTTAGTTCGGATTCTTCGGAAGGTTCTTGTTTTGTATGGGAAGAAAGCGATTAAAGGACCCCCTAAATGTTGGGGTTGTACCCACATGTACCGTCCAGATTTTACGCGGTAGACCAACTCGCTGAAGCTCGGCATTAAAAAAAAATCGACTCGACTCCGACATAAGAACGACTCTACAAAACGCCACATTGAAACAGAGCCGACTGTCTACGGCGGTCTACTGGCTTATAGTTCATCGTTATTTCTTATTAATCATACATGTGCTTTCTTTTACGTAATAATCATAAGCGGATAATATTATAATAACGTGATATTCGGTTATCATGCTTAGATAAATTGTCGATGAGAAATGAGAGAGAGATAAATTAGAATTTTTTTAAGACGCCTTCTAAATATTGTCTCACTGGGTGCTGACTTATGGATCATATTATTATCTTTTAATATACCTATAGTATATCTTGGGTCCAATAACGTAGGCGCAGGAGCTGATTGCGGAACAGAGCTGATTGCGGATCTTGTTGGATTATCGTGGATGGCTAAGTGCCTCCTCGCGTAAACGACAACTACCATTATATTTAATGGGGGGACTATTAAAATCCCTACTTCGTGAAAATAGTCCTACGCAAAAGAGACACTCCAGCGATTGTAAGCACAGCCCGTTTCTTCATAACATTGCGGTCTGCTGCGCGACCCCACCGTTCAATTCCATACGACGGCAGCGTTTCTACATATGCAGAATACCACGTTATAAGGGTTGCCCTAACTTATTAATCGGAGGTAAATAGTTACTGATACCTTATTCTCGTTAGTTAGTTCAAGTTGTAAATAACGACTTAAACTTAGTTTTAATTAGAGTAATAACACATATATTATTATCTGTTCTTACAACTAGAGCAAAATGTCACAGCTATGAATTTCTTCACGCGAAATGTGGAGAGGATGCTCGACGAGAAATCACAAGTTTCGAAGATCGACAGATCAACTCACTGAAGCATTTTGTCAAAAATAAAAGCATATTGAGGCAACCTTAAACTTTGATAAAAATCTTTCACCTAAAGCGTCTGGCGACTATTGAGCGGAATTAATAATTTTGGAGGTCATCGAACCGATCATTAGTTAGAGCGAGGATAGAGAACCTGGAATATTGTGAAACACGAAAGATTAAAAAAAATAATCGATGGTTTTTTATCAATAATTCGAGATAATGAAACAAATTAATCATCCTTTAGTTTTCACATGTAATATCGATAAAATGCGGTATTATTTTATCTATAAATGGAAACCAAATCACTGAAGTGAATATTTTATTTTATATCGATGTTATCATTACAAAACAGAAATAAGCCCCCAAAAAATACATAAATTTTAGATATCAGAAATAGATAAAGCCCTTAAATGCCAGTGAATTTCATTCACCAGAGGTGAAGTCAACAGGAGACCTTCTTTCTATTATAGAATTTGATTGTATCTCGTCAAAATATCTACAGTGGTTGATAATGGAATTAAACAACAACAGACGTAAAGTAAAGTGTCAAAAAATACATAACAATAAGGCAATAATTATGTAATAAAAATTCAAGATAGGTAACCATGCAGAATTACTCGTACAATAAAAATATACCTACAGTCTTTTCAATATGTTCAATTTTGATCGCAATCAAAATCTGGTTAGATTCGGATACAATCGTGTGGGATTTGCTAATTTGAATTTAGTAACAACACTGTTTTTAAGTTACTAACATCAATCATGGATCACGGAGCTTGATATCTTTTAAACATTCCAAGTTTTGTTATAAAAAAAGCCAAGGGAGCCTCTCCTGCTACTCAGCCATTGCCTTAAGTCCATCGTAAATCGTGATTTGTCATTTACGATTCACGAGGCAGTCAAAATCTTTGGATGCTTTCGAGTCAGAATGTCGGCATAATTGCATATGTTAGATACTATGTATAGATCTTATTTATTATATTTTGTTACTATGCTTTCAATAGCAGTCATCCCAAATTATAGCTTTTGTAGATTAATCGTGTAGTATTTTTAATATGTTAGTTATTACATATTATATAGATATATGTTAAATATTATATTTAACAATGCATGGCATCTCAAATATCCAAGAAAGGCCTACTACGTCTTAAGTTTTGGGGATTCCTCTTTCTCTCTAGCTTCTACCTCATTTAGGCGGGATAGAAAGCATTTTCAATAAAGAATTCTCATTAATAAATTAGCCTGATACAATATCTACTATATTAATCCATGTTACGATAATACGATAAAACAACGGGGTCAGTTTAGATTAAATTAGGAATAGAAATAAAAATAAGTATTACACATCGATTCTATGATCGTTGTGGGTATTTCGTCCTTATATAAATATCTTACGCGTAACCAAAAAGACAATAGGTTCAGCTATCTAATGTAAGTAATTCTAGATAGAATAAGACTAGTCTAGTCTAGGGTTAGACTAGTCAAGGGTTAGACATAGATAAAACTACGCATCGTGGTATTGAAATATATTAGCGAAGTAATGTAGATTTTATTTGATGAAGAAATAGTAGAATTCGAACAAAATTAAATAGTATAAATAAACCAGACCATAATCATTGAACTACTTCACAAATGGAAAGGATATCTTCTCCCGAACATGAATTCGGAGTGAGGGTATAATAATATGCTATAAAAAAATGTCAAAAATATAAAAGGCTATAAAAATATTATTGAAATGGATAAATAGTAAAAGTTAAAAATAGTTTGTAATCTTACATGTTAAGTACTAATAGCCGTCTAAAGCTTAGAAATGAAGCATAGTCACAATAAAACCAAAACACAAGGCATTTTGAGGTTTTGCGTACATCATTTGGCCGAAGAAAACTTGGCTATTTAGGGGCAAAGTTCTATAAAATATTACCTGTAGATATAAAGACGAGTCAGAGTGATTCTGTATTCAAGGAAAACCTAGACATGGCTGCTTGGGCCTGGAAGACCCTGTTTGCTTGGGCCTGGTATTACCCTTCCCCTGACCTTTCGGTATGACATTCATAATATTACATTTATCAATTTTCTTAAGTCACTTTTATTTAGATATCTCTTGAAACTTAATTTACGCCCAGTGACTTTTATATTATTAATTTTAACTAATGTCTTTTTTTCTTTTTCATAATACTACGAGTATGTATTTATAATGGCTCAATGCGACCATTCTATCTTACTATTATATAGTTTTATTATAATTTGACTACTTTGTTGTATGTAATATCTATATATGTATATTACTATTTTATTGACTTTTTCGTTTTATTTAATTTGATTGTTTTTATTTTTCTTATATTATACTTTTTTTAGTTTATCCAAGGCTATGTATAATTTATTCTGTCACAACAATTTTATTATAATTTGTCTATTACTTATTCCATTTTTTAAAAATGTTATTATTCCTTTTGTTCTTGCTTTTAGCATTCCTTTGAGTAATGGCCGCCCTAGAAGAAATGTATACTTAGAGTGGCGGCATATCATCGTAATTTAAACTTGAAATTCATGCGACGGATTTAATTATAAGTTATACCATGTGATCACGTTGAGATTGCAATAATGACAGTATAAAAATAAATACTTATGGTTTGATAATATAAGTTCGGCTGATGATAGGGCTAATGCTTGATTCTCCAGTATAGGAGACGGCACTCAATAATGATCGAGATCCAGATTAAACAGAGCATTGATAATGATTGAATTCGAGGGCTCATTCGCACATCATCTACGGGAAATATAGACCAAGTATGAATGACACAGGCTTCTTCAGCTTCTTATCTAACGGATGCAGACGATCTGGTCATTGCCAACGACGGTGGTGATCGGTGAAACTATTCCGAATGACTACCAACAAAATAAAGCAATTAGACCAGCGTTGTGTTCATACAATATTATTGCATTTATCATTAATGATGAATCATCATCGTAATAATAATTGTCTTCGGTCAACAGTAGCAAACAGATAATGATTTGCTATTGCACTATGAAATTGAAAGTAGTGATTACGTTACTTCCTATTCCTGTTCGTTATCACTTAATGGAATAGTACAATATATGTAGATACTATGCTTGTAAATTACAATGTCAAAACAAGCCATTACCGGCCACTAATCGATAACATTATAATATGAATGAGCTTTACATTATATTTGTAAGCAAACATGCATTTTGAAATAAAGTCTCCTCAGGTCATTTGTTGCACCGTTATTATTTCTATAACACCTATTTATTATTTACTAACTTATTTTGTAAAATTTATTTACGGCCGCTGTGTAATTATCATGTTTTCGTTTATGTCCGGAATTCGAAATTAAAAAAAAAATAGGTTCCTACACGGTTTCATATACTTTCCAACTTACGTCTTAATGAAGCTACATACAACGCCTCGCAGGTATAGGTATTGTAAATAAATAATTAAATTGTTAAGTTATGAAGTATTTAATATTAAGATTATAACGGATACAGGTTTTTTTTTAATTAAATAAGCCGGCCATTTTGAAATAAAATGGCGGATATATCTCATCAGCTTTTCAAATGTCGGCATTAGGATGATTTCATTTGTAAGTAATTTGGTCCTAATTGGTGGTGTAGTTTCGAATGGGTAGGACACATATACATGGTTAGAATGGGTAGGACACATATACATGGTTAAGACACACACAGAACGGGTAAGACACATACCTACACACATAGATAGTCATTTTCCAGAAATTACTTTTTGGTTTACAGGATTTTAAAGCGGTAAGACCCGGTGCAAACTTGAATTCTAAATTTTGCTCGAAAACAAGACCCTATTTTCTGACTTTATACACGAAGTATTGTAACACGTTTTTTTAAGGGGAAGTAATAAGATCGAGGTACACCTTTGAAAGTGTAATAATTTTTTATTTTTTTTTGCACGATCAAAAATGATCCTTATAAATGCCCTATGCCCTGCACCCGGATATTATGAGTACGATAATTAATTCATTCTATTCTAATATTTATAGCTTTGTGTAGTAGGTGTAATTCGCGGCGTCTGCTTTAATAGCTCTGGTGGTTTTCCGTGCATTTTATTCATTAAATTATCCGGTTCTGTTATGAATACATTATTTTTCTTCTAATATCCAGAGGCTCGGAAGACGACGCGGACGTGCTAAATCCAATCTGACTATTATTCATGGATAAATACAACTTAGTTTAAAAACATACGCTTGGTGTTATAAGGTTAGATTTCCAAGGCGATAAGCTATCAAATCAGTCGGTGTTTAATCGAGATGACACTATGATCAACGATAAATACAAAAAAGATGCTGAGGAGAGAGCGAGCCGCGACTTGCTAATCCCTGGCCTACCTATGGAAACGCAACGACTTGCATAAACATGTGTCTATTCTTTGCATCAATACAGCAAGAACAAAAAAGTTTGTGGAAAAACCGCACTTGAAATAACACGGATTCATTTGTGCCGTCAAAATAGTGTAGATTTTCTGTAGAGTTTTACATAATATATGGATGGCATTGGTTTTGATTCTGTTTAAGCAAGATAATAAAGAACGATGTGTCGATGTCACTAAAAATCTAGATAAGATTACATACTTAATTTATATTGTTTACCTTAGATCTTACATTATTATTTACATCCATATTTGCTATGCAATATAATATAAGCTGTTTTGGTTTTAAGAGGGCTGAATGTCGTGTGCCTAATTTATCTACAAAAAAATTATATCTCTGGTCGGCATGCCAATTTAATGATGCCTCTATTTAAAAATAAATTGAACAGAAAAAAGGAAATAAAATGCTAGCATGAAATTATAACCCTCTATAATCTTAATTATTTTTTAGTTCAAAAAAACGTCATCTTAGTTATATTTGTCAATTATATACATATATGAACTTCACAGAAATATAATGATTGCTCCCATTCTGTATAATAAATTCGAAATTCATATGTATCTCAAGCATGGCCACTTCGCATCTCAATTACACACGTTATTATTATGCATTGCAAATTATAATATTTCCTTTGATAAAACATTATACCTTGAAACAAATTGCAAGATGCACAACGAATGGAGCGGTACATAAAGCTACTCTGAGATATTATTTTTTTATCACATTGCAATATTTGTATACGGCAATATTTAATTTTAGCGTAAATAAAGCAACAGTGGGTAATCTATGTATGTAATCTCATATAATATATGAAATATTGATTTTGACAATTTAAAAATTGGTCCTCGATGTATTTAGTATGAGAATAACTACGAGGCATTATTTTTATTTTGTAGCTAAAGAGGTCGGCTTTTTTGCTTATTTCTGTATACTTTACTCATAATCAATTTTTAGGACTTTTCTCGCGGTTACTTTAGCATGACGACGTACTAAACAGATGCTTAAAACAAATTACCTCTGTATATGCTATGTTTATGGAAACAAATTTATTATGTGTATCACAACCATAGCTACAAATAAGGAGGATGCGTGACCAGCAAGTGAATAGGTGGAATTGCAGATTTATAATGTGCACATTATACTAATCGGGGCGGTGTAAGTAAGCGTATCATAAGTATAAGTAAGTTATTGTTAAAATAATAATAATGTAGGTACAAATGGCGAAAATATTGCCTCCGCTTATCCAAAAGAAAGACTTGGCAGACTTCAGCCTATAAGATCTCTAATGGTTTCTCGGAGTTCACAAATCTAAAGCTTAATCTAAAAAAATAATTTGCGTGTGGCACTCGGGGACTGCCGCGGTAAAGCTATTGCATAGCATTTTTAAAACTTATGCAATTATCATTATTTATTTATTTTATTTATTTTATTTTTTCTGATATCAGATAACTGCGCTCTATCGGAAAACGTTGAATAATTTAAACGTCTTCCGATAGAGCACCGCGCACGAATTTTTTATTCGATAAAGCAAAAAAAACGGATTATTCGAAAAAAAACGTAGATAAAATGATAGATAATTAAGTTATCTTCAAAATGGTACAGGTTTCATAATAATACGCCAGATAGTATTTGCGTAGTAGTCGTTTTTGTGTTCGGTTAGACCTAATTTCACAAATTAATTACACTATGTAATATAAACAATATCTAAAATATTCAAAGCTAAGAATATTAGGAAAATGTTCTTGTTTAACATATATTTTTTTCGAATCGTAAGCAGTACTCGTTTAGACGTAATTATCAGTTTAAAATCATTAATTTTCGTTAAGAAATTTCTTCATTCGGTCGCCGCGCTGGGCTAGGCCCGCGATAAAAGCTATGCAATAGCTTAAAAATCTAGCAAAATCTAAAATCTAACTTTCAGGGAGCTTGTATTACACCCAATACTCCACTCAATTTTATTCAACCAAATCGCTCAACAGATGTTCAGTGGGCAAGAGATATAAATCCAAAAAAATCGCAAGCCATGGAAGTTAACGCGTGTTATCGTCCCTAGGTCCAGACTATCTACTATTAATCTTTTTATGTAATAATCAAATAGCCTTCTCAAAAAAGCGTATAGAACGTCAGCATTTGGTTGCAATTGACACATCCTTACTCTCCCGTTCAATTTGCAGCACAATGAGCCGGCTCCGGTTTATTAGGGCTTATTATACTGGCTTCAAATGCCTTAATCTGCGATCTAAACGAGATAACATTCTCGCTGTCTCGTTACACTTCTCATCAATGTGTTAAAACTCATTTGCAGTGCTAGGCTTTGCAAAATAGTCCCATCTAGCATTAAAGCTTTACTCTTTCCATTCTCCCTATCCTATCGTTTAAATATTGTATTGTTCTTGTTCGTATATTATTTTAATTGTGTGTGTGCTGCTTATTCTTTCTTTTTCTTAAACTATGCATTTGTTTCCTTATATTTAGTATTTACATGCATAGAATCAGATTATTCCAAGTGATGAATTATTACACAGTTGTCGTTTACTATAATTTTCCCATCACGTTCAGCCGACTTATAAAGTGGGCATTGCTGTGGCCGATCTCGAATGCAAATTACCTTGTACGTGATCTACAAGCATAATAATCGTAAAAGAATATACCAGGACGTAAATCTGTTTTATCTCTCGACTTCTAGATGATACTTTTTCATTTGCAATCTATCTGAAGAACTAATAAATACTACGCTGAAAATTAACAAGGGGTTGGATGCGTTAAAGCAGAAAGCAAATAAATGCAGGACTTAGACAACGAGAATATTAAAACCATTTTTAACACACGTGACATTGTGTAAAACTGAACTATATAATCATGATATCATAAATTAATATTTTGGAATGAAGTGTATCACAAACGGTAAGGTATAACTTTAACTTGCATAGCCAATCAGCCTTTACACAGAAAAAACTCACTGAAAGATTTTTATTCAATACAGTTTGCATATTCAATATTATATTTTCTGATCGATAATGAATTAGATTTTTACACTGCGTAAGTCTATATTTCTATGTTTTATTTTTTCCGATGATGGGAAGAATCGTCTGGAGAAGATGATGGAATGAGCTTTAATGGGAAGAATCGTCAAAAAAGCTATGGACAATTTGGATTTGTCTTAGACAGGCACTATGCATAAAATACAATCTCCACCATCCGCAATTACTTAATAATCATTTCTTCGTCAATGTTTTTATCATCATATTATGCTATTTTCAAATTCAAACTGCTTATTGTCAACTTTTTGTACAGGACGTGGCACTCGAGGATATGAAGTAAAACTGAATAGTATTATTTTTTTTTACTATAATAATAACAATAATAACAAAAATAAAAAAACTCTTTTTTTGCACTAGAAAATTAGAACACAAAAAACGAGCTTATTGCCAGATGGCAATATCTAACAAATAACCTAATCACAGTTGTGTAATTAAAGATTATTACGTTTGTCTGCATAAAATACAGACTACTATATTTAAAACCAAAAACTAAGAATACCAGAGGAGAGAAAATTGGGAGAGGAAGGAGATAGTAAGAACTGGTTACTTCTTAGAAAAGAAGTAATTTTTAAGGTGAGTGTTGAATGATTGTAAATAAAGATTATAAACCTTGTGAGTCATGTCAACAAGATTTGAGACACAACGTCCCGAGCTGTCCTCGTCCATTGTTGTGAACTAGTACTTATCGGCAATGTTTACTGATGTTTACGGTGTTCATGATTATCAATGTTTACGAAAAATATAGGCATTATTTACTGATACAGATAAAAATATAAATATAAAATGTCTCTTTCGTTCGCATAATATAGAGGATCTTCCACACGAAACCAAAGCGATTGCGCGACCGCCAATTTTCAGTCAGTTTTAGCCAGTTCAAATACCCAACAGTTTATTATTAAAATGTGTTCTTTTTGTAACTGGTTGCCAAACTCTTAGTTATTCGAATGAGTCAATTTTATTTCCATCTTTCAACTATAGGGAATAGTGAATAATCAAACGTGGTGCCCGTGAAAGAAATATTCTTAAAATTTAAATATGATTGCAACGTATTATGTATTATACCTAGGACGAATAATGATTAGGATAGCGACTATTTTTTAATATTAGTAAGTACTTAAGTTTTTTAAAACTTTAAGTAGCTGATTTAAATTATCTGTGGTTTAATAAAAGTATTGATAATTGTTCTCTTCGATCTCCACAGTGATTTTGGATTATCATGCAGGAAATGGCAATAAATAATGCAGGAAGTAAATGGGATTACCAGCTGTATAACCTACATAGAATAAGAAATCTTCATGACATAGAATAAGAAACCTTCATAGATAAGAAATCTTTCATGACAGGCTCAAACCATTGATATCAGTAATCGGATTTATTGGGGCTTTCATAGCATGCGACGGTTGCAAAAAATGTCTACAGGCAGACCTTAGTGAAAACACTTTTACTGCCTATCCTTCTAAACACTATTACTGTTTCGGTTTAAACACTATTACCGTTACTTTGAATACTATTACTGTTTCTGTTAAAACTATTACTGTTACCGTTATCCTTTGAAACACTCTTACTGCCTACACTTGTACCTACTGCCTAATATTATACAGACGTTGCAATACCTAGATGCGAACGAAGCGATCCTCGACAAGTTAAAAGCGCGTTGTCTGTGTGAGATTCGTATTTTATCTACGGAAATACGATCATGTTTCAGCCTCGCGAAACATGATCGTATTTCAGTGAATCTGCATGGTTGCAGATTCAAAATCGCAGAAGTCTACACATGCTATTTTTTTAGGCCTTATTGCACATGTGCTCAACAATCCCACCTCACCGACTTACCTGATAGATAAAGATCCGGCTTATATATTATGGTGGGCTTCCACATAACCCTACTCTGTTTTACTTATTTTTCTGTAATATATGCAGCTCGGTTATGGAACCTGCTTTCTTCAAATATTAAAGGCGTGCAAACGCGCACAATTTTATAGTTTTTTTTGAAAAAGCATTTTTTTCTCATACCTTTGTCTATGAACTTGAAATGTTAACTTTGTTTTTCTTTTGTTTAATTTTTATTTAGCATCGGCACTTGTACAAGAACATATTATTATTATTATTGTTATAAAAAAACCATTGCCTTTGATTTACCCGGCAACTCTCAAAACAACACTATGGTTGACTGTAAGAGATTGCCGTGGAGTGATATGTCCGCCATTGTGCGAATTTGTAATTTTTGTACATTAAAGAGTTATTACTATTATTAAAAATAATAAGAGCTTAGTCGTACACAATAACTAGTGTAATAATATTAGCCAAGAGGCAGCGACAAAAAAGTGTAAGAGTTTTGTAAAAGCTGATACTTTTAGATCAGACAGTATTTTGGCCATAGAATGCTGGGGTAGAGTCAGCAGGCCATACTCCGGGACACCTGGCGCTGGCGTACTAGGAAAGGCGTAATTTTAATTAGTAGGTACCCACAGAGTGTTTTGGAAAAGCGGAAAATTCATCAGTAGACAGTGGATGCCATAAAGAACTCGAAATGAACGGTCAGACTGCTTAACAATATAATGCGTGGCGTCAGCATTACTCCATACATATCACAAATATGAAGTCCATTATATTGCAGGCACATAAGACCGATGCGTTATAGTTACCGACATATAAGTACCGGCGTATTTGCAGGGACTTTATTTTTGTGACATGTATTGAGTAATGCTGACGTCACGCATTCTATTGTTAAGCAGTCTGACAATTTATTTCGAGTTCTTTATTGCATCCACTGTCTACTGTTGAACTTTCAGCTTTTCCAAAACACTTTGGTGGTGCTAAATAAAATTACACCTTTCCCAGTACTACAGTGCCAAGTGTCTCGGATTTCGGCTTGCTGACTTATACCCGGCATTCTATGGTCAAAATACTGATTGATTTGAAAGTATCAACGTTTACGAAACTCTTGCATCTTTTTTGTCGCTGGCTCCCTAACTATATATATCAGGAGTTAGTACTTGCAGGTATTAGAAGCACAAGGTCGCACAACAAGGCACGGCCAAGGTAAGCTAAGATTGTAAATAGAATATACAAAGAATATAATTTGCTGACGTTGCAATTTTCCTTATTCGACTTAGTAACATGAAAAGTTGATTAGTACGTTTCAACGATAACAATCAAGTTTTTGGCAATAAAAAATACCGATAGACGAGTTTTTATTGCTATACATTGAGTGCTACCACGCGCCGGGTTGCGTTACTGAAAAGATTTTTTTCTTTGTACATATTTTATCGATATTATCATCTTAATATTTGTTACTGCCCAAATTATATTTATACGGCATTAAAGGCTTTCTCGTGGTCGAGGACGTATCCAGGGAGTTACAGGGGACGCGCCCCCTCCCCCTGAAATGTTTTGACTAAAAAATAAACTCGAGAAAAAATTGAGAATCAGGGAGAATCCGCGCCTTATGTAACTAACTAGTGTCATGAAAGTATCCGGGGGGGGGGGGGTAGTTGCGATTTGATCCCCGGAAATCCGTCGTATTTTCGTTTCATGGCAAATTCAAGTTTGGTAGGTGCCCCACGCGTTTTCCCAATGGATGCCCCCCCCCCCCCCCAGAAAGTGGTCTTGATACGTGCCTGCTCGTGGTCTTCTTCATAATGCTGTCGGTTATACTAATGTTTCGTTTAAACTCTGCCTTTAAGTACGCAAAGAGTGCCTACGAAAATTTTCTCTAGCAAACCTATATTTCGAAAGTTTCAATGTTAATTTTTGATAAAGTCAAAGTATCAACTCTCATTATTTCCTTCACTACTGAAAGAAATACGAAAACTCACGCCGCTAGGAATAAAACAACATTAAACATGCGGAATTCAAATTATTATGTCATTTGAAATCTCGATTTGGAGTTGTGAGGAAACGTACCGAAAATAAATGGACGTTACTAAATATAATTCAAAATCTGCGACATTGAATCCATTATTTATAATGATTATAATTATTTATGCCATTATATGCGACCTTTAAAAGGCATCTGAATCGAGACCTTGACGTTAGGTTCGTATTCTAATCGACAAGGAATACCAACAACCTGTTTACAGATTGTTGCCTTACTTACAGATGTATTACCTATGCAAAAGTTTGAGAACCCGACAAAGTTCGTTTTGGTTTTTCTCGCTATAAAATAAATCATTTTTAAAGGTTTTCAAAACGTAACCTTCAACTTTTGGCGACTAAAAAAGAAAAATCTTTTAAACGAGAAAAATAATCAATATACTCTTAAAACGTACAAAGCAGTATTTTGGGACTTCACCCAACAAATTAATTTCGCATAGCGATAATATATCGCGTTGCTCGCAGCGCTCGCAAAATATCCCAAAAATTAAAAGGTGCGGTGACGTGATTGAATATAATATTGGATATTAAATCACAGAATAAAATCGAATCCCGCGCAGATTAGCGAATAAGAAGTTATTACAAAAACTGTTCTAGACTGATAACAATAAATAAATTACAATTATATTCGATAGACTTGGCAACAGGTGGTTTAAAAAACTTAAAAAATTGATGCTGTGGTTTTTGTTTTAAATGGGAATTATTAGTTAATAAAAATACGTAATCCGCATGATACAAATATATGGGAGCACATAACAATATATATTTTTTTTAATACAATAATTCGCAAAATTATATCGCAAGGCAATTTTCTACAGGTAGGTAACATATTTACTGTTGAGCATGTAAGTGTAATAAAATGTACGAATGTGTGGACAACCGGAATCGCGATGAAAAGCGATAATTGCTTGCGAATCGATAAAACTTGCTTCACAAAATCACCCGCCTGAGGCGAGTACGAGTCAATCACCTACATACACGCTGGCAGACCAACAATCAGCGAAAAATATCTCTACCGAATTATCGATTAATTCTGATTGAAGATTATCAGGAAAGTGTGGATTAGGTAGTCGAAAATACTTAGGTAAATCGATAAAATATCGTAAAGTTATAAAGTAAAACAAAAAGGTGCTCGCAGCGCTGTCGGTAGTGTAAAAATGACGGCATCCGCCGATAATAAAGCTTAAATGTGTAAAGAAACTTACCTTTCGTGCTCAGCCGACGACCACAAGGAAAAAAAGAAAATGCAGGTAAAACAACAAATTATAACGATGAATACGTAAATCAAAGCGCGGTAAACATCCCCGTACCGTAACAAACAAGCAGACCACGCCGAAGGGAGCGCTCGCTGGAACTGGATATGCATTGAATGGATCGAGCTTTATATGCGCGCGCATGGGTTGTGATTTAGATGTCAACAATCGTACGCGTGAAATTATCGTACTGTTAGACTGCATTTTTCTCATAAGCCTACACGAGCGTTTGTAACATTCTTTTGTTTTAGCATAGGAATAATGGAGCAGAGAACACGGAGCCGAGAAATGGATGTCACGAGACATAAATATAAAATGAACAAAATAAGCACGTAAGACTACGAAAATAAGCATGGAAGTCACGGAAGCTACGACAGATGCACTCCGATACCATGTTGCCTGAATACCATGTTTCCAAGACCCCTTCGGCACGGTCATCCTGACCAGAGAAGACTTGGACCAAAACCGCATCGCACCCCCAAACGCGATCGTCTGATATAAATATGGGTCCAAATAGACGAGAGAACGGGAGCTGGAATCAAAGACCACGTGCTAACATCTTAGGTGTACAAATTATTAATATACTTTTTAATATGTAATTTAATTATATTTTAACATTGAACTAATTACCAAAAAATATTAATTTTGTGGTTATAGGTATATTGTTTTGACAATGAATTGTACTTTTACTGACTAGGTATTTTTATAATAAATTTTATATTACTTAACATATATTAAATAATGATGACCCTTTTTTCTTACTTATAACTTTTATTTTTCTCTTTATTTTAGTTTTAAGTCTATTCTGTTTGTCACGCTCTATTTAATGGAATGTTACGTTCCATTTAAAGCCAATTTTATAATGGAATTGCGTTTTTTTAGGACCATATTTTAGGGTAATTTAGTTTTATGAGCATTTTACTAAAACTTTTACATCATTAATTGTAATATTAGTGTCCTGTCCACCCTAGACTAGCCCTAGTTGGATCACAGAATGAAATAAGTAAAAGGTTAAGGTTTTGCCATTCGGTTCCTGTTATTTTTGTAAGCAAAAACAATGTGTTATAGTAATTAATTGTTAAATAAATAAGTAAAAAATAACACTGTCTCTAGGAAAATGCAACCGTATTTCAATTCGAAGTATATGCAATTAATATGTGCATGCATGAAAACCTGAAGAGGAATTACAACAACCAAACTATACACCTATCCTCAAACAGCATAGTGGCTCTGAAAGCAGTAAGCGCGAAGAGGGTCACATCCAAACTAGTCTTGGATACCCTCGGAATCCTAATAGAGCTATGGTTCTTCCACAAACATGATATTCGTTGCATGGGTACCGGAACACAGCAATATACAAGGAAATGAGGAAGCAGGTGCTTTTTTTCATGAAAGGGTCTTCGAAACCCGCCCTGGGCCCAGAACTGGGCTTGGAAATATTCAGGGCTGTGAATGATAGTGAGCTCGCAACTGAAATATTGTAAAGGAGACCGAAAGGAGATATGAACTGGCTTAAAACAAGTTCTAAGAATACATCGCATTGTATAAAACGTTATTACTTATAGCAAATTAATTGTTATGCAATATGACTGTGATAAGCTTTTTATTTTGGGTACGTGTTTCCCAATGTGATACATGTAGAGCCGCGACTCTAATGAAGATGGCCCCCAACAGATAGTGTGCCCACCTGATTACCAAACCCTGTGCACGCCTGTGCAAGTGGAAAACACTCTACAAAGCTGAGTTAGATAAATATAAATAATTGGAGCTCCTGATAGCAGTTAGTGTTTGTTTAAGTACGCATATTTCCATACTTACCTACTTAGTATACAGATTTCCCTTTCTAAACAAGCCAACATGTTTTCCAAATAGAATAAGGAAAAGGATTCGGTAGGATCAGTGCTGTCATAAATGTTAAGATGCTCATACTTCGGGGAAAACAGGAAGTTGGAAAACCTCTCCAGTTTTTTAGAAGAATTGCATATTTCGAAGACTAATCTCTAGAAAGCGAATGTTTTTGCTTCGGGGCTTCCTTCCATAGAAGTTAGATATATCGGTTGGTAAATATATGCCAGGGTTTCATCAACGTTTTGTGTAGTCTTTCAACATTGCTTAACCCGTCGAACGCCAACAGTGCCTATGAGCACATTGCGTCGTTTGACAGATCCGTGCGTAACCGTTTCGGCCGGCCTCCATACATTTTATATAAATATATAATATACACGACTAACAAAATTAATTGCCAGGTAACAAGAGGGAATTCGTGAAAAAACGTTATTGTCCGTATTTATTTAGAGAATCGACCAAAAAGTTGCGGCGCAATTTTTTGCGCGGGAATGTTGGCTTTCGAGCGGTTAATTTGAAAGTGGACAGAGTTCTATAGCAATCTAGGAATCGTTGATTGTTCGTTTGCAGCACACCATGTTTATACTAAACTTATTTTCAATGCGAGTTAGAGATAATTATGTGACCGAGATATATTACACCGATATATATTACCGGGTTTAAATCAATAAATTCAAGAGAATTGACATTTATTCAGAAAATTAGGACATATTTTGAGAGAAGGTTTCCAGAAAGGTCCAGCTAAGATGAAAGACATGGCTTAGCGGCACCTCTGTGACCGCTCCTGTTTCGAAAATCGTACCAACTTATGTACAAAGATTATCGTACAAATTACATCACTGTTGCGCGCGCATTTGGGGTAGGGGGAAATGCGGGGCGCCGCGCGACATTACGGCTGAACCTGAATTAAATGGAAAATTGAAAATGATCTCCCTAACCCACTGTATGAATTGCAATTGGATCAATTTGGTACTTGGTACACTATTCTCGTGGCCATTAGCAAAATGTCCCCTATTTGAGACTTCGCTGCGCACGAAGCCAATTGCCACTCGCCAATTTGCTACCCTCCTCGTTCTCACTTACGATGACTACCTACGTGCGAAAGGATGTAGTTTTGCGATTAATATTAGGTAACGCGGCTATCGAATACTGGCTTCATCATATAAATTACACTTGTTAGACAAGCAGCCCCGGATCTAAGGGGGGGGGGGGGGAAAGGGGGACAAACCAGGGTAATTGTCCCGGACGGCAATTCAAGGGTTCGCCAAATGCATGTTTTATAAAACTTGTTTCACCAAAGGGCCTATCTTCCAGAGTGCGTTCTACTATCGATTGTTAATTTGATTTTGGAACTCATCCTAAGTTGATTTTTGAGTGTGCGTGTACAACATCCTCCCCACAGACAGGATGGGGCTACACGTGCGGAGCCGAATAAACACGAACGGCCGAACGTCAAGCGATTATAGATATTAAATAACGATTACTTACGATAATCGGCGCTCATCCCTTCTTCGATTTAGAAGCCAATGCAAACATCTTTGAAATCGCGACAAAAAATCTTCGATATCACTAGAGAAACGAGAGCTGTCAGACGCAGACTGTTCCATTTAGACAGTTCTTAGTTAAGACCCCGAACAAGACACATCCGCCATGACACGTGTAGAAACGGAATAGGAAAAAGTGTCTAGACGGTGCCATCAAATTAAGAGCCTGATAGCTTATACATAAGCCCGCTCCAATTAGGATCAATGAAAGGGAATATTAAAACTTCAGTTAAAAATTAGGCGTTTTTTTTAGCGCGTTTTTAGACCCCATGTTAGGCACCTATGAGGAACGGAATACTGGCCATGGCTTTCCTTTTTAGATCGTCCTCCACGTTGTTGGCAGTAAATTAATTACTAGCTTCAACATAAATATTGTGAAGTGATCCTCATTACGATCAATCATTTGACCACCATCGCTGCTTCGAATGTAGAAACGAATTTAAACTTTTTTTTTTCTTGTCATTATTTACTCAATTTTTTATGTCTTTCTACGACAATGATTACTCATCAAAGTCTCAAATCTTCCACTCACACGCTTCAATCTTACACTCATCTGGTTGTATCAGATAGTGCTCATATGTTACTTTTTAAGACGAACTTGTCACGCATATTCTTTACCAAAGGTCGCTTTCGACCGGAATTACGTTTTCCACGTATTTTTCTTTAGAGAAATAGTTGGAAAACAGAGTATTTCACATTTCGCATCACGTGACCATATGGCCGTTATTTTCGCTAGGCAACTTCACCGGTTTTTTTTTAAGTTTTATATGGCGAGTCTGTTTGTCTGTTCTGCACTTGGATCGGCACTGCGATATCTTAAACATATCAAAATATCTCTGCTTAAAGTAAAATGTCTCTTATAAGAGCGCCCTGCGTGATTTAAACTTAACACCCACTTTCACACGTCACGCTATCTTTTGGGCCAACCTGCGTCACATCCACAAATGACATATGCAAACGTGCGAACTAAACCTTGACTATTGTTTTTATCTTTGGCGGCACTCTTAACGATCACAATGCGATATGTGAGGAGCATCCTGGAAGACTCTTCGACGTTCTGGAGGCCACCCAAAACAAAGCATTCCTAGCTATCAGAGGTGATACAAAGAGGTTACGAAGGTAATTGTAGATGCGCAAATAAACTATACTTCCCTCAGATATACCCAAATACATTTCCCTCTCTTTTCGCGATGGAAATGCGTACTTGTACATGCAGGTATAGAGACTTTCCTCAGCTAAGTATACGCAAACGAATTTCCCTCTCTTTTCGTAGTGGCTCTATAGCGCAGTACTGCCGCCTAGAATAACCTATGCTGCAATAGTCTTGTGGTCCAGCGTGAAAAAGTTCGAGACAAAAAACATGCTCAAAAGCCTTCGAGGTTACAACCCAACAATAGGGCTTTAACTGGCGCTATGAAGGCCACTCCAACCAAGGGATTAGAGGTGGCACTCTGCTGCCCGCCTCTGGGAAAGCTTATAATACACTCCATCAGACTTACAGCATACAGACTGAAGTGTTTGGGCAAACACCTAAAAAATCCTAATCCCCACCAGGGAAGACTGGAAGAAACCGCATTGGCTCCAAGGCCATGATGCGGACGCCTGGTTCACCGACGTATCAAGAACAAATGGACGGTTAGGGGCAGGAGTGTACTGACTTAAACCCAACCACAGAATCAGCATCTCCCTTGGATAATATTCCAAGGTTTGGATATGCATATCCCGCGTGGTGGATTTGTTTGGATAGTCGATAGGCCACCTAAAACAACCTACTCTAAATGGACTAAACTCAATTTCGATTTTTCTCAATGTGATTCCACTGCATTAAATACAATAAATCCACATCCCTAAGGCCTTTAACTTTTTTATGATGGTTTTCGCGTCAGCCCGCGTCGCGGGCTGGGAAGGGATAGTAAACCGCAGAAAATATGCAAATAGATATTTTTTTATATTTACTAAAAATGCCATTTTTTTTAAAATACCGCGGAGTCACGTCATTCATTAATCAATTACGTTTAATTAACGTGACTCCCTGGTATAAACTACAAAATTAGGCATTTTTGCTAAATATTTTGAAAAAATCTTTGCATTTTTCCTGCGGTTTACGATCCCTCTCCAGCCAAGCTTGACAAGCATGCTTGATCGCCTAGAGAGCCCTTTAGGGTCCATATTTCTTTAGCCGTACTGTAAAGTGGAACGAAAGAACATTTGATGCGTGATACATATATCAAATAAGTTGTAACCACGACCAATTATATAATATAGGTAAACTTGAAGCTTTAAAGTATAGGGGCGACACGGATTTTTGAATTTGGTAAAAAGTGGGGTGAATTGGGTCATAAAAAAATATCAAAATTCCTATTTATGTAGATAAAAAGCGGCGGGCAAGGTACGCTTTATATGTTATCGAAGGTATAGAATTAGTCATTGTAAAAAGCAACAATAAGCAAGAGCTCAGCTTAGTCATTCGAGTCGAACACCATCTGGAGTTGTTTTGACATTGTTTCAATTTTCCCACGTTTATCAGAATACACGTGTCGATTAAGTCACTCATTTAAGAAGAAAAAGCCAAGCAAGTTTTGCTGAACGCCACAAATTGCTGGTAATATCAATTGACAAAGGGGCGCAATTTTGTATTGTTTTGTATTAATTCAATATAAACTCGTCGATTATTTCATTTCAGTTGGCATTGTATAGTCTAAAATTACTATATTTTATAGTAATTTTACACAATCCAATGACTTGTTTATATTGAATTAAAAAGAAACAATACAAAATTGCGCCCTGCTATCAATGGATATTACCAGAAATGTATGGCGTTTAGCGAATTGTGGTTGGATTAAATAAAACAAATTGTGATTTGTTATAATTATATCATGCCATCTCGATGCTTTGGCGAGACGTCATGGAAATTTGACGAGACGTCGTGGAATTTCTAACTGTCCTAAGTAGAAAGTGGCAGGTGCGTCAGGAATTTCATAACAGTATTGCCATGCCAGTATGCCGTTAATTATAAAAAGAAAAATAATTATTAACCGACTTTAGTGCGAGAAGTTGGTTGTACCTGACGTTTCGGCGTTGTCACAAACACCGTGTTAATCGGACTGGGCGTTTTTACTTATTTTATAATATTAATGCTATTTCCATTTCGCTTCAGCTCTTCTCTTATTTTGTTTTCCTATGTGTTGATAAGAATGCTAATTTTCCAGCGGTAGACGACTTTTGACTCTGAAGCCGTGGACTTTTTTAATTATCACTTCTGTCTAAATTGTCCTTCGACGTCGTATTAGGATCATGGTACCAATTTATGAATTAAGTCATCTTTAGGCTTGCATGGTATCAAGACCTAAAATAAATATCATAAAAACAATATTTTTCTGAGCAAAAACTCAAAAAAAAAGTAGGTTGGTAAACGAATCTTACATGTCTGACACTATATACCGCATTAATTATAAGCATTGCTATAGTTTCACACTAGCCTGAAGCCGCGTACAAATAATCGCAACACAACATGCAATAATTGCATGTTTGTATGTTTGCACTATTTGGACGGCATCGTGCGCACGAACCGAGCTGCAACTATATTTTCTTCCAGGCTACCGCGAGCACTCGTTGGAACATGGAAACCGATCAAGCTCTCACGAATAACACAACAAATTCACCCCAAGGGCCATTATTCAATTTTTTTTTTAATACTCATGTTGAGGATCCCTCATTGGCTTTGTATCCTACAATTATACTCTATTCTGATGCTGCGATTAGTATGAAAGCAGCAATAAGCATGAGAGCTTCGATTGTTAATAAATTTTTCATCAATCTTCTACAGCAAGCTTCGATTAGCATGAAAGTATTTTTTCAGTCCGCTCAATTTCAGATTCTATGTTTGAGGTCGTTGAAACTTTTTACCACGAATACCGTTTACCACGAAACGTTTACCACGCCGTGAACCGTCAATTCACGGTTCACGGCGAACACAACGCAAATGCTCGTAGCCTTCTCGTAGTGTGCGTTGTTCGTGCGCGAACATAAGTACACGCTATGGAAATTTGCTGCAGTTTTGTTGCGTCGCATCTGCGGATCGCTGCGAGCGGGAAGCAAACGCTCGTAGCGCGCTCCTATTAGGCGCAATTCGTACGCGCGTAGACGCACAACTATGAATTTTGTTGTAACCTTTGTTGCATTGCATGTTGTACTGCGAATATGGCTATACTCCTTAGTTAACAATATATGAATTCTTATATTTCTAGCTCATACAAAGCCTATCCAAACTCCACAAATGCCAACTATAGTGGCCTATTATCTTTGATAACTTTCTTCGGAACCAATTTATACGGCCGTATTTTAATAGTAAAAAGTTTGATACTACCCGCAATATAACGGCTTGAAATATGTCGATGTCTACAGTACAGTCGATACCTATAATACAGTCTACAGTCGATATTTATAATCCTAATAATTGATATATCTCTAAAATCGCTATATCGCGATTGTAGATCGTGATGTCCGATCCGATTGATAGTCCGAGTAACGAGTATACGTGAACGTAACTAACATTGGCGCGACCTAAATCATCAGATTATCTTACAGAGGTAAGATCATTTATTTACCCACCTCCGATCCCACCTTACCGCAACTGGGCCTACGGCCACAGGCAGAGTTCACATAATAACAGACAGATCATCAGGCCCAAGCTGCAGGGAACCGCTAGCTAGCGCAGAATACAGCAGAATGCAGCTTTAACATAGATCAAAATCTCAAGGAAGAAAGTACAGTCTCCTGTTGTAAGGTGACATACAGTGTAGTCGCGAAGTGGAAAATCAATCTTGTCAGTAAATTAGAAGGAACTTGGAACTCTGTGCAGTTGTTCAGTAAAACCCTAATATATAAAATATGAAATGTCCCCATAAATCTATGCTATGCTAGAGCCACCATCTTGCAAAATAAGGGTGTAAATTCGGCTTTTCTTCAACGAGTTCTCGTTAGGACTGCCGGTTAACTTTCAAATACAATAGTAACATGCTTTCAATATATAAAAAACAATGTTATGTCACTTTATTCTAGGATGAAAAGTTAAAAAGCTATAAATAATGTTCCTAATAATTATTTTTCTGTTGATTTTTTTTTAAAAAAAATACAACAATAATACACTGAGTATTGTTGTTGTATTTTTATTAGTCTCTCAGTGGCTCGTGCCAACAAGGGTTTGACAGTATCCTCCAAACCCCCAATACAGTTTGTGCGGGATGGCTCTAAAGGCAAAAAACATTTAACTACAAAACCTTTCTCAATAATCGAGAAAGCTACAGATTGGATTCTGGAGGTTGATTCGGTCTCTAAGCAGTATAAATTCCCTGAAAGTCTCGGATGCACAGCCCTCCGTCCAGATATAACTCTTTACTCTCTATCTCGGAAGGTGGCTCTTATTGTAGAATTAACTGTTCCATGGGAATCAAATATTCCAAAAGACCACGAGTACAAATTAAATAAATACCGTGATCTTGCGAATGCCGTAACCCGGAACGGCTTCACTGTTCACCTTCACGCGGTGGAAGTTGGCGCTCGTGGCCTGCCAGCTAAATCTCTATTTCACCTCTTTAAAGATCTTGGCCTTTCCAGAAAAATAATCAACTCTTTCTTAGAAAAATTATCTAAAACTGCGATTTGCGCATCTCAAATTCTATGGCTTCGAAGGGGGAGTGAATGGGTGGCAAGGTGAACGCTCACATGTGGCAAGACAGCTGTCCTAAACCTACCACAGCCGGTTCGTAAGTCCGGAATCCACTGATCACCCCCCAGAAGTGTAAAAAAAATAGTATTATGATGGGCCCGACTCCGGTCGGTGAATTCCATGGCAGCTCCGTTTGTATTTATTATTATTTATTATTTATTTATTTATTTATACTAAAACCATATCTGGTTTGTCTGTAAAGTTTACAGTCAATAGATTTCTAACTATCTTATCCAGGTAAATACAGATTAATTACAGGCAGGCCAGCCAGTAATACTCGTATATAAGTCATTTTGCACGGTCAACGGACGAACCGTAGGTGCGTATAACCGTTGATTTCGCAATACGCTATTGATTATGCCGTTATTCGTTTTCGGCAATATTCAAGTAAATTAGATTTACGGTTTAGTCAAAAAAACTCATTTTTCGGCATACGATAAATAATCAGTATTAATTCTACAAAATACCTAGGCATTGGGACAATAATTGAAGATAATTATAATCATTCCGAAACCATCTTCTAGTTCTACACATCCTAAAGTTGATTCTTTGTAGGATGCTCATGATAATTACCCAGACCGTGAAAGCTCTTCTAGCGAAAATAATGTTTACGCAGCAGCACTTGATAGTTTCTGGTATTATGTAAGTTATGTATTATGGAATGTATGTTTCATGATATTTATCCTACTAATATTATGCTTTGTACAAGTTATGTCCATTATTTAAAATAATATTTACTAAATGGGGTTGATTTCTATTTTAAACAAGCGATTTTCTTCAAAATGCGCTATAAAATGTTTAAAAAACGATATAAAACGTAAAGAAAAAATAAAAGGGTTTTTGGTCGGACCAGGCCTTAAACGATTCAATTCAAAATCCACACATGCGATCACGGATGTCGTAGGACTTATATTGTTAGATGCTGCTTATATTGTTAAATATACCGTTTTATTTTAATATTTATTTTTATTTGATGCACTACCAGCTTTTAGGAGAAAAGTGTAAAATTAAATAACTCTTTAACCATCAATTTTCGGATATATTAATATAATTTATAGTAAGCGGTGCCACATCACCAAATTAAACACGGCTCTCGTTATTCAATAATATGATTAGCAAGTATAAGGTACTCACTTAATTGTATTTTTTTTAGTCAGCCTGAAACCAGTTATTCAGCGCCAAATTCAATTAGTGTTAATAATCGACAAGGTCAAGGTACAACCAGTTATCTATGTTTTTGTCTCCTGTTTACGCATCGTTTTGTTTTTTTGCTTTGCGAATGAAATTATGCCATTAAACAAATATATTTCCTCACTTTAAAATAATCGAAGGTCTGAATGGTACATATTGAGTACAATTTAGATCTATTATCCTACTAATATTATAAACGCGAAAGTTTGTATGTATGTATGGATGTTTGTTACTCTTTCACGCAAAAACTACTGAATGGATTTTGATGAAACTTTACAAATAATATAGCTTACACATCAGAATAACACATAGGCTATAATTTATAAAGATATAGTGTGAATTATCTATAATATAACGATAACTGTCAAGTAAGTAGGAAAAAAATCTAAGAAATTGACATTCGAAATTTAAATTCTATCCTACTATCCTACTATAATAATATTATAAACGCGAAAGTTTGTATGTATGTATGGATGTTTGTTACTCTTTCACGCAAAAACTACTGAATGGATTTTGATGAAACTTTACAAATAATATAGCTTTCACATCAGAATAACACATAGGCTATAATTTATAAAGATATAGTGTGAATTATCTATAATATAACGATAACTGTCAAGTAAGTAGGAAAAAAATCTAAGAAATTGACATTCGAAATTTAAATTCTATCCTACTATCCTAATATAATATTATAAACGCGAAAGTTTGTATGTATGTATGGATGTTTGTTACTCTTTCACGCAAAAACTACTGAATGGATTTTGATGAAACTTTACAATATAGCTTACACATCAGAATAACACATTATCACAATTTTCCATCACCACGCGGGTGAAACCGCTGGGCGCAGCGCTAGTAATACATATTATAATAATAAGATAATATTAAGACCTTCCCTATATTATGAAGTTACCGTTTCATAAATGAAATTTAACACCAAATATTTTGTATGATAAATATACGAGTATCTTAAACTAGCTTCTACCCGCGGCTTCGTCGCGTTAAAGATAATTTTTCGCAGCAGTTTAATATTTTCGATCGGAACCCTAAAAAAGATATAGCTTATCTACCATAAGGGTGGATGCAAATCGAAAGTCGAACATTACCGACCAATCTCCATCTTACCTGCTCTAAGCAAGGTTTTCGAAAAGGTCGTCTTCGACCAAGTTTATCCTGTTATTTCCTCGTCTCTTTCCGAACAGCAACATGGGTTTACACAGCGACGCTCTGTTTTGACCAATCTGTGTGAATTCACAGACTACATATCTTGCCAAATGGATAATCGCTCTCAGGTCGATGTTATATATACCGATTTTAGCAAGGCATTCGATCGAGTTGATCATGCGATTCTAATTTGCAAAATCGGCAACATGGTGACTTACTGCGTTGGTTTACTTCGTATGTCAGCAATCGTCATCAAGCTGTTGTCATAGGGGGGCATAAGTCGAATTTTATATCGGTCCCATCTGGGGTACCGCAGAGGTCTCATTTAGGACCATTGCTCTTTAATATCTTCATCAACGACATAGGCAATTGTTTCTCCAATAGTTATCACATCTCCTATGCTGACGACTTAAAAATTTACCAGTCTGTAAATAGTATAGATGATAGCGTCTCCATCCAAAGAGATATCGTCCGGTTCTGCGACTATTGTGTTAGGAATAACTTTATTAAATGTTTGAAAATGTCAAAAAATTACTTTCACAAGTAAAAACAATAAAATAAATTTCATTTATAAACTTAATCATATCCCCCTAAGTGAACAGAGTGAGGTGCGCGATCTGGGTTAAGTATTAGATAATAAACTGCTGTTTGATAAACACATTGACTATGCTACCGGAAAAGCTCATAAAATGTTAGGATTCATCCAGCGAGTGTGTAAACGGTTAGCGATGTAAGAACCTAAAGATGTTATACTTCTCCTATGTACGCAGCATTCTCGACTACGGATCTATCATTTGGTCGCCTCAGTATACAGTCTATAAAAATAGAGTTGAGAGACTCCAGAAGTACTTCATGAAAGTTACTCAGAGAGACTTAGCCGTCATAACAAAGACTCACTCGATATACGTTTTCTGTACAATATTATTAAAAATAGACAGTCCCTATTCTGCTGGCAGAATCTCCTACCGAATCCCAAATAATAAGACCAGGGCTCGCGATTTATTTTATCTACCGAGGGTCAATACCAATTATGGTCAAAATATGTATTTTAATAAAGCACTTCGATCATATAACCTAAACTTTCAATGTTGGGATATTTTTAATTTATCTTCAAATACTTGCTTCGAAGAAATTAGAAATACGACCTTGGGTTTGATTGGTATTTCTTCGTCCGTTAAGTACGTAGGCTGTGGTATTACACTATAGCAATGCTTTCTAGCCAGTATAATCTTTTCTATAAAAGTTCATATGTATATTAACATTATAAATACATTGTAATGTATATTATATATATTTATATTAACTATAGTTTTACATTTTATTATTACCTTATCGTATTATTTATATTAATTTATTATTTGTCCACGTGTATGTATGTTATATATCACCATATATCTTAAATACATCTACATAACTCATAAAGTGGCTTCCCTATCCCTTTCCCTTTACTTAAACCTGCAGTTTTTTCATAGCTCCTTGCGCTGTAACAAAAGATTTAGTTTAATTTTGAAAACTTAATTGGCCTTAGATTCGTATAATATGTTTTAGCATTAAGTATAAAACGCTGTAACTTTTCCGAAAAATAAAAATAAAATGAAATAAATAAATACATCTAAAGAGTTAAATTGAGGTAAAATAAGAGTTAAATTGAATTAAAATGTCTGTTAAACTCTATTTAGAGTTTAATTTCAAGGTCAAACTATATTAATATATTGTTGTTTTAATTAGGGATTTAATAAAAACGGCTTTGAAAGTTAAGCGGAAAAGCTTTTGGGTTTTGCGGTATTTTAAATGTTGGATTGTACAAACCTGATATAAATAATTAAAATAATAATGGTTTACTTATAGTCCAGTAACCTATCTATTTTCGTTTATTTTTCTTGAATGGGATGAACCAGAGATGCACAATCAAAGTTTTCGACCTCGGAAACCCTCTGGAACTCTTTTCAATATCTCAAAACCTGCAAAATTTTTGCATTTTTTCTTTTTCTTCCAATTTTGACCATGAAAGAGCACGTTTTCGACAAAAAATTATTCTATGTATTTTTAAATTACATTAAATTTGCTATAATTAGAGACCAGAATGGTAACCCAAATAGTTTTTGAGATACAGCTTTTAAAATTTTGGAAAATCTCAAAACTTGAAAATTTTATGATAATTTTCATGTTTCATTATATATCTTCAATAACCTGTCTAACTTGGGTCAATATCTTCAATAACCTGTCTAACTTGGGTCAATATCTTCAATAACCTGTCTTTATATCTTCAATAACCTGTCTAACTTGAGTCAATGAAGTAAACATTTATTCAATTTAAGATTTTGAAGGTGGGAGAGGAGGGGAAAGGGTGGGATGGATGGAGGGAAGTCACTGTTCACAACCAAACGAGTAAAATTGAAATACAAAATATATTTAACACATATTTATATAAAGTGTAAAAGTAATGTTACTTAATTTTGTTTTCTCCCCCTTGAGAAATCAGGGCCGAGGAAATCCGCCAAACCGCCTGCTTCGTTGTCGAGGGTGTTGTCGTCCACGTCTATCTCCGTTTCCGGTAAGTTTTCACAGGACTGGTGAAACCTGCATTCCTGCAGCTGCAAGCATTCCTGCATACCTTTTTGCAACTGCAGAAAATCGAGTGATTCTTGCCATCTTCAGCGACTGCTCTTGGGACTTGCTGATAGTCATAGCAACTCATTATTCATTTACACCACTGAGTCCACATACCTTCTCTATTTCTGCCCATTCGAGTGGTTTAAATAAAGTGTCATGACTGCAGCCTTGTTGTTATTAGAATGGCTCGCTCGTACAGTTAGTCCATAGATTTCTGTTTATTATTAGCGATATCAGGGTATATTCTGGCTGTAAGGCTGCGAGGATCGTCACTACTGTGCCTAGCCCTGCGTAAATGGTATTTTTTCCTTCGCAATCGTGATATTCTTCATCTCCTAGTTTGAGTAGAAGTACAAGGAGAGTTGCCCAGCTTAAACATCACCATTTAAATGGACCCTCATATTTTTCGTGAGGGAAAGATTCACAGTGAGAGGCCATAGAAGAAATAAACAAATGCATTTCTCATTATTTTAAAATTGCGGTTTTTTATTTTCCCTTTTCCCATCCCTCTTTAGGAAATCTTTAGAAAAAAGTCTAAATATAATAAGATTATCCTGAATACGTTTTCTAGACATTTATATAGGGACCATTTTTTAAGAAAACCCAATGTGATTTTAATCGGAATTGAGATATTATGAAAACAGCAAAAAGCATTTTAGCCCTTTTCGATCACCTAAACCCCGTTTATTCCCTCAAAGAGGTATTTAGGGGGAAAGCCTAAATATAATTTCTAGCCATTTATATAGTGGATCTTTTTTTGAGTAAAACCTTTCTGATATTTAATCGGGTTAAAGAGATATTAGGAAAATCGTTAAATAACATTTTAGCTTTTTTCGATCACTTCAACCCCTTAAATAGATGTTTCTGGAATTTCTAGATATTTATATATAAGGAAGTTTTTTGAGTTAAACCGATCTGTTGTTTTATCGAAATTAAGAGATTTTAAGAAAGCCGCACAATAACATTTTAGCCGTTTTGGATCACTTCAACCCCGATTATTCCCTCAAAGAGATATTTAGGGAAAAATCCTGAATACGATTTCTAGTCATTGACAAGTGGATCCTTTTTTGAGTAAAACCGACTGACATTTAATATATCTTGATGATATTAAGAAAATCGCAAAAAAACATTTTAGCCCTTTTCGATCACTTCAATCCCGATTATTTCCATCAAGAATGAATGAATGAATGAATGAAAATCTCTTTATTGCACAATAAAAATAAGGTACAATGGCGGCCTTATTGCTACATTACAATATCTTCCAGTCAACCAACATGCTGGTGTGAAAAAAACAGTAGCCAAAAATTAAAGCTTAAAATTAAATTTTAAATTATAGCATATAATATACATTGTGAGTGTATCTAAAGTAAAAAGTAAATAAATAAAGATTTTTTTCAGTTGGATATATTACATATTTTTCAGTTGGATATACTTCAGTTGGATATACTTCAGTTGGATATATACACACATATTTTAATATATATAAATAAATAAATAAGTAAATAAATAAAATGCTAAAATAAGATAAGGAAAGGGAGGGGATAACGGAAAGGTTAGAATTTATGGTTCATATTTATTGTGAAAGGAAGTGCTTTATCAATGATTGCTTAAAGGTGAACAGCGAGCTAGTGCCTCTAATAGTTGAAGGAAGCTGATTCCACATTCAAGCTGCATGTACGGAGAAGAAGTAGAAAAAAGTGGTATTGTGTTTTGGGATACGTAGGATATTATTCTGACGAACAAAGTGGGAAACTATGTCTTCCTAACCCGGTAAAAGCCTCGTTGAGGTAGGAGGGAGATGTAGGATTGTGTAGGACATTATATAGAAGTGAAAGGATATGCACATTTCTCCGGTCCCGTATACGAAGCCATTGCAATTTTGCTAGGTACTCGGAAACATGGTCATACTTCCTCAGATTCAATATGTACCTTATGCAAACGTTCTGTAGGCGCTCAAGTTTATCCAGTCTGTTTTCGGTGAGATCCAAATATGCCACATCGGTATAGTCTAGTAACGGCAGAAGCATACTTTGAGTTATGGTTTACTTAGTGCTTACATGAAGGAGTCTCTGCAACCTCCGAAGGCAAGAGATGTTAAGGGAAGAGTTCTGAATATAATTATTATGACATTAGGGATAATTTTATGAGATTTGTGTGTTTGTAGGCACGAGGATTTTATGTATCTAATAAAGGTAATAATATTACAATTAGGCACGATAATTTAACAGATTTTTAAGTTGATGGTTGTCAGAATTAAAATAAATTGTCTGCCTTAGAACAGGCGTCAGACTAGTTGATTTTGACTAATGTAAAATGCAAATGTTGTAATTTGAAAATTAATAAACTAAATTAAATGGATGCAAGAGGCCACTAATATTGACGAAAAATATTGAAATACAATAGACTATAGACAGATTAAAATGTAACAACGACGTAACAGAATTTAAAAACGAAATCAAAAACAAAACATGCAGTCAATTGAATGTATTTGACTATACATTATTTATTTATTATTATTTATTCCGTAGCCGGCGATTGGGGAGGGGGTCGCCCTCGCAGCCAATACGCTGCTGTCGGTGCCGCTGGATATCGTACTCCATTCATTTGACTATACATACGTAAATATAGTCCCTAATTTAGACCTCACCACCGATAAACTGTTATTGAATAATAAGGACTTCTCAATGGTCGAGTATAAATAAGCGTCGAAGATTCCTTAAAATGAAATTGAAAGATTAATTATCCTTAAAATTTTCCGCAAATTAGATTACATTTTTCGGTTATAGATACGGGTACAGTAGAAAGGGTTAGTTCTCTAAAAAAAGCGCAGAGACAATAGCGAAAGTTCGTTTGGTCAATTGTTTGGGCAATAATAAAATTATCTCTAGTAATCAATATAGTTTTTGGACATGTATGGTAATCATTGACGCCTTTGTCAAATTACCCAGACAAGTAGTATTATCTATAAATCAGTGTTTTCCTACAAGTAGGTCGCGGTTTCCTGGGGGGTCTCGAAGAGACTCCCGGGAGGTCTCAGGCTATCTAATAATAAAAAACGAATATATTACAAAATCTTACATATTAAAACATTTACAGCTTCGGAAGAGAAGCATATTTATTATGTGTTTTTTGCTATTTCTTTTACAAAACTATCTTGATCTAAGATGGATACAGGTAAGACAGAGAAACAGGTAAGTACTTAGAAAGTGAAAAACAGTTAAAATTAATGTGGTGTCTCGCAATTGTTTTTACCAAAATGCTATTTATTAAATGCTTACAGCTACAGCTGTGGGAGAGACTAAAGGGGGTAGAGAGAACTAGGTTACAGTCTAACGGGGGTCTCGTAAGAGTGTTATTTTTTTACCAAAAAAAGGGGTCGTGATCTAAAAAACGTTGATTAATACTGCTTTAAATGAAGCATCCAAATGCCTGGCCATTTTATCTGGATTTAGCAAAGGCGTTTGATACTGTCTCTCACAATTGACTAATCAAAAAACTGCTAGATCTCAGAATAAGAGATGTAGAGCTTGAGTAATCTGGGAGCTACTTCATGGAGAGGGGAGGCATTGTCCCAATGGACAACCACCCCATTGATCCTGCGACGCTATCTTATGGCGTTCCACAAGGCAGTTTTGAGTAAGACAAACTTTGTTTTTCATTTACATAAATGAACTATTCGACTTGGCGAAGTTATCACATATGCAGTCGGCACAGTTTTGATAATCAGGGTCGCGACTGGAAGCAATTGGTTCATAAGGCGAACGTTTGGCTTGGCTATATGTTTTATTACTTACACTGTGAAGGAAACAAAGTACATCTGATTCATTGCAAGTAACCGCGGTCAAGAAGAACCAAATACAAATAATTTTGAAATTCACGTATACAGAGGCAAGAGGGATGCACATTGCACATGTCCAACTTTGGAACATGTCACAGATATCCTATACCTTGGCGTTTTAATGGAAAATCGAATGAGATGGAAAATTCAATTTGACTTCTTAGCTGCAGTTTAGCAAGCAGCCTGGGTCTGGGAAAACATAGCACACTATCCATTGATTTTTGGCGATGAGACGTTCAATTTTGGCGTGGTTTGAGATAATGAAAGACCTTTCGAATGTATCTTCGCCATTCTCCCCTCAGGCCCATTGTGGATCCCAGGTCAGACACAACTGGACATATTGAATCGAAGCAGGAGATCCCGGCGAACTGTGAAATCCGCGTCCTTTTAACATCACCGGTGAGAAAGAATGTAGTGTTCGAAAGTTCTTGGGGTTAACACCTCGCGTTTGCACCTCGCACCTCGTGTTTGTTTTACTGGAAATTGTGTTGGCTGGAAGGAGTTCCCACCGACCTCGGTTCGACGCTACCCTTGTCCATCCCGGGTCGTCCCATTCCTTATCCACGTGGTCGTGCTTAGCTGTTCTCTAATTGGGTTTATTGCGTTTCTGTTTAGCGATGTCTTCAGAAGACAATTTCCGGGCGCTCTCCGCGAACCCACCTGGATCTCTTCGGAGCGGATTCTGCGGGGCCGCCTATTGTCGGTATACTACAAGGCCACATTACTGTTATGGCTCCGACATACGATCGAGGCACCGCGCTTCGGGGTGATCCAGTACTGCCGAAAGCCGAAATCGAACGTCGACCGCGAATCCAGGTTAACTTCTGCAGAGGCGCCGCAAGCCGGTTGGAGATTCTGACACAGGGCTGCTTCCTGGGTCCTACCTTCCCCAAGAAACTGCCACACATCAGGATAAAACTGCCGCAACATCTAGTCAGGGATCCGTGAGTTTAGAGCCGTCCTGAGGTTAAACAGGCTAGTAGAGTATCTGCTCTGCCGGGTTATTATATAACTTTTATTTAAATCAAGGACTAAAAACTTAAGTAATTTAATCCGTTCTAAAAGGCATTTTAACTTTAGCATTTTACTATTTTAACCATCGATTCAATATAACATTCATTTAGCAAATTAATTTTAATATCGATTCCCATTTGGATATTGAATTTGAATTGAAATTTAGATTGAAATGATATGTCAATAAATTATAATAATGCTCACTATACATGTAGAGCAACGATTTGGCCTTGTTTACAAATCCTGCGCATGCCTAGGATTTCATTACAATTTCAAACGCAGTAGTAGTACGAACAGGGGGCCGAATAAGCAGTCCCATTTATTTAGCATATTATTTTCAATTGTTTCATGTTTCTTGCAGCACGTATTGTCGACTTTGTAGTTTTATGTCGACTCAAGTCGACTTTGTAGTTTTATGCATTCCAATATGGCAAGTACCTCGGCTTGGAAAACCGTAGCGTATTGTCCAAGGGGGATGCTGATTCTGTGGTTGGTTTTGGGTCCGTACACGCCTGCCCCAAAACGTCCATTTGTTCCTGAGCCGTCGGTGAACCAGGCGTCTGCGTTGTGGCTTTGAAGCCACTGCGGATTTTTCCATTCTTCCCTGGTGGGGATTAGGATTTTATAGGATTTCTCTACCGAAATTTTTTTCCGTAGTCGATCCTGGGTCAGAGTGAATGGGCTTTTGTGGAGGAGGTTTAGCTCAGGATGATTGTGCCCTCCACGCTTCCACTCGCCCAAACACTTCAGTCTGTATGCTGTAAGTCTGGCGGAGTGGATGATGAGCTTGTCCAGAGGCGGGCAGCAGAGTGCCACCTCTAATCCCGCTGTTGGGGTGGTCTTCATGACGCCAGTTGCAGCCCTCAGGTAGTTACCTTGAAGGCTTTTAAGCATTTTTACTGTCTCAAGCTTTTTCACCCTGGACCACCAGACTATTGCAGCATAGGTTAGTCTAGGCAGCAGTACTGCCCTGTAGAGCCAGAGGGCGACCCTGGGTTTGAACCCCCCGGTTTTTCCCATGACTGTTTTGCACGTCCACAACGAGGCATAGAAGGTTGTTCTCTTACGCTCGAGGTGGTGCTTCCAATTGAGCTTTGGGTCTAGATAGACTCCAAGGTATTTAACTACTGTAGCGTATTCTATCTCCTTATCCCAGAGCTTGAGACACTCAACGGGTTCGGGTTTGTATTTTCTGGTGAAAATCATGGCCTTAGTCTTGCTTGGATTAGCGGATAGACCTCTGGCCTGGCACCAGTCTTGGGTGGTCTTAAGTGCTTTGTCCATGAGCTCCTTAAGTATTGATAGGAAGTTTCCTCTGACTATAATGATGTAACCACTGTCAATAATTTAAATTTACAATGTTATCAGAGAGTTGGTTGAAATGAAGAAAAAACAATGTCTATCTATAAATCTATTGGTTACAACTACTATCAATCTATTGATTAGATAGCAATGTAGGCCAAAACAAAAAAAAATAAAATTGAAGTCTGTCAGCCTTGTTTTTGTAGGGCTGCTGTATAATGTTGTGTTTCGTTCAAATTTACATTTTTTTGGGTAGATTGCTCAAGGGATAATAATATGACCGACAATAAAAAAATCGGTTGTGTTACCACCAAAGACTTTCCCAGCAAGATTTCATCTGAATATTAATTTCATAAATAAAATCGAAGAGCGCCCTTCTCTCGGCCGGCGAGTGAAACTGTTTGGGTGCCGTTAGACGACGGTTTTGAGCGGCGCGGTTCGTTTATCAGCTAGCCTCGGGCGGCTTGGCGTTAATATTTGATTTAAATGTATAACGGAATTGAAATATTATTAGTGTAGCTTGTATATGAGATACTTCAATCGAAATTTCACTACGTGATTTCTGTGTACAAGGCATCTGTGTACCAAATGTCAAGTCTTTAAGTCTAATATTTCGAGGATATATAAGTAACTAGCGCCCTCCTTGGTGGACCGATCTCAAGCACAATCTTATGAACACTTGCCATGATCATTTGATGCATGCATACTAAATTTCAGCTAGATCGGATTAAGCATTTTGGACGTTACCGTAGAGGTATACATTTAGACAGATAGACTTCCATCTGGAAATGGTCTTAATCGTCTCAGGGTGGCTCAAAATCGATATCCGTCTTATCCCGAAATATTTATTTTGCGCGTTGACAATACGCTCTTCCCTCATAGGCGGTTGGTGGGCCGGGAACGATAAATTAATTGCGTCAAACCGCTATCTATCCAAAGCAAATGAAAAGCGGTAAATATACACTTTCAAAAGGAGTTACAAAACATTTGCTGTCATCACCGCCATCAACATTACGATTAAATTGACATAAATTTCGAAAGTACAGTGATAAGGACTTGTGGCGGGACTAGGAAATAAGATAAAAAACGAATTTACCGCGTGAATTTTGTAGCACCCGACGTTTCGAATGCTACAAAATGGACAGCCAAAAATGGTAGGGAGCCGTCCTTCTCTACTTTATATGTGAATTTGATTTTTGGTGTATGGAGTTTAGATGACCCAGAAATTCTTCCACCGTTTCTATGTTGACCTTCAGGATGCAGAAGGTATAGTCCACGTAGCGAAGCCAGAGAATGGGCTTAATTTTAGAGGTTTTTATGGCTAATTCATCAAAATATTCCACGTACATATCGCTGACAATCGGCGATACGGGACATCCCAATGGTACTCCGTCGATTTGTTTATAATAATCGCCGCTCCTTAGGAAGTAGCAGGATGTCAGGCAATGTTGAAGCATGGCGGCGTAGCTAATAGGGAGGGCCTCGGACCTTAGTTTATCTCTCACTACCGTAAGACACTCTGAAATGGGCAAATTTGTAAATAGAGACTCGACGTCAAACCTCCCCATTATTTCGTTTTGTCACAAAAATGTCGACCACCGTTTTACCCAGAGGGGTTCAATTACGTCAATACATTAAATACCCGTCCATTTTGTTTGAGGGGAATATTTCAGCCCAATGTCGATATACTATTCCTATTCTGTTTCGGAGATCCAACCTGACAACCTTTTTCATACACAATCATACACAATCATACACCTTAGTACGTGAAATTAAAGAGTGTTAGCATCGGCCAAATTAAGCCTGAGGGGTGATACTCGTAAAAATAGCGCGCGAAAGTTGTCTAAAGTACATTTCATTTACATGGGCCATAGACAAATTTAGCATGGTAAATTGTTAAAGAATAGGCGTCCTGGTTATACGGATGTTCCAGATACAGTAGAACCAACGACACATCCATCCGTCACCACCACAATCATCATCATCAAAAACGAATAACTCAACTCCACCAGATTTCACCATCTTTTCGGTCGCCAGATCCGTTTCCCGAAACCTCCATGGGTTTCGGGAAACGGATCTGGCGTAAATGCTTCTGTCCGTAGAGGGGGTGGTATGGTGTACACAACCAGCACATCGCGCCAGGTCAACAACGACTGGGTTGGTAAATACGCACGGCAGTAACACTACTGGTGTCTGGCTCTATCGAATACTGGCATTTTGTTGATATTTTACGATACACGCGTCTGATTAGGTATTATAGCATAATAATAAAGCAACGAAACAATAGTTTTGGTTTCTGACATTATTTCTCGATAAGATGATTGTCTAAAACATAAATGATTTTTTAAAAATAGCTGTGTCCCATTATCGATTAATTTTATGTAGATGCTCTCCTGTATGTAGATCCTCTCCTTTTATGTAGATGCTGTTTAATAAGTCGATATTCTGGAATCGATAATTGTAATAGGACATTAAGCGGTATGTGATGGAATTTTAAGAATATTTAATACAAACCAGAGGGACTTCAAACGCACGAGAATGTAAGTTAAACGACAGCTTCTCTGTAAAATACGGGTTGTCCACATTGGTATGGATAATTTTATGTAGCATTACCATATGAAGCGTGGTACGGCGGCTCTCCAATGAAGCATTATTGAAGCGATTCAGACTGGCTTTGTAGGTTTTCGGTCCCTAGCATTCGCTGTAGGTGAGTTGTCTCATAAAACTTAAGGGAATCATAAAACTTCTAGTCTCTCCTTGAGCACGTGGTATTGCAGATTCTAGATCTGTATATATTTTTAGAGTTATACTGGACATTTGCCTTTGGACAAAAGACTCGTTGCTACTATTAAAATAGTATCATCTGTATATCTCAAGTCATTGACAACTTGGACGTTGAACGCCGCAAGTTTCTTTCTGAGAGCTTAGGAGACAAACAAAGTATAAGCGTATAAGCCGGAAGTTTTCTGGTAATAACAATAATAATTACGTGTTAATAAATGGTCAATTCAAAAGTAGTTAATTTTATCATTATTGCCAAAATGTTATGTCCTCATTAGTTAGCATATTGATAACTAAGTAAAAATAAATATTGCTTTGTTGCCAGTTAATATTTAAATAATCATTATCGTGAAAGAGTTATCTATCACCCAGTCATCGACCCGAATCGCTAACACGAAAATTGCGATAGGCTATCAATTTGGTCAGTACTTTAATTCTTTAAAAATTGGTATCACAAAATAAAATGTCGCTTTTGAGAAATAAATAGCCATTCTTCTACATAGAAGAATATGAGAAATATAAGGGAGAAATATTTATATTTCTCATACTCTTCTATATCTTAATAGCTATTTATGTGTCAAAAGCGACATTTTATTTTGTGATAAGAGAAGTTTGGATCACAAGCGGATCAGTAGGTGTAAGCCCGTTTACAAGTCATGATTAAATTCGGCCGCATGGCGATAACTAATCTTTTGACTGTTCCAATTAGTATTGAGAGGGGGGGGGGGGGGGGATTTTTTTCCTGGGGCGAGAAAATGGCTGCCATTTGTCAATCACAAAATGGAGAATAATAATTATTTTTACCTAAACTCAAAAATACTAAATGCTAAAAAAACACTTTTCGGGAAAAATTATGACTCAGAAACCGATGACTTTGTTAATAAATGTAATAGTTATAGAGAAAAATGCTTCACAATATGGCAGTTTCTTCGTCGAAGGCCCTTGGGAATGTGGGAAGTAGAAACAAAGTAATAAATCGTAAGTATAATAAATATAAGACGATATTATACTGTAGTTCAAAATAACGTTCACAAAATGGAAAGTAAATATCTGATAAAGGAATGCGTTTGTTTTTCTGTAATATTTTTCATATACTTAGCGGTCAATTATCATTATTTGTGTGATCAAAACTAATTTAAATTAATTGTTTTCGCTATATTTTCGGAAGGAGGAGCAATAATAGCTTAACTCTTTCAGACCCTGCCCAAACAAATATGTGGGTGATCATTAGTTCCTAATCCACACAAATGTGGGGTCTGTCAAATCCGGCGTACCAAGTCCAATTTGGTAGAGATTGTAGCTGGTGTACCGTAAGGAGTGTCTTGTTTCCCTTGCTTTTCTCTCCCTTCATAAACCCGATTGCTAATGGCCTTACTTCTTCATATTATCTATATGCCGATGACCAGCAAATATAAGTCCTACATCTGAGACCCATGTAAGTCCTCCTACACCTCCTCCTACGGATGATCTCCCAACGACCAATATAATATTATCATACGATTAATACCAATTATATTTTATACAGTGTGCGAAATTACCAATAATACTTATATTCTATGTGGAATAATTAAACATTATAACCAAAACAACCATTTTATGACAAAAACATCATAGTAAAACAGCATAATTGGTTTAAAATAATATAGTCAAGGGAAATGGTCCGAGCTATAACAATGATAATCACAATATGACGCTTAGTTTACTCATGTAGTGTACAATGTACTATTGGACATTCATAGTGTACAATTAAAAAAACGTACTAATTCATAAATCGCTATTATGTCAAGATTTTATTTATGCATAATAGATTTAGATAATAGATTTCCAATTTTGAGGAATAATGTCCTTGAGATGTGCACCACTGTCAAAAGTTTTATCAAAACCAATAAAGACGGTTTTTTTTAATTTGCTATCGCAAATAGAATTGATATATGTATACGAAATCACCGCGTGCAATTTGCTATAAATTACCTGTTATTGAAGCAATGGTAGATTGATTGAAATGGTTGTTTGATTGCTTGATGCGTGTATATTAGCAGTCGTTATCCAATTAAAGCTATCACCCTTGTCATCAATCAAGCCGCCCGCCAAACGATAAAACTATGACTCAACATTTAAGTCTACAACTCCATGTCTAGTCTGAAAAAAATCTTATTTTGACAATATTCGGCGGCGGTAGCGTGTCAACTGATGCACAACCTCAATCTTATTCCACTATGGAACCAGCTTCCTTTCAATATCAGCTGGTTTCTACCTTTCAAGAGAAAATACATTTAATGGCATCGTTATCCTTCATCTCATCCTCCACTGTCCTCCGCAACAGCCAAATAAATTAATTCTGATTCTGATTCCTACTAACATCTTTTTATAAAAAAATGGCCGTTTGTTATTTGATTATTTTACCCCTCCTATGGCGGGGTACAATTTCTGCCCGGGATAGTTTTGCGCATAACTGTTAAACTACTATACGGATCGTAAAAAGAGTAACTGCAAAATGATCACATTGAAATTTGAAATATTATAACGTTACAGCATTATCTCGTAAAACAATTAAGATAATAATGAATAAATATAACAGTTAGCACAGCGCGGAAAGCGTCTAACCAAAAATGGTTAGCTCACATAGGAAGGGTGTATTATGTTTTATATTTATTTTACTCTACTGGCACCTAAATTCTTTCACTTTATCGAAGGTTGGGTGTAACAGATTGTAATTTAAGCAATATAATTCTAAATGAAAAACAGTTGAAACTCACGGGCAAACTTTTTTAATTTAAAACTCAGTCACCAAGAAAAAGCGTTTTTTTTATATTCAACTTTCGTTTATTCAGACTTTTTCTCAGTGACAAATGCCTAAATAAAAAAGAGTTGTCGATGACTTTTAACTCCGTTTTCATATCATCCTCCTGCACACAATATCTTAATATCCAAAAACATGTTTTTTCAAATAAAAGCTCAATATTATTAATAATAAAAATGCTTTTCTTGTTTAGTTTAATATTTAGAATCATCCCTTAAAAATATGTCTGTACGCCAATCATACCCTTTATATTAAAATGTCACCAAAAAGAGTGTTTCTAATGTCTCTTTATCAGATTTTGGAATAAATAAGAAATATTTTTAATAACAAGCTAAGAAAACCCACTTAAAGTATAAAATCTAATTCTTTTAAAACGGTCTAAAAACGAATTCTACTTTTTATAATGTTTTCGTCTCAATTTTAGTGACCAATCTGCATAACGAGTGTTGGCACTAGACATTCTTCCGCTGTGTGCAAGACACATATGGCGGCCCTACTCATATGTGCTAGACATATGAGTAGGGCTGCCATATGTCCCGATATATTGGGACTGTAACCGTTATCGTGATCTATCCCGACATCAAGACGAACACTAAAATGTCCCGATATCTGCGCAAATCGCACAATGAATGAATGATTTAATTAACGCAGGCGGTGGCGACTCGAGCATCGTTTTCTGGGATAGGCAAAGATTGAAAATCTATTTTATACCTTCATTAAAAAAATGGTGTCGAGTTTTTGGGCGACAAATGCTTTCAACGTATCTGAAAATATAATATGCGTTATGAAAATCTATTTGAAGTCTGAACGTGCATCTGAAGAGTGGAAGTCGAAGAAGTCTATAAGTAAGAGAGGCAGATTCACCTTTCTAATAAAATAAAAATTCCAGAAAGAAAATTCCAAATGCTAACTAAAACTACATATGCCAATATTTGTGAGAAATTTCAGCCCACAACGCTTCAGTGGAAAGAGGGTATTCTTAAATGTCGGCCCAGTAGACTGATAGAGACAATTCTCTCCTGTCAAAAACCGTGGAGTCGATATTGCAGTGTCAGATGAAGTATAATATAACTTGCACTGAGATTTATAAAAATGTTAAAGGGAATTCTGCATTGCTGAAAAAATAGAGTTCTCAGTGTTGTAAAATAGTCATATTATGTATGCCCATCTGGCAACATTTGCTGTATTGGAGCTGTCAAATAAAGAAGAGCGATTGTCTCTGGGCCCATAACCTGTTGCGCCAGAACCGATAATTAGTGATGAAAATGAAACAAACTTTTCCAGACAGACAACGCGCCAATTGCCTCGGGCGGTTTTTAGACCAGAGACAATCGCTCTTCTTTATTTAACACCTCCAATACAGCAAATGTTGCCAGATGGGCATACATAATATGACTATTTTACAATAGGGTCGCTAGGCGTTGGTGCAGCCTTGCAATTTGTCATCCCGAATCGGTCAAGTACCTTCTCGATATAGTTGATTTGGTGAATAGCTATACCGTCAGCGCCGTATTCGATCTTCAGCCCTACGCATTGCTCTGCTCGTCCAAGGTCCTTCATCTTGAATGCGGCACACAGCTGAGATTTGATCATCTCTAGGGTACGTTGATCCCTCCAAAAGTTCAAAACATCATCAACGTAAATGGCCACAATCACATTCTCCTTAGATGACACGTAGATGCACGGATCGAGTTTCGACTTTGCCAACCCAAATCCGATCAAGGCCCGATCCAGCTTACGATTCCACTGTCTTCCGGCTTGTTTGAGACCATACATGGCCCGCTTCAATTTGCACACAAGCCCAGTGCCATCATCATATCGCTCCGGCTGTTCTGTGTAGATCTCCTCGTCCAGGTCTCCTTGCAGAAATGCAGTCACCGCATCCATTTGATGGATTCCCATCCGATGTCTAGCAGCAAACGCTAACGAAAGCTGTTTCGCGGATCATCATGCAGCGAGGACTAAATGCTATGGGCATTGGCCCAAAGTGATTTTTTTGTTAATTTCCATTTATTATCGTAGTAGAGTTGCTTAAATAAATCACTTGACCCAATGAGTTGGGGTGTTGTAAAATAGTCATATTATGTATGCCCATCTGGCAACATTTGCTGTATTGGAGCTGTCAAATAAAGAAGAGCGATTGTCTCTGGTCTAAAATCCGCCCGAGGCAATTGGCGCGTTGTCTGTCTGGAAAAGTTTGTTTTCATTTTCATCACTAATTATCGGCTCTGGCGCAACACTGAGAAAAGTATAATACGCCAAGCACTTCTTCCGCTTCAACTAGGTAAAATTCTTTCAATGTGTATCAATAAATAATAGTATGAATAAAGTAATAAATATTTGTTTTGGCTTAGAATCGCGTATTTTTTAAATCCCCATTCCAGAGCGTCCCGATAAGACCCTAGCAAAATTTGGCTGCCTTACCTATGACGGGTGATGGAAGGGACTGTCTCGTGGCACCTCACATGAAATAATCACTCGGACGTACATATTGGAAATACGTATCATATTGTTTCGTCCACTGTTTCAATTGCCTTTCTTTGTTTTCCGTATCTTTCAACGCCGCTATGGTTGGCACTTGTGCTAAGGGACAACCCCGATGCGATGACAACATATCGATATCAAGATCACTCCATTCGACAAATGCAGGTAAATATCAAATAAATTTTACCATGAACTTTCAAATACACCTGCTAAGTGCTATCCCACGCTATATACGAGTATATATTTGCGTTTATAATAATAATAGTAGTAGTAAAGCGTTAGTAATAATAGACCTAATTTGTTTGAGAAATAAATTTGTTTCTAATCCGTACCTACAAAGAATCGCACGCGATACTCGACTGACTATGGAATGCAATGAAATGTCGGTGTAGTGATGATTGCTTTACTTATTCGTGTATGACCTCTAAATAAAATCATTCATATGTGTATCACTCATATTACCACATTCTAGTATACAACCAAAGTCGTTATTTAACAAAAGTAACTGAGATTACGTAAAGAAGAGGAAGGTAGGTATTACCTACTAGCGGTTAATACTGCTCAGAGCTATTTTAATAAAAAGAAATATATGAGATTGTGCTTCTTTATCATATTGCTAACATGGTACTAAGTGCCCTCGCCGAATTGAGCCAGTCAGCTTTGCACTTATCTTGCTAAAGCATCAGTTTCATTTTGTCGTTGCCGTTGCTTACAAAAAAAATCGGTTGTCTGTAAAGTCGGTTTACTGACGATAGTTGAACGTGACAACGTCATAAGAAAATACTGATGGAATAGTTGCATTTGAAGCAGTTTCATTTAAGATTCTGATATTGTTTGCGCCATCTAGCGGTAGGTAATACGTCGTAAATAAACAATATCAGCGACATTTTACCAACCGCTAGATGGCGCATCGTAGTGATAGCTTTTCATGCTTTTTTTTTTTTTTAATAAAAGTTGCTTACGTTGTTGCACTTTGTTGTACCCACAAGAAAATTGTCCGTTCAGTAATAACATTCCGTATATCAAGAAAACATATAAAATTATGTCAAGAATTTAAATCAATCTAGTGATTTTCATTCGTACTTTTTTAGACTGAGCAAAGTAAATAATTCTTGTCGCAACCGGTAGATGGCAGCATTTATATTGAATAATAAATATAATAAATGGAACGCCTCAGAGCGAGGTAACGCCGCATGAGTCATGTTTTTTCGTGCGTGCAGCAGGCTCCATCGATTTATAAGACGTTGTTACGTCAAAATCGACCATGTGCTAAACCAGTAGCGTAACTAAGCCGGTGCAGCCGGTGTAGCCGGTGCAGCGCACCATAGCACGGTAGCTCGGTGGGCCAAAAAGAAACTTCCATTCGATCGACATTCTATCCAAATCTACTAGAAAGCTAAGGAAGCCGAAAAAATAGATATTTTAAAACTGATCGATGTTTTTGCAGAGTGTAAATCAACACGATAACCATTCTAGAAATGTATTAGTTCATATTTTTTATAATACAATAAATATTTATTTTAAATTTGTAGATAAGTATGCAGAAGTTGGTACATTTGTAAAAAAAGTATTGTAAGTATTTTTTAGTCCCCAGTTTCGCAATAAATAGTTTTACTCAAAATAAAGTAATAAAACTGGAATATTTTTTTTAATTTCTCACCAACATTCAAAGTTGGGGAAGTATAATTCAGTAATTGTTTTAACAGTAAAGCGTCTTATTAATATAGGAACAAATGTTTCGAACATTCTCCCGCAAAAATATTTCTATGTGACCCACATGTCCAGCTGAAGTTCTTGTGAACTTGTTCTGCAACACGTTCGAGGGAATTCCCCGAATGAATACATCGTTTTATAATATAGCTACAATATATCAATGTAATGAAGCTAGGTATACAGTAATTACATTCTTTATGCCATAATGAATGTAAGTAAGTAGGGGGAGGGGGGGAGGGGCCTTTTGTTCAATTTTGCACCGGGGGCATTTTTTTCTAAATAAGCCACTGTGCTAAACCCACCTGCTAAGTATTTAAATGTATCTTATTATGACTAGTATATGTTTCAGCAGCTTCGTAGACACGTATGTACATAATAATAATTAAAATTAGCAATATAAAATTATATTTTAATAAATTACTAGATTCACAAACGACATTGCCCGCAAATTTCGGGTAATATTACCTTACTCTCTGCTGTTATTTTATTTTCCCGGGCCACCAACCGACTAGAAGGAAAAGTATGTTGAACGCGCTGACATTTTTTTCGTGATGAAGAAAGAAATATCCATTTTGAGCCGCCCCCCCCCCCCCCGAGACGATTAAGACCAGTATACCAGACAGTAGCTTCTCTTAGAACAAAATTGAAATCGAAGCAAATGACGTCAGGAATCGTAAGAGCTACCACAAATCGTAATATGATTACTCGTCTTCTTCTTGAAGCATCGTCCCGGCCACATTTACGGTGCCCCGGCGACGCAGATGCTATTATGCTAGCGATTTGTTCTGAGAATACCATATGGCGTCGACTCGTAAATCTCCACAAAAAAGTAATAGTAAGATCGGACACAAAATGCGCCTACAGCGCGTCACAGCCCAGAGCGCCGTAACTATGGGCCTAAGGACGTGACATCACTTACCGCTGGCCTCACTTCCGTCGCACCCTCTTCCCGCATGCGTCGTAGCTCTTGAGTGAACTTACTGGGGTTAATATACTGTGGTCTAGGTGTGTGTCCGTGCGTATTCCTCCACAATAGCGCCCAAACGCTTAATCCGATTGAGCTGAAATTTGGTTGACCAGGTGAATTCGGCGTTTTAGTTATGTATCATCCTCTAAATATTGGACTTAGAGACAATCAAGTTGTGATATTTTGGTTGGAATATTTTATATACCTATATGCTGCACTAATAGTATTTAAATTCTGCTACTAATATATAAATATTCAAATATTGAAGACGAGCCGACCGAGGCAGGCCTAGAAACGAATCGCGCTGCTAGAAGCGGTTGTAAAACGGAACCCAAACGGGTTCATCCGCCGGCCGAGAGAGCCCTCTCTCGATCGATTTTGTAAATTAAATTAATATTCAGATGAAAACGATCCTTAACTTTTTGCTGGGAAAGTCCCGGGGTGGCATAACCAATTTTTCTAACCGACCAGGAGGGAAAGTTTGTGAAAGCGCTAAATATTTTTTTGAAATGAAGATGGAAATATCCATTTCGTGCTCTCCGAGATGATTAAAACTATTTCCAGATTAAAGTCTGTCTGTGTGTTTGTCGGTCTGTCGGTCTGTATGTATTTCTCCACGGTAGCGCCCAAACGTATATTAGGTCTTTATCTATGATGTTGCAGTTCTATAAAGGATGTGTAAGAGTCCCCGCTAAAAAGGGATGTCTACATACAAAATGGCAATGCTAATTACGTTCCATTAATTAAAATGCATAGTCATGAAACTTAGCACATTGTTAGAATAAGAGCATAATTTGAAAATTCGTTTATTATATATTTTTTATTTTATTTTGGGATAGGATACTGTAACCGGCATCCATTCGGCTACTAAACATAAGTTTGCAACTATGAGCGCCATCTACACGTTGCGTTTTGTAGTATTTTTTAGTTGCTAAAACGTAGTGTGGTATTAATTAATCTAATACCCTATTTAATCAATGATATAACGTTTATACTTCAATTCATACGTTTGTATGGTTTGTAGCTTGGTTTGCATGGCAGCGGATTTGAAAAAAAAGACGCAGAGAGCATCTACTTAATTTAGAGGACAAATTTAAAAGGCCTGGTAGTTATGATGTAATTTAATGTGTAATTGAAGCATTTCATTTTTATGGGACTGATTAATGAGTCATTTAGTCATAGCGCGTGATCTATCACTTGTAAAGTACACTGTCATGGCCTTTGTCCATAATATAATATAATGACCGCAATTGACAATGCCGCCACCGCAACATCGCATCATATATTATGTCCCCGCGATAATGATATGACACAATAACTTAGAAATAGCCACAATATATTTTAACTTCTTGAGTTTTACTCTGTTGAGGTGTTGCATGATATTGCAGGCCGCAAGCGCCATGAGAAATCTTCATCGACAACCTGCATTAACAGAGGCAACATTTTTATTTATTTATTTATTTAAGAATTAATTACTATAAAACATTGAATTGCTTACAAAAATAATAGAAACCGAATAGCAAAACCTTAACCTTTTGCTTATTTGATTCTGTCACCCAACTGGGACTAGCCCGTTCTAGGGTGGACAGAACTCTAATATTACAATCAAGTTTCCTTGATTGCTTACAAATGTACAAGTTTCAGTAAAAAGGTAATAACACTAATTGCCCTAAAAGATAATTATTATAAATAAAATGCAATTCCATTATATAATCGGCAATATTATAAAATTCGATTAAATAATATAAATAAAGTTATATGTGAGAAAAGAAAGAAACAGTCATTAATATTTAATATATGTTAAGTAATATAGGATTTAATACAAAAAATATCTAGTCAAAAAAGTACAATTCATTGTCAAAATAATATATAACAACAAAGTCAAATAATTTTTGGTAGTTAGTTTAATGTTAAAATATACTCGACATACATGTTTAAAAATATGCTAATAATTTGTGCACCTAAGTTTTATTAAGCTATTATTTCTAATATTTGATGTATGGTTACACCGTTTAGTCCCTGGATATCCTGGAGATTTTTACTTTTTAGTGGCAACTCATGGCTGTCCACATTCAAAACACGGAAAGTGAACTGCGTGAAGTTAAGTTGTTACTGAATCACAATCCACGGTCCCTTAACGTAAGCAAAACAAAGGATATATGCGTAAAACAGCGTAAAACAGCCATGGGAAACATGTCACAAAAATGTCGATCAGTTACATTCCTCTAGTCAGCTAAAAGAAGAATGTAACTGCGCAAAAGTTAAGCAAATCAAGGCAATAAAATACCTCGGAGTAATTCTGGATCAACACTTACATTGGTCATAACAAATAGACAGCTTAGCAACCTGCACGCGCAAGTTGATCTACATCTTCAAGAAACTGCACTGCGATGGACCCATCCCTTAGACTATACTGAGCTATGGAATAATAGCACCGGGCGGTGTTACTCGAACAATACTAAGATCCATTTATATTACTTAGCAAAAACATCATTTTTAAATGTAATAAACTACTAGTTCTTGCAATACTCCTCAAACCACCTATTTGCAGATTGTAATGCATTGGATGAAAATCAATTATATGTTAAACCATTCATGATTATCTTTCTTGTAAAAAAAACAGTTTTAGCCATTAATGTAGAAAAACAAAGTTACCTAAGCGTCTACACCCGTGATCTGCCATTTTCATTTCAAAATTGCGGCTTTTAATACTGGTACAAAAAAAATAAATAAACGTGATGCTTACGTCACTTTTCGACATCTTCAACGGGTTTCGAATTAAAAATGTTACAATCTAAAAACTGAATAGGTACAAATAGAGCTGTCAACTACTACGGGCGAACCCGTCACCTCAGGAGGTTTTAACGATTGGTCGTTCTATCTCCCGTGAAGTGAACGCAGAAGACTTGGACAACAGTCCACCGCCCACCGTCAAGCTCCGCCACATGCCCGTAAGAGGCCAACGCCTTATCCGCGAAATAACCAGGTAGGTTACCCAGCGGGCTTAAACTCACGCCCTTACTTCCAATTGCGACCAGATTACTCCGGTCTCTCGACTGGTTAAGAGTTCGAGGTCGCTTGCGCGGACCTCTCCCTTACGAAGCGGTGAAACGGTGTAAACCGAATCTATCGCGGACCACGGCGTCCTTTGCTGGCTGTTCACCCAGGATCGGGTAGCCGATGGTCGTTTCAAGAGCAGTCGCCGTAAGGTCCGCAACCACCCCCGCTCACACCCCTCAACAGTCTTGGGAGTCTGGAAGCTACTGCTTCCAGACTCCCAAGACTGCTGGGCAGAATGCACAATCGATTGGCTAACGCCGCACGGTGCGCAGGCCGTCCAGGAGCGCCAGAAGGTTGACTCCTAGGGGAAACTAGCACTAAGGCCAGAGTCCTGCCCGGGCTCGCACTTCATGCGTGGGCGCCGCCGGATCGGTGTTGACCCGTGAGCGTGACCAACCCTGAACACAATGGGTCTTCGTGGCCAACTCAGCAAGGGCCCATTAGCTCCCACTGAATAGGTACAATTTTATTGTAAGCCATTTCCTAATATCTTCATTAGTTATAAGTTTAAAAACAAAAATTTTAAAAATGATGGTTGAAATGAAGAAATGGAAAATTCAATTTAAAAATCGCGATTATCAAAGCGATCAAAAATTCATTTTACTCGAAGATAATAGAACGAAAGAGTTTGAAAATTGAATGCAAATAAATTATCGTGCTAATTATAGCCAATATCGTGCTAAGTATAGGGTAAACAGCTTAACCGATTGACTTGAAATTTAAAACATAGGGGTCCTTCTGACTCCTGTCAAATAAGAAGTGTGATTCATAAAAAGGTTCAAAACTGTTCAAAGGTTCAAAAATGTGTCCTGCGGGCGCGGGCTAAAACTTGAAATTTAAAATATAGACTCCTGAGAGGTCAAATAAGCGGTGTGATTATAAAAAAAAACTGTTCATAAAAGTACAAACGACAATCGAATACCAAAACTATACTGCAACGCATTGTATGTCGCTTCATCAAGATAATATTTTGGGAAAGTATATGATTCCGTATATCAGTCAGTTTATTTTTAATAACACCTCTTATTTGAAAACCCTACTGTCAGTCAAATAATTTATATATAAGAAGTTATGTTTTGAAATCAATAAATAATAAACCATTGCCATTGTGTAACATCCTTAGTGAACATAAATACTACACAGAATTATCACAATCTTATATAACTGTCTTTTCACATGTCATATATGCTGTGGGGGTTTTGAACTTTTACCAGTCATGCAAGTCTCTAAAACATCTCCTTGACTGCCATGCGTCGTGGATATGCATGCAGAATGATAAGGCAAACGCTCGCATGCAACAAACCGCGGCCGAACGTTAGTTAATCGGCGTTTTAACGACAGTTCCGTTTATATTGATTTATTTATAGCTGCGCTATTCACTCGAAAGCTACCGTGGATGATGAGGTCGTTAAAAATTGAAAAAGTGTCTTTTGTCGGCAGACACGCGAGTATCGTATTGTGAATTTGTTTGCTCGCAATTACTAAGTACTTGCATAATGCTCTTCGCGTGCACTTGATTCGGTGACCTTGTTTGCATTGCATATCTACGTGACATTAGTTTTTCAAATTAAACTCAGGCTGCATTTGACTTGCAGTCAATATGGACTCATAAATAAATTGTTAGGTGGTTTGATAAGCGAGGCGTGACAGGAAAGTAATAAGAATGGCATCACTGAGAGTTTTCTGTCATCTGGCAACACTGGGAGTTTTCCTTTCATATCTTTTGCCTGTCAGTCTCTATTAGGTGGTGAACGGTTTCATGCAGCTTGGGCCTCAAGATCCATTTTGCTCTCGGATCGGCTCACCTCACGATTCAGCTCCTATTCAGGAGCCTCCTCGAGTGGAAGGCTACCCCGGGTAAGACTCCCGTGTCTCGGCCTCAGAGCCGGTGGACCGGTTTCTCCCGGCGGGATTACATACCGGCGCCACTGGACGGTTGGCGCACCAATCGGCGAGTCCAATCGGTTGTGCATTCTGACTAATTGCTGAAGGGGTCTGGAAACTATGGAAGTACACTGTTTCCTAAGTAGCGGGGGCGGATGTTTCACCTGATGTCATGCCACTCTTGAAATTACCTTGGGCCACTCGATCCTGTGTGGCACTACGGGCAAAGAACGCCCAGTTCCGCGATAAATTCAAACTGAATTACCGCTGTAATACAACAGGTAGGGGTTGCGTAAGCGACTTCGGACCCGTAACCGGTCGGGAGGACGGAGGTATCCTGAAGGTTAATTCTAGACGGAGATATCCTGCCAAAATTGGTAGTTAGGGGATGAGGCTGCCCGCTGGTTACTTTTCCCGGTGCCTCGCCCTAAGGCGGTGCCGACAGTAGATTGTCTTGTCCGCAAGTCTTCTACGCTCATCCCACGGCTGAATGAACGATCTATATCGTTATACCAGTCTGGGGTGACGGGTTCGCCCGTTGTAGTCGACACCGCCATCCTGTCAGTCTCTATTAGATGCGCAGTAAAGTTTCAACCTCGTTCGGTAACTACGTGGCTGAAACGATAGAGATTGTTTTTGTGTGCGTTACGAAAGATGGAACAGCGGAATCGGAGCAAAGATCTAGAGCCTAAAGGGAACATTCCTTATCGAGAACGCAAGGTTTCCTGTGGCACGAAGCATTTTTGGAGGGCCGAGAAATAATGGAACACGAACCTCATTATAGAAGACCCTCAATATAAAAAAATGGAAAAACATAAAACGAGTTCTTGTGACGTCAGCGCGTCGACTATCATTCAGGCTGTTGAGTACGGGGTTTAATTTGAATCTTTTTAGCATTTATCAGATTTCCACTCAAGATTTGGGCATGAGAAAGATTTGTGCCAAAATAATGCCAAAAAAACTTAATATTGAACAGGAAAAAAGGGATTGTTGTGGTTCCCCAATCCCCCTGTTCATCTGTTCTCAGTCCTTGTGACTTTATTTCTTCCTCAAAATCGAAACCCATTTGAATAGGAGTCGTTTTGGTACTGATGTAACCAAGGACTACTTTGAAGAGCACAACACTGATATATAAAAGTAAATTAAAATTATTGCATAAAAAATCATTCTCATTTTTGGCACAACTCGTAGCTATGTTTATCTAACCCATGGATAGATATAACTATGTATATCTAACTCAAGAGTGAGGTGTCATCTTTTTGATGTTATTATGTTATTCTAAATCAGTAAAAGCGTATAGTTAATCACACTTTTAAATCGGTTAAAGCGAAGTTATGGTGGAAAAAACAGGGTTTCATCAATACATAACGGATTTTTTTCCGAGTACAATTGCGTACTTTTATAATTTTCCAAAATTAGATTGGAATAAATTCGTAAGAACCAAAAACGATTATTTAAAAAACGGTAATATTTTGTGGAGTGTAATAATTAAACCTTTTGTATAATTTATTTTGCTAAATTTACCTATATTCCAAATATTTCTCTTCGTTACTAGACCTACCGGATCTATTCTTGGCGGCCGCGACTAGGAAGAACGAAAAAAACTAATCTGTCAAATGATGAATATCAACACGCACAGTGTAATATGTTGATTTATATTAAAGACGCTGCTTTCTTCTTATATGAGAGCAAGGGGTCAGGAGGAGGACAAAATGATTCTAACAACATGACACACTCTAAATCGGTTCAAGCGTTTAGAAGTTATGGTGAAATAAAAGAAAACGGAAACATACATAGATGAATCCTAAACACATAACACTCCTTTTGGGTTACGACCAGTTATATTGTAAGGCACTTAGGTGCCCGTCTGAGGTTGGGTAGGTATATTTAGAGTAGTAAAGAAACGTATTTAGCACTCTTTGCAGCTCATTTTTATGACTTATTCAAAACAAGTTTTATGACCGAAGTTTTTCTGAACGCCAGTGTAGAATAAATGCTACCGGGTTCGCTGTTTTGTTATTTAAATCGTTGTCATTAAGTGTAAAATATGTTTTCGTTGTAACAGTGTATTTAATAGGTTAACAATAAGTAGGCATAAGCCTACATTGTTGTACACTGTTTTTTCCATAAAGAAAAGAAATTAAATTTAACCTAAATTTGGTACCGTGAAACATTCCAACTTTGCCCGCTATTTTTGAAAAACATAAATTTTTGAAAGAATTTTCTATGGGCGCGTAGGTATAATTTTTATCTGCTGCAACTCTACGACCATGTGCATGCATTTGTTTAGCAAAATTATTATAAATTAAGATTTTATCCTATAATTGATGGATTTTTGTTGGCGGGCAAAATTATCTGGACTTTTAGCCAACATTGCCCATGTCGAGTTTTGACGCAAATATAGCCTTTATTATGAAGATAACAAGTACCAGTACAAGGATGTGGGTAATGATGGCGTTTATTTTCGAAATCTAATCAATAACATTCAAAATTCAGCGCTGGAATGAGTTGGCAATGTTACCCTTATATTTTTTCTCTTTTCCATACAAGCCGCATGTAGCAATTTAAAAATGCCAGGGTTGTCACATTTGAGTAAAATCATAAAATTAATCGGTCTTCACATTTTTAGCAAGTTCTGTATGCGTCGGCATAGAAAATGGAAATATAAAATAAAACATGTTGTTTAGAATTAAATGTTTAATTTCACACAAAAAATAACAATTAGTGTCTTTTGGCAAAATCTTTTCTTATCTTAAATTAAACTATCCTTCGGAGTAGACAGTCTTAATTATAAAATATGCTTTTATATAAAAAGGAATTTTCCACTTTACTACATACAACAAAGGTCAACACTTTATTTCACGTTGAATTTACAGAAATTGACATTAAAGATTATTTGACCACGTCGAGTTACCTTTGCCTCCGGTAACACTGAAATTACATCTGGTAAGTGCTGGATTGTGCAAATGTCATCAACTGTTGGGTAAGTAAAAGTGGTTCCATTTTCACATCTGGATTGTTTTACTTTTCGTACAAATTTAACTGTAGGTTTTGTGTCATTGATTGATAGTACTTTACCCACAAAATGTTTTAAACTCTTTTTTGTAGCAAACCGTACTATAATCCAGTCATCTACTTTGATTTTGCCGCGGTTTTCAGTAAAATATTCAATGTCATATAGTCCAAATGGGATATCAGCCAAGAATTCTTTTTCTTCTTCCTCTACTTCACGTAAGCATTCAGCTATATAATTTTCATAATCTGAATTATCTGAGTCAGCTGTGAATAATTCAATATCCGCAGAACTCGAGCTGGACGTACTACTCGTATAAGATCGTTTCTTCCTTTTTTTTACTGAAGTATGCCCTCGGGCCGATTTTGTTCTTTTTAAATCATTTCCAACTTTATCTCTTCTATTAATTTTCTTCCCTTTTCGAAAAGGCTGTGATGTGGATGCTATAGCATACTCCTCCTTTACCTTTTTTAAAACTTTATTTTCCTTTCCTTTCAGGCATTCTGGCAAATTACTATTATGTATAGTGGCGAACGGCATCTTTTCGATCGTATTAGAAATTTCATTCAAGAAACGAACATCTGTCGTTTGAGTTCCTGCTTTAATAATCACATTGGAGAGTATATTTATTTTGGAAGGACCATTCTTAACGGATGTTTGATTATGAAAAGCATGTGCAGACGTCGATGATGTTGGAGCATTATGCACTAATTGGCCCAAATAGGTGTTAATTATATTGATACACATTTTGCTAAGACTCGGAGTAGAATTAGTCAAATACTCAGAAGTATTATTGATAGTCTCTTCCAAATAGCAGTCTTGATCCTGAGTTTCTTCAAAGTAACAGTCTTGATCCTCTTTTATATCATTATTTGAATTCATATCAGTTTTACAAAAAAGGCCAGTTCGTTCATCTAAAAATAGAGCTTTTTCGTAATTTCTTTGCACTTTTGCCACTCCAGAATTCTTATTCTTTGAGCTATTTTTCATTGCTTTCTTTTTCGTGTTGCACTCAAGTGCATCTTTGCATGAATTAATATTGAAATCAGAAACTGTCACTGATTTCCCGGGCTCGCAATTAACTTTTTTATTTCTTTTAACTTGCATCGGCTTTGGAGCTCTAATTTCCTTTAGATAATCCATCAGTGCTCGATCAATTCCATACGATAATATTTCTTCTTGCATTTCTGGGATCTTTTTCAATACTTCTTGTGGATTCAGCGGAAATACTCCTGAAGCTCTAAAACCACTTTTAATGTTCTTTGCCTCCTTTAACCGAATTGCTTCCATTAATTCGCTGAGCAATTTTGGAAAATGGTTTTTGTTTAGGGCAGTTTGGTTTGGGTTTCTGAGTTTGTACTGGTACAAAATTTTACGCCATGATTTTTTCAAAGGTGCGAAAAATGCAACGTCGAGAGGCTGGGTGAGATGTGTAGATCTCGGAGGGATGAAAACAAAGTTTATATTGTTTTGCTCGCATAACTCTACTACTTTGACGCTCAAATGACTAGACAAGTTATCACAAAGGACAACTTTAGTCCCTGCTAACTTTTGTGCCCAAGGAAGAATGATCTTTTCGAAATAATCCTCGAACATAGCGCTGTCGAACCACCCTGACTTAGTGCAGTTGTACCTGGTTTCTGGTGGTCCTCCAGTAATCCATTCGGAGTACAAGTTTGTAGCTTTGTAGACAACATATAAAGGCAAACACTGACCACTCGCAGTTGCTGTGAACATAAGAGATATGTTTCCTTTGGTAGAATTGGCTACTCTTTCTGGATACTTTACGCCTCTTCGGAAAATGGCCTTGGAAGAACCTGGATCGTCCGAAAGGTTTGTCTCGTCAAGGTTTACTATATTTTCTGCTGATATGTCTTTCAATATTGTGCTTAAATTGTTAAAATAGTTAGCTATTTCTTGTGGTCCTTTTTCAGCTCTCGCCTTTGAAATATTTTGAGTAGTTCTTAGAGTCAATTCATCAGCATTCCTAGCTAAAAATCCCTGGACCCACGCATCACCAGGAATTCCATTTTTGAATTTATGATGTCGTGAATTCTTCTTTAAATATCCATGAACTAATAGCTTCAGATCCAGTTTAGTAAGAGGGCAGCCAAATTCGCTAGAAGCTTGTAAGACCCTCACAATTTTTAACTCTTCTACGTCTGTCAAAACGGTAGGATGCCCAACGGACTTTGTGTGATTTTTGTTTATTTTATTTACAATAGTGCGTCTTGGGATACCTGTTTGTCGCTCAGCATCTCTTGAAGATATTTGGCCTGATTTAACCGCTTCGCAAGCAAATTTCATAATTTCATCGGAGTAATTTTTATACTTTCGAGACCCCAGTTTATGTCTTGGTTTTCTATTTCTGATTCTTGATTTAGGCTTGTTGTTCTAAAAAAATATAAAAATGGTTATAAAAATAATGTTCTTAAAAAATTTGGGTTTATAACAAATATAAATATAATTCGTTTAAAATATATCCTCCATCTAAGTCACGATCGTCAAAACAATAATTTTATAATATGTAAATGTGTCAACCCTACGTCTTTTTTGATGGCGGGCAATGTTGGCATTCAAAGGTCTGAACATTATTAGACAACTTTGCCCATCATCATAACTACTTTATTATAAAACTTTCGGAGTTGAAACTATCATTGAAATGTTCTACAATTAGTTGTTTAAAACATACAATAAAATAAACTAACCTGTCTATTCGCCATGACGCCCAATTCACTTTTATCTTGATGTAAAAATTTGCCCGCTAAAACACGTACTGTATTCGGCAAGTGTTAACAAGTTACTGAGTGAAGCTAACAACAAACGCGATATTTATTGATGCTACATATATAACCTATTTTCCACCAAAGTCATCAATGTTGCCATAATACAAGAATATTTTTCTACATTTACGGATTTGCTTGTAAATTGCTGTTCGGGCAAAATTACCCTTGTTGGCAAAGTTGGCATATTCCACGGTATATACCTGCGCGTGTCATCTACTATAGGCTCGCGTTAAGTTACTTATTGCGTACCAGAAAAAATACATCCCTATTTATATCTGTTTTTTACACGACTGCCCAACAAAAAAAGAGTGAAATGTGTTCAGGATTCATCTATGTATGTTTTCCGTTTCTTTATTCCACTCGAACTTCTAAACGCTTGGAGCGATTTAGAAGTGTGTTGGATTGTTAAAACCGTTATGTCATCCTCAATATGATAGGGTATCATCTTAACTGTCCAAATATCAAGTAAGTAGTGTCTAAATGTCCAAATGTCAATAAATTAACATAAATATATCGTGTTTAGTGTCAAATGAAAGTGCTGATTGAGTAGGTATATTCTTGAAATATACATCTACCTATCTATATGGATAAATACATAAACCACAAATATCTCATAAAGAAACGTTATAAAAATAGGTATAAATAAAAAATTTACTTGTTTAGGGTAGTATTTCACCTGTATTACGAGATCCTATCCTATTTTATTATGCGAAAACCGTTCGACTTACCAAAATGTAGAACGTTTCTCAAATGTTGATTTCGGCCAAAGCTAGCGATAACTATAACATAAACATTAGTATAAAAAATACAAAGGCTACAAAATTACAAATTACAAAGGCCTACAACAATTTTTTTTTGGATGCAGCTCTGTTTTTATTTGTGATCGATAAAGAAGGTAGTATACGGTATATTGATATTAATTATTTCAACCGTTCAGCTCTACTTTACCTACTACACTGATTTTGATTTTTTCCGGTCTTGTTCTTAAACGGTCAATCTTACAATAACACAGATAAAATGTATCTTATTATATCATTATGGCTAGTAAATTTATATGTTGTCCTAATGACCCTGATATGTTTTGTTACGTGTGTGGTGAATATATAGTATAGTGAAAGATCAGCGAAAATCGATTACAGAGACTGGGCTCCGCTTGCATTTTGCTTACTTCGGTATTGAAATTTGCAACCAAGATAAACCGTGGGTGCATGTAAAATGTGAGTTGAACATTTGAGACAATAAGAGAAAGGAAAACGTAAGTCTATGAAGTTTGGAGTACCTATGATTTGGCAAGAACAAAATAATCACCACGACGATTATTACTTTCGTATGGTCAATATAGTGGGCATCAACAAAAACAATCGCCACAGATGGGAAATATCCCAATATTTCTTTAGTAAAAAGACCTATTCAGAAAAGGTTCCAATAACAGTTTTTCATAAGGTATTACAGAAATCTCAAGACGATCAAATTGAAATACCTAGAGTTTCGCAACAAAGACGATGACTTTAAATATATTGAAGAAACATCAAATCCTACAACATTTCCCAAAATGAGCTTAATGATCTCATTAGAGACTTAGATCTTTCGAATGAGCGTGCTGAGTTGCTAGCATCGAGATTAAATAAAAAAAATGCTTTTTCTCCGGTGTACAGATTACTTCATATCGCCTGAGAGAACAAAACTTATCACATTTCTTTTTCTTCTGACGAAAGTTTTGTATATTGTAGTGATGTGAGTGGCTTGCTGACATTCATGGGCTTGGAGACCTATCTGGAAAGGGATTGGCGTCTCTTTATTGACAGTAGCAAAAGAAGTCTCAAAGCAGCCCTTTTACACAATGGCAATAAATATATGCTCCTATTGCAATTGCTCACTCTAAATGTATGAAAGAAGAATATGAGGTCATTTCAGTTCTTTTACAGAAAAAAATATGTTGAACATAATTGCGCGATCTGTGTCGACTTGAAGATGATTAATTTTTTTTTGGGACAACAGAGTGGTTATACAAAATACCCTTGCTTTATTTGTCTCTGGGACAGTCGAGCCAAATCAAGTCATTGGACACAAAAAATGGCCTATGAGAGATGGTATTGTTGTTGGTGAAAGAAATGCAATTAATAAGCCTTTGGTTCCCCGAGAAAAAAAACATTTTTCTGCCCTTGCACATAAAGTTAGGGCTAATGAAGCAATTTGTTAAAGCTCTGGACAGAAATAGTCAATGTTTTCAGTTTATTTCTCAGAAATTTCCTTGATTAACCCTTCGAGTAGCGGCATAATTTCATGGCAGACCGCGGCAATTTATTGGAATTTCTTGCAATATCGCCGCGCTCGTCAAAAAGTACTATAACTATGGAACTACTATAGCAATCATAAAAAGAATAACTGTGAAATGATCGCATTGAAATTTTGTATATAGAATATTGAAATTCTATGTACAAAATTTTGTAAAACAATAAGATAATCTTATATATAAAAATGAATCGCCGTGCGTTAGTCTCGCAGGATCTCGGAAATAACTCGACGGAAGTTATTTTATTTTGTTTGGCTTGATTCAGGGGTGGTTTACAAAAAAAAATATTTAGGAAAAACTCAAAGAACCAACTGAAAATCGAAAAAATCGAAATTGGTCATTTTGGGAACATTGGCCACTTTATAGATGGCTATCGCGGCGATCGTATTGTTTGACAGCTGCGCTATCCATAACTTATTCATTCCGTACAATGTAGCTGGGAATTTAGTGCAACAGTTTGTATGGGAACCCTGCATTTTGTGATTAAAGGCTCATACTTGGCACAATTGTTCCTTAGGTGGTCCTGAGTGGATTTAAACCGGGAGCCATCGGGGGCCACCCCGCGGGTGGCGGGGGGAGGGGGTGTGAGTTTGATTCCGCCGCGCGTCACATTGAGCCCTATATCTCTCGGACTATAGGTACTAGGGCAAGTGGGATATCATTTTCGGGTAACTCAATGATACCGAATTCATTTTTGGAAGAAAATAAATACCGGTTCATAGAAAAAATATGAAATAATTGATAACATCCAAAAATCATTTACATATTTTTTTACATATTCAAAGATTACCTACTTATTTGGGAGCTAACGGGCCCATGATGAGGTGGCCGCGATGACCGATGTGTTTAGGGTCGGTCACACTCACGGGTCAACACCCATCCGATGGCCTCCACGCATGGGGTGCGAACCTGGGTAGGACACTGGGTCAACCAGTCTCCCCTGGGAATCCAACCTCTGGCGCTCCTGGACGGTCTGCGCACCGAGCGGCGCAAGCCAATCGATTGTGCTCTCCGACTAACAGTCGGGGGAGTCTGGGAACTGTATTGTTTCCTATAGAGCGGGGGTGGTTGCCTACCTTACGGCGACTGCTCTTGAAATGACCATTGGCCATCCGATCCCGGTTCAGAGTCGGGCAAAGGACGCCTTGGTCCGCGATAGATTCGGTTTCACCGCTTCGTAAGGGAGAGGACCGCGCAAGCGACCTCGAACTCGGAACCAATCGAGAGACCGGAGAAATCTGGTCACAATTGGAAGCAAGGGCGCGAGGGTCGGCCCGCCAGGTAACACTGGCTATCTCGCGGTAAGGCTTTGGCTTCTTGCGGGTTGTGACGTAGCTGGACGTTGGATTTGTTCTGTCCAAAGTCTTCTACGTTCACTGCAGGGCGATAGAACGAGAAAATCGTTAAAACGTCCTGTGGTGACGGGCTCGCCCGTTGTAGTTGACACCGCAAGTTACCCTACTTATTAACCATAAGAGTTATCGGTATTTAAAAAATATATTACGAAAGCCACACTTATCTTAATTACACAAGTATATATTTTATTGGACTTCCATAGTAAAAAGTGAGTAAAAAATATATAATTCATCGCACGGCAGACCGGCGTATTACGCCTGCTAAGTACCTAGATACGGACATCGAGCGAAGTTAGATAAGTACTTATAGCATTATTTAGTTTCTGCGATAGGTTAGTGTGTTAAAAATAACAAGTACAATAGTAATAATTAGTATGATAATTATATTATTATTGTTTTTTTTCTATTTAATAAAAATAATTCATCATTCACACACCGTACCTAACTGAGTGGGTGGACCTTTTGGTCGACCCACTCAGTTCAGTAGTAAACAGTGAAAGAATTTGTCTGCCGCACGGAGAATTATTAAAGCATTTTGAAAATGTGTAATTTCTGGATCTAAAAAGCTATCGCAAGTTTACGGGGAGGGCTAAGGACCAAGCACATGAGCAAATGAATGCCATATTAAAAGGAGATGTAGGTAGGACCTATTTTTACTCTTGCATTCATTTTTACGCTAAATAGTTTGTGATTACTTCTTCATTATATAACATAATATTATTTTACACATCACAGAATTGATTGGTTTGACTGAAAACCCTGACTAAGTGGCTTCTCGCTGGTCCTGAATTGGTAGATACCGTTTACAGTTTTGAGCAGGATGTTTTGTATTTTGTTACGGAGAACAGCGCAACAGAAGAACACGGCAGCCATCTTTCTGACACTGCCGCAAATAAGAAGAACTTTATTCTAGACCTGCAATCACCGGTAGCTACAATAAATACACCGGGATATCCTTTTGTCGAACAGTCTCCAGACTTCTATGTACTGAAGTTGTAAATGCAGTATTCGAGATAGAAAAAGCGGCAAAGAGTTAGTGATCTTATAAAGCTATTGCTCTTAAATACATAACATTTGTGAAGGAAGATTACACACAAACTATAAAAAGTTTACTGGATCCAACCAAACTTTGTAATATCTCCTTATACAACAAGTACATATACAATATAAATATACAAGTTATTAAAACACATAAAAAAGAGTGAGAGCAAAACGAAAGCAAAGATAAGAGGCCTCGAGAATGACTGCAGTCTATTCAGCAAACTTTATTTTGCAACCTGTGAGCACAGAGTAGAAGATCTCAATTCATTCTTGGCGCAAGAAACCCAAGCCTCTAGCACTTTCTTCAATGGGTAAATTGCGATCTGGAACAAGGTCAGACCTACTAAAATCGATTACCAGTATTTTTGAAAATGCAACCGTTCCAAACGCCCCACAAGTCTCAGCGAAAATTCTAGATGGTTCTGTATTAGTACCTATACTGAGTTCTGGCCATAGAAAGACTTTGGAGAATAGGTTCACCAGTATGTATACCATTTCTTTGCAAAGAACTTACAGGGTTTCAAAATTAAATATGGTTTGGGACATAACAACAAAAGCATAAAAATATTAATTGGAAAACGATCAAAGAACACACTGCTACGACGAAACTACCTAAAGTTTAGGCCAATTTGATGATGAACAATTGCTTAAGGAAGGATTGTTTGCTCTGATAACGGCAAGGAAGTTTGCAACATAGGTGGACCAAACATTTTAACCAATATCACACGTGACACAACGCGTACGTTTCTTCGTAGTTACGTGATACGTAACCACGAAGAATGATGGTGCATGTATCTGACACTGTCGCTCATGGCTTGACAAAAATTATGCTACTGACTGTGGATACTGACTTCGCAGACCAGCAGCAAAACTGCAAATTACCACAATTACACAGCTTGAGGAGCTGTGGGTGTACAAAGCTACTGGGAAACACCACCAGTATCTCTCTGCTGACATGATATTTCGACTGCCCTAGGTAAAAACTATAATGTTTGTTTTATATTAAGTAAGTATAGATAGGATATATTACGTCTATAACGTCGTGTCCAACTGGTGGCTAAAAACCGCTCTTGAACGTGGCAAAATATTTGTATTAGGTAGTCTAATTACTTCTCTTATCTTTACTTAACATACAATGTGGGTTGTTAAGAATTTAGCTATTAGATTGGAAAAATAGTATCTCAAAAACTTTGGAACCTACTAAAAGCTATTTATTGTAAAATGTTATTGCAAAACAAAATGAACGCTATTTTATTAAAAGAGTTAATAATTTGAATTGGTACCTACTAAGAGTTACTCATCATACTAACTAAAATAGTCAATAAAAAGGTAAATAATCAACAGAGACGCCTAATAATTGAAATAGTCAATAATTCGAATAGGTTCGAAAACGTACTAAAAGTTTTTGATAGTAGGTAATATACAAAGTAGTCAGTAAAGTGTTAAATAATAAGATTAAAGTTAATCACTCATTAAAAAACTAAAAGTACAAATTCATCATCTAAATTGGTATAAAATTTGTAAAGTTATGGCCCATACATTTTTCACTTATAGGGCCACGAAGACCGAGGGTGTTGCCCCTTTTTCGCCTAAAATGAAATAAGAAATTTGAAAATGGGCATTCAAAAGAATAGCCTTTTTTCAGTGTTTTAATAGTTTCTTCTAGCAATTAAGTAAGTATGAGTAGGTATGTTCTTATATCATATATACTACTAATTATTATATTTTCAACGAAGTGGTAGGGATTGCAGATAAATTAATACTTAGGTATTTAAGGTATGTAAGCACAAATATTAGTCATGATGAATTATTTTTAACAAATAGAAAAAGCAGTAATAATATAGTTATAATAATAATAATAACGATTTTACTTCTTGTTTTTAACTCACTGGCCTATCGCAGAAACTAAATAATCCGATAAGTACTTGGTAACGGACGTAATAGGTACGTCAGTCTGCCGTGCGATGAATTATATTTTTTTCACTCACATTTTGCTACACCAGTCCAATAAAAAGTATATGTCTCTAATTTAGGTAAGTGTGGCTTTCAGAATATATTTTTTGCATATCGATACCTCTTATGGTTAAAAAGTAAACTTCGTATAAGTAAAAAAAAGATGTCAACGATTTTTGGATTTTACCAATTATTTCATATTTTTTCTATGGATATGTATTTTTTTTCTTCCCAAAATGAATTTGTAATTACCGAATTATCCGAAAATGATATCCTACTACCCCTGGTATCTATTGTCTGAGAGATATAGGGCTCAACGTGACGCGCGGCGGAATCAAATTTCCACCCCCTCCCCCCGCCCCCCCGGGTAGGTCGCCGATGGCTCCCGGTCTAAATCCACTCAGGACCACCTATGGAACAATTATGCCAAGTATGAGCCTTTAATCACAAAATGCAGGGTACATCGCACTAAATCCCCAGCAAATGTGTAAAATTTCAAAAAGTCAAAAAGTCAAAAAAGTCAAAAAAGTCAAAAGTCGAAAACGAAAAAAAAGTCGAAATAGTCGGAAAAGTCGGAAAAGTCGAAAAAGTCAAGAGTCGAAAAGGTCGAAAAAGTCAAAAAAGTCGAAAAAGCCAAAAATGTCGAAAATGTCGCAAAAGTTAAAAAATTCGAAAGTCGAAAAAGTTGGAAAAGTCGATAAGGTCAAAAATGTCGGAAATGTAGAAAAATTCGAAAAACCCGAAAAAGCCGAAAAGGTCAAAAAAGTCGAATAAGTCAAAAAAAAGTCGAAAAATTAAAAAAGTCGAAAAAGTCGAAAAAGTCGAAAATGTCGAAAATGTCGCAAAAGTCGCAAAAGTTAAAAAATTCGAAAAAGTCGAAAAAGTCGGAAAAGTCGATAAGGTCAAAAATGTCGGAAATGTAGAAAAATTCGAAAAACCCGAAAAAGCCGAAAAGGTCAAAAAAGTCGAATAAGTCAAAAAAAGTCGAAAAATTAAAAAAGTCGAAAAAGTCGAAAATGTCCAAAATGTCGCAAAAGTCGCAAAAGTTAAAAAATTTGAAAAAGTCGAAAAAGTCGGAAAAGTCGAAAATGTCGGAAATGTAGAAAAATTCGAAAAACCCAAAAAAGACGAAAAGGTCGAAAAAGTCGAATAAGTCAAAAAAAGTCGAAAAATTGAAAAAGTCGAAAAAGTAGAAAAAGTCGGAAAAGTCGATTTCGATTGTCGAGTTAAAGGTTGTCGCCAGGTTGGGGGGGGTGGAGGGGGTTGTTGTTGTAGGATTAATGATATTAATATTCAGATGCATTACGTTCCTGGCTATTTGACAGGAAAGTCTTGGAGTGACAAAACCGTTTTTTTTAATGACATAACTACGAATTTGGACTTAGTTTGGGGATTTCAATACTGTAAAGACCTCAAGGAAATTTCAATCAATTTGAGTGAGCTCGAAAACAATTCCGTGTCGTTTTACAGTGTCCATTACAATGTCGAGAAGAAGAGATAACGTAGCTCGACGAAGTCAGTCAAATGTGCGGCAAGCTACTTCAAGTGCAAACCGCACTGATGTGAGATGATTCCATCATTTCGGCCGAAATACAAGATGAAGATGTTAATCCGAAATTGCTTGCAGTGGTGCCTAAGATATGATCTATGGACTTCGCAAAGTTTATAACAACATCTCGCCCTGTATGCTCGATTGTAACTGTTCCAGGCGTTACCCGAGAGACCTGATTGCTAACACCATCACAGGCAATGACGGATACCCATTATGTCGTCGCCGATCAGTTGCGGACAATGGGCGATCTGCAGTTGTGAAGGGCAAAGGGCAAGATGTAAATGTGGTCAATCGTTAGATTGTGCCTTATTGTCCAAGGCAATGTGGAATACTGCAACTTCATCAACTCGATAAATTACATATGCAAATACATAAAATAAAGCGATATGGCTCTTTTCGCTGTGAGGAATTCAAACGAGGTGTATCTCAGTATCAGACGTGTCGCTATGTCAGCAGCAAAGAGGCGATTTGGCGCATCTTTTCCTTTGCGACATACGAAAGACAATCTACAGTTGTACTCTTAGTAATCAATCTACAGTTGTACTATTAACTTGGAATTTCCGTATTTCGCGAATGGACAACTGTATGTCCCGTGTTCGCCAAGCCATCGGTAGGAAAGCCATCATTTTTGTTTATTTACGCGCCGGAAAACAAAACAAAAAACATATTTTACCAGAATGTTTTGTGTTGAATGTGACTTGAATTTGATTTGAGTTGAATTTGAATGTGAGTTGAATTGTTTTGTGTTGAATATATATTATCATGTAAATTAAATACATTGAATTTATTTCAATCACAAACGACTTTCATTTAATCACCAAACGAAACTCAACCCGTACATGATTATGCCATGATTTCAATGAATTAGATTTAGAAGGTTAATTAGGATTAATAAACGCTTATGAAGAGTTTTAACCAAATAAATTATAGGTGGTACGAAGTTCACCGGGTCATCTAGTTATGAATAAATATGAAAATCGAAAATGTAAAAAAAACTCGGCATTTTTAACTTATACTTGTCTTACGGAAAAATACGGAACCCTATTTAGAAATTGTAAATACTATCGTGATTTTTATTAGATTCTCTATCAAGTGTAATATTTGGTTTTGTTTATTAACAGCCAAAAATATTTAGATATTTGCTCTTAGAAACCAATAAAATTTTTGATGATTTCTCGAAAAAAAAAAAGAATGATGTTTGACAATGGAATTTTACCAGAAATATCCGCGAAATGACGCGCGAAAAAATTCTAGAGGCCGTCTATGTATATAGCTATGGTAACAATGAGATATTTGGTATGAATTTTAGGATGCGATCGAATTAGAAAATAATATTACTGTGCGCTCCGGGAGCAAGCCGCCAATATTGGTGCTCTGATAGTCAACGATGTTCTGGTGTGCAACCAAATTTGGTCGTTACGTAGTCGAAGGGGTACTGACATATTAAAAGCAGGTATTTTTGATGGACCTCAAATAAGTCAATTAATTAAAGACTCTACTAATTTTGAGGCGTCCATGACTGTAGCGGTTGCACAAAAATTCCTCGGAGATTACAAGGCTGGCAACTATATAGAATTAGTTGAGGAAATTCTGCATAACTTCAAAAAAATAGGCTCTAATATGAGCATAAAAGTATACTACCTCCATAGTCATATAGATCACTTTCAACACAATTTAGGAGATCTTAGCGAAGAACATCAAGATATAAAGACAATGGAGAGTAGGATCACGGCAGATGGGACGTTCGTATGATGGTGGATTATTGATGCGCTATTGTCCAAGACAATGTCATTCGAGAAAATCTATCCCCTCTCGCATCCCCCTCCCTAAACCCAACCCCCTCTAAACCCTTTACTCCCCTACCACCAAACAAACCCACCCTTTCCTCAACCACCCCCCCCCCCACCCCCACCCCCCCTACGCCTAAACAACACCCCCCAAAACCACTTACGTACGTAAGCACTTAGGTACCTATAAAATCACTCTATATAACGCGGGACAGGAACCCACGAAAGAAAGCCCTCACCCACTCAGGTATTTCATAAAGTCCCCCCCCCCTCTCTCCCCCCTCCCTCCCTCCACTCCCCTTCATACTATACCCCAGGAATACACACAGACATACAGACACAAAGAAACACAAAGTGCGTCCACAATACTTTCCTTGCCAGGAAAGTAACAAAAACTTAATTCATTAAAATTATGAAATAAAATCATTTTATTACAAACATAGTCGTTTTTTATCAAGTCTTATGTTTACGGCTGAATAAGTTGAAAATCTTCAGTCAGTTTAAAATCAATTGCCTAGAAGAATGTTTATTTCATTTTCTAAAAGAAAGACAGTAGGTAACCTTCTTGATAGACCTCAACCGCTTCTAGGGTTTATAGGTTGTTTAAAAAACCCGAGTGCAGATGTAAATTTGACGGAAGGGTGAGGGGTTTAACGTGGGGGAGGGGGGGGGGGGTTCTGCTTGCCAAGAAAGTCGGGGTGACACAACCGATTTTATAAAAAAGTTAGGCAAAACAATGGCTTAGGTATGTACTTTTCAAAAATAAAAACCTTTCTCTTTTATTTGAACTGGCTTTTCACAGAATACTAGAATGGTCTGCGGGAACACCAAGGTGGACTGTGATTGAATGCGATAGCGGAATAGAAAGAGATTGCTGCATAAGGGCCCCCCTCTATCCTTGTCTAGTCGCGCATGCGAGTTTTTCATTCTTTAATTGAGTACCTATAATAATTTGGATTTTACATAAAATTTTAAATTGAAACAGCTACAACAAAAACTTAACGATCGCAGCAGGCAGTGTGTCCCGTGCATGCACGAGTGAACATGGATAGAGGAGGCCTCTGTCACTTGCATTACATGCCATATTGGTGACTTTAACTGACGTTTTTCTCAGAATATAGGTCGGTTTCTTAGAATATAGTTTCTCAGAATATATCTCAGACGTGTAGATTATATAGGGTGTGGTTAAAATAAAGCATGAGGCTTGTCTCTCAAAATTTATTTTATGCCTGTCCGCGAAATGTTCTAGACGAGCATATCGTTGAATACGAAATTTGCTTTAAGTCCATTTAACTCTGAAACCTGGCCGACAAAGTAAACAAAACAAATTTAATAACGCCTACATATAATAGGCACTACTATCTGGTTACGTCACACTACTATATATCTATATTATTACTATATATTATGAACTACATTTTCGTTTGGTATATTCGTATTGTATCTGTAGCCCTACGTGTAGGTATCTGTCACTTGCATTACATGCCATATTGGTGATTTTAACTGACGTTTTACTCAGAATATAAAGACGTGTAGGTTATATAGGGTGTGGTTAAAATAAAGCATGAGGCTTGTCTCTCAAATTTTATTTTATGCCTGTCCGCGAAATTTTCTGGACGAGCATATTGCTGAATACGAAATTTGCTTAAACTCCATTTAACTCTGAAACCTGGCCGACAAAGTAAACAAAACAAATTTAATAACGCCTACATATACCTAATACTACGGGATCCCTAAATATACCATAGCCAAGAAGTATCTACATCATTATCATATGAACGCTACGAGTTATACAATGCAAATAAGCATGTTTTATGTTCTATTACTATAGCCGGAAAGAAGTACGGCGAAATTTGACACGTAGGTAAGTACTTCGCATAATCGTTTTTAAAACTATATGTGAGAACCTGTTATTTATTATTTATTATTTAAGTTGGCTATCATTTATTATTTAAGTTGTTATTTAATATTTTATATGGCTGTTGGTTTTCCTTAAAATAAATAAATAAATAAATAAATAAATAAATAAAATGTCGACCGTCTCGATTTCACATTTCACAACTGAACTAATATTTTGGAAGATTTCTGGTAGGTTTCCGCACTCCTCTAGTATATTCCTCTAATCTCAATATTACATATTTTTCTCTGCCATGCTCTTGATCAAAATTGTCTGTTTTGTACTGTAGGAGCGATATTTTATTCAACAATTCCAGATTAGTTTTCTGTAGTATTGCTATGTTTAAATTCTATGTTTCCTTCCTAAATCATGAACCCTTTTCTTAAAATCATCGTAACGATTGGCCAGGAAGTCGGTAGTTTCTAAAATGTCTTCGTTTGGTTTGTTGACTAATTCCATTTTCATATAGGTACCTATAATTTAATAATTTTTTCATCAATATAGGAAATTATCGTTACTTTAAAGTCCACTAAATGTTTATCAACTATTTCAGTAAATTCCGTAATATCGATTAGGTCGGATTTTGGTGTCATTTGAGCCAGTTGAGTAGCCTTTCCAGTTGGAAATGGATATGGAGTTACTGCGGGCGAGACTTATCTGAACCTGAATTTTTTGCTTGTCTAGGATCTAAAGAACTACAATATTCATAAAGCCATTGGGACAACTTCTCCGTGAGGCTCTGAAAAGTAATTCTTAGCATGTTCGCAGAGTTATAGTGGAAGTGCTCTCTGCAATTACCACATGATAATTTTTCTTTTTTAAGAACAGGTTTCGTGCATTTTTACAGTGCATGGTGACGATATTTTAGTAGATGGTGCTAGTAGATAGATAGTGGCAGTAGGTAGTGAGGAGGCACCGATAATTATAATTATACAATCTGCGGTTTGCGTCTCCGCTTAAAATAGCTGTATTGATTTTTATCGTGAAAAAAATGCCCGGCAGCGGGATTCGAACTAGGACTTCCTGTATTTAAAATCGACGTCGTATATAACCAAGCCACGGCGCGTGCACGGCGCATTCGCTAAGCGTTAGTTTTATACTCGGCGCACGGTCGATGTTTGACGTTTTGGAGTGGGCGTGCCTCGCGCGTCATATGACGCAACAGCTGAACAAATTATATTTTATACCCACAGTTACACAGTCACTGGATCATTTAAAAATATTTTCCAAATTAATATTTTCATTTTAATAAAAAGATCTCGCAGTTTTTTATTCAGCAATAAATCTAATGCAGAAATAAACGTATTTCCAATTATAAGGTTGGTATCCTGTTAAAAATATTCCTCATATTGGTTGTTGTAAAACACTAATTTTAACTGCTTCTGATTGGTTGAGAGCCTCGGCTGTGATTGGCTTAAACCTTTAGCCAATAAGATGCCCCGCATTTTGTTACGCTAACGCATACCAGGATATCATGCGCTTGGGCTGTCGCTACTGATCATTGAGCTAGCTGTCACTTGGTTCGCAAATCTGGCTGAAACAAGATTTTCAATTTAGAAAGTTGTGGTTCAAACCTGGCCTGCCTGGATTTTTTTGAAAAGAATTCATTTATATATATTTTTTAGCACTTTTAAATTAGAAGTATATTAATAGCAATGAATAAAATGAATTTCGTAACATATTATCGCTACTGCCAACCAGATGGCAGATCATGTACGATATGTGTCAATTCGGAAATAAACTGTAAGTCTCCTCTCTATTTATGTTCTCCTAATACCAGAAAACGTGAATTTTCGCGTCCTGAGGAGCGTTTTCGGGCTTTTCGGTATCAGGAGCGCAAACGATACCAGGAGGTATTTTTTAATTTTGATAATAGATGACAGCACTGTCTATGCGATAAAAGAAGATGATATTTTATCAGACAGTTAATCTACCCCCCGCTAGAGGACGCTGTTGACAATAGTTCCACGTTAATCCAGAAGATGGCGCTATCCAGCAGTTCATCTATCGCCCGTTAGAGTTACAAAAAGTTACGTATTAATCCAAGAGATGGCGCTATCAAGCGGTCCAATTTAAATTAATATATTTTACTCGTAAATTAGCATTATTATTAGCTCAAGAGTCGAGGCGCATAAACATCACCGAGGACGTTCGCAAAAAGGGTGGTTTTCAAGAACTCCTATCTTCTTCAAAAGCATTCTTTTTTTATATTTTATATTGGAATATTTTTATCACTAATATATTTATATTTATTTGCAATTGTGCAACGCCTTAACCTTGCTCACACTAGAGGTTAAGTATGATTACCTATACTTGGTTAAAGTAGGTTAAAGTATGATTACTTTTACGAGCTTGGGATGGTAAAATGACTTTTTGGATAACAGACAAATATTTATGAAAAAAAAACAACTAGTTTTAGGTATAAAACAACCGTTGATATTATTATTTTTAAATAAATGCCCTGCACATTGTATTAGATGTGGAACGGTTACTAGAGGTAATTTACATTCTTTAATTATGGCAGTATAAATAGATCTAAGCCTTTTTTTTAGGTATGTTCATGCAATCTGAAATAAAACAATCAATGAAATTTTGAGTCAAAAATTAACAATAACACCGAAACATTTAAACAAAACATCACCAATTTTAGGGATATTTCAAATTACTAGTAAATCTGTAAATTTTATCGAAAAAGAATGGTAAACAAGGAAAATATGACAAGAAAATGTTTCAGAAATTACATGAAATTTTAAAATGTCAAAATCTTTAAAAGTAGTTTTGGTGTGAGTTAACTCAGCTCAACTCCAAGGCGACGATCTTATTGTGGCGTATTCCTGAGGCATGGAGACACTTCACATCTGAAAAATGACACCATTTTAATGAAATGCCTACGCTAAGTAGAAATTTGCAAAAAATGCCTTCAATAATTAAAAACAGATGGAATCATAAATATGCATATATCTGCCTTGGTAAAAAGGCCTATTGAATACTAGAATAACTACAGTAGTCACAAATAGAAGTAGTTATAAAGAAAGTATCTAATCCAGATTTTGCAGTTTCAAAACAAACGAATTTGAAATTTTGACTTGAAGGTTGGTTTGATTCTTTGTACCTGATTTAAAATGGGCCTTAGAACAATTAGATCCACCATTTGAATTGTTTGAATGTAACAAGCCATATCACAAGCGTTCTTGTACAAAAACAAACAAAAAAAAACAAAACCCACAAAAAAAGATAATATTTTTTTTATTGTGTAAAAAAATGACTGGTATATTGTAAACAAGTATCGTTATTAAGAAATCTAATGAAAAAACCAAATGATTTTTTATCTACTTTTTGAATAATCCCAAAGATAGGGCGGTTAATATTAGATTTATATGGCAAAGTAGTTCAGCTCACCCACTTGTGCTTGTTATATTGTGAATAATCAAAATGTGGCTTAGTAAAAACCATGTAAAATGGTTGGTTGCCTATCGTTCCATAATATATGAAAGAGGAAGTTTTTTGGCGAAATCGTTCAACCCGAAAACTAAAAATCGTCAATTTGTCGGTTTATAATGTCTACACCTAGCTATCTTTAGCGTTATGTATTGGGGGTGATCGTCGAGAAGAAACAGCGATTTCCATCTTTTGGATGCTCTGTGGGTTAAATAGTCAAAATAACGACAAATAAAACAGAATGATTACTTCGCTATATACTTTGAAATAAGAGTAGTTACGTACATAAACTTCAAAACTCTTTCGGCTTCGGTTATTCCAGAATCATATGCGCCATGTGCAGTGGAAAACCATTTCCGATGGGCGGCTTCTTCGGCAAATAAAATCTGCTCGTGCAAAGGCCCGAGTAATCTCTGAGATTCCCCTCGTTCACAATCATAATGCAGCGGTATATAAATAGCACCTAATAAGCACCCCACCAGCGGTATATAAATAGCACCTATAAATAGCAGCGAATAAGCACCTTTGATAAAGGGGTTTGAAGTCCATTGCGTTCTGAAAACAAATTGACAAAAGTTAAATAGATGAAAAGTTAAATAGACTAGGCTGTGTCTGTACATTAATTAACCCTTTCGACTCTTTCGAATGGTATATTTTCACATCGCTCAAGTCGCATTACCTGCTCAGGTGGACACGATTTTACACTACACAATATTAGGTTCGATTATTATACTTATGGGTAATTTTGTGGTAATGCGAGAAGACGCAGGGGGCCGGCCTCATCAAATTACCCGTCAACCTTAAGAAGGTACATGGCTCAAGTAATGTGAAAAGTACAATAAGTTATACCTTATGGGTTACACTTTAAGACTATATTCCTGTGAGCGGAAAATTTATTTAGTATTCAATTTCTGCTGCGTTTTTACTCTTGGCCGCTATAAATGGGCCAAGGTTTTATTCACTGATTAGCACAGCACATACTGCTCTCCTGATCTTTGTTAGACCTATTTGCGTCCATTCACGCTATGAAAGCAGTTCATACAGGTTCCATTGTCCATCGGAGGTGCAAATCAGAAACAGGTGTGACCGTCAATGAAATATGGTCAGTTGCAGACCTGTAGAACGATGATAAATGATGAGGTTCATGTCATACAGCCATGTCGCATGTCCCTGAGACATCGTTGGATATCAAACGCAATTTCGCCGCAATGAGCGGTCGAATCTGATGGAAAAATATGAGGTAGGAGCAGACACCATAAACCGTTTGGTATATAACTGATCAGTGGCGGATCCAGGGGGGGGGGGGGGCTAAGGGGCTGAAGCCCCCCCCCCTCAAAACATAAATAAACAAAACTTTCAGATTTGTTACTGAACTGTATATTAATAATCTGTTAGTTCAGTCTAATTTAGTAGGTATACCTAATTTCTAAATGTAGTTGCACTACAGGTTTTTAAGAATATTCTGGAATTATTGTTATATACTGATATAGCTATTAGCGAGACCGACCCTCAGCCCCCACCAAATATAAATCCTGGATCCGCCACTGTAACTGATCGTAATAAAAAAACCATTTTGGCTTTAGTTTCAACAATTTAAAAAAAAGATCATATGGAAGCTTGTTTCGGATAAATACTACAAGACAGTAAAGTTCTGGCAGTGTAAGGTGATCTGTCTAACATAATAACAATATTCTTTTTTTAACTTATAATTTGTCAATGGGTCCAAAAGAGAGTGGCCTCCGTGTACAAGTCCAATGTGTTTTGGCTTTAGATGATCAACATAATATGTCCAAAATATATTATATTGTGGAGCCTGTAAGTGAATCCATTTGAAATACCTGTGGACTCTGACAAGAGGCGATATGTCCATTCGAGGGAAGTTTTTCAATAAAGTTACACATTTGTGTCCAATTTCTTCCAAAGGCACATTCTCCATTGAGGGTGTTCCTCTTGTAACCCAACCGAGCAATGTATTCGGTGCCCCCCCCGTGACTACGTGAAAACCTATAATTTCCTCGCTCCAATCCCATTCAGATTCCTAAAAATAAAATATTCTAGTTATCATAAATAACTGGCAATTATTAAAAATAGTTAATGACTATCGTACCTCTTCATCGATTCGCCTAAAAAATTGAAATCCTTCATGATTGCCCCACCAATTAGTACAGAAAAGCAAAAATATTTTTCCTATTGTTCCGTAGCCCATACTGGTAATTGCACGAAACTGTTTAGTATCCACAATTTCATGAAGACTACAAAATAATGAACTGTACTTCAAGACACCAAGTGGAATTGTACAAATAAGGTACTTGCAAATATACGCTGTGCCATCTGAGCAGACTTGCTTTCACTGTGGTCAGTTGTGTTCTGGGCCAACATACAACTGATCCATAAGATGAACATGTCTTCAACAATGACGACCAGCCCTCATCTGATGACTCCACAAGCAATTCGGACACCGAAACTTCAATAAATTAATATAAGTGGCACTTGGCATTATCTTCCACCTAACCTCAATTCCCAGCTTTGTCGCTTAGCATCTCAGCACTATTAATACTTCATTCCTGTATTGGTATAACTTTGATCTTATACGTTTATTCTTATCTTCAATCTTATAATTTAGAGTAAGAGAATAACATTCTAGTCTTCATTATTCATGATAATACCACTCTAGAATGCGATATACCTTATAATTTGAATAACTTTTGGTGCAAGATAGTGTCAAGCCCCTGGACAAAAGAATTTCAGAAATCTAAAAAAATACGAAAAATATGCCTAATGTTAACAAAAATGGGGTGATATACTCATGAAGGTATGTAAAATTGCTTTCGAAACTCATCTAGCCTCCAAATCAAATTCCCAGATTTGAGGTTTTGATCAAACTTTCAAATCCATTTTTCTCAAAACTTGAAAAATGGCCCTTGGCACTATGTTACCCCCACCTCTTCAGTGAATCTTTAAATAAAAAAAAAGGTTTCATCAAACAAAAGAATAATTTAATAAATATTTTTAATTTGGTAGGTACTATTCAATATTTTACACTGATATATGACAGCAATTTGGATTGTTATTTAATCACTATAATTCTAAAACATAACTAATGCAAAACTTTATTATTCTACTAAATAAAACCTAATACACAATTGTTCGATAGTTTAAAATTTTGGATAACTACCTACAAAGAATATGTATTTACAACAAAATAAGTTTCGTAATAATATCACATCAAATAGGTCAATCAAATAAGCGAATATCATTTTAAAAATATTTTGGCTACTTAGATATTCAATACCGGTTACAAACTCACACACACAAAATTAAATATTTATAATAATATGATATATCGAAACAAGCTCCAGTTTTATTGTTTGATATCATTCAGTTAGTTAAATGCCGCATTAAATGCAAAAACAGGAATTAACAGTTGCTTTTCCCTAAAAAGACTAATTATTTTTCTCTTTGGCCGTAATCAAATTTTCATTGAACTTCAGATCTCTTGTTTAACCAATAACAAATAATTTAGTTACGTAATAAATTGACTAGAATATTAGCCAATGCTATGGTAAAACTTTTACTAAATTGGTTATTGCCACCGTTTACTGTGATCTTGGCAACACATTCAGCACATTAATATTTTGATTTAACCCCTCGCGGCCTGCGGTTTGAATTTTAATGTGTGCCTTACGGCCCGTAAGAAATTCGCGAGTCTCAAAAAAAAGATGGCGTTTCAGAAAAAAAACGATTACTCCGAAACTGTCACACCGATCGTCTAAAAAAGACCTGTTTTATGTTCCTATTGAAATTTGCTATTAGATATTTGTAACGTCGTTATGTAAAGCAATAAAGATTATTCATAATTATTAGTCAAAGTTGTACTAACATAATTAGCGGTCGGCCTCGCCTGGCCATTTCGGGCCGTCTGGGGTTCGACGGTAAATATCAATTCTGGACGTTTCGGGCCGTCTGGTACGCGAGGGGTTAAAAGCTTATTTAATAGAGATAGAGACCATGACTTTAAAAAGGGTTTTTATAGCTTAAATATAAGATGTACACATGTAGAAGGAAGGCAATATAGGAGGCCGATGTATTGAAAGCATTGCAGGAAAATGAATACATGAAGCAAAGATCTCTAGAAAAAAAAAACAATTAGCCAATTTGAGCCAATTGGTAGTGCTCTACACACTGGGATGACATAGATGTTATAAGAGAATAATAATTTTTGTTTTAAGTGTGGGTCTGGTAAAAAAAATCTGTTTTTTTTGTGGGTCTGGTAAAAAAAATCTGTTTTTTTTTGTGGGTCTGGTAAAAAAAATCTGTTTTTTTTGTGGGTCTGGTAAAAAAAATCTGGCACGGTCTGGTAAAAAAAACTGGTTTTTAGGCACACTAAGGAAAATCAAGTTTATTTGAAAATTTTTGAAATATATAACACAAAAATTTAAAGCTTATTATATATTTCGTAAAGATATCTGGAGATCATTATGATTGGACTAAAAATATAAATTTCTGGACATCGGAGAGTGTGATTAACCTCTAGAATGAGTATGATTTTAAGGTAACATTTGGAGAAATTATCAAATAAATTAATCATAGCTTCCATTACTCTCAGCCTCCCATTAGTTGTCAGATGTACTGCTAAACCGACATGAGCAGAGGTGCAAGCAAATGAACAATACTTTAAACCATACTATAATAAACCTCATAAAATAATGCACTGACTGTTTACTAAATATTATCAAGTCTTGGACAATCATAAGATTTCTATATTAACTTGAATGTTATCGACTAATGTCCCCACCATTGTATTAACCCTTAGGTAGGCGCGTAAGATATGGAGATAGCCCACAGCATGCTTGCACATGGGTCATCTTTTGGCAACTGATTCCAGCGCCAGCAGGCTATTGATATACTTCACTCTCCAGTAGAGCCCGCTGTGTAGACGGTCGGCTTTGAGATACGGAGGTGAGACTCAAACCTTTCATCATCTAATTGCTTGTTTACCGCATATATTCGCTTATTTTATTGGAAAGGGAAGGCTCATTACTCCATTTTAAGAGGAAGAGGGTCAGCTTGCAAATAAACAATGGGCTCGATTGCGGTTCTTCGTGAACTAAAATCGGAAATTAGTCCGTGTGAACGAGACGGGGCAATACGCTAAAGCGGAGTGTGAGATGACCGGTAGTCACTTTTTCGCATTAAAACTGCCCGCCAAGGTCAAATCTTACACCGCACGAAATATGCTCGAATTTATTTGGACGCGTATAAGTTCGACAGGTAGTATTTATCGACGATCGTTCGTTTCATATTCCGCTCTAACGTATCGCTCTGTCTCGTTCGCTTGGACTAAGTTTAGTTTTAGTTCACAAAGAAACGCAATCGGGCCCACTGTCATCAATACATTAATATAAACGCAGTAGCAGTAATAGTTCATCGTGCGAATAATATTTTTTGCATTCGTGTTTTTTACATAGTATTGGGCTCGATTGCATTTCTTCATGAACTAAAATCGGAAATTAGTCCGTGGGAATGAGACAGGGCAATACGCTAGAGCGGAATGTGAAATGAACGGTTGTAACTTTTCGCATTAATAAAACTACCTACAAAAGATAAAGCATCTGGATCTAACACCGCACGAAATGTGGTCAAATTTATTCTGAGTAAGTTCGACAGGTAGTTTTTATCGACGATTGTTCGTTTCATATTCCGCTATCGTATTGCTCTGTCTCGTTCGCTTGAACTAATTTCAGTTTTAGTTCACGAAGAAACGCAATCGGGCCTATTGTGTGTAGAAACTTTGGTGAATATAATGCCAAAGTGCTGTTTTCCTCACTGCAGGAGTGGGTTTTCATAACAAAGTGCCCGCAATTCACAGACTATATTATGAGGAGATGCTTTTCTCCAAAAGTGTGCCGGGTAGATTCCTTTACATTTTTGGCCACTAATTAGTTATATTTATAATTATTAAGGTTTCTAATAGCAAATTAATTTTGTATGAAAGCTAGTAAGGCACTCGACAAATTTACAAATTTCTGGGAACGGTTTGAAATGAAAACTGCATATCTAGCGGAGAAGCAAGCCAGTACATCAACAAAGTTTCAAACACCACCTCTACCACTGCAGAAATGTCTGATGCATAATACTAATGTTTAGACACTGGAATCTGCGGCCAGGACTGTTATTTATGAGAGTAGACAAAAACCTGCCTCATTTGCCATGACTGTTGATATGACATCTGCCATCTGATATGGAAATATTGTAATGAATGACTGAATGGTTCATCAATTATGATTTTTATATTGTTTATAATCACCATATTCTTGTATTTTCCATTTTAACCCTTGGAGTAAATGGGTATTTTCATGGATGCATCTGTCTCTTTTGCAGGATTTTCGGCGACATCGACCTTAAAGTACTATAACTACAAAACTACTACACCAATCATAAAAAGAACAACTGCATAATGATTGCATGGAAATTTCGAATATAGAATATTGAAATATCATTTTGTAAAACAATTAGATAATTATGAATAAATATGAGAACGTCAAAGTGAAAAAAACGCACGACCAGATTTGGTCGACTCGTACTCAACGGATAATTGTTTCGCGACCAGATTTGGTTGACTCATACTCAATGGGTTAAGTAATAAAAAAAATCGATTTGACTGTTGTTTAATTATGGTGTGAAACATCCCATGGGCTTACTTACGAAACCTTTTTAATGCGCCTACTCAAGGGTTAACAAAACGGGAAAAGTTTACTGAACCCACGAAGAAGGTACCCAGAGAGGCTCCGTCTGAACGCGCCAAACTGCTTTAAGAAGGGCCGTAAGTGCAGTCGCTAAGTCTTCGTTCACCATTTCCTCTTCAAACATATGTCCGTAGAGAAATTCGATTCGGCGGGACGAGCTGATTATATCATTAAATTCTTCTTCCTGAAAATAAATGACTTTATCAGTGTAGTAGCTATAGGTGGTCTAAATCAGGTGGCTCTTTCATGGGGTGGCCATAATACAACTCAACCGGCTTGAATATGTAAAATTTCATAAAAAGCAATGGACGTAATAGGTTATACGTAACATGGTTCGCCCTTGAACGAAGAGTTGTTTAATCAGACTCTCGGGAAAATTAAAAGCTTTAGTTTTATTAGGAAACTGTTTTCAGGAGTTTACAAAAGGTTGTAATTTATCCAGAGCTGCTTAGAATTATTTAGTTTAAAGCGACGTGGGAATGAAAATAACATAGTTTGGAGGTTTCTATGATAAGTTTTCTCTATTACTGAATTTGATCAAGAGTTTGGATACTTACAAATAATATATGAGTCATTCCACGTCAACTCAACCGGTAGTTGGAATGAGGGGTCTCGGAATTCGGCCAAATTTGGTCAAAACATTTCAAATAGTGACCCTAACGATTCCCTAAAAGGGTTTTGTTTTATTATTATTATTAAAATTTTTACGAGATTTTGAAATTTTCAGGGCTTTGCAAACAGAGTATTACTAAAATGGCCATAAAATCTACAGTTTTTGAGCTACATACAACTTACACATATCAAAATGTTCATAAAAAAGTGGCGCACATTAAAAAAATATGCTCAGCCAAATTTGTTCGAAATTTGAAAAAATGTTCAATGTTCAATTTTTGAACATTTTCGGAAAACAAAAAGGCCATTTTCAAAAAATCTGAAAAAAATGTATTTTGTACCTCAGATAATGCCTCAAAAGTGTGCAAAGTATGGCTGTGGGGTTTTGCGTCGTTTACGAGCTATGGCGGTCCGAAGGTACCTCTGCATAGGTGGTTAGAAGTGAATAGCATGGTATAATATCACTCAGTGGCGTCTTTTGCGACGGTGGCCGCCTTGACACCCGACAAAAACTGAGCCCCGCATGCCCCCCCCCCTCAAAAATGTTGTTTTTCAAAAATGTTCAAAAATTAAACAATGAACATTTTGTTCAAATTTTGAACAAATTTGGCTGAGCATATTTTTTTTATGTGCGCCACTTTTTTATGAACATTTTGACATATATAAGTTGTATGTAGCTCAAAAACTGTAGATTTTATGGCCATTTTAGTAATACTCTGTTTGCAAAACCCTGAAAATTTCAAAATGTCGTAAATTTTTTAATAATAATAATAAAACAAAACCCTTTTAGGGAATCGTTAGGGTCACTAATTGAAATGTTTTGGCCGAATTTGGCCGAATTCCGAGACCCCTCATTCCAACTACCGGTTGAGTTGACATGGAATGACTCATGAGTCATTCCATGTCAACTCAGGGAACCGGGAAGGGGGTGGTGGGGGGGGGTAGGGCATGCGGGACTCAGTTTTTGTCGGGTGTCAAGGCGGCCACCGTCGCAAAAGACGCCACTGAGTGATATTATACCATGCTATTCACTTCTAACCACCTATGCAGAGGTACCTTCGGACCGCCATAGCTCGTAAACGACGCAAAACCCCACAGCCATAATTTGCACACTTTTTAGGCATAATCTGAGATACAAAATATATTTTTTTCAGATTTTTTGGAAATGGCCTTTTTGTTTTTCGAAAATGTTCAAAAATTGAACATTGAACCGACCGAGTCGGATCTATCATAATATTATTATTACACGCCAAATTGAGGTCTGGCTGTGGTATATTTGGAACAGTTAATTGTAATTTTATAAAGTTTGATAAAGTAATAATACCGTAAAGGCCCTAGAGTTATCTTTGTCGAAGGTAGATCTGGCGTGAGCTTCCGTTCTGGTCTCAATTAACCTCTCCAGCAATGGTGGTCTGATAAATATAATATATGGGCGTAAACGAGGCGTTCGCAACATTTTCAACGCTTGCCAGTGCGGGCTAAGTACACATATGCGACCTAAAACAAAAAACACATTTTAAAAAATGAGAAAAAAACCTTCACAATTTTGATTAAAAGGGAAGCAATCAAAAGCAGAAGAACACTAAACTTCAATCGAGATAAGGTTTCAAAGATTCCAACACGTGCAAAACTCTTATTGAGCAGTTCTCATCGCCGACCTCTTACAACAGGAACGTTAAGCAGGACACAGTGAACTACGTAACAATATGATTCAAAAAATTGTGCCAAAATATTCATTGCTACAATCTGCGCCAGCTAACGTCACGGCGGTAGAAATCGAACTACCTGCCCTAAAACCCGATTAGTACAGAGTCGACACACAGCATACGCGATAGTTGCAATCTTATGTCCCCATGAATATGGCAAATGTAACTTTCTCGAAATGTAGGGAGACAAGTGCAGTCTGATCAAAAACCCTTTTATTTGTTGCTAAAAATTAAGTCTAACATGATTTAAACAGCAAAATGGAAACATGTCTTTCTTTATACAAGAGGTGGCAGAAAAGTAGTGAAAGTTTTTTTTTGCAATAATTTTAATTTATATTCCAACATAACTATGTATGTTAATGTTGATGTATGAATCTTAGGGCAGTTCTATTTTTAAACCATGTTTAACTATATTTCGCTTATTTATTGAGATTGAATAAAGATTATTGCAGATTCGGAATCAGCGTGGTGAATATAATCGGGTAAATATCGAATATTGTCACAAACATGGTAAACATGTATGTAACTTTGAAACTTTATTGTCCTGAAATATTGCTAATTTCAAGTGTCCGATGCTATTTTCTTTCAGATTTAGCATTAAAATGATCAAATCTATTATATATATATTTTTTTTGAGAAAGGTTTCTATACTGCAGTTATTCTGTTTAATGTGTAAACCCAAAGACTTATAAATGCTGGAAGACATAAAATTGGTTTGTCCTTAAGCGAAAGGGTCAATTTATTTGAGCCTATTTATGGTATCGTGCGAGTAGATGTCACCATGTTGATTTGTTTTGCTGTTACGTTTTAATGGAACTTCCAAATTAATTATAGCGCAAATAGGTCATAAAATATTAGAATTTGCAGATCTTCAAAAATTCACCCATTGCTCACTTTTGGCAGGGGTTGTTTTTAGTCATATTAAGGCTTCAACTGGAATCTCCTTCGACTCCTCGGTTACGGTACTTTGGATGTGATCGACAGTACCAAAATGATGTCCTTTCAAATAGGATTTGATTTTGGAGAACAAAAAAACCACAAAGGCTGGAGTCAAAGAAATAGGGAGGTTGCGAATCCACAAGAGCTCCTTTTTTATCAGACTGGTTGATGGATATGGCCGTTTGTAATGTATTTTGATGGAACTTGGCAAAAATGTTTTATACCACCGAAAAACGAATGTTTTTGATAAGGAATGGGCTCGTTGCAGCTTTCCGTAGATCAAACTCGCGTATTCACCAAGCTGAATACCAAATTTGATGACACATCTTTTGGTTCAAATTTTGCTGTTTCATTTTTCATAACACACTACAAAAACGCAACCTCACTTATCACGGTCTCCGCGGGCGCGTAGTTACCGCACAAGGTTGAAACTTTTACTGTGCATCTAGGAGGGACTGACATACAAGCTATGTCAAGGGGAAGCTCGCAGGGTTACCAGATCGCTCACAGGGATTCCAACCTTGTTCATTTACATCACACCGCGTATATTATTTATTTAAACATTCAGGCTACTAAAAGATATAGGTGCCTGCGACGTTAGGCAATTATCGATAATCAGATTTTTTTCAAATTCCAAATTTCTGAATTTACATTCATGTATGTTATTTTATAATTTACTTTATGGTTTGGAACAGATCTTTGATTGTCAATTATGTGATTAATGCAATGTCTTACCAGTATTTACAATTGATTCAACACTTTCAGCGGATGTGCCATATAAATTGCCTTTATATTCCCCATGTTCTATAAACTTTCCAGCGCCGATATCTTGTTCCATCTTCTCCCTAGTCATGTAAACATACTCCTTGCCATTTTGCTCGCCTGGTCTTTGGGCTCTTGTAGTATCTAATACAATGAGAAAGACATGGAATTAGTAATGAGTTATAACATAGCTTTATTAGTTTCATTTTCTCTGTTTTCCAGGACAGTGGTGTGATTTACATCCTTTACTTTATCAGATGCCCATAACCACTTCGCTATATTGAGCAATAACCTGATTCATCCATCCAAACCTAGAACTACCTCAAAGATATCCAAACTAAGCGCCAGTGTTACTAGTGGTGTAGAAGTTAATCTATCTATTTGAAGTGGGTTAATAAAATGAGTCAACTTACAAGGAACTGGAGTGACATATTTTTCAGGATCGGTGGCAATTAATCGTCTTCGTAGCTCATTCCTGCCGACGCCTGGTGCACCAACCAGCACTATCGGACGCACACTGCCAGGCCTCGGATACAGCTTTCCCACCTCCTCGTAAGTGGGTATATTTTCTCTATCGAAGTCATCATTTTCATCAATGTCATATATTACCTTCTTTACCTGTCGACACAAAGCAATTATTTAGAAGAATTATTGAATAGTTCAATAAAAATTCTGCTCTTTCAGATTTATAGCAAGTGTACAAAATGGTTTCCTGTAATTTAAGCAGAGCTTAATGTCAATAGGGATTCGCATTTTACTTTTGTCACTTTTTGAATTTTCATTTCAAAATAAAGACAAAAATCTCACTATCCACCTACTTGGGGAAGCTTGTCAACAATCGGTATTCAAGCAGATCCAGCAAGCTTACTGATAATAGTACTAATACTAGAGTAGGGCCTTGTTAATCCAGGTCTTTGATCCTCTACAAAGGACTCCGGTGGGGGTGGGGGGGGGGGGGGGGGGGGGTGGGGGGTGTGGGGGGGGGGGGAGGGGGGGATCAAAATTAATGGTGTTACATAAACAAAATATGATATATTTTCATCTAATAAAATGGAACAAAATTTGATGTAACGAAATTTGAAATTCTAATTAGATGGAACGAACATATATTGGCTGATACCTTTGGACGATCTTCCCCTAATAAACAGGCCTGCGGCTATTGTAGTTTGTTTCATAATATAGTTATATAAAATCTCAACTTAAATATGTCGACTTTTACATAACATAATAAAATATACGCCATAATATATTCCACTATAAGTTAGCAAACTATGCATGGAAATTTATTGAGATTTCATTAATTACTAAGAAAGAAATTAATTAATTACTAAGCTACAAAGCGAGAAAAAAAATTGTGTAAACTTATATTTTATTTGTTTTCAAATGATTTAAATTAGTTTTTTTATATGTACCTATTTATAAATAATATTTCTCGCGTTGTAGTCTAGCAACTGACAAAAAACAGAGCCGGAGATTATCGTACTGGGCAGGGTTGCTATGTTCGTTTATCTAAAAAATTAAAAGGACCGAGAATGAAACAAGACAATGCCAGATACTTTCTTGTTCGCTCCCTAGTAGTAATAATATTTGTTATGTACATAGATACCTTAGCGTTCGGTTTACAAGGCAGTAAGGTGTTTGCAGAAGAGGCTGGTGAACACGGAGTTGTTGCACAATTAGCAGTGGCAGCTGCGACTGAAGGACTGCACAAGACGGATTTGCCTGTAAAAATAATAATAAATAAATATTAATGGAGCTGCCATGGAAGTCACCAACCGGAGTCGGGGTCGCCCATCATAATACTTTTATTACACTTCTGGGGGCTGAGAAGTGGGCTGCAGACTAACGACCGACTGTGGTAGGTTTAAGGCAGCTGTCTTGCCATATATGAGCGTTCACCTTACCACCCATTTACTCCCCCTTTGAGATGAATGCTTATTTACTCTCCTATAGAATTTAGGATGCGGAAATTTAAAAATACTTATTTATTATGCGGTTATAAATATTTTTTCTAGTAACAATTTAATTATTTTCCTGGAGAGACCAAGATCTTGAAAAAGGTGAAATTAGAGATTTGGCTGCTAGGCCACAAGCGCAAACTTCCATCACATGAAGGTGAACAGTGAAGCATTTCCGGGTGATGGCATTTGCGAGATCATAGTATTTACGAGGGCGGGTCAATAAGTCCGTGACTTTTTGAATAAAACACATGTTTTTGGATAAAAATATATTTTATTTTTCAACAGTCTCCTTTGAGTTCTATACGCTTTGTCCAATGTTTCTCCAATTTTTTTATCCCTTCCAAAAAATAAGATTTGTCAAGGTCATCAAAATAGGTATTTGTTTGTGAGATGATTTTATCGTTGGAGTCAAATCTCTTTTCGCCGAGCCATTTCTTCAGCTTTGGGAACAAGAAATAGTCACTCAGGGCTAAATCCGGAGAATAGATGAGGGAGCAATTCGTAGCCCAATTCATGGATTTTTGCCATGGAAACTGCACATGTGTGCACCCTTGCATTGTCCTAGTGGAAAGAACTTTTTTCTTAGCCAAATGCGATCGTTTTTTTTTCAAATCCTCATTAAATCGACCCAATAAGTTGGCATAATATTCGCCATTTATTGTTTAACCCTTTTGAAGGCAATCAATGTGGATTATACCGTGTGCATCCTAAAAAACGGTCGCCATGACTTTATTGGCTGACAAACGCACCTTGGCCTTTTTTGGCGCCGATTCACCCAGAGAAACCCACTGTTTTGACTGCTGTTTGGTCTCTGGTGTGTTGTGGTGGATCCAAGTTACGAATTGGCGCAAAAACTCATCCATATTGCAGTTGAACAACGCCAAACCCTCATGCGAAGTTGTCACACGATCGCATTTGAGGTCGATTATGAGCAAACGCGACACCCATCTTGCGGAAAGCTTTCTCATACCCGAGTGATCATTCAAAATGGTAACCACTGAGCCATGTGAGATGCCTATGGCTTCAACAATCTCTCTCACTTTCAATCTTCGATCGATTAACACCATATCGTGAATTTTTTCAATTGTTTCGGGTGTAGAGACCTTAACTGGGTGTCCAGAACGTTCGGCATCTTCCGTGCTTGTACGGCCAAAACAAAATTCAGTAAACCACTTATTTACCATTGAAATTGATGGTGCAGAGTCCCTATAGTATTTATAGAGCTTAGCCTTGGTTTGAGTGATGGTTGTTTTCCGCAAAAAATAATGCTTAACCCTTTCGTTTCGGTACAACCTGCTCGGGTCGCACGTCTACCTACGGCAAAATGTGTAACGACCGGAACGGGTCGCGGCGCTCAGCGCTGCGAAAAATGCCATTTAAAAATCGAAATCCGGGTCTTTGCGCTTCCGAGAGCGCGACATTATGGCCTAATAGACATCACTATTCAAATTTTTTGTCCGCAGAACGCTCAGTCCAATAATTTATTTATTAAAAATCAGTCTCGGGGTCGCCGCTGTCGTGACGGCTGTCATTTCGCGTCGACCGTTTTTGTGCCACGGCGTAGTGACGAAAATTGTGATTTTCAAGTGTTATAGTGCGATTTACTGCAGAAACGTGACTAATTTGCATTCTAAAAGAGTTTATGAATGAGCATTAGTGATTTGAGATAGTCCATCTGCTTTTTTTCAGGTATTTTTAAGCAAAATGCTTCGGCCAAACATTTGCGTGGGCAAAACATGGGCGTATTTTTTGTCGTAATATTTATGTTACGGCCGAAATATCGCAAAATATGATGTAATATTGGTTTAATTCACTAATTAAATAGTTATTATTTCATTTAAATCGTAAATAATCACAAAATTTGCCGTATTTTGCTCATTACAGGTTGTTTCAAAATACGACCCGCGTATTGGAATTTGTTTTGTAATTAGTATGGGAGTATTACCATATTTTGAATGTGATTTTCTATAGTTTTTCTATGAAATGTGACTGTTTGGAGTATATTAATTAGTTACTGGACATATAATAAGCATATAATAAGACAATATATTTGAAAAACTTAAAACCACTTTTGTATTATGAGCCTTCAAAGTTTATTACCAAGTTTCGGTCGCAAACTCTCAAAAGTTTAGATTTTTCTGTAATATCAGACAAAGCTGAAAGTTCTGGTGCGATTTTCTAAGAAGTGTGATGTAGTGGTAAAGTTATTATAAAAGAATTTCATATACAAAAAGACCCTAAGTAGTCACAAATATATATATATATATATATATATATATATATATATATATATATATATATATATATATATATATATATATATATATATATATATATATATATATATATATATATATATATATATATATATATATATATATATATATATATATATATATATATATATATATATATATATATATATATATATATATATATATATATATATATATATATTTTAACGAGAATACATCAAATTTTTCTTGGCTGAATAACTAAATATTTTTGTATGCAAATAAGTAAAACAAAATAATAGTTTTGGTAAAGCATTTAATAAAGAACATACCCGTATATACAATTTCCGCATATAGTTTCGTATTTTGTGATAAAAACTTCGAAATGATTGAATAACCCGCTCACTCCGTAACATCCGATTGGGGACATTTATGTCGGCCGCCTAAACACCGAAACGTCCGCTACCGGATATAGCGCTCGCCGCTGCGAAAAATGCAATTTACGATTCGAAACGTCGTACTATATGCTTTCTGACGGCGCAACGATATGGCCAAAATATCTTTAATTCAAGATTTCTGTGTGGCAATATCGAACGGCGATTTAAAAAGTGAGCATAGACGTCAAAACGGCAGTGTCCATCGGCCACCGCCGCGGCCGCGTACAGCTCCGCGAAATTGGTGATAAAAAGTGTGTGTGTGCAGTTTTTGAGTGTTATTTACTGGAGAACAGTGAGTAATATGCATTGTAAGTAGTTTCGGAATGAGGATTAGTCATTTGAGACAGTCCATTTGCTGTTTTTCACGAATTTTTAAAGAAAACACTTCGGCGACAACAAACGGCTCGCGAAAAAATGGTTGTTATTATTTTGTAATGTTTATGAAATATCCCGATATATTGCGAAATATGACGTAATGTCGCTTTAATTTACTAACAAAATAAGTATTGCTTCATTTACATCCTAAGTTATCACATAATTAGGCGTATTTTGAACATTATATGTTGTTTTCTAATATGGCTCGCGAAAATGAAACTTGTTTTGATAATTACTATGAGAGAAAAAAGTGCGATTTTCCATAGTTTTTCGATGAAATGTGACTCTTTGGAGTATAGTAATTAGTTATTAGACATATAATAAGTCTATGATAAGACAATATAATTGAAAAAATCTAACGAATTTTATATTATGGGCATTCAAAGTTTATTATTAGGTTCGGACGCGGAAACTCTCAAAACTTTAGATTTTTCTATAATATCAGACAAAGCTCAAAGTTCTGGTGTGATTTCTAAGAAGAAGTGATGTAGTAATAAAGTTATTTTGAAAGAATTTCATATAAAAAAATACCATAAGTAGTCACAAATTAAAAATTAATTTTTTTTTTTTACGAGAATACATAAAATTTTTCTTGGCTGAATAAATAAATATTTTTTCCGTATTTTTGTATGCAAATAAGTAAAAAAAAAATATCGTTTTGGTAAAGCATTTAATAAAGAACATAACTGTATTTACAATTTTTGATATTTACAAAAACTGTATTTACAAAAAAATCGAAATGATTTTATAGGCGAGTTTTTTTCAGTTTGCCAATTTTGTAATATTTATTCATTATTATCTTAATTGTTTTACGAGATAAGGTTATAATGTTTTATATGTCAAATTTCAATGCGATCATTTTTCTCTTTATCTTTTTTTATTCCGTTTAGTGGTTTATAAGTTATGATCGTTTTTCTCAAGGCCGTTGACTCGCGTCGATTTTTTGCGCGAATATGTCGCGCGCAAAAGTGATAGGTGAGTTTTTACCTCGCAACGTGAGGGGTTAATAAAGAACATAACTGTATTTACAATTTTTGCATATTTTACGTATTTTGTGACAAAAAAATCGAAATGATTTTATAGGCGAGTTTTTTCAGTTTGCCAATTTTGTAATATTTATTCATTATTATCTTAATTGTTTTACGAGATAAGGTTATAATGTTTTATATGTCAAATTTCAATGCGATCATTTTTCTCTTAATCTTTTTTTAATCCGTTTAGTGGTTTATAAGTTATGATCGTTTTTCTCAAGGCCGTTGACTCGCATCGATTTTTTGCCCGAATATGTCGCGCGCAAAAGTGATAGGTGAGTTTTTACTTCGCGACAGGAGGGGATAAGCGAGTTTTTTCAGTTCGCCAACTTTGTAATATTTATTCATTATTATCTTAATTGTTTTACGAGATAAGGTTATAATGTTTTATGTTTCAAATTTCAATGCGATCATTTTACAGCTCTTCTTTTTATGATCTATTCTATTTAAAAAGGTTTATAAGTTATGGTCGTTTTTCTCAAGGGCGTCGATTCGCGCCGATTTCACGCGCGAAACTGTCGCGTGCAAAAGCTACCTGCCGAGTTTTTACTTCCCAAGTCTAGGGGTTAATGAGTAAACGAAATTATTTTTTTTCAATTTTCTTCTCAAAACACGGCGTAGTCTGCTAGCAATGGCTGTCATAAACGAACTAAATAACGCAGCTTATTCAAATTTTGACAGGATTCAACTGACAGTTGCCTATTGACAGGAGCAGTGTTGCCCTTTCAGTTAAGAGGCGGGACATTCAAAAAGTCAAGGACCTATAGACCCACCCTCGTATTTAATTTGTACTCATAGTCTTTTGGGATGTCTGATTCCCTTGAAACAGATAATTCTACAATAAGGGCATTATTAGCAAATAAAGTAAATATTTCTTACCGTCGAGTGTCTGTGGATCAGTTTGCCTCTCGTGAATAATTCGCCCTTCTTGTAGGGCTCTTGATGGTATAAGACCTGCCCTCATCACTCTATCGCCTTCCCGACGGGCCTGCCACCTATATTGATAAAAATTAATATATATAAAAATGTCTCAATAGGATGATGTGGATCTAAGAAATGTAGCAAAACAACTACAAATGGCTTATGACTGAGTACATCAAAACCTATACTGCCCTCCGAAACAGGAATCGCCACATCTCAGAAAAAACATACCAAGATAAGGCACTCCAGCCCAGGAGGGCAGCATACCACCCAACCAAGACAAAAAAACCCATCCAAGCTTGGGATTCATATTGTTGCCAATACCCCGATTACTCTTTAGCAAATTTTCGATCAATCTTCTTCTTTTTCTAGTGCCATATCCGCTACCGAATGCTGGCTATCATATTGGTTATAAATACTTTATTGGTCACCGCTCGAAACAAGGATGTGGTAGATTTCTGAAACCAGTCCCTTAAATTACAAATTTTAAGATGTTCTTCTTGGTCCCGGACCTCTTCTTCCGTTGCCTTGAATTATTAGATGCATAATACTATATATTTTGGGATGCAGGTTTTATTGTCCTGGGTTCCAAAATAAAGAACTTGGGGCTTAGGTCAGGGCTGTACGGCAGATGGTAAACCAATTCAATGTTTTGCTGGTCCAAAAGCTCTTTTGTTTTCTCTAGCTCATTCATTTTATTTGTCGTATAACATTTCTTTGTAGAGCCCCCTTTATAGTCCAGGGGGTTGAGGCCAGTGGATTTTTCCACTTAATCTATCCAGCGATTTAGGTACAGATTGTTCATATGGTCCCGGAGGTTGCGGGCATAATGCATCGGTGCCCCGTCGTTTTGTAGCCATATTCTCTTTCTTTATTTTGGTGGGACGTCTTGCAGGCTTTCCAGGCCCCTTTGTAGTAATATCATATATAGTTATTTCAATAGCAAATGACCCCTCCTATCGCCCTGTTTCGGTTGGGTCATGAATTACGGGACACCCTGATACAGGATTTGTCACCTGATACGATGCTAAATATAGCATTTCAAGTTCCTCTGTGGAACTTTTCGAGTTTTGAGGCACCGACTAATAAAAGCTGCTTTCTGCTCCTCAGAAAGCAAATAAGGGATCCAGCGGGAAAACAGGTTTATTATTCATCGTGCAAGATCAATTGTATCTATATAAATATCTAACTCCTACCAATATGCCTGATGTATGAATTTCAAGATGTCGCATGGCAATTTTCCTCAATTGATTCACGCATGGCATCGACGTTTTCTTGGGTTAAGCATCAAATATAATATTAAAACAGCCTATAATAATTATATTCGCAGTATCGAGGATTCCATTACAGAGGACAGTTCTCGCTTCTGGGAGTACATTCGCAGTCAGCGCGCAACCTCTGGAGTGCCCCTGAAAGTGACGTATGACGGGGCTTATTACTCTGGTGCCGGTGCCGCTGACGCTTTTGCAGATTACTTCTCATCTGTTTTTATTCAGAACGCGGTGACCTTAGATGCCGCCCGCGTTCAAGCCGGTGTAGAGCCGTGCGATGCGTACGCTTCTTGCATCAACATTCGCACAATATCGCGCAAAGATATTCAATTTAGCCTTAAAAAATTGAAATTTTTGCGTACTATCGGCCCCGATGGAGTTCCACCGTACATTGTCAAAGCGTATGCAGATTATTTTATGAAGCCTCTCACACATATTTTTAACCGTTCCTTGGAATCTGCCACGTACCCCAGTATGTGGAAGATTTCTAGGGTCGCACCCGTTCAAAAAAGTGCCTATAATTACAGGCCTATAGCGGTGTTATCCGTCTTCCCTAAACTATTTGAGACAATACTCCATCGGGATATTTACACCCAAGTATGTGGAAGGCTGTCGGACGCCCAACACGGGTTTCGCCCCAGTCGGTCCACCACTACCAACCTTTCCGTCTTTACCTATTATGTGGCAAATGAGCTGGACACTAAACCAGGAAGCCAGGTAGATGTGGTGTATCTGGATTTTAAAAAGGCTTTCGACAGAGTGGACAATGATGTCTTACTCAAAGTAATCGCTGCTACGGGTTTCTCGAGTAATCGAGTTTTTTTGCTGATTACTTGAGAGATAGGCAGCAGTATGTGAAACTTGGACTTTTTGATTCTAAGGTGTACCACACCTGCTCTGGTGTGAGTCAGGGGTCAAACCTCGGGCCTTTGCTGTTCAATCTCTTTGTTAACGATCTAAGTAAAGTAATCGTGTCAGCAAAATGTTTAATGTTTGCCGACGATATTAAATTGTACATGTCCACTGGAACTGCTGAAGCCTGCAAGCTTTTCCAGCGTGATATTGATGCCGTCTGGTCTTGGAGCCAGAATAAAAATCTCTCATTCAATATATCCAAATGTTCAGTGATGACATATACTAGATCGACCGCACCTCTGATGTATGATTACTCCATCACTGACGAGGTGCTAACTAGGGTTGATAAGGTAAAGGATCTAGGAGTTCTCTTTGATTCCCAGCTTACATTCAAGGAGCACATTGCTGATTTGTCTAAGTCCTCTTTTAAGCTACTAGGGTTTGTTATTCGCAACCTAAAGCATTTTCACAATGTACGGGTTATGCATACATTGTATAATTCAATTGTGAGAAGTAGATTAGAAACGAATGCAGTTATATGGAATCCACATCAGGATCATTATATCACTATGTTGGAAAAAATTCAAAAATGTTTCTTACGCTTTATATATTTCAAGCAGTACGGATATTATCCATACTTATACCCTACTAGTTTTCTACTAGGCATCGTAGGCTATAACTCTCTTAAGTTGCGTAGAGAAATGCTCGCCATGGCCTACGTTTTCAAGCTGATCCGGGGAAGAGTTGATAATCCTAGCATGCTAGCGAAGGTTTGTCTCTTTGTTCCGGACAATTATAATCGTGCTCGCACTCATAATCTATTTGCGGAGCCGTCCTCGCGCACCAACCTAAGTCGTTGGAGTCTGCTTACCCGTGCTTTGCGTCACATAAATGCGCTATGTTCGACAGCGTCAGACTTTGAGATTTTTACAGCGAGCCCGCATCTCTTCAAGGTGTGGGCATTGCGCTACTTGTTTATGTCAGAATAAAATAAATTGTTTTCACTCTTTATGTACCGTAAGTTTGTAAGTTTAAAAAAAAAATTATTAATGCCTGTATTTGTATTTAATGCTTATTTAAACATGTGTATGTACTTGTAAGAAATCTATTATTTTTTATATTTATGTGTATATTGCATATCAACGGATTGGTATAAACTATTAAGTTGATTTGCTAATGAAATAAATAAATAAATAAATAAATCATGCGGATTGTCTTATACTTAGAAACGATCTGTTGGCCAACCGATACCGATCGAGCTTGACGAGCAAAGGGCGCCGTGGATCCGCGACAAATTCGATCAGAATTACCTCCATTGTCAGGTAGAGGCCGCACCGCGCAAGCGACCTCGAATCTGTGACAGACTGGATGGATAAATTCATCCAAATTTGGTAGTAGCTTCCGAGTGCTGGATATCGATTTCCAGTGCCTCACGGAAAGGTTTTGAACTCTTACGGGCTGTTGGCGTAGTTTGACTGAGGGTTGTGGTTTTGCTTTTAGTCCATTGACACCCCTTAACTGATGTTGACAGGTAACGTTAAAATTCCAAAAACCAGTAATAAATTCTGGTTTTTAATAGTGCTTTATCACCGTATGCAAAAACCATCCGGTCATTACATAGTTTTTGTGTTAATGCTCTTCGGAAATTGTTATAAATCATTGCTCTTGAATTTTCTAACCTAAATTCCAGTTTTCCTCAGTATTTCTAACAATCCTTTTTTTAATGGTGTTTGATTAATAAAACCTCCTTAGTTTGTAACAAAAATCCAAATTTGCGTGGCATGTTATGTTTCAAAAACATGTTGCACGCATTGCAACATGATTCGCTTGTATTTCTAGTGTTTTTTTTGTATTGGTCTTACTCAGTTTTGAGTTGTTTTCGGAATCAGGGTTCAAAATCGCAAAACATCTGTAATACAAGAAATAATTGCTAATAGCTTTGACAGTTGGATCTGTCATAATAGAGAATGGCCGTACTGCACAGCCCAATAAAAAATGACCCTTTTGGTGTTCTTGCCATGAAAAGGAAAAACAAAAGATTTACTTAAAAAATCAAGTTCAAAAGAATTTTTTTATAAATGTAATAAATATTACATAAAACTATTACTATTTTAGCGAACATGAGTAGCTATGAGTTTTTTTTTTTTGAATCTCCTAAAGTTGGTTTAACGACAGGCAATTTCCAGCTGTCAAATTGGTTCCATAATGGAGGTCACTTTTTGCTCACTCGCGTTGGGAGACGGAGAACCTGGTGAAAAAAGCCGGGTGATCCGGGAAGTCTAGTGCACTAGGAGTGCGGCGTTTATTTTTGCGATGTGAACAAGGTCTCATTTTTCGGTAAGCGTTTAATTCTTTTCGGGATTCAATTAGATAAACGAGTTTTGTAGTAATGGGGTTGTTTTTTTTATTTTCGGTCATAACCTAACCTATGGTATTTTTACTTTTTCGCGTTCTAAATAAACGCGATGGCGCTCTTGTTTCTTTCGGTATAACGCGATGGGATTCCTAATCGTACGTTATAAATTGGCTGCCCAAAGCTGGGGCCTATAAACTAAATTTTGGCAGGTAGAAATATCTCTTCGCAATTTTAAAATACACGTTTTGCTTTGATAAGTGGTAGTCTTTTTCAGATATTGGTATTTTTGTGTTATTTTTCTCAGTTTTGTATGAGAAATATTACTGTAGCCAATTGTGGTATTTTTTTCAAATTGCGGTATTTTTTTTGACAGCTGTTGACGAATTTTGCAAATAATTTCGCATTTTTGCTTTGTTAACTATTTCTGCGGTTCGCCGCGAAAGAATGTTAAGTTCGCCGCAATATTTTAAGTAATATACTGTAATTTTTATTAAATCCGGCGAGAAACATTGTATAGATTAATATTTTGTGTAATAAGCGGTTTGTATTTTTCTGCGGTTCGCCGCGAATGAACGATAAGTTCGCCGTATCTTATACTATTCTGTTGCCGTTTCTTAAACGTTTATTGACTAATTTTTGTAATATTTTCAGGTTCAAATTGGATATCCAGGTGGGCGTTTTATCGGTTGCCGAAATTGGGAAGAAAAAGGTGGCACAGGAAAAACTGAGTGAGCTTGTTCCATTACTTTAATTTTTTAGAATATTATTTTTTATTGGGATTTTTAGTTTTTTTCTTTTGGGTTTTATATTTTTGTGGAGGAGATTTAAAAAAAATATATAAAAAATAAAAAATAAAATATGGAGGTTCCGGTTAGCAGAGATTTCGACGTGTCGTTTGAGCGAGTTTTGAAGCCTTTGTGCTTGGGTTTCGTGTACGACGGGAAGACTTGTGTCGTTGAATTTTTGGAACGACTTGAAGAGAATAGGTTGGCGCGAAACATTTCTGACGCGCGTTTATTGAAATCCGCCTGTGAGCTTTTCACAAATCATGCGCTCGTATGGTATCGCACCCGGGTTTCACATATTGAGAGCTGGTCTCAGCTCGCATGTGAATTGCGGAATAATTTTGGTAGTGCGAACTACGACCGCGACTTGTTGAGGCAGTTACGTGCCAGGTTTCAGAGGCCGGATGAGCCGCTCCACATTTTCGTCACCACAGTGTTGAGCTATTTTCAAAAATTGTCGCAACCACGTTCAGAGGTCGAACAGCTGGAGATAATCTGCTCAAATTTGAGGCCGTACCTGCAGCAACAGTTCGCGTTAGTGACAATCCACTCCATTGATGAGCTTCTACACCTAGGTAAGCGTTTGGAAAACGCTCAGTTGTCGATAGACGAGTATAATCAAAACCTACAGGTTTTTAATAAATCCAAAGCGTCGTCGTCCAAGACGGTACACGCTATCGATCACTCCACCGTTGACATTGCTGATAGGGATTCTTCATTTGTTCAGCAGTTCCAAAATTGCGCGGTTTCTGCCGTAGATTTAAATAATTCCAATAACCAACCCCGGGATGTAAGTCACCCTCGGGGTGGTTCTAATAGAGGTGGTTTCTCCCGAGGCAACACGACTGACGTCGGCGGTCCTCGCGGAGGCCCTGGAGCTTCGCGTGGTGCTCGTGGTGGTACTCACCACGGGCACTCTAAATATTGTTACCGTTGTGGGAAGTTTAATTTTACTGTGTCTACTTGCCCGGATTGTTCAAAGGAGAGAAAGCCAGTTCAACCTAAACAGAATGTTTCAAAAAACTTGTCCAACGAGACCGAATAAGGGCATTCGTTGATTCGGTCTCGTTGTTATTTAAAAACGAGAAGGATAACCGTCGTCCGTTTCTAGATGTTTCGTTAGGCGACATAGCTGTGTGTGGTCTACTCGACACGGGTTCGAGCTTGACAATTTTGGGTGCCGATTCACATAAGTATTTAATTGATATCGGTTATACTCTTTATAAAGCGCCTTCTTTGACGCTCAGCACAGCTAATTCAAGTACAGTACGGACGATTGGCTATATTTCTTTGCCCTTTAAATTCAATAATCGCTGTCAGGTGATCCGAGCTGTGGTAGCTCCGGATATAGGAACTTCTCTGATTTTAGGTATGGATTTTGTCCGAGAATTTGATTTGGTACCTGAAATTCTAAAATATGTTCGTTTGGAGTCTAGTGATGTCAGTTGGCACTCCGTCAACGAAGTGAGGGCCTTGCATCCTTTCGCTTCCCTGACGGAGAATCAACAGTCGTTGGCTAACAAGATGATTAAAAGTTTTGAGAAAATTTCTACGGAAGTCAAAGGTCTAGGTCGGACAAATTTAATAACTCAGGTTATCGACACTGGTGATCATCCACCAGTGAAGCAGCGGTATTACCCTTTGTCTCCCGCTCGTCTACAACTGTTAAACGAAGAAGTGGATCGTATGCTCGAGTTAGGCGTTATTAAACCTAGCCAGGGAGGTTGGAACAATCCAACTATTTTTGTTCCCAAGGCGGATGGGACTTTGCGGTTCTGTCTTGATAGTAGAAAAATAAACTCGATAACGAAACCGGATGCTTATCCTCTCCCGAGAATAACTACCATTCTGGACAGTTTGCGTGATGCAAACTATTTGTCTTCTATCGACCTATCAGCTGCCTTTTGGCAAATCCCATTAGAGCCTGCCTCGCAAGAAAAGTGCAGTTTCACTGTCCCTGGACGAGGATTCTTCAAAATGACGGTGACTCCGTTCGGAATGCGCAACTCGTCAGCGTGCATGCAGAGGCTGGCGGATCAGTTATTTGACCCGTCGTTTAACAACAAAGTATTTTGTTATTTAGATGATATCGTAATTGTCTCATCGACCTTCGAAGAACATATCTCTTTGTTAAGTAGAGTTTTAGATCGTCTTGTTTATGCCAATTTGTCCATCAATTTCAAAAAGTGCCAATTTTTCCGGCATGAGTTAAAGTACCTGGGGTATGTTGTAGATTCCCATGGCCTACATACAGATCCCGAAAAGGTAAAGTGTATCCTAGACTTTCCCACTCCTAATTCACCTAAAATGGTTAAGAGTTTCCTTGGAATGGCCGGTTGGTACCGGCGTTTCATTCGTAATTTTTCCAGTATTGCTGCACCTCTTTCCCGGTTGACTAGTACCCGCAAAGGCGCTCCCGCGTTTGCATGGACACCGGAGGCGGAAGAAGCCTTTCAAAAATTGAAATCCGCCTTAATTTCAAGTCCGATCTTAGCTTGTCCTGACTATTCAAAGCCATTTGCTTTACATTGCGACGCATCGTTGTACGGTTTAGGTGGTGTACTTACCCAGACAGTGGAGGGCGTAGAACACCCAATCGCTTTCACGAGTAGGACTCTCCTACCTGCTGAGACTCGTTACTCGGCTACTGAACGTGAAGCCCTAAGCGTGATCCATGCTGTCGAGCATTTTCGAGGCTACGTTGAGGGCGGTCCCAAGGTCAAAATCTACACTGATCATGCCAGTTTGCGTTGGTTTTTATCGCTTAAAAACCCAACGGGACGCTTGGCTAGGTGGGGAATCCGTTTATCGGCATTTGATTTTGAGATCATCCACAAGAAGGGTGTCGAAAATGTCGTCCCAGACGCGTTATCTCGCCTACTTCCTGTAGCAGCTGTCTCGGTTGTCGCCGATCCCTGGTACAACGATTTGGTTAATGCAGTATCCGGCAATCCTGCCGCGTATCCCAATTACCAGATCAAAGGCAGTGAGTTGTATCGTTACTCGAGGAGCAAGTACCAACTTACCAGTTGTTACGACTGGAAGTTAGTTGTGCCGTTACCTCTCCGAGAAAAGCTAATACAAGAAAACCATGCTTCTGATTTGGCAATTCATTTTGGGGTCTTTAAAACCCATCGTCGTCTTTGTTTGCGCTATTTTTGGCCAAATTTACATGGAGACGTGGTTAAATTCGTCTCTAAGTGCGATACGTGTCAGCAATACAAACATCCGAACGTGTCTCCGTTGGGTCATTTGGGTAATCCAAAGTCGTGTGCCTTTCCCTTTCAGATGATCTCCGTCGATCTTTTGGGTCCCTACCCGATGACGAGAGATCGAAATATACATATTCTAGTAGTCACGTGTTGTTTTAGCAAATATTGCTTATTATTCCCTTTAAAACGTGCTACTAGTAAAATCGTTAGCCACATTATGGAGCATAAGGTCTTTCTGCAATTTGGTGTTCCGCAGTATGTCATTTCGGACAATGGGAAACAATTTATTGGTAAGGAGTTCACTGGTCTAATGACCAAGTACCGAATTCCCAAGGTATACTTGAACCCGAAATATTGCCCTCAGGTCAATCCAACTGAGAGGCAGAATCGTGGGGTTGTCACGGCGTTGGCGTTGTCAGTTAAAGACGACCATCGCTCTTGGGACCTCCACCTTTCTGCCATTCAGATGGCGATCAATTCGGCTGTTTCGGAAGCCACGGGTTTCAGCCCTTTTTTCCTTGTCCATGGTCGAGAACCGATTTTAGATGGTTCTTTTTATACGCAATCCCCGGAATCCCAAGCCGAAGTCATATTCGGCAGCAGAATGTCATACGCTCAGGATTTGAGTGAACTTCCTGGCGTTTTCCATACCGTGCGGAAGAAATTACTTCAATCGCATGCTCACAATAAGGTATATTATGACCACAAACACCTCCCGGCTGAATTTTCCGTTGGGTATACGGTTTATAAAAAGACTTATTTTCTGAGCAATGCGGGAAATTACTTCATTTCAAAGTTTGCCCCGCGGTATGAAAAATGTCAGATAGTGAAGAAACACTCTCCTTTGGTGTATGAACTGCTTAATGCAGAAGGCAAGAATATAGGCACATGGCATATAAAGGATTTTAAACTAAATCCCCAGGACTCCGTTTGATGTTTTTTTTTCTTGGTTGTTTTCCTCGTTAACATGCGTATAAAAAATGTTTCATCTTAGTCGAATGTCTTCGATTTCATTCTCTTAATAATTGTCATGTATAAAGGTGTGGTACCGGGTGGTTACCATTACTGATATCATTTTGTCTGTGTCCGTCGTGCTAGCAAACCTGTCTAGCACTACAGGGGTTTGAATGTCGTATGAAAGGGAAGTATGCTAGAGCTCGGTATGAAAGGTAATACTTGACATTCAACATTTTCCTACTAGGCATTGGCTACTGTCGAGTCACAACAATTTTGCTAATTTGTTTGTTTTTTTTTTTGGTGTCCACCATAAGTTTACTTAGTTTTGCTCTATGGTTTGGAGGTCGTCAGGTTTTCCTTCGACAAGTTGTGCGGTCCTGTTATAAGGCCACTAGGACTTTTGTCCGTTTTTTTTTATGTTTATCAGGCTGACCTGGTAGCCCTATGGGGTTGATAAGTTATTTGGAGTTGTTTGGTGTTTGTTGTAACTCTCCACGTTTAAGTAGAGTGATTTATATTAGCAGTTGACCTCTGCAGTACCCTGCCGAATGGATATTTTTCTTTAGTTAACGAGGAGAAGTAGGAGTATTTTGTTCTTTATTTTCTTTTATTTTTTTATGGTTTACCATTTGATGAGTATTAGATAGTCACGTGTTTTTTTTGTTATCTGTTTAGATTTTTGTTAGTGCTCTATTGATCACGTGCGAATCGGGACGACTCGAGGAAATCGTTAGTGTCCTGCCGATTTCTTTTTGGGGGAGAGGCTGTAACAAAAATCCAAATTTGCGTGGCATGTTATGTTTCAAAAACATGTTGCACGCATTGCAACATGATTCGCTTGTATTTCTAGTGTTTTTTTTGTATTGGTCTTACTCAGTTTTGAGTTGTTTTCGGAATCAGGGTTCAAAATCGCAAAACATCTGTAATACAAGAAATAATTGCTAATAGCTTTGACAGTTGGATCTGTCATAATAGAGAATGGCCGTACTGCACAGCCCAATAAAAAATGACCCTTTTGGTGTTCTTGCCATGAAAAGGAAAATCAAAAGATTTACTTAAAAAATCAAGTTCAAAAGAATTTTTTTATAAATGTAATAAATATTACATAAAACTATTACTATTTTAGCAAACATGAGTAGCTATGAGTTTTTTTTTTTGAATCTCCTAAAGTTGGTTTAACGACAGGCAATTTCCAGCTGTCAAATTGGTTCCATAATGGAGGTCACTTTTTGCTCACTCGCGTTGGGAGACGGAGAACCTGGTGAAAAAAGCCGGGTGATCCGGGAAGTCTAGTGCACTAGGAGTGCGGCGTTTATTTTTGCGATGTGAACAAGGTCTCATTTTTCGGTAAGCGTTTAATTCTTTTCGGGATTCAATTAGATAAACGAGTTTTGTAGTAATGGGGTTGTTTTTTTTATTTTCGGTCATAACCTAACCTATGGTATTTTTTCTTTTTCGCGTTTTAAATAAACGCGATGGCGCTCTTGTTTCTTTCGGTATAACGCGATGGGATTAAAATCTTACGTTATAAGTTACATTAAAAAAGATATAGTTCTAGGATGAAACCGATGTTCGATTCTTGAAACGTTTAGTGCACCTTGTCTTATATCAATCACCAATAGCTGTGTGTAGAAATAATAATAGCTAAAACTCACCAGTAAGCATCGTCTTGACATACTATATGCAAAACATCTCTCTTGTTGAAATCGAGGCCAGCTTCTTTGCATGGTATGTAAGGGTCATCGGCCGAATAGTAGTCAAAAAGTGCCCTAACTCTCACTTTGCTCTCTCTTGAACTTCCTCTTCCGAAAGAAGGCACCAACTTGAATGTTATGGTACCTTCCGAACTTTGCTGTAGATAACAGAATCATTATTAAATGAATAGGTCCGGGAGTGTACTGCAAGATGAACCTATAGTCAACTAAAGTCACCATATTGAACATAATAATAGAAGATTTATCAATTTTTGGAACTATGAGTGCCATCTACTAGTTGCGTTTCAAAGTAAAATCCTGATTGCCAAATTTCAGTACGACGTTGATCAATCTAATTGATTATATAATCAATGCTACTACACAACTACTTAAATATAAACAAAATGAAAGGGTTTTAAAAATTACAATAAAGTTTCTTTATAAAAATAATGCTATTGAAAAAGTTTTTTTTTATAGTAGGTTCACTTTTATTGTTCAAAATTGTCATTATTCCCTAAAAGAAAGGGACATAGATACCAAAATATTAAAAAAGGGACTTTTATGGATCCAACATTTAAAAAGGGACCCAAGGGACCACACTAAAAGCCCTAGACTTACCAAAATGAGTAATACGTCTGCGGGTGTTTTCGATTCAACATTGATGCCGTTAACCTCTATCACCTGATCTCCTGCGTGAATCAAACCAGAACGATCCGCCGCACCTCCGTGCATCACTCTAGCTATTACAATTTTACCCGTCTCCTCATCAGTCTTAATCGTAGCACCCTGTGAAAAATAAAGAGAAAGATATTACAAAATCGTCAAATTGCTCAAAAAGGTCAAAAAAGAACATTATATTTTCATTTTTGAAGTACTATATACAGGGTAGAAAAACTCATATAATCAACCTTAATTTAAAACGCACAGTATTTATTTCTCGTGTAAAAATCCCTTTTCAACTGCAGTTTTACAGAACACATGCTTTGCATTATTAAACTGTTCATGAATATAAAATATTGACTTTACATTTACTCCCTTGGTTATTTCAAACTGCGTATTTTTAATACTGGTTACTTTCGATAATTCAAAAATATTAGGAGATTTTTAAAAATGATATATGGACATTGTGTAGGTGATAAAGTATTCCAACAAATAGGTGTAATAAAAGTGAGATAACACCTACGTAAAATCATTTCACTCAAATAATAACAATGAATAAAAAACGATATAGCAATCCAGGTGATACTCATAACAGGAATAATGTGTGTGAGTTCAAAATAATGCAATTAAAAATTCAATGTGAGCATTACAGGGTTGTGAATACTCGGATATTGCAGCACTTAATGCAAGGAATGGTGCTTAGTTAGTTAGGGAAGTACAGATAATTTAAAAAAATAAGCTGCTGTTTCTAGATGAATAAATATGGATGAGGTGAACATTTACAAAGTATGGATGTGTTTCAGTGCTTCCCAACCGGTTTGCCACCTACAGTAGAATCCTTTTAAGGTGCTCCACATAATCACATTTTCTGGTCGGTTTTTATAGGGGCTCAACATTTTTCACTTCTTAGCGTCCACCGACTCCAATCAGAGTTTGAAAAAATGCCCCGAGTGCGGTTAACTCTGTATCAAGTTTTCTTACCCAGTGTAATATGGAAATAGAAAGGAAATTTTACTTAGTGGACTGATTTTATTGTGTTGATAGACGTTGATAATGAAGGCAGCCATCATTGCCACGCAAAATTGTCTGCAGTGTTGCCACAGCCTTCTCTAGAGAAAGATTTTAGTTATATTAGGAGAAACAAAAGTAAAAGTGCTACTACTACAAAAGTAAAAGTACCAGTCTACCCTGGACGACGGCGGTTGCAACATCGCTGATACGTCGGGTGCTACAAACTGCAAGCGGTAAATTCGTTTTATTCTATCATGTCAAACAACCGCGATAGTCTTCGATTTCATAAATGCTACTACTTTGGGTGCAGTCTGAATTGCGCCTAAACTACCAATGAGCACTTTTGTGCTTGAATCGCTCACACTGGCAATTAGCCATAAGCACCGCGAGTGCGTTTACCATGCTTAAGCCAGTGGGAGTAGTGCTCCGAAAGCACTGTTACTCTTACTTCGTTTGACAGGTACTATTATTATTTTAATTATTATTCTTTGTCTGACACAAGCGTCCAGAAAATCGATAGCTAGTACTATTCAATGCTATTCCACACTGCACCACTATTCTTCGGCAGTACAACCGGCCGACCGGCTAATTTATTTCTCATGCATTACTTTGCTTCCCCTGCTAACAGCATTCGTCATCGTCTTCGAGTGGCAATGAAGATGATCCAAATGCCATACTGAGGTATCCAAATGCCCTGCATCGAAAATTACATCTCAAGAATCCAACTCTAGACTTCCACAAAAAGTTTCTTGCTGGAATCAGCCAGAATAAAACTGGTCTGAGGTATGACAGTACAACCATGAGTGATGTAGACCTGAAAAAGTCCCACTTGTGAGATTACGCCAGCAATGAAACTATATTTCGGAAGACAAATCATAATAATAAAAGCTGTAGATCCTAATGATTCAAATTATATTCATGTTTGGTTATCGCTCTTCAAAGAATAATAAAGATATTTCACAGCTCAGTTAAGTGTTCACGGCGCCACCAGAGTTGCACAGCGATCCGATACCATATTGCGGTTAGGGCATATTTATAGCCGAGAGTCGACGCGGTTGAGAGGTTAAAAAATATACTGTTTTAATACATGCCTCCTTTTAGCTTATGATGCTGGTCTGCGAGAGCAAATTGCATATTACAATAAAAGTACTCGTTAACAAAAACATAATTTTATAATAACTATAATAAATCAAAAATAATAAAGAATGCTCTCGTCTCTGACGATTTGTGATGTAATATGCGCTCATTAAATGGTTATTTAATAAATATCTTAGACTGATTCTGCTGTAATTCAATAACTTTTACTATTTTCAAACAGAGCCTAGTAAGATTTAGCTTGGATGATCAACCTACTCTTCCCAGAGGTTGCCAAGTGTGTTTTGGATTTCACAATCATCTATTACATTGATATGGTCATTGTTGAGTATATTGTTGTTTAATATTATATATGAAGAGTTGGAAATCAAAGAATTAAAGATGAATCAGTGAAATCTTTAAGTAGAACAGTTATACAATACAGAAGTTATAATAGTGGTATACGATTTACTATAAAATCAATCTGAATGGCAAAATGAAAAACAAAATTTAGGATCTTACATAATGTTCTAGGCAGCTTTGAGTGTCGATAAAAATATATGAGGTCTGTCTAAAAAAAATCCGACATCAAATTTTCCCCAAATCTTTGATATCAGTGGAATTTTCCATCACGAATATGCACCGAAAGGACAAACAGTGACTAACGAGTAGGTACTATCAAGAAGTTTTTGCAACTTCTGGTTGTTTCCGCAATTGAAAAAGCCATTGAAAGGATCCCGTTTTCAGAGTAGAGAAGAGATAATGCAGAATGCGATGGTGGAGTTGAACACCATTCTAAAAGAAACCTTTCCAAAAGTGTTTTCGGCAGTGGAAGGAACGGCGGGCTAAGTGTGTGGAGGTGCAAGGGGCCTACTTTGAAGGAGACTAGGGTCCCAATCCTGTCATGTAAGTAATATATTTTTCCCGGCCTAAGGTCGGATGCTTTTTAGGCCGCCCTCGTAATTAAAGGCATTTTCACCTACACAAAAAATCTCCTGTATTGGTTATGATGAGATATTTCATCAAGTCGTTTCATTAACCCTCTAATGCTGATAGTTTTGAATCTTCGATATCCATACCTCAAGTCTTTGTAAAACAAGTAATTTGTGGAGTACCGCAAGATTTTATTCGGGGTCCGTAAACAAATCAATGCCATTGTACCCTAGCACATTGTTATATACAGCAAATGCGAATGAATGCCTCTGTGTGGCTAGTGATTGGTTTAAAAGAAATCTACTGAATCACTCTAATCACATTACTGAATCACTCTTAAATTGCAGGAACGAAATTTACCGCCAAGAAAGCAAAGTATGATGGCCATAATATATTAAAGGGGACTCCAATAAAATCAATATTGTCAACAATATCAAATTCCTTGCAGAGACTATATATTATAAGATCCCACCGTAAATGTGTGCACCTATCAGTTATTTAATCGAAATGTGATATGGAAGTTTACACATAGGGCCATAATATGCCGCAGGGTTGTCTAGCCAAATCTTGTCACTAGCACACAAAAAAAAAAGAAAGAAAATGGCTAAATATAATGCAAATTGCACCTATTTGTTTGGACAGTAAATGAAGTGTTATCGCAAAAAGACCGATCTAAGGGTCCATCCACATATTACGAAATCACCGAGGGGGAGGCGGGGATGGAGCTGAGGCTTACGCCTAATTACGTGGGGGGGGGGGGAGGGGGTGCCCGTCCTGATTACGTAATCAACTTTGGTCATTGCATGCCAATTTTTTTGGTCTAAGCCTGAACGGAGATGTAGCCGTGCCATGTGTCTCGCTCGCAGTGAGCAATGGCGACTAAACAAAATGGGTCCAGTAAAAAAAAAAAATAACATGAGAACAGTCGTCTCGCAATGAAAAAGCTTTCAAACAAATTTCTGCAAATTTCACAAACTGTTTTGTACGAAATTCTTAGTAACCGCATAGGTTATTGTTTCTATGACGAAGGTATAGGAAAGATGGGCCGCCATCTTTCTCTCAACGAAAAGTGCTTGAACGTTGGCGGAAACTATATAGAAAAATAGTTTAAGGTATGCCCTTTCATGTAAACATAAAATTGGTTTAAAAAAAATTGTTCCACAAGTTTTTTTTCAAAACCTTACTTACTTTCCGAAAACGCCTCGTATTTAACTTTAATGTCATAAATAAAGACTTGAAATTAGAATTTAAAAGAAATATTGAAAACAATCTATTTGGTTATGCTATCTATGATTTATATAAATTGGAAAAGGTTGTAAATCATTTTAATTGAATGTTGATTATTACGCAACTATTTAATATCTCAAACAGCCGTCTTTTATACTTAATACACTGCATGAAAGTCTATGATAATTTCCATGGTTATTTTTAATCATTATTGCGTATTTTTTAAATTATTGATTATTCCTATGTTTACTATTTTAACTCTAGTCCTATGACTATTGATAGCTGTTAATTATGTTTAAAATGATTACTTCCAATGATTGATTGACAGATTGATTGATTGTTATTTTTTGTTTAAAAAATAAGCTAATTTTAAAAGTAAATTTACTAAGTAAAATGTTATTTTTTGACTATTGAAAATGGTTTTGACTATTGCGTTTCTAGTGTTTCTTCTTTCAGGAATATAAATTCAGCCAGGTTTCAGTGTAAGTGTCGTCGAAAACAAACTCCTCATCTATAGCTCTGTACTTAAGCCTATTTGGTTGAACGGCATTTAACTGTGGGGTTAAGCGAGCAAAAGAATCATACTCTCTCTGACGTGCTTGCAGAATAAGTATTCTATGGGATATTGCGAATGCACTGTGGTTTCCAAGAAATTATGAAACTCACGACTACTTAAAAGTCCCCACTATTGCCACAGTGAGCGATTACCACTATTACCTACTGAGCCATACAAAACCCAACATGCTGAACGATTGGCATCCGTTCTAAAGAAATGGCATGGCGTACTAAGTTCTATAGAAAGAAGATTCGAGGCATTGGCCTCGTCTCTTAAACGTCATTAAACATCACTCAACAAATTATGGTCCAATGACCAATATGAAAGATGACCAATGCCACCTAGAAAAAAAACAAAAAAAAATATATTAAGCCATATCTTTTTTTCGATTAATTGTATATTTTGATGGCATATGATGTCAAAAAATAACGAGTATATGTCTTTAATATGAATTTGTAAGTTTGTGTAATGTATTCCAAGGTGAAATATTTTTGGCATTCATAAACTTTGAGTATGGTGAAATATTTCATCATAAAAAATCTGCAAGGAGTGCCACACTGTTTTATACCTGAGGTGTCTATAGGTTTAAACCTTTACGAATTTGCAAACAGCTTGTTCTGTAGCAAAACTATTTCTACATCACTATGTCTTCGAACGTCAACATGTTACAACATTTTTTTTAAAAATATTTGAATGACTCAAGTTGAGAAGCACTGTTTTATTTAACATGATAATGAGACGACTCTACAATTGCATGGTTGCAGAATGGTTTTTTTTTAATCCAGTGCTTTGTTGAGGCGTGCTACATTCATCGCTGCTTCAGGTTGTACAGGCATAAAAGAAATGAGCAGCCTTTTATTCTACGACGAATATCTCTCCTACGGTTTGTGTGATAAAAAGAAAAGGGGTTCAAATGAACTACTATGATATTACTCTAGATAATAATATGAACTCTGACGATAAGCCAATTAAATATACATATACTGCAGAAGCAAAGGTCAGAATAAAATGGAATGAAAGGGCAGTTTGGGTCTTACTTTTGTGTAGACTTACCACAATCGGCTCTGCACTCTGAGCGCCACCCTTTGGCAATCATAGAAAATTACATATTTTAACCATAATTAAAAAAAAACATATTTTATGACAATCAACATAAGAGAAAAAAGTCAATATTCATTACTGTTTTCTAATGATTGTAGTGCCAGCTGACTGGTACATTCCGAAGCAATAATAGCAAATTTTGGTTCCTAATGTCAAAAGATACAAATATTTTATAATATCGCTAGTTTAATTAGTGAGTAAAGCAATAACTCACCAATGGTTCATCACTCTTAACGAGTTGTACGATTTTAACAGTTTCTTCCTCCTCTTCGCTTTCAGGGGGTAACTCGGGCAATCGCGGATAGTAATCCTTTTGAGCTACTGCATCATGCGCACACAGTATCCCCTAAAATACACAACATCGTAGTTAATTTTAAGAAATACTTATTTCTGGTTATTCGGAAACTCAGAAAGCAGTCGGAGGAAAGAGTGGCAAGCCTTGAGAAACGACCCCTAGCCCTATATAAAAGCTGCTGATCATTCGCCAACGAAGTTGTCTGACAAAATAAAGTATATAGCGCTGGCGACAAGGCAGCATTCCAATTGACGGCTGCATTGTTTCAAATTTAACCCTTTGGGTACGGATTTACTGTACATATATCGGTGATATATCAGTGGTACCTTCGGGTACCGATATATATACTGTCATTCTAGTATACCAAAAACGGTAAACTAGGATGATGCATCTCCTTACGCTATCCACGCATTGCGGTAAATTTGGTGAGTTTAATAAATAAAGAAATCGAAGCAAAACGTATTGAGTGCACACGACTGGCGAGGGTTTAGTTATTATGAACATCAGCCAGATGTGTTTTTTTTCATGGAATTATAGGATCAATTATCATGTAAAAAAAACAAGACAGGGAAAATGAAAGCAATGAGTTTGTATTTTTTGTCTAATTTCTAGATCCCGCCAGACGTATTCTGCAATTTCTAAAAGTAGCCAGACTTCTTTCAATAATAATCTGCAATAATATTAATTTTTATTATAAGTTTTAAAAGTGTAAAAATAAGGTTGCGTATCCGTAAGACACATAGAACACATAGAAATTTATCAAAATCGAGGTTAGCGAAACCGCCCTACAGCCTGATAAGCTAAGCTATACTGATAGATACCTGAATGTGTGGGGTCTGAAGTACGTTATAAAGATCTTCACAGTTTGGTGATCGAGGCGCTGGTATATCGGCTAACAGCTCTAGTACCTCCAGGGCCACCTCCATTGAGTTTGACAGTAGCGGAAAGAATTTGTCATCTTTGCCCTTTGCTACGATCTTGTTGTGCACGTGAACGAGAGCATGGAGCTGCTTCGACTGCAGTAACTCACTGAGGAATGTCACATCTTCTCCGCCTTCCACTTCTTTTAGAGATGTGAACAGTCTGGTGAGTACTGGAACAGTAAACCAACTCTCAATTAAGGTGGGATGTCCGGCACATTCCTTTTACATCATTCCCAGTGCCTTAAACACGCATTCCAAAGCTGCTAAATATTTCGAGCTCTATCTATAAATCAATCTACATGAGTCTAATGATGCTAACTTGCCTCTATTAACCTCCTTTGTTAGGTCACACCCAGGGTCAAAATTTTGTTCTTGTTTCTAATTTGCATTTTTTTTAAACAAAATCCTATGCAGACAATTTTAAAATCCAGTATTTGAAAATTAAATATATACCTATGTATATTACTATGCAATGGACAATAATTTTTCAGATAGACACTGCAGTACCTGGTACACGTGTGATTTAAAAAGAATATCGACTAGGAAATTCCAAATTTCGTACAAAAAATTATGTCTATTTGCATTCAGTTTTTTTCTTCTGTTAAACAGGGTTAACACCTTCATCTCTAAAATTGATATTTGGTTGGTTCCTATGTACCTGTACCTAGTATTTCCTAAATAGATATAGACATCTTAGACATCTTAGGTATAGAAAAATATAAAGTAGATAATTTAATAATTTACAAATTCCTCAAAATAAATTTGCTTTCGCACATGCCGTAATTATGTATGTTGTAACGCTGCTGTAACATTAAGTTCGCTTAGAGCTTATTTTAAAAATATATTAAAAACATACCAGGTTCCCAACTTTCACCCATGGCCGGATCAACCATCTTTCAGATCACCGTGTGAAGTCTATCACGAATTTCACCTGTAAATAAAATAATAGGTCAATAAAATAATATTAATCATGTAGTAAGAGAATGGCAGAAAAATTCAGTGGTTGCTACATTTTTTCTATTATTTATTGATGTGAAAACGTCTTTAACCCCTCGAGCCTCAGAGGGACCGATTGGACTCAAACGTAAAAGCACAGTTGCGCCTCGTTGGGACCGATTGGACTCTAAAGTTAGTATTCTAAAGTTCTAATATGCAACAATTCTAAAGTGCAATAACGGTTTGGGAGAAATTAATATTTTGGTCGGTCGCCATAATAAATCAAAAATTTCCATAAATTATACATAGTCTTTCAAAGACATGCGCTCGCGAAATCTCGCAGCTTGAGGGGTTAAAAAGGCTCTTATACTAAGATCCCGTTAGAGTTACACATGAAACAGTTTTGTTGTCTGAGAATATTTTAATATATTTCACAGTAATAAATCGAAGGGGCATGGCATGTATATTCTAAAAATAAACCATTGTCCGTTGCTTAAGTTTATTCAACTTGCTCGTTTATGTGCTAAAATCGTCGAGCAGGGGAACACTCGAAACTTGTCATAACTCCGCAACGGAAATGGTTTCTGCACAAGTGATTCTTGCGGCTGAGGTATCCTAAAATATAACTGAGGAGAAGAAAAATGAAGTCGTTGAGTAAAAAATTGCCCATAAAAGACATTTTCATGCAAAAAAGGTTACGGTAGTGTAGCAATCCTACCACCCATATTTAAAAACATTTTTTTTGTTTATTTAATGAGTGTGATGGCAGGAAAGTTATTTTCTCTGACAATGGAGACTCGGGTACACAGAATAAGAAGACTAAATGCGGTACCTACTTGACGATTGACGATTTGTGCAGTACAATTTTGCAAGATTCATTGCCAAACTGAAAATTTGAATTTCATATGGTGGCCAAAGTTATTTATCCCGCAAAGAAACTCGTAAGCAATGACCACACAATTTAGCATGAACGGCTGTTTGGTGAGGGGCTGCAACATGCAATATTGCATGAACAGCAATGAATGTGTTAGTCACTTTTCTAAGCTGCAGAAATATGGGCTTATTTACAAAAATAATTAGTTGAAGTTGATAAAAATGTGATTTCATTACAGAATCACTATTTTGCCATTGTTTCTCACTGGGGAGGGAGTCATGAGCTAGTTTTTAGAATTGTACTAAACGAACTACAGATTTGCTAGTGCAGTGGAGGGTCATATTGGCGATGGTGTTAGCCCCTAGAGCCCCGATTGGCCGATATCGGCCAAAACACGATTCAGCATGATGATGTTTTAATTTTATTCTAATTTTATTTGTTTTATTTTATTATGTATTATTATGTTAATATGTTTTATTTTAATTATGGGTACATTGGTTTGGCAGTAATTAATGTTGTGGTGAGACAGTGTCATAATTCAATTTTTTTACTAATTTTTACTAAAATTTTTTGGGACATCAACTTGTCAATCGGCTGAGGGGCCGAGGACTGAAGGGTTAATGCGCTTAGGATGCGGAGCCACTCCAACGGCGTAAGTCTGATAGTGATGGAGATCCTGCGCATCATTTCATTCAGCTGCACATTGACCATCATCGAACATTACTCTGCAATATCGTCTCTTGAATGCAAGGCTGATCCATAAAATCTGTCCAATATATATTAGCGACTAGTTTGTATCGAGGTATAGTACGTCTTCATTGCAGTCGCTTAATACTCACTATATGGATTTTCTGGAGGGACAGTACGTCTATGGCTTCTTCTTGCAAGTACATAGCGAGGTAGTCGCATTTTCCTTCGCTTATTCCTTCAACATTGGAAAAATACGGAGGAAAGATCCTACAGTCTGGCTAGTTTGTATCAAGGTATAGTTCCTCTTCATTGCAGTTGCTCAATACTTCCTATATGGGTTTTCTGGAATGCCAGTACGTCTATGGCTTCTTCTCGCAAGTACATAGCGAGGTAGTCCCATTTTGCTTCGCTTATTTCTTCAACAATGGACAAATACAAAGGGAAGATCCTACAATTCTAGCTATGTTCCTCCTACAGTTCCTCTTCATTGCAGATGTTCAATAATCCCTTTATGGGTTTCTTTGAGTGCCAGTATGTGTATAGCTTCTTTTTCGCAAGTACTTAGCAAATAAGTCGCATTTTGCTTCGCTCAATCCTTTAACGATGGTCAAATACCAATACCCAGATCTTACAATTCTGGCTTGGTACTTCCGTTTCATTTCAATTTATGGTCGCTCGCTGGGAGTTCAAAGAAAGTTTAGCAATATGGCATTACACTATTCAGCTGCTGAAAAGCACTGCCCAAGGTGCACCACAGGAAGGCAGCCTAAATTACACCCCACTGTATGCTGCTGCTACATTGGCCATGAAGATGGAAATCTACATTACAGACAGCAGCACAGAAGTACATAATTCTTCCAATGACATTCTCTACCATAGTAAATTTTTCAGCTAGGAATTACATATTTCCCTGGTCTATGATATTTTTAAGTATAACAAATAAAATTGTTATAATGATGATTTCTTGCTACTAAAAATCGGTTGAGTCACTGTAAAACTTTCCCAGTAAATAGACAAGCCCCCCTTGCCCCCACCTGCCAACTCCCTCCCGTTGCACACCAATCCCTCCCACCTCCTCCCCGATAGTGAATATGTTCGATTAAAATCGCAACTGTATTTCTAAGATTTTTGTCGTATTTTCGTACCATATTTGTAGTTTTTTCCGCAGCATTAAAATGGCATTTTCACACGACTGCCCAAAAAAAGGAGTGTTATGTGGTCAGGATTCATCTATGTATGTATCCATCATCCGTTTCTTTATTCACCATAACTTCTAAACGCTTGAACCGATTTAGAAGTGTCGTATTGTTAGAATCGTTTTGTCCTCCCGAGTGACATAGGGTACGTGCTATGATATTGTTGGAATCGTTATGTGATCCCGAGTGTCATAAGGTACCTAAACTGACCAAATGTCAATAAATTAACATAAATATATTGTGTTTAGTATCAAATGAAAGGTCTGATTGAGTACATTCCGGAAATATACATCTATCTATATGGATAAATACATAAACCCCAAGTATTTCATAAAACAATAGTTCACTTTGTGATATATTTACTTGTCGCCATATGATCTAGTATTGTCTTAAAAATGGCAGAGTTTAAAAATGATTTGTGTCACTTGTATATGAGATATTCCCACCAAAATTTGACAATGTGGTTTCGGCCCAACGAGGCATCTGTGTAGGTCCAATATTTCGAGATTAAAGTAGCGCACCCAGCGCAACTGGGTGCGCAGTAGTGCACCCAGTAGCGGACCGATTTCAACCACAATATTTTTTAAACTCTTGCCATGATCAAACGATGCCTGCATGCCGAATTTTAGCTCAATCGGATGAAGCGATTGAGTGCTATCGTGGAGAAATACATACAGACACACAGAAGTGCAGTCACAATGCTTTTACTCTGCCAGAAAAAGTAATGTGTCTAGCGGAGGAAATGGTCCTCCATCACCTCCAACATTATAACGTCGCTGCTTGCTTGTTGGATGATGCAAAATACCCGTTCCCCGACGCATCTCGCAGGCAGAGGAATGAGATAGAAGCGGTCCCCATACAAAGTCTCATATTTACCACATACAGCACGTCTTATTCTGTGTTTGAGGTATAACAAACGAAAACATAAAAAAAACTGTATCATGAATTAGAGGAACTGACTGGAATATCAGGGAGTTCATGTCATTGATTTTTGGAGATTTGAAGTTGAAATGTGTGGCAGTGAAATTCAAAGAAAGCAGAAAACCAATCGCTTCAGCATGTGTGTGGCAGGAATTTAAAAAACAGTCGGAAATGCAACGCCTGATCAAGAATTCTCGACTATGCAGATGTGGTTAATCTCCATCTATCAGAAGAGCTGCTAAACAAACTGGAACGTTTGTAAAATTTGTACACACGGTTCATCTTCAGTTTACTTAAGCATAGTATACCAGACAGTAGCTTCTCTTAGAACAAAATTGAAATCAAAGCGTAGGTCACGAGTAGTAAGCGCTCGGATATGGCCGCCAGTCTTTACCTTAGCCAGCCATGTGTCCGAATATAGGACACAGTTAGACACAGCTATAGAGTGGTTGCAGACCGCCAAAGAAGAAATGTTTTAATCCTTGCTCTCCTTATCATGATCTCTCCCAATCGACACCATACTATCACCGCAAACTCTTGAACCATTAAGTTCCCACAGTCTGATGCTTCGGTCAGCATCTGACAAATTACTAAAAAGTATTCTTTATATACTGTTTTCTACTCTTACACTAACGGCACAGTATACAGAGAGCAGTAAAAGCACTCTCGAGCGACAGGGCATTACGGCGATAGGGTGCGAGGAAAGTGAGCAAAAGGATACGTCTCAACAAATGCCTTTGGTTAGCAAGTGAAGTTTGGCGAATTTCTCAAACGTTTGAACATCTGCGTCCATGGTTTAAGACTCTGAAATGATCTCCAAGCAAATTTTGAAACCTTGTCTTCTACAGAATCATTTAGGACTCATCTCAAAAGGCCAAACCTCTCAATGAAGCAACCAGTTCTCTCTTTCCTCTTTCAAATCCCTATCCTCTGGAATTATCAGTTTAAGTATTGTAGTTTGTCTGTATTTTGCAGACATATACAGGGTGAGTTTCATTTTTCCAGCATCCTTCAAATGGGGAATCAATACGAGCAAAAAATCAACTTTTAATAAAAAAATGTGGAAAAAAAACAATTTTTTTTTTGTAGTTTAGAACATTTTTTTTTATAAATAAAAGTTATTTGCGATATTTTACCTACCGCTAGATGGCGCAGCGCGCTCAACGTTTCTTGTACTTAAAAAAAATATTTTAAAAGGTTTTTTTGTTTTGTTTTTGAAATTAATTTATGAATTTTTTACCTCTGGAATAGCTGATAGTCTTAGATTGCTGTAAGTGTAAGAAACTTACCACTTTTCTTTAAAAAAAACTTTAAACGCATTTCCTTAAAACCATATTTTTTAGTATTGAGCTGGTGTTAAAAAAAACCACTTGACAAATCGGATTGTTTAAAAAAAATGAAAGATTATTAAATGCTCTTCTATAAAAAGTAAGAAAAAAATAAAATAAAAATTTTTTTTTTACTAAACATAAACTTTTGGGGCGAAAAATCAATTTTATTTCTTTGAATCCTTGAAAAACTATTAAAATGATAACTTTTAGTTATTTTTTTATTTCATCTACAAAATACATATGTAAAAGTTATTACCTTTGTCTTTTTTTGTTTCAGGCAAAATTACACTCGCATCATTTGTAATTCAATATCTCAAAAAAAAATGCTATAACAAAAAATATTTTTATCTTTCAAATGTTAATCAAACTGATATAAAAGATTTATGAACAGATTTCAGATAAGTAACAAAAAAAAAAGTGTTTTTTGGATTTTAAAACTAGGTATCGTAACGAAGCATGCAGTAAGTAATTCAATGATTTACAAGCTTTGTGTAAACTTGCCAAAATGGCAATCCAAAATGGCATTGATCTGTGTTATGAAAGTATAACCGTGAGCGATGTCGACCTAAAAAGTTACATTACCACGGGCATCTGAACGAGAAACCGCCCGAACGAAGGTGGCCAAAGAAGAAGAGGAGGAGACGTTTAACTTCTTCTTTGTCGTCGTCACCGTCGTCATCGGCATCATCGACGAGGAGTCGAGGAGAAGGAAGGGGAAGAAGAGGAGGGGGAATAGGACGCCAAAGGTATTCGCAGACACGATATCGTTCTTCAAGGACCAGGTAACTTTGAAGATTGATAACTATTACAACCCGGAAGTCTCCCTCGTGGAAGCCGTAATCCCCAAAAACTTGGACCCAGAGACTGGGTTCGAAATCGCAGACTTTTCCACCGAGGTCAAAGCACCGACGGTCCTAGTCGCAAAGGCTTCCAGGGTCGAGAAAGTAGCGGAATTACAGCGGTTCGGTACACTGAACTAGATGCAGGTCCGATACGCGGACGCCCTCAAACTGTATCTGGCATTGCCGGGACTCGCGGAGCTAGCCTTAAACGAGAAACTCGAGTCGGTCTGCCCCGGCGAGCTCACGCTGACCACGGAGGAATGCACTTTCGCCGCCCTCACACACGTGGCCTAAAGACAGAGAGAGGTTCTCGATGACACAATGCATCAACTGCTCACGCGGGAGCCGGGAAGCCAAACTCAAACCTCGCGCATCTCGAGCCGAGAGGGTGAAAGAGTTGGGCTCTGTGGAGGATGGCTACTACGAGATCTCAGGAGACATCCTCAAAATTTTATACGGGAAGCGAGCGGAGTGCATTGAATCCCGCCAGGAGCATCTGTTTGGGAAAGACGGGCTTAAGGAGCCGATCGCTTCCCGAAGTGGCATAAGACCGGCGGTACACCCTCCACCACCAAAAATGCCAAGAGCGGCATGGTCCAACCTGTCCGCGGTCCCCCTCTTACAGCCATCCGCTTCTCATTGCCCAAGAGAAGAGGGGCCGTCCCCACGAAAGCCGCCCGCGCCCCGCATCCCCAAACTTGTCAGAGACGCGGCAGCCCCCACTAGAGCAGCACACAGGGCCAACCACAGAAAGAGGAGGGGGGTCGCTGAGACAATTGGCGGCCCAACCCCCACAGAAAGTGACACCAAAAGGAGCCTATTTCAGGGGGGATGCTTGCAAAACTTCCTCCCGGAATGGACAAAGAGGGGAGTGTCGCAACCGATACTCGACCTACTGTCCGGCGCAATCATTCCCTTCTCCTGAAAACCCCCCTTGATTATGACCATTTCGAACACTTCGCAAATGAAATTACCGCCAAATATGGCAAGACAGATTGCCAAATTGAAAGACCTCGGCGACGAGGCGATTCTCAAAAGGGGCGGACGACGACCCAGGGTTCTTTTCCACCATATTCCTCACTGCAAATAGGCTTACACCTAATATCGCACAGGAGTCTCCCGACGTTCTTCCAGGAAGGAGACTTCATGGTAAAAGTGGACTTACGGAACGCTTACTTTCACGTCCCGATCGTAGAACGCCACAGGAGATTTCTCAGAATGATCTACGACGGGGAAACCCTACGGATGTGAGCCCTTCCCTTCAGTCTTTCGGCAGCACCAAAGATATTCGCTTCCGTCTTCTCTTTCCCATTTCAGGATCATCACTCGGCATCATCGGAGTGGTCACCGGGAGATAACAGAGATCTCAAGGGTCCTGGACATCGTCAAGGACCACATAATATAGGTGTTTTACCTGAAAATGAAACTCTTATGTTCTTGACGATGTCCAGGACCCGAACGAACCCTACCCGGTCATCAGAAGCTATGAAGAGCCAACGCCGCCGGGCGAACGGCGAGAGAGGCGGGTGTCACCTCCCGCCCTGCAGAGGGGGAAAATGTTGCTAGATCACAAAACAAGGCCGAAAAAAGGCAAAGCACTCTCAAGGGTCCTGGACATCGTCAAGAACACAATAAGAGTTTCATTTTCAAGTAAAACTCCTATATTAATTTTTGCCTAATACTTATTATGTCACATACCGAAGTCGATATATCGCGCTAGCAAGTCGATACGCGGCTTTAAGCAAAAACTAATAGCACTTAAAAGTGATATTTTAATATGATATTAACAGATAAAATTTGCTAAGCCCTTATGGAGATCTCGCTCGCCCCTAGGTTCTGCGGAACCCAGTTCGGGAACTGTTGCCTTAGATTATCGGTACTCATAACAACATGAGTCCTCGCAGTTATTCGTGAGGTGATTATCCTTTCGTAGTGCTCAGTGTGAACAACGTTCTCAGTTTGACAGTATCTTGTCCAAAAAAATGTATGACGATTTTTTTTTCGAACGATTTGAATTACACAGTATATGTATAGATTTTTAATGGAATAACATAACTCAAGTTATTTTCGTAACGTACACCCTCGTATACGATAAATTTGTCTGGAAAGACGACAACTGAATAAACATGTTGAGAAATGCGCATTTCCAGCCCGATCTAATAATACCACAGCACCGATAGGTATTCGTGAGGGGAACGCGCAAACCGTATGATAAAGCGTTACAATAAACACCGTTGTCGTGCAAAAACTCACCCAACGTCTTCAAGAAGCCCATAAAATCCAGAAGATAGTTCGCGTTCTCCAAAACCACGAATTAATCATGCCGGGCGGGCGAAACAACGCGGGCATGATCCTACCATCGTATTTATAAATCTCTCGGCACGGCAACAAACATAAAACAAGAGTGGCGCAGCCGTCCCCGTCCGTCCGTCGGCCGCCATTCCTACTGCCATTTCCTCTAAATTCCAACAGCCGATTTTCGAAAAGCTGATCAATACAATGTCATAATAAAGCACCTAGCGCCATCTGTCACAATCATTTCGAATATTTAAAACGAAACGTGTGATACAAATTAAAACTATCGTACTATTATTATTATTACTATTATTCGGCATTGTTATTATTATTATTACGTAAAAAAGAATTTTATTCATTATATTATCCCATGATGCATTGTGGTAGGAACCGCAACCCAAATTCCTCTTATTATTTGTCTTTTTGGAATTATTGCAGTATAGGCAATTTTTGGAATTATTGCAGAATAACCATTCTCAGAAATCGAAAAAATAAAGAAATACTACTCGCTTCATCAATATAATGCTAAATTAAAAGAAAAAAGCTTTGGGCGCGTAAAATTTCAAGACCAAATTTACATACAAAAAAATATATATAATAAACCCAGTTTTTAAGGTTGTTTAAAAAAAATTAACTTAACCTACCGAAATGTAATGGATTGGCGCTTCTTTGAATGCCTATATCTCACTCATTTTTTGAGACCGAATAAAGATTATTGCAGATTCGGAATCAGCGTGGTGAATATAGTCTGGTGACATTAAAAAATCAACAATCTAGGAGAGATTCCTATCTATCTATCCCTATCTATCAGTCTATTTTTTGTAATTTTGGTAGGTACCGTGAGATTTTTATTGGTTTTCTTATTATTGACGATTATTTCATCGACGAGTATTTCATATATTCAAGAAAATTTAGTAGCAGGCACGTATCCAGGGGGGGTTATTCAGACTTCCCCCTTCCCCCCGAAATGCGGCGTATTTTCATTTCATCGTAAGGGCAAATTCAAGTTTGGTGGGTGCTGCGCGCGTTGTTTCAATGAATGTCCCCCCCTCCCGAACCTAAAGTGTGGATACGTACCTGGTTAGTAGGTAGGTATGTTAAGATGTAATACAATAACAACGAAATTTCGATTAAAACAAGCATACGTTCCATCGATATATGAGCCCTAGATGGGCCTTTCGCGCTCGAAAATGACCACTTCAAAACTACTACTGAAAGCTGGTCAGTAGTATTTTGGTTGCAGTCGATTTCATGTTACGTGTTTCATATCTAGGGTTCATATATCAATTAGACGGTCATCTGTATTCTTCATAATCAACGCTCATATCGTGAACACCAAATACCCCGGCAGATTAACTGACAGCCTTCCTGCGAACAACTGACAGCCTTCCTGCGTCGGAACGCGTACGGGCTCATTTTTGCTGAAATTGCGTTTTCTTCGCGAAATACATGTGGATTTTTGGTAGTTTTGAGTAAACAATAATCATAATCATAAGTTTTTTATTCAAAATAGTACGAAATCGTAACTTTTTGACGCCAATAATGCATACAAACACACATAAATGATATAAAAATTAAATTATTGTGACATTATAACAAATTATTATGACATATAACGTGATATAAATCATCGAGGTAACCATTTTATTTCCAAGGGTCTTTGTCGTCTAGATAATCATTTATTTTATAGTATTCCTTTGAATACAGCTTCTTCTTAATAAATGACTTTAAGTGTATCACAGATAAATATTGCATGTTTTCTGGGACTTTATTGTAGAAGCGTATACATTGCCCTTTGAATGATTTTGTGGTTTTGGAAAGTCGACTTTTATGGTCAGCCAGTTTATTTTTATTTCTAGTATTGACACCATGCTTATCAGAGTTTTAAAAAAAAACAGTTCTTTATTTTTATGCACATACATTAAGTTTTCAATAATGTATAATGAGATACAAGTGTCAAAATATTGATTTCTTGAAATTTTCCGCGTAACGACTGTCTAGCACCTAATTTAGAAATAGCGCGGATGGCTCGTTCCTGTAGTATAAATATTTTATCAGCGTCAGCAGCATGACCCCACAGCAAGATGCCATACGACATCAAGGTGTGAAAATAGCTAAAGTAAACCAGCCTCGCGGTGTCTATATCTGTTAAATTACGTTTTTTTTAAAGCATATGCCGCAGAACTTAGCCTATCGGCCAATTTCTTAATGTGTGGGCCCCATTGTAGCTTTTTATTTAAAGTGATACCAAGGAATACAATGGAATCGACCAGTTCTAGGCGCTCATTTTTATGATAATATTTGGCCTTATCTGCTTTACATTTGGAAGTGAGAATTTTATACATTTTGTTTTTTTTTTTATTTAGTAGCAGATTGTTTGCTGTGAACCATTCCACAACATTCGAGATAGAATCATTATAATATACGGTTGAGGTTTGAGTTTGCCATGAAATTGGCGTGAATTTCGATGATGTGACGTAAATAAGCGTGGCGGATTTTTATAAATTACAAATTATTTTTTTCTCTTTATTCATAAAAGTGTCTAATATAAGTGTTGTATTCCAGGTTGCTGTAAGTATTTCGAGGTTTATTCGGAAACCTAGATATTCGTAGAGCTATTGGTGATAGCATTCTTCATCTCCCATGGTTTCTAGTTTCCCACTTCGCTGACCCAACTCCTCCAGGCGTCCGACTTCGCTCGGCGGATGGCAGCGTGATATGCACTTCGGACGACACGAAGAGATTGCTTAAGTAATGGAGAGGGTTCCCATACGGGAAGCCTCAAATTTCGGTACGCTTTACGGAAAGGATGCTTGAGGTCAGATAGTTCCAGAGACCACCAAGACCTGCGCGTCAATCGTCATTGATGCGGGGACTGCTACCTGATTTCATGCTATTTACAATTCTGCGAGGAGGTCGAAACCCACATTACGGGCCTCGCCGAGACCTTTCGTGCTCTCCGCGGTCGTGCCGTGCTGGTTGCAGGCAATTTTAATGCCCGCTCCCTTGCATGGAACGATGATGGAGACCTTAGCAGTCTCGGACAGATTGCGCAGGACAGGGCCGAGGCTGTCGAGGTGTTGGTCGCGACCTTCGGGTTGCAAATCATCAACACTTCTGGGCAGCCCCGTACTTCCTGTGGCCCCGGAGGGTCCAGCAATGTGGATGTCACTCAGGGATTTGCCCGTTGGACGAATAACTGGACTGTTCACGAGCACCTTTCCTCTTCGGACCATAGACTAGTGACATTTGTCATCGGCCGTCGCGTTCCTCCCACGCCACAATCCGAATGGCGATACTGAACCGGCGACATTAACTGGGACCGATTCGGTGCTCTGCCAGAATCTTGAGGGCTTTCCATCGCCTTTCAGTAGTACTGCAGAGGACTTGTGCACCGCACTTAATGCGGTCATAGTGTCTTCCTGCGATGTCGTAGTAGGGCGGATAAAACCCCGCGGTGGCTTCGCGGCCCCGTGGTGGTCTTCCGAACTCTCCGAGCTAAGGAACTGCTACAAACGTGCATACGAGAAAATGGGGGTGGCCCGTAAGGATTTGCCTCCCCCCCTGAGCGCGGGGAAGCTTTAAAAGCGAACCTGACTTTGGTTCGTGGGGTCTATCATGCCGCAATTAGGCACGCCAAGACGGAGTCGTGGAAGCTGTGGGTTACCTGCTGTCGAATCATAAGCGGCTTGGGACAGACCTTATCACGCCGAGCATCGTCAAGCGCGTCTGAGGGTTGGCCAGGTGGGAGGGGACTGTGCTTATGCAGAAATGCATAAGAGACGGCCACCTTACCTTCTGCTGGAAGGCTGGTCTTCTCCGTGTCATTCCGAAAGGGTAAGGACAAACCACGATCGGATGCGAAAGCGTACAGGCCCATCACACTGCTGCCCATACTGGGAAAGTATGGTTCGATGTTAGGTGCTTAGGCGATGATTTTATTTAAATATATATTTACGAAATTACACCATGTTTACGTTCGTATTTCCTATCGCGCATTGGCGCAACCTTGCCAAATCAACATTTAAACTTGGGAGTCATGAAATAATTTAATTTCAATACAATTTTACGAAATGATAGGATAGGCACTAATATATTGATTACTTTTAGCAGTTAATTGAGAGGTAGCTATATCTAAAGTTTGCCTTGGGATATCGGAGGATACGCTGGTATTATAAATGCCAAAGTATTTTTGTTTGTCCTTTATTCACGTCGAAATGAGATCAATTAAACGACGTGGTTTTAATAGTTTGACGAAGGAACGGAGAGGATATATGCTACATATGAGAAGGTTTTCAAACAGGAACCAGGGCTACGCCGCGCGCTGGGTAAAATTCTACTAATATTATCATATTTGTGAATGAAGATTTTTCATATTCTTTAATAAATATTTGTATGTACTTATGTAATTCCACGAAATTATTTTTTTTCCTAATATTTTGTAAGAGTAGGTACATATACACTATATGCCTCAAATCAGCTAAATATTTTGTTAACAATCGCTTCTATCAAATTTGTTACTATTGTACGATTATTTACTGCTCAGAAAATGGCCTTTCTAGTTTTACTGTGTTGCCATACCATAAAAAACCTTAGCTCATTTACACTCTCGCCTCGCGCCTCGTCTCTGTGTCTCGCCTCGCGTCTCGCATGATCGAAGGAAAATGAGTTTAAAATGGCCAAAATACTGTCTGATCTGAAAGTATCACAGCTTTTCCAAAACTCTTCCGCCTTTTTGTCGCTGGCTCTCGACTATTCTTCGCGAAGTCATTTAACGTGCCCAAAAAACCGCTCCCGACGCGAGCGCCGCGAGTGGCGAGACGAGGCGCGAGGCGAGACGCGAGAGTGTAAATGAGCTATGACATCTAACTGTCATCGTCGGTTGTGCGTGTGTTCGTTTCGTGACTTTTTTGTTGTTCCAATTTTTTGGGTTGATATTTTTATTTTACCGTTCGTTTAGTCTCGTTTAGTGTATACATATTATAATGTGCGTGTAAACAAATGTCACAGGGCACCAAGCCACGGATTTTTAATGCTATGTTTTCGATATTGGTTGTGTTTATAAACGTTGCTGGAGGCGAGTTATGACCGGGTCTATTTTCCTATATTCAAAGTGGAATGGTGACAACAGAATGTCTGAAAACCATATCGGTCGTGTGAGGAGATTATGCAAGCAATAACCATGTCTTTCCATCAGCCTCAGTTTCCTGACATCATACATTTCAACGTAGGCGGAACGAGGTAATTATTCACACCTATTTTAAAGGGCACGCACAGCCCTTTGATACGACTGGTCTTAAACTGGGTATCGCTGGTTGTTAAAAGCGAACCGCTATAATAGAAACCAATCTTTAGGTTGTACGAAGTTCAGTCATCGATGCTTAATGGTAAATGCTTTTTGCATTGAAATGTGGGTATTTATTATGTGGTCCTTGACGTTGTCCAGGACCCTTGAGAGTGCCCTGTCTTTTATCGGCCTTGTTTTCGTATTCTGGCAACATTTTCCCCCTCCCCGCGCTGCTTGGCGTGGGCGGGAGGGGGCGCGGGTGACGACCGCCTATCCCGCCGTTCACCGAGCGTGCTTCGCATAGATTCTGTGTTTTTCGGACCTGAGCAGCGCACAGGGACAACCACAGGAAAAGGGGGGGGGGGGGGTCGCCGAGACAATTGGCGGCCCAACCCCTACCGAATGACCCAAAAAGGACCCCGTTCCGGGAGGATGCTTGAAAGACTTCCTCCAGGAATGGACGAAGAGGGGAGTGCCGCCACCGATACTCGACCTACTGTCCGGCGCGCTCATCCCCTTCTCCTGAAAGCCCCTCTTGACTATGACCATTTCGAACGCACGGCGTACGAAATTATCGCCGGACATGGCAAAACAGATTGCGGAGCTGAAAGACCTGGGGGTTCTTGAAAGGGCAGATGATAACCCGGGGTTCTTTTCCACCATATTCCTAACTGCAAAATCGGATGGGTCTCAGAGGCCAATAAATAAAATACAAACGGAGCTGCCATGGAATTCACCGGCCGAAGTCGGGCCCATCATATAGTGTTATTACACTTCTGGGGGTTGAGCAGTGGATTTCGGACCAACGACCGGCTGTGGTAGGTTTAGGACAGCTGTCTTGCCACATGTGAGCGTCCACCTTACCACCCATTCACTCCCCCTTCGGAGCCATAGAATTTGAGATGTGGAAATTGCAGTTTTAGATAATTTTTCTAAGCAGGAGTTGATTATTTTTATGGAAAGGCCAAGATCTTTAAAGAGGTGAAATAGACATTTAGCTGGCAGGCCACGAGCGCCAACTTCCACCGCGTGAAGGTGAACAGGGAAGCCGTTCCGGTTGACGGCATTTGCGAGATCAAGGTATTTATTTAATTTGTACTCGTGGTCTTTTGGGATATTTGATTCCCATGGAACAGTTAATTCTATGATAAGGACCATCTTCCGAGATAGAGAGTAAAGAGTTATATCTGGACGCAGGGCTGTGCATCCGAGACTTTCAGGGAATTTATACTGCTTAGAGACCGAATCGACCTCCATAATCCAATCTGAAGCTTTCTCGATTATTGAGAAAGGTTTTGCAGTGAGATGTTTTTTGCCTTTAGAGCCAACCCGCACAAACTGTATTAAGGGTTTGGAGAATACTGTGGAACCCTTGTTGGCACGAGCCACTGAGAGGCTAAGTACCTCGCGAATAACAGCAAGGACTTTGTCGTGGCGGTAAGTGTACCGTTCTTGATCCTAGGCCACCTTGCAGCCAGCTAGAATATGTCTAGCTGTGCAAGGGGTGTTGCTACAAAGGGGACATGAACTATCCTCGGCATAGCTCCAACTAGCGAGGCTACGGGTCTGGAAGCGTATGCTGAAAGGCATTTAAATAAAATTTCAGCATCTCTGGCGTCCAGTCATACAACATTACTTTCCAGTGCATTGGAGGAGGAATGCAAAAGTCTCCAATTGATGTCCAATCATTCTGGCATTAAAGGTCAATAGCGTGAGCCATACTATTGCTGTCGTAATCTCCCCGCAAGAGAGACTTCTTCAAGTCCACATCGCTCATGGTTGTACTGCCATACTGTACTGCCGGACCAGTGCCATTCTGACTGATTCCAGTAAGGAACTTTTTGTGGAAGTCAACGCGGGCTTGTAGATCATTTGAATCACTACGGCCACTTACTACGTGCTTTGATATTGCCGGATCCTTGGAATTGCTTAGAATCGAATTTTTGGTTATTCTGGAGTTGGCGTAGAGCAGAGAGGGCAGTTTTAGAGCTAGCCCAAAATTGTGTTTGGACCTGAAGAGAGTCGAGGGGTCAGCTAATTTGGCTAAGGACAACCAGGATTTTAAACTAGCTGTCACCAGACGAGACGCCTTGCGGTGTCGACTACAACGGGCGAGCCCGTCACCACAGGACGTTTTAACGATTAGTCGTTCTATCGACCTGCAGTGAGCGTAGAAGACTTTGGACAATAACAATCCAACGTCTAGCTACGCCACAACCCGTGACAGTCCAACGCTTTACCGCGAGTTAGCCAGGAATAAACCCGGCGGGCTCGAGATACTCGCGCCCTCACTTCCAATTGTGACCAGATTTCTCCGGTCTCTCGATTGGTTCCGAGTTCGAGGTCGCTTGCGCGGTCCTCTCCCTTACGAAGCGGTGAAACGGAGTACACCGAATCTATCGCGGACCAAGGCGTCCTTTGCCCGGCTCTGAACCGGGATCGGATGGCCAATGGTCATTTCAAGAGCAGTCGCCGTAAGGTACGCAACCACCCCCGCTCTATAGGAAACAATACAGTTCCCAGACTCCCCCGACTGTTAGTCGGAGAGCACAATCGATTGGCTTGCGCCGCACGATGCGCAGACCGTCCAGGAGCGCCAGAGGTTTGATTCCTAGGGGAGACTGGGATTCAAACCTCTGGCGAGACAGTTGGGTTTTGGTGAAATCGTAAATAAGAAAGGGCCATGACAAATGTGAAGTTAGATAGTTGTCATAGATCCAAGCCTTATAAGGGCCAGAAATTAGCAATGCATCTATTTTTTCCAGGCAACTACTGAAATGTTCTATAACATGATTGCCAGAGGTCTTTTCCCTGGCAGGTGATTTTCCTGCCAAGAAATTTGAAGTGGTTATTTGGGTCTATTTGGGTCTATAGATGATAGAGCCCTTGTAGACCAATTTTGGGTCATTGGACGTAAATTTTGTGTCTATGCGGGCGAGTCCAAGGCAAAAACATTTGGAGGGCTTCACTTTTATACAGCCTGACCAGTCGCAGAACAGCTCCACTTTCTGTAATAGCAGGGAAAGCTGCTTGGGCTCCTGGTGATAATAGTTAGGTCGTCGGCAAAAGCGAGGCACGACGATGTGTATTGGCCGTCTGTTTTAAAACGGTAACCCCACTTCTTGTCGAACTGGGTCAGACTTTCCAGCAGTATATTGAAAACGATATTGAATATCGTCGGAGAGAGGCAACAGCCCTGAAACAGTCCAATTGAATATGATATAGAGCGGGTAGTCCATTCTTGCGTTTTGACATGGAACGTCAGACAGTTGTTGTAGTAGGAGGCTACAATGTCACGCACCACAGGTGGGAAGTTGTACCAGCGGAGCGCAAAGTGGAGGAGACTGTGCCGAACTGACCCAAAGGCATTCTTTAGGTCGAGCCAGCATACATTGATTTGGCGTTCGTGCTGTCTCGCATCCTTAATGGCAGCAGCCAAGAGAGAATTGTGCTCGAGGCAGCCTGAGACGCCACGCATGAAGCCTTTTTGTACTGACACTCCAAGGTACTCGTTCCGGTGCATGAATTCGCTCATCCTCATGTGGACTATGCCAAAAAAGATTTTGGCCACAGTATCTGTCAGAGCAATGGGCCGAGCGTCCTTTGGTCCGGTGCAAACTGGGACCTTCGGAATTAAGATGTCTGTCGCTCGGCCGAAATTCTGTGGGACTACACCGCTATTCCATATATGTCGGAAGATGGATCCTAAATATTGCAGAAGGCAGGGGCACTTTTTATACACTAAGTAGGGAATACCATCGGGAGACAACCGAAAATTCCTGGCAGCGAAAAAACAAGAGGCGATCCAAACAACCGTAAGGAATCTGCGAAAGCCAGAGGTCAAGTTAAAAGAACCCGCTCCCCGGTAGAAAGACTAAACTTCGCCACGTTCGTAGTACCGAGGGGCCGCCACACAGCAGGGAACTCCAAAGAGCACTGAGAGGACCTCAAAATGGCCAGAAAGTTCCCCTGAACGAACGAGCCCAAGAAGAATTGTCGTGGTGGCTTAAGTCCACCGTCCTCTCGACTCCGATCTACGCACTGAAGAGCTGCAATTTCCTGACAACAGACGAGCCGACTTAGGATAAGGGGCCCAGCTAAACAGCGCCCTCTTGTCCGGGTCATGGACAGAATCGCAGAGAAGCTGCACTCCAACAGGAAAGAGCTTTTCGCAGTACAGGCAGCGATTCAGGAGTACAAGCACAACCTGCGGGACTTGAGAGTCCTAATCCAATCGGACAACAAGACGATAGTCGCCTTCATCCGGAACGAAAGAGGCCTTGAGTTCCGAGGCCCTCCTAAACCAAACCAGAGACCTTATGCGGATGGCGGACAGCTTCCGGATCGACCTAGACGCCTCCTATCTCCCGGGCCGATACAACGGGATAGCAGATCGCCTTTCCAGAAGGAAGCCAATACCGGATTGGCACATACAACGAAAGGAGACAAAGAGAATCTTTCGCACATGTGGAACGCGGGAAGTCGACCTCTTCGCATCCAAAGCGTCATGCGTCCTTCACCCCTATGTGACGAAAGACTGCGGAGACTGCGGCACTCTTCATAAATGCCTTCAGTCGCCCTTGGCATTTCCATCTGGCCTGGGTGTTTCTTTCTCCGAACCTCATTTCTCAGGTTCTGGCCCACCTCAACAAGGCGACGGGCACATACCTCTTAGCCGCCCCCGAATAGAACAAAGCCTTTTTTCTCCCAGATCTGCTGGAACGAGTGCAAGAGTCTCCAATAAAGATCTGAGATTTATGGAAAACGCTAGTCGACTTGACCACCTGATTACCCCCCCCCCCCCCCCCCCCGACCTGAAAAACCTCAAACTCTCAGTGTGGAGAGTTGCGGGAGCGATAGAATAGCGAACTGGACGAGTGAGGAAAAAGATCTCTTGAAAGCCGGTTGGAGACCGTCCTCGATAGCGACATATAAAGCATCCTGGAAGATATGGTCCGCATGGGCAAGAGAGAAGGGCATACCCGATAAAGACTCCACAGGCGAAGACATAGCAAGATTTCTATGATATCTACATATGGCCAGGGCCCTGGTCTATAGAACCATCCTGGTCTATAAATCCACACTGTCGACATTCTGCAGACGCAACTTCTCATCAGACTTCCTGGTGAGGAGAATTTTAAAAGCCATAGCTAGCCATAGCCATAGCAAGCCATAGCCATAGCCAAAGCCATAGCCATAATAAATCTGATATAAATAATCTTATCTATAAAAGTACATTAAACTTTTACAACAAACAATGTTATTTACACTATTTTACCCTGTTTCAAAGCTTTCACACTGATAGCAGTTAACAGTTTCACACAGATAGTTGACGACTGAAATAAAATTAAACAAAATAAACTAACTAAAAAAATGACAATAAAAATTATGCAAAGTGCAACTTCTTGAAGGCAAAATCCACAATCTCTTTTATCGGTCTTTGAATCGGTTACATAAAAATGCCTTTATGTTTATTTGCACACGCATTCTTTGGCATGTTGTTAACGTTTTTAAGTAATTGCATAGTCTAATTGTTAACAACGATTTATCTTTTTTATGCCCAGCACTAATTTTATTTCTAAAATTGTAAAATCTAAAATTGTTCAATCTTAATTCCATCCTTGGTTTTTCTGTCCTTAGTATGATATCATTATGAATGCATTCACCAGGTTTTCAACGTCATGGCAGACATTAATGTGGGTACCGGATACCTTCTTCACGGCCTTGTTGAGCGGCCAGATCCCCAGCCTGCGCGACGAAACTGGCGCCATCTTCATCGACAGAGATCCAAAGATGTTTTCCATTATTTTGAACTACCTTCGCACAAAAAGTATCGATCTTACCCGAATCAACATCAGAACGTTGAAGCATGAGGCTGACTACTTTGGCATCTTACCACTAAGCAGAAGACTGGCACTCTGTGATGACATGAATCAATCTTCGTGCGGTGACCTGTTGTTTTACGGATACTTGCCACCGCCTTCCAATCTTCAAGGTAAGAATCAGTGTAATCATTGAATATGTTTCCTATCTACTGGGTTTTGGAAAAATGCAGTTTGGGATAAGGGAGCGTTGATTTTTGTCAAAATGGCGGTACCGACCTGGACGACTACAATGTTGATGATAAGCTGATAGGCAAGGGGCAGCCACTCGCCCGACCAACTGCACTTAGTCTTTCATTAAGTACCGTTGTAGCTTACCTCCATAACGGTCAGTACTCCCAATCTACAGATTCTGCAACCAGTCTACCTGAGAGACCAGTTGCAGAGCCTACGACGGTTGGAAGCCACACACATCGGCCACAGCTACCTCATATGCGTCCATTACTTTCTCTCTCATGCTCTGGTGCTCTCAACCTCTTCATCTCCACAGACTCTGCATGTGGGGTTTTCCAATATCCCAAGAGTGTAAAGTTGTTATTGAGCCTGCAGTGTCTTGTTAACAGTCCCATCGTTTTCCGTAAGTTGTTCCTAAAAAGTCTCAAGCATTATCTAGTTAGTCTAAGAATGAGTTCCCTAATAATTCACCTTGCTGGCCTTTGATTTGTTCCCCTCCACCTTTCTTTAACTTAATCTCTGGTTCTATCTCGCAGTGCAGCCTGTGTGTGCCAATGGTATCATCAGCTCTGGCCCAATTGGAAAGTTATGTGAGTCTTTCTGCGAGTCCTGTCATGCGACCGAGTCTGTCCGCCTCTTCATTACCCCTGACTCCTGAGAGATTTTTTCGAGGGTCTTATGGCATTCACCCATTAGTTTTAATGTTTGAAACAACTATGTTTGGCTGGTTCATTGATTAACCATTGGCTAAATTGATAAGTAAATCAAGAAGGAATATCACTTACCGGTAAGATGAGAGTGACCGGCCGATCTCGCATGACAACAGTGACATCTTTTTTTTTTTTTTTTTAAAGAAAAGCACATTTATTTTTATCTACAGTACATTGTAACATTAACACTAGAGGCTTAATTGTAAATATTAACAAAATATAGAGCACCGCAGACAACACTTTTTTCAAATCAACGCCGCCTAACTAGGCCTAAGCCCGTACTAAGGTAAGCGTACCAAGTAAACAGTGGCTTGTGCATACTTTAGACTACTTAATTTTTAAAATATGCTAGGCATCAAATAATATTAAAAATGAACTAATAATAATAAACACTGTAGGTACAAGTTAATTATTAATCTAAAAACTAAGTCATCTACATGTAAATGCGTCTTTTAGTATAATAAGTCTACGAATAATATCAAAAACATACCCATCCTACACTGCATAATAAGATAGGTGGTAAAGGAATTTTAATACCACAGGAATGTAAATAATCATTACGGATGGAACAATAACAGTGAAATAATCAAATAAATAAAATAAAATATAAAATACAAACGGAGCTGCCATGGAATTCACCGACCAAAAATCGGGCCCATCATATATAATTATTACACTTCTGGGAGGTTCCGGACTAACGACCGGCGGTGGTAGGTTTAGGACAGTTGTCTTGCCACATGTGAGCGTTCACCTTACCACCCATTCACTCCCCCTTCGAAGCCATAGAATTTGAGATGCAGAAATCGCGGTTTTAGATAATTTTTCTAGAAAGGAGTTGATTATTTTCCTGGAGAGACCAAGATCTTTAAAAAGGTGAAACAAAGATTTAGCTGGCAGGCCACGAGCGCCTACTTCCACCGCGTGAAGGTTAACAGTGAAGCCGTTCCGGGTGACGGCATTTGCGAGGTCATGGTATTTATTTAATTTGTACTCGTGGTCTTTTGGGATATTTGATTCCCATGGAACAGTTAATTCTACGATAAGGACCATCTTCCGAGATAAAGAGTAAAGAGTTATATCTGGACGCAGGGCTGTGCATCCGAGACTTTCAGGGAATTTATACTGCTTAGAGACCGAATCGACCTCCATAATCCAATCTGAAGCTTTCTCGATTATTGAGAAAGGTTTTGCAGTGAGATGTTTTTTGCCTTTAGAGCCAACCCGCACAAACTGTATTGGGGGTTTGGAGGATACTGTGGAACCCTTGTTGGCACGAGCCACTGAGAGGCTAAGTACCTCGCGAATAACAGCAAGGACTTTGTCGTGGCGGTAAGTGTACCGTTCTTGATCCAAGGCCACCTTGCAGCCAGCTAGAATATGTCTAGCTGTGCAAGGGGTGTTGCTACAAAGGGGACATGAACTATCCTCGGCATAGCTCCAACGAGCGAGGCTACTGGGGTCTGGAAGCGTATGCTGAAAGGCATTTAAATAAAATTTTAGCATCTCTGGCGTCCAGTCATACAACATTACTTTCCAGTGCATTGGAGGAGGAATGCAAAAGTCTCCAATTGTTGTCCAATCATTCTGGCATTAAAGGCCAATAGCGTGAGCCATACTATTGCTGTCGTAATCTCCCCGCAAGAGAGACTTCTTCAAGTCCACATCGCTCATGGTTGTACTGCCATACCCCAGACCAGTGCCATTCTGGCTGATTCCAGTAAGGAACTTTTTGTGGAAGTCAACGCGGGCTTGTAGATCATTTGACTCACTACGGCCACTTACTACGTGCTTTGATATTGCCGGATCCTTGGAATTACTTAGAATCGAATTTTTGGTTATTCTGGAGTTGGCGTAGAGCAGAGAGGGCAGTTTTAGAGCTAGCCCAAAATTGTGTTTGGACCTGAAGAGAGTCGAGGGGTCAGCTGGTTTGGCTAAGGACAACCAGGATTTTAAACTAGCTGTCACCAGTGCATCCAGACGAGACAGTTGGGTTTTGGTGAAATCGTAAATAAGAAAGGGCCATGACAAATGTGAAGTTAGATAGTTGTCATAGATCCAAGCCTTACGAGGGCGAGAAATTAGCAATGCATCTATCTTTTCCAGGCAACTACTGAAATGTTCTATAACATGATCGCCAGAGAGGTCTTTTCCCTGGCAGGTGATTTTCCTGCCAAGAAATTTGATGTGGTTATTTGGGTCTATAAGGGAGATAATAGAGCTCTTATAGAACAATTTTGGGTCATAGGATGTAAATTTTGTGTCTATGCGGGCGAGTCCAAGGCAAAATCATTTGGAGGGCTTCACTTTTATACAGCCTGACCAGTCGCAGAACATCTCCACTTTCTGTAATAGCAGGGAAAGCTGCTTGGGGCTCCTAGTGATAAAAGTTAGGTCGTCGGCAAAAGCGAGGCACGACAATGTGTATTGGCCGTCTGATTTAAAACGGTAACCCCACTTCTTGTCGAACTGGGTCAGGCTTTCCAGCAGTATATTAAAAACGATATTGAATATCGTCGGAGAAAGGCAACAGCCCTGAAACAGTCCAATTGATTATGATATAGAGCGGGTAGTCCATTCTTGCGTTTTGACGTGGAACGTCAGACATTTGTAGTAGGAGGCTACAATGTCATGCACCACAGGTGGGAAGTTGTACCAGCGGAGCGCAAAGTGGAGCAGACTGCCGAACTGACCCAAAGGCATTCTCTAGGTCGAGCCAGCATACATTGATTTGGCGTTCGTGCTGTCTCGCATCCTTAATAGCAGCAGCCAAGAGAGAATTGTGCTCGAGGCAGCCTGAGACGCCACGCATGAAGCCTTTTTGTACTGACACTCCAAGGTACTCGTTCCGGTGCATGAATTCGCTCATCCTCATGTGGACTATGCCAAAAATGATTTTGGCCACAGTATCTGTCAGAGCAATGGGCCGAGCGTCCTTTGGTCTGGTGCAAACTGGGACCTTCGGAATTAAGATGATTGTCGCTCGGCCGAAATTCTGTGGGACTACACTGCTATTCCATATATGTCGGAAGATGGATCCTAAATATTGCAGAAGGCAAGGGCACTTTTTATACACTAAGTAGGGAATACCATCGGGACCTGGAGTAGAGCTCAGGACCTGGAGTAGAGAATAATAATAATAATAATATAATACCGTAATAAATAGAAAAATAATTAATAATAATAATAATGAATCACAATAGATGGAGAAATAATATCAGTATCTGATACTGAACTTCTGTCTAGTGGGGGCTAGAGTTATAGGGCGGTAGTGGAGACTACTAAGGCATTATTTGTTGTAACAATTAATCCTTGTACAATCAACAGTTTTCTGCCAAGCCTATGTTCTATTGGTAAATAAATCGGAGATGATGAGCTTTATATAAAAATATAAAAATTTGTTCCTGAATCAGAATAAAAGTATGTTTTTATTGTATTTCAGCCAATGTCACATTTAATAATGGTAGTTCAACGAGCATAAACAGCACCAGTTCAAATAATCGCAACAAAGCTCTTACCAGTCGAAATGCTGCACAAGTGTCAACTGTCGATAGTCGCCTTGCCCATTCTAGAAACTCATCTTTGGACTTAAGACTTATAGCTGGAACTTCTCGCCCTCTCAATGCTGATACAATCAGGTAATATTTTAAAAATTTTTGTCAAAAAAAAAAATATTTTGCATAAATAGAATATCAGAATGGCAAATTTTGCATTTATTCATCAAAACCTATTAAGGCTATACAAAAGTAATCAGAGCATTGTTTAATTGCTTCTTATTTCACAAAAATACAAAAATTAAAGCAGGCATTCGTTTTTCTACCTAAATCAGAGTAACCTATTTTTTTAATATGCCATAGTATTCTTATAACTTAACAAATATAAATCTAATATTGTTCTTGTCTGAACATTTTCTACAGAAAGAAATTTTGAAATAAAAGTACATATTCAGTGACATTTTGCATGTAAAAAATGATTGTTTGGGTTAATTTTGGTTATTTTAAAGCCTGATCATGATCATGATAAACGACTATTTTAGGGCTTTAGTAATATGTTACTATATGTATACACTAGAAGAAATTTTTATGAAGATTGTGAAATTCTAAACCTTAACGTCATTCTATTTTCGAGTTCTTCATAAAATGCCTATAGTTAAAGGGGTCCCTGAGCATTTTTTAAATGAATTGTTGATCATTCATATAATAATAAATGAGATATCAATGTCAATAGTTGTGTACTTTTAAACATAACACTTCAGTATACACTTTCTATAGAATATATAGAATAAGAAGATTTTGATAAATAGAAGATTTTGCATTTATTGAAATAAAAATATTCACAGCTATATATGAAAACACATATATAGCTGTGAATATTCACAGCTCAATATGAAATATTGTTTATACAACATGAAATAAATAAATATATTTCGTTTCAGATGTAGCAGAGGACATTCAAGAGCAGAATCGCTGGACCTACATATTTGTAATTCGGAGCTGAGCAAGGCTACTCCTTCTACTTCTAGAGACCGTAAGATTACTTCAAATTTCTGCCTGTAAAGGTGGAGAACTTCGAAATTAAAATGTTTTTTTTTCTGTTATTACAGTTAAAATGCAGTGGGCAGATCAGCTGAAAGTACAAATGATAAAAGCACATCATAACTGGATCGTAGTTGCTTATTCACATTTCGTAGTTGGATACAGGTTCGTATATACGAGACCCACACTGAAGGTTTCCGGAATAAATAAGAAAAAACTACAACAAATGGCCAAAAATCAATTTATTCTTTCTCAAAATATTCTTTGTGAGAGTATACACTTTTTCATACCTATAAACCAATTTTCATGACATTTATACCAATCCTTAATGGTGACCTCGGAAACGTTTTCATGTTCTTCGACAGCCTCTTGCGGCGATGAAAAATATTAATTGCATAATTTATTCTTAATTATGGAAAAACAAGAAGTAAAATATTAGCATCGCTAGATACGCCAAAGGTTAATCTCATAACGTTCCAAATGATCTTCCGCTTTAATTGCTCTAGGAGAACAAGCTCTTCAAAAACATTGTGTTGTTGATACGAGTCACTTATGAGTGTCGTTGATACCGTCACCACATAAAGATCGGTGTTACAATAAACATTATAAAATTTAAAAAAATATATGAAATGCTATGTAAATAATTTTTAGTCTATGAGACCTACTTTTTCTTTAGTTTTACAATTTTGAATACACCGTTAGAGAAGGAAATTCTTTTGTTAAGGCAAAGATATTGTGTTTTTTTGCAAAGGTACATCGTCGATAAGAATGAATCTTTCATTACTTTGCATGTAATTACATGTAAATTGATATGTACAATGTCCAAGAGCATTATTCGGAGCAGCAAAATTATTTATCAATTTGAATTTATTTTAGGTTATCAGAATCTATAGCGATTTCTAGAAGCGAAGGATTTTTTTAAAAACGGACGTAGTTTAACCGAGTTATTGTACATAGTACCTACTAATGTTCTATTGTACATAGTACTATTGTACATAGTACTAATCACATTAGTGACATAATTAATTATTCTTCAAGACAATGTTCTATTTAGTATGTCCCCATTAGGGCAATAACTAATTGCTTTGTTTCGACATTTCAGATAATTTAGAATGTTTCAGTGCATTAATATTTTGCAATAGGATAGAATATCCGTTTTAATTTCGCAATTCTTTCTGGATTTGTTAATTATTCTTCAAGACAATGTCCTATTAAGTATGTCTCCATTAGGGCAATAACTAATTGCTGTGTTTCGACATTTCAGATAATTTAGAATATTTCAGTGCAATAATATTTTGCAATAGGATAGAATATCCGTTTTAATTTCGCAATTCTTTCTGGATTTGTTATTAAAGCCGGGTTTTGACGATAATAGTCGACTTTAATAGTTTTCTTGTATGTAATCATCGATATAAGAATCAATCGATATCGATAGCCTGGCACCATGCGCCACATCTCTTGTAGAGCGAGAACGCTGATGTGCTGTCGTGCTCGCACGTTTTACGACCTGGAATGTCAGGAACGATTGCGTCTAGTATAATGAAATCAAATGTATTCAATTTCAAAAGATAGAATGATAACAAGATTGGAAAAAAGATCAACATGATCTAATCTGATTTAAAGATTGGAGAAAAGAGCAACATGATCTAATAAGAGACTTTACTTTTAGCAAACATATTCTGATATATTTGATATATCCCAGGGGTGATTTGACATTTATGCAGTTGATTTTATAATCATCAAAAAGTATAAGCATAGTGTTATCGTTATGCTTATACTTTTTGAGATCCAGGTGCGAATGAACCATCTGTCCAACCGTTTGCACCTGGATATTCTCTAAGATCTATGGAGTCTAAAAATTAAAATTACATAAATAAAATACAATAGAAGCGGGTACTCCGTTTCAGATCATACCGAGTCATTTGCCATTTTTGTAACCATTTTTAGCTAAGACATAGTTTTTAAGATCCAGGACGGACCGATGGTCCTGTGAGAGTGGCTACGTTTCACTAGACTCCAATTGATTGTGAGCGAAGGGTGGTTCTCATCAGGAAGTTTTCTCCGTTATTGAAAGTCGTGGATGTTGAAGTTGTAGTATTTAATCAAAAGGTCTGTAGTAGGTTGCCAGTTCGTAACGCCTTGATTGATATTTCGCCGTTGTGTAGGTAGTGTGGGCGCGAGGTGAAGCCGTAGTTGTGTATCCGAAGTTGAAGCGCCGCGATAGATTCGAAGATAATGGTAGTCGCGTATACTATGCGTGATTTGTTGACTCGAAGTGAAGTGTAGAGCGCGAGTACTTGTTAATGCGCGGTTACTGCCCTTCAGGGAATGATATTGATCGATCGAAATGTACTGCGTTTTATATGTTTTATATTGTAAGCAGTGACGCAATAGTTGTGAGTGGGGTGAGAAATGTCTCTTAATTTCGTATCGATCAGAAGAAATGACATTAGTCATCACCTGACTGTGCGTAAAATGCCGAATTTAGTTGGAAATCAACTGCAGCTGACTCGTGTAGATTTGAGCGAGTTTGCGGTTTCGATTCTGTAGAAATTACTTTTTTGTTGTGGGTATGTTGGACTGAAGCTTCAACAGTCCGTTCAAAGTTGGATCTCAGAAACTATTGGTTCTAGAGAAATATGGTTAGTGGCAAAAAAAAACCAATATGATCTGAAAGGAGTTCCCCACATCTTATTGTATTTATTTACTTTTTAATCTGTTTCTTTAATTTTTAGACTTTAATATAAATTATAATTTAGATGACAGTCGTGGTATCCGCTGCTAATTTCTCCCACCAGAGGGAGAGTGAGCCAGTGAGCTTGTGCTAGCGTAGCCATAAATACAATTCAATTCCTATTTGTATGATTATTTTAGCAGTTGTAAGATGTACGATCGGAAGATGTACAACTAGATCATAGATTGTACAAAATTTGTTTTGTACTATTTTACTTCTTTAAAAGTGTTATACCCTTAAAAAATCCTGAAATATGTAGATACTTACAACTTTTTAGATTGCTGTAAAATTTCATCAAAACACCCGTGTGGCCGTGCCCAGTGCTGCTCATGCCCAGTGCTGCATAACCGTCAAATTTCTACTACTATATATCAGAATATGTTTGTAAAAAAGGTTGGCATGATCTTCATGCCAACCTTTTTTTTTTGTTGTTTTGTATAATCTTTCATTGAACAATTTCAGTCATATTTAATTTAGTTATTTAAGATATATTCTATGTTCGTTTAGTTATTTAAGCGTTTTTCTATTTTAGATTGACGGATACTGCTGGATGGTCCATAATATTCCAGTCGACTGCTCAAGATGTTCCCATAGATCGACTTGCCATCAATGCTAAATCATCTGGTGCATCTTCAGGTATTTATTATAAGCTTTTATTTTATTCCATTTTTCCATTTTTATGCCATTATTCCATTTTTAGTCCCGCTACGGTCTCTAAAAAGGCAGATGCGTCTACCACGTTATAAAAAAATTAACCTTTTTTTTATTTATATTTATAAGTTAAACTCTTTGGGTAAAAAAAAGGTGGCTAATCACAATTTTGCATTCATGATAAGTTTCTAATTTATTGAAGTTATAGCTATACCATTTGTTTCGAAAACAATGTTCGAAAAATTACCTTTCTGCGAAAGGTTTTTCATGAACTTGGGATGATTGAAAGTGTTTCTTTTTTAACCCTTAGCCACCTGACGTATATTTCAGATACACTACCACCTGACGTCGGTCCTAGAGACCGCCTGCGTGTTTTCCATTTTATGTTAAAGTAACTTAAAATATTGGAATAAATTAAAGTCACATCCTTATTTTCATAATAATTTTAATCATATTTAAACTTTAAACAATCCAAAAGTATGCTTAAAGATATCAAAAATCAACACTTAACAAATGTTTATCAAGTTTAGGTAAATATGTAGGAACTTGGAAAATCTGAGATCTGAGTTTAAAAAATCTTTATAATATAACTATTTTTACTTATTTGCGACAAGTTCGATTAATTATCTATGAGATAAAATAGTTTTTGACATGAAACAATCACAACTTTTACAAAATTACAAGGCACGAAAAATCACAACTTACGGCGACAATCAATGCATATTTTCTTACTACATTCACTGCAAATTGGATTCTTACATAGAAAACATATATAGGCTGTTTTGCGTTTCTTTTTGGGGTCACAAGACATCATCGTCGGAAGATAAATATTCCATCGGCGACCTGATTTCCTGTTCAGTGAGTTGAAGGTCAGGCCCATCACCTTCCACTTCTGATTCGGACTGACATTCGCCTTCAATGATCTCATCCACTGGACTATCTTCTACGTCACTGCGGTCTTCATTCGAAAGTTCTGGTATAGTCCAGTTTTCCGAGTCTGTGTAAACTTCCTCTAACCATCGACCTATATTTTCATCCGTGCGATTCATTGTTAGCCATCAAAAATATAATTTAACAAAATTACGTAACCACCTGACGTCGGTCTAACGGACCGCACGCAAAAACAAAATACCAGTAATTTTCAAAAGCGCGCACGTCCAGAGCTGCTAAGGGCACGGGACGAACTGGCAGGGGAAGGGAAAAAGTACATAGACTCACGATTGCGTCACGTGCATAATAACGGAATAATTTGAAGAATAAAATCGCTGGAGTCTCTGAGACCGACGTCAGGTGGTTAAGGGTTAATGCCGAAAAAGATAATTTTAAAAGAAATCCACGATAATTTTAGTTTAAAAATTCAAAATGAACTAGTGAACCCGTTGCAAATCCATAAAATAGTACCTATAATTTTAATAGAAAAACTGCAGTATAGAAACCTCTCCGAAAGAAAAAAATAGACTAATAGATTTATTCATTATAATGCTAAATCTGGAAGAAAATTGTTTCGGTCGCAAATAAGCGAGATATATTCAAAGTTTAAATTTTATATGTAAACAAACAGGCTAAAATAAAAAAAATAGTAATTCACCACGCTGTATTCACCACGCTGATTCCGAATCTTCCATAATCTTTATTCGAGTTTTTAGATTTTTTAGATTAAACGAAATATTTTGAAAAAAAAAAACGATTAAAAAAATACATATTTTTGCGAAACTTTAAAAAAGGGCTTTATTTTTTATGTTTTTTCAATAACTTTGCATATTGATGACAGAAGATATCCTGAAATGTTGTATCTTTCAGGTTACCTTAAGTCATCAATACACAAAGTAATTTCATAAAAACTTCGAAAATTGTCCATTTGTTTTAGATGATCGCTAACAAATATTATCAGCGCCGCAGGGTTTTTTTTTTGAATTTCGCGCAAAATTAAAAAAAAACTTTTTGCCTGCGGTGTTAATTTGATATTGAAGAAATTTCGGTTGTTTCAGGTTACCTTTTGTCATCATCACCAAAGTCATTTTGTAAAAACTGTAAAAACATCACCAAAGTCATTGTCATGTAAATAGCGCCGCAGGCAAATTTTTTTTTCGAATTTCACGCAAAATTCAAAAGAAACTTTGCTTACGGTGATATTCCCATATTTATGAATTTTCTATGGTTTCAGGATACCTTTTGTTATAAAAACGCAGTCATTGAAAAAAACCTCGAAAATAGTCTCATTTTTTCAAATATCGCAGACATGTTCTTTCAGGAGCATGCCATCATTTTTGTAATATCGCGAATTGTTATCGATATTAGAGAACTTGCGATATATCGACTATTTTCCGACGCTACTCCTGAAACAATATGGGCGATTTTTTGACGTTTAGTATGCAAACTTTAAATGCCTATATCTCGCTTATTTATTGAGAGCGACAAAAGATTATTTCAGATTCGGAATCTGCGTGGTGAATATAGTCCGGTGACGTTTAAAAATCAACAATCCGGGAGAGTTTCGTATACTGCAGTTATACCTTTTAATATATTCCAAAAGTTGGGAATAATTTTCTACTATCAATAACAAAATGCATGATTATCACCGGATTTGTCTTAAGCTATTCTCTCATGACTCAGTTTTCTTATCAGTGTGTTTTCTGCATACCACATGCAGAGAACTTACCAAAGCCGATTGAGGTTTCACATAGTTCCGTATGCTATTAATCGCAGTAATGATCTAATCCATGTTGCACATTGTGCAACAATGTGCACATGCACAATGCGCAACATGCACATCATCTTATCTGAAGGATAAGGTCATCCTGCTAAATAATGGTCTCCCACTTCGATCAAGTCAGAAAAACATCATTTGCCCTCTAGTCACAATGTTTCGTTTTATTCTTACTGCTTCCACATAATATCACAGACCTACAATTGCCCTCTGTGGTCAAGTTACTTCTGTTAAAACTCTCCTTCTCTCACCGATAATGTACTCTTTCTTTCCTCCCATTCTTTGTCGTTTGTCATTACTTGTTTTTGCAATTGCTTATTTTGTTTACTGTGACAATTTGTAATACATTTACTTACTGTATTTCAATTGATAACTGTACCGTGTATGTGCATAATTATAACTAGTTAACCATTTCATTATGGCTGATTTACCCGGCAACTCTCAATACATTGCTATTGTTGCCTGTAAGAGATTGCCTCAATGTCATTAGCCAGCTATTGTACAATTACTTTATTTGTGAAATACAATTTTATTTTATTATTTCTTACCTGACTGAATCATGTCATCCTAATATTCTATTAATTTATTCATTTACTCCTGAAATATTTTTATGAATTTTTCTCTTACTACTATTATTCTTACTATTGTTTAGATGTTTTCCTTCTTTATTTTTAGTGGCTGTCTCAACTGCAATGTGTTATTTATATTGTCTTTTTCAGGGGAGCTTATGTTAGGCATTGCAAGCAGTTGCCTTGTGCGTTTGTGGTCTATATCAGCTCACTGTGAACCAGCAAAGAGAACATTTATAGGTATGTACGGAAGTTTCATAACACGGCAGTGTGACTTAAGTCACACAATAGTGTGACTTTTGGTGATAGAACAACAAAACTGTGTAGCAATATAAATACAAATGTAGTATTTAAGTTTATTTTAATCTATACAGGGTAACCCCCTTTTCACATCAGCTTGAAATGTAAATGTATATAAATTCACAACACTGCAAATTGAAAATGGCTGTTTGAAGTAAAAAGGATATATTTTTTTACAATTTATTTATCTAGGCACCCCGGCGGCTGAGCACCAACCGGGCGCGTCTCCAGGTGGCGGATAGGAGAACGCCCGAAGGGACCCCGGCTCGAGGGATGATACCCGAGGCCGGGTGCTCTTCGGGTAGTGGTGGCTAATACACTGTGTGTGGAAGGCCCCACCGCGGACCAACTCTCCAAGCCGAGGTGTAAGCTACCGTGCTAATGGCTGCATGGCGCAGGGAGTGTTGCGTCTCTTACGGTGCCTCCCGGATACCGGGCGTCCTCCGGGTAGTATAAGCCAAGCCCCGGTCATACGCGGCTCTGTCCGGGTGATATCGCACTACCGCGGAACTCGTGGGAACAAAAATGGATCAAATTAACAGTACACCACCAAAAATAAACTTAATTGAAGCACTCCAGGGGGTGGCTTTGTCTCAAAGCGAACCACAGGAGGCACCCAACGCGGGGGCGGGCCCATCAAAAAGCCCACCCAAAACCCGCATTAGATATAACGGCGCCGCAAGGCGTCGCTACAAAAAACTGATGAGAGAGGGGCTAACTGCTAACCCCCGAGCCTCCAGTGCTAAGTCTAAGCCGGAGGACGGGACTGCAGAGGCCCCTGGGGCTCCTAAACGCCCCAGACAAGGGCCAAACACCCCAAGCCCCTCCCATCAGGCGACAGGGAAAAGACCGAAAGTCTCCGACCAAGGTTCTTACGCCCAGGCCACAAAAGGACTCCTCAGGCTAGCCCTCATAATAAGGGGCTACCCTGACAAAAAACTTGAAGCCGGCGACATAGAAGCCATCCGGGACAAGATTGTGGACGCCATCATGGAAATTCCTGTTGGCACTAAAACACCATCCTTTACCGGCAGCTGGGAGAGGGACGGTGCAATCGTCTTCTCGTGCGCAGATGAGGAGACGGGGAACTGGCTCAGAAGCCTTTCCACGGACTTACTCGTCCAAGGTGAATCCGTGTGTGTGCTGCCGGTCGATGAGCTGCCCAAACGCCATCGAGTGGTGGTCCACGTGGAGGAGCCCAAGTACACTGTCGAGAAAGTACTTCTACTCCTCGACAGGCAAAACCCAGGTCTGAAGACCGATGGGTGGGCCGTCGCTAGGGGGAGCACGAAGAAGGATGCCTCGAGCGTCCACTTCGCCTGTCTGGTGAGCGACTCCTCATTGGCCACTCTCAGGGCCTGCAACTTCCGACCCTACTGTGGGCTAGCACGGGCATCCGTAAGGCTGCTCGATAATAAGCCTAGGAAGGAGTCGGACGCAGTGGAGGGAACGGAAGGAGGTACAGCAAAATGAACCACCTAAAAGTCCCCATAATCCAGATCAACTTACACCACAGCAAAAGCGCCTCGGCGATATTAACCAGGAGCATGGCTGTGGCGCAGACAAGTATAGCACTAATCCAAGAACCTTGGATTGTTAGGGATACTATAAGTGGATTAGGAGGTTGCGGAACCATTCATAAGGCCCAACCGACTCGGAAACTCAGGACCTGCGTGGTCACTAAGGGCGTCACAGCCACTTTTCTGCCACAACTCAGCGGCGATGACCTAACGGTCGTTTTAACAAAAATCAACTTGACAGGAGACAGAACGGTGGATCTACTCATTGGGTCAGCATACATGCCTTATGACTCCACTGACCTGCCACCGCAAGAAGATATAACCAACCTAGTGACATATGCGAAACAACGCGGGCTCCAACTCCTTCTGGGTTGCGATGCGAACTCCCACCACGTGTGCTGGGGTAGTTCCAACATAAACCCGAGGGGGGTAAGCCTGCATGACTTTATCCTAGGCAATGAACTCACCATCCTCAACAGAGGAACAGAACCTACCTTCATAGACTCAAGAAGACAGGAGGTACTGGACATCACGATCTGCACAAAAGAAGTGGCCGACCTGGTTCAAGACTGGAGGGTCTCAGATGAACCCTCAGGCTCGGACCATAGGCAGATCCATCTAACGCTTCGGCACTCATTGGAAATTCAGTGGGCTCGCAACCCTAGAAATACCAACTGGGAAGGATTCGATAGGGACCTGGCTATCAAGCTCACCACGGTTCCGAATCGATTCCACACCAAAGAGCAACTAGAAACAGCTGCACTATCACTGTCTAATGCCGTTATAGACGCCTACGAGCAGAATTGCCCTTTGAAACAAAAAAACCTCTCAAAAAAGGTCCCATGGTGGAACCCAGAGCTGACCAAGCTCAGGCTTACGCTAAGGTGTTTCAATAGGGCGAGAAATCACAACACTAACTCGCAACATCTTTGGGAGGAATACAAAAACGCCCGAAACGAATACAACAAGGCCATTGTTAAAGCCAAACGAAGAAGCTGGAGGGACTTTTGTGAGAGCGTGGAAACAGCTTCCGAAGCCTCCAGGCTCAACAAGATCCTCAGCTCCAACAACCGCCCCCAGCTGGGATGCCTTAAACGACCAGAGGGGGGACACACAAGCGACACCAAGGAAACCTTGAAGCTCCTAATGGAAACACACTTTCCGGGCTTCCAGGAATCCTCACACCCAATTGCCGCAGGGGAGAACTCCAAGAGGCTCCACAAGCCCAGGGAGTGGGCCCTTGCAGCCAAGATAGTTAATCCAAAAGCAGTAGAATGGGCCGTGAGCACCTTCGACCCCTACAAATCACCTGGACCGGATGGAATATACCCAGTCCTACTACAAAAAGGGTTAAGCCAGCTGCTGGGCCCTCTAACAAAGGTACTCAGAGCGAGCATAGCCCTCAGACACGTCCCTCATGCCTGGAGCAGCGCAAGAGTCACGTTCATTCCAAAGGCAGGCAGGAACGGCCACATCTTTGCCAAAGACTATAGACCCATTAGCCTCACCTCCTTTCTCCTGAAATCACTGGAGAGACTAGTTGACGGCTACTTGAAAAACAACCACCTAGCTCTTCAACCGCTTGCTGATGCTCAGTATGCCTATAGGGAGGGCAGATCTACGGACACTGCCCTACATCACCTGGTGAGCACAATAGAGACACAGTTAGCGGCGAAAGGTTACGCTCTGGGAGTATTCCTGGACATCGAAGGAGCATTTGACACCACATCATATGCAACTATAAAAAACGCTATGCACAGACGAGGAATACCAGAGACCATTATTGACTGGACATTGAGTATGCTATCAAATAGGAATCTGACCGTCTATCAAGGCGACACCTCCATCACGGGAATCCCTGCTAAGGGCTGTCCACAGGGTGGAGTCATCTCCCCCCTCTTGTGGAGCATCGTTGTAGATGAACTCCTAATAGATCTACAAAACCTAGGCCTCTCTGTCTACGGCTACGCTGATGACGTGGCCATAGTAGTCAGAGGAAACTTCCTATCAATACTTAAGGAGCTCATGGACAAAGCACTTAAGACCACCCAAGACTGGTGCCAGGCCAGAGGTCTATCCGCTAATCCAAGCAAGACTAAGGCCATGATTTTCACCAGAAAATACAAACCCGAACCCGTTGAGTGTCTCAAGCTCTGGGATAAGGAGATAGAATACGCTACAGTAGTTAAATACCTTGGAGTCTATCTAGACCCAAAGCTCAATTGGAAGCACCACCTCGAGCGCAAGAGAACAACCTTCTATGCCTCGTTGTGGACGTGCAAAAGAGTCATGGGAAAAACCTGGGGGTTCAAACCCAGGGTCGCCTTATGGCTCTACAGGGCAGTACTGCTGCCTAGACTAACCTATGCTGCAATAGTCTGGTGGTCCAGGGTGAAAAAGCTTGAGACAGTAAAAATGCTTAAAAGCCTTCAAGGTAACTACCTGAGGGCTGCAACTGGCGTCATGAAGACCACCCCAACAGCGGGATTAGAGGTGGCACTCTGCTGCCCGCCTCTGGACAAGCTCATCATCCACTCCGCCAGACTTACAGCATACAGACTGAAGTGTTTGGGCGAGTGGAAGCGTGGAGGGCACAATCATCCTGAGCTAAACCTCCTCCACAAAAGCCCATTCACTCTGACCCAGGATCGACTACGGAAAAATTTTTCGGTAGAGAAATCCTATAAAATCCTAATCCCCACCAGGGAAGAATGGAAAAATCCGCAGTGGCTTCAAAGCCACAACGCAGACGCCTGGTTCACCGACGGCTCAGGAACAAATGGACGTTTTGGGGCAGGCGTGTACGGACCCAAAACCAACCACAGAATCAGCATCCCCCTTGGACAATACGCTACGGTTTTCCAAGCCGAGGTACTTGCCATATTGGAATGCATAAAACTACAAAGTCGACTTGAGGTAAAAAACAGACAAATCCTCATCTGCTCTGACAGCAGAGCAGCACTGGACGCTCTGGCTAAAGCCACCACAGAATCTTCTGTGGTCTGGGACTGCATGCAGGAGCTCAACAAATTGGGAAAATCCAACAAAATCACCCTAATGTGGATACCGGGTCACCAAGGCATACCCGGAAACGAAGAGGCCGATAGACTGGCAAAACTGGGCACACTGGATTGCCCAGTGGAGCCAGCTGTAGGGGTCCCCTTCGCTACAGGTAAGAAAATCATCAAGGACTGCTTGGAGCAGGAACATCGGGCTTCCTGGAAACAGAGTCAGGGATGTCGCCAGGCAAAAGCCATGATGGAGCAACCACTACAGAAGAAAACCAAGGCCCTACTTGACATGAGCAAGAAGAACCTTAGAACCACTATCGGTCTCCTCACCGGACACACGACCCTTAGAGCTCATCTATCCAACCTTGGCTTGACCGAGAGCAAGGATTGCCGAATATGTGGCGAGGAACCTGAAGACAGCATACACATTGTTGGCCGCTGTCCAGGGCTCGCCGCCAAAAGACACAGTTTACTGGGACGAGCCTTTCTCGAACCCAGCGATCTGCCCAACTTGAAGGTCAGTGACCTACTTAGTCTGGTAAGAAGTACCGGGCTACTAGCTGACAATTGACCTAACCACACAGTGGGTAGTTACAAAAGACCTTACAGATCTAGGTGACATCAAGGGCTGGAAACAAGCCCCCCACTCCATCTACTACTACTACTACTACTACTATCTAGGCACAGTTCTATATGACTGTTTTTGCTTTTATTATACAGGATAGCCGGAAAGATTTATGTCTGATATTTTAAACCAGATACATTAAACAGACATTGTAGATTATTTTATACTCTTTTACCACAATATGCTGTATCTCTATTTACAGTGCTTAGTCATGGCACGACAGAGCAGTCCGTGCACATGGAGAAAGTAAAGTATATGTTTCCTTGTGCTCCTAACATGCCTATCATGAAGAACGACAGATAAGTATTTATTTAGGTAAGCCTGACGCCTCTTGTCCACACACGTTTTTTTGCTGTGAAATTGTATGGTTAGTTCGCCTTGTCTAGGCACAGTTGTCAGTGTGGTATGGATCACTTTGGGAGCATGCCCATGTACAAGCTTTCATAGAGAATTGACTACATTTTCACGGCAAAAAAAGCTGTGTGGGCCACAGGTCTAAGGATAGTTACCGTACTTGCCCATGAGTGTCTCATGAAGCTAGTAAAATAGAAGATGGCAATATATCCCTTGGGCATACCATTCATAAGTTTCAATTTTTAACTTAATCTAAGCACAGTATGCCAAACAATAGGTTTACTCTCGAGCTGCAGGGCATTGCAGGAAGAGGGTGCGAAGAATGTGGGGTACGTCTCGACGAATGCCTTTGTTTACCGTTATGTGCAAGTAAAGGCTGGCGACTGTTTTGAACGATTGCATATTTGCGGGGGCTGAGTAGCGGACATCTGGCGGCCATATCCGAGCCTTTATGACTAGTGACGTATTGCCTTTGATTTCAATTTTGTTCTAATAGAAGCTGCGGTCTGGTATACTGTGCCCTAAGTGCTCCCATTCCAAGGCACATTCAGTGCCTTACGCTCGACCCGTGTGGTCATGCTGTCTGCTCTGCGCCGCGTTACACCGCCGTGCCCCGCTGCTCACGCTGAATAGCCGCTCGAGTGTCCGACTGTTGTAGCATCGCTCCAGTCTACTCACTTTGTGCTGTGATGCAGCACATTACCGATGCTGCCGAAGCGGCTGTGCCCCATCGCCCAATCGTGGCGAAGGGTGAGGATTCGCCACTTACCCCGTCTACGACGCCAAGTAGACGCGGGAGGGATTTCTATTCTGCGGACATTGAGCCACGGAAAGACCCGCAACGCCGTTGGGCTGAGTCCTTCTATGACAGAAGGAGTCGGCCCAAAACTTAACTTAACTTTCTTAACTCCCCGGCTCCTTCGGACGATGAAGACGTACCGACCAACGCCGAAGCAGGTAGGAGGAGCCCAACACCTAACAACAACAGAGCTGCGCCTGAGCCACTGCCGCACTCGGCGATGCATCCCCCGCCGCATCAACGGAAACAGGAGCCGCACCCCCAGCCAATCGTTGTGGACAGTCTGAAGGCTATCCGGGCCAGGCTGGGCCGTGCTCCAATCTTGTTGCCGCTTGGAGGAGGGGGTGGCTTCTGTTTTCGCCCGGCTGACTCCACCGAATACTGAGTCGTTCAGGACTACTTACATAGTCTGGGTGGCTCGGTAGCGTAGCACATGTATACGACGCCATTCAGCAAGGATGCAAAAATTACCATTCGCGTTCTGCCTGCCAACACCACGCAGGAGGAGGTCATCTCTGGGCTGGCTGTCCATGGTATCGAGGCTGGCTATGTCTGGATGATACATGGCGGGCGGCGAGCTTTTTTCTACGCTGTCATCCGCAAGAACGAGTGCAGGCTGGAGGTGTTCTCATTCACGGATATACACTTCCTGCAGGTTACCGTGCAGTCCTGGAGGGGCAGAAATGGACCCAAGTAGTGCCACCAGTGTCAGCGCTTCCGCCACAGCAGCCGCAACTGCCATCGACGGCAAGTATGCGTGTGCTGTGGTGAAGAACACGCTTCTGAGGATTGCCTGAGGCCGAGAACCGCCCGGGCGATCTGCGGAAACTACGGAGAGGACCATCCGGCGAACGACAGGAGATGCTGCTGCTTCCTGGCGGAAATCCGCCAAACTACGCGGAAGCAGCAGGGCATCCCGCTCGCAGTGGTCGTCGCCGCCCCGCCGCGAGCCTCGACTCTAACTTCTACGACTCCTACAGAAGGAAAAAGTCACACTGTTGCCACACCGCAACACAAAGAAACACTGTCCTGGAGACAAAGCCGACGCCGCCGGCCGCCCCACAGCACCTAGCTGTGGAGAGGAAGTCGAACCAGCGGCGTTGCTCGAAGCCACCGCAGCAGCAGTAGCAGTCAACAAGGCCCCATCCGCCGCAGGAGGATGGGATGGAGGTCGAGGCGACCGCCCAGTCCACCAGCTCCCAAACGCCCACAGCAACCACAGCGTCCGCATGCTTGCAAACGGACGAAGAAAGTGCGACTACACCACCCCCACAAACCCAGCCAGAAGAGCCATAATACCTGGACGAGCTGCGCTTCCTCAAGGAAGACAAGCTGGTCTCGATGGAGGTAATTCAGTTGCTTGAACTCATTCGCGCATGACAAATTGGCACAAAGGAGGAGAACATCATGCTGCTGAATACGTACCTTCAAACGGACCTTCCGCATGCCCTGAGAGAAGCACTCATAAAGAAGCCTGCCTCAGGTGAACAGCCCTGAGATGCCATACTCTTGAAAGCCGGGCCAATAGTCCCGTCTCACATGATTCTCCAGAAAGGGCTATCATGCCTATTGGGAGATGTCACAGGCTTGTATACAGGGCCTGTCAACAGATATATTTCGATATTTGGACTCCAAGGCTCTTAAACGCATCAAAGTAATAAAAAAGTTTTTAAAAATATTTTCTGTTTTTGCTTAAACTTGGGAGTTCATCTCCTTCAATATCTGTTGAATTCCAGGAGATCATATTATATAAGGAGATATCTATCTTACTTGTACAAGCGTGTTTTAGTTGAGATGACCTCTCACTGATCCAGACCAGAACTAAGGAAGCCACTTCTCATACTATTATAATATAGCCATTGATTATAATAAATGCAACTTTTTGCCGGACTTAATTTATCTCACTGCGAGGCAAAAGGTAGGACTGGGACCCACTAGCCTACCTCACAAAGCAGCAAGGGCCACTCTATCTAGCAGCCATGCACTTATTTGTGTTCGAGTTGGAATCGCTAATCTTTAAGCTACTTTGTTGTGCATAAACCATGGCATGAGCATGAGCTAAAATGGTTTTCGATTGCAGGATCATGCAGCTTGGGTGCATCGGTGGAGCGTCTTCTATTCGTCGGTCCACAATTAGTGGCTTTAGCCGCCGGCAGAGCGGGCGTTTGGCATTCTGGCGCTCAACACTGGCGTGTTCAAGAAATTGCACCGCTTACTGCGCTCGATGTAGCTGATTCTTTTCTCCTACTAGGCACCTCTTCTGGAGCTATTAATTTTATCGGTAAAATATATGATTTTAAAATAATTTTTAATTACAATCTCCTATGCCGTGCAAAATACATTGTTTTATAAGGTCAGCTCTAGCATAATGAGAAATGTCCAATAAACACTGTCGGACAAATGTTATATTGTATCTTCTGTTATGACTTTTTACTTTAACTGAAAACTCTATTATGAACAAGTTATTTATCGAGTTGTTATATCCCTTCGACTATCGGTCATCGTCATTTTAAAATCACAAGTCAATGATAATTGTCCATACATACTATCATGCCTTTCAAAACAATCTAACATTAATTACAACGAATATCATGCAGCTTTAACTTATTATTACAGAAATTTTATTTCATTATTACGAACAATAAAATTTATAGCAGAAGAGCTATGATATTGAGTAAACATTACTCAATATCATAAATCAAATATGAAAAATAAAATAACGTTTAATGACAGTTAACTTTAGCATTCACTTTCTCACTTTTGGTCAAATGCACTTTTAGTTGAATGCCATCTGGTTTAGGATATAAGTATTTTTATTAGTAATCCTATTGTAAATTTTTAAATATGCAAATATACTTTTTTTGCAGACATGGAGAAATTTCCTTTGCGCATGAAGGACAATGACCTGCTGATACCACAACTCTATCAAGATCCAAATCACGAACCTATCACTGCAATATCTGTCTATTTAACTCCTAAAAAAAGTGAGTATTTGTCTATATTAAAACTTCTTCATTTCTGGTACCATTTCTAGAGTGGCGCCGTATAATTTTACTACCATACCTAGAGGATCTTCAGATGGGTGCTGAAAAGTAGGTCCTTTGATCTGAGTACACACTTTTTTGAAGCGTTTGTGATTTGATTATGTATTCCTCGTCTAAACTTAACTTTTGTAAACAGCTCGATGAAGGCGTGGTTAGAATTATATATTTTGCATTCTTCTTTTGAAATTTTACTCCAAACATTTCGTAGTCGTGAGAGTAGAAGCATTTTAAGGGGCTGGTAAAGGGGTAGCTCTTCATACAAAATGCTAATACAAATTACTCACGTATAAAAAATTGCAGGGTCAAGACACTTTAGTTTAGGACACGGCATCGTACAGGGTGCTGCTTGAGTAGGTTTTCAAAAAAATGTAAGTTAGTATCATTTTAAGATTTCTTAAAAATCTTTAATCCGCTTTCGAGGGAAATAACCTTCCCTCACTTAGCGGCCATGGTGGAATAACTGCAGTATAGGAACCTCTCTCCAAAAAAAAAAATACTAATAGATTGTAGCATTTTAATGCTAAATCTGGAAGAAAATTGTGTCGGTTGCTTTAAATAAGCGAGATATAGGCATTCAAAGTTTAAATTTTATATGTAAACAAATAGGCCAAAATAAAATTCACCACGCTGATTCCGAATCTTCCATAATTTTTATTCGATCTCAATAAATAAGCGAGATAAAGATGTTCAAATTTTTCATCCCAATGTCAACAAAGTTGCGGCCATTTTGTTTGTACATACCTACCGTGTTGGACACTTTCGAATATATTATAATATCGATATTACAGAAATTATGACAATTTGCAGAGTTTTTAGATTAATCGAAATATTTTGAAAAAAAAAACGATTGAAAAAATACATATCTTTGCGAAACTTAAAAAAGGGCACTATTTTCGATGTTTTTTAATGACTGCATATTGATGACAGAAGATATCCTGAAATGTCGTTTGTTTCAGGTTACCTTTAGTCATCAATACACCGTCATTTTGTAAAAACTTCGAAAATTGTCTAATTGTTTTATATGATCGCTAACACATGGCACTAACACATGGTGTTAATTTGATATTGAAGAAATTTAGTTTGTTTCAGGTTACCTTTTGTCATCATCACCAAAGTCGATTTGTAAAAATCTCGAAAAAAATCCGAATTATCGCAAAGATATTGTCATGTCGACATTAATATTAATTTTAAATTAATTGTAACATTAATAATAAATTGACAACATTAATAAAAAATTGCTTCCGGTGATATTCAAATATTTAGGAATTATATTTAGGAATCTATTATTTCAAAATACCTTTTGTTATCAAAACGCAAAGTCATTGAAAAAAACCTCGAAAATAGTCTATTTTTTAAAAATATCGCACGTTTTTTCACGACCATGCCATCATTTTTGTAATATCGCGAATTGTTATCGATATTAGAGAACTCGCGATATATTGACTATATTCCCACTCTACTTCTGAAGCAATATGGCCGTTTTTTTGACGTTTAGTATGCAAACTTTAAATGCCTATATCTCGCTTATTTATTGAGAGCGACAAAAGATTATTGCAGATTCGGAATCTGCGTGGCGAATAGAGTCCGGTGACGTTTAAAAATCCAGGTGAGGTTCCTATACTGCAGTTATACCGCCGTGGTTAGTAAAACGTAATACACTCGTATTATTTCTACCGGTTGCCTCATTTTCTAGTTTAATACAGCAATTTACTCGTATATGGGTGGATAAACTTTTATGTACTCTGTTTCATATATTCAACAAGAATTTAATTTCAGGTCATTGTGGTAATTGGATTGAGATAGCATATGGCACACAAGGTGGTTCTGTCAGGGTCATAGTGCATCATCCAGAGACGGTTGGCCATGGCCCTCAACTTTTCCAGACTTTCACCGTTCACCAAAGTGCTATTACTAAGGTAAGAAATGTAATGCATGAAAATATGTCACACCGTTACTCAGGATTTTATTATAGTATACTCAAACAATTAAAAATTTAGTATTAGAAACTGCCGACGAACAGCCAGCAGTGTCTTTTAATTTTGGGAGAACTCAAGGATTTAAAATCAGATAAAGTAGTTTACTATTCAATTGCCAATGGAAATCAGTTCGTTTGAAATTTTTTCAACATCGATGTATATGAGCCTAGATAGGCCTTTCGCGCTCGAAAATGACCACTTAAATACCAATACGGATCGACGCCAACAGTAACTACTACTGGCGGAACTCCGCCAGTACTTTCTGGTGTGAGCGATCCTGCGAAGAATATTGGCGGGCTATTCTCTCGCACACTGTTCCATGTATTACTCTCTCTTTGTCGCATATCATTACGCGGAACAACTATGACCCAACTGGTTTGTACCTAAGGGCATAAGTAGGCCTTATATATTGATGTTTTTCGAGTGTTTTTTGTCGTGAGTTAGCGGTTAATTAATGTCCGCACCTGAATAACAAATGTTCCAGAAAGAAGAATGCTACTATTTGTATGAGCCCTGGGCCCACCAGCTAATAAGCTTGAGAATGGCTAAATCTCACTTCTTAAATCTCAGTGGTATTTGAGTTTTATATATTTCAATGTCTGTGCCGAGAAATATCTGTTAACAAATATATTATTATCTGTTTATTATAATTATTATTTATTCTTTAGTGCACAAAGTAAAATAAAATATACACCAAAAAAAAAATTGACACAGCTTGAAACGAAAGCCAAACAACAACTGATGGTCTACGTTACACCCACTGCGTGAGTCGATTGCAAACCTTCCGCCTGCTTCGCTTCGCATCTCTGACGTGACTCACTAATTTAAACAAACCACTATCATCACCTATTACTGTATATAACTTTTTAGCTGTCATAAAAAGAGGTGGGCCCAAGGAGTGACATTCTCCTTTAGAGCGAGAGTGATTTGTCATTATTATATTCCCTTTAATGCTACGGTGTGGAAATCCCCTTAGAAGATTACACTGAATAAGGTCAAATGCATGGTTTTGTTCCTTGTATGGAATTTACGGGAGCAGCCTCATTTTAAATGTGACCTTCCTAATTTATCGATAAAATAAACCTCAGTAATTTTAGTGTTCTTTACTTTTAGTCGTTAAATAAAGTAATAGCCGTTAGCTGACTGATACTTTCCTTATATTAGATACGATTTATACATTTCCATGTTTTCTCTGCAGGTGTCTTTATCAGAAAATTACTTGGTATCGGTTTGTAGTGAATACAATCACGTACGTTCCTGGAAAGTGACCCGTTTCCGAGGAATGATTTCAACTCAACCGGGAACTACTCCGGAGGCCGCTTTCAATATATTACAACTTGATAGTCAAAATGACAATAATGATTGCGGTAAGTTATTTTTGTATACCATATAACTTTTTATTATTGTAGTAATAATAAAAATATTCAGAAAGCTCACTGTAGGACACTTAACTCAGTATTCTGATGTAAACACACATACATATAGAATATGATTGCAATTGTGTAACTATAATACCTCTTTAAAATAACTGCTTTATATAATCTAATTTATATTGTTTTCCTTTTTTCTTTAGATATGAATACCTTACCTGTTTATAATGTAGGAATTAGTAAAATAGGGCTGCCTGAGTTACTTTAAGCAGACTTGGTAAATGTTCTTATACCTATCATTAATGATTATATAGGGTACTAGTTGACCCGTGCCCACTTCGTTGGGCGGTAAAACTTTTTACCTGTGATGAAATTATGAGTGTGGTTTGGTTAGTACTGAGTGCTATGATTTATTTCCTGACTGCCAAAAAAGGGTTATATTTTTACTGCATATGTATGTATATATGTATGTATGTATGTACATATTTGCATGTCAATTTGACTATATTACCGTTATTTGTGAGTGTCTTCTTGTGAGTGTCTTATTTGTGAGTGTCTTATTTGTGAGTGACTTATCTCTTTAACCATTTATGCAGTAAAAGTGAAATTATATGCAATAAAAGGGAAAAGTCTTTTGTTTTAAACACTTGAGACGATAAATTTACTTATTTGATAATAATTCATAATTGTTGATAATATGACCAATAAACATGACCTAACGATTTGAATTATTTTTTAAATTTGAAAAACTACTTTTTGTGACTTAAATATAAGAGTTAGACATACGCTATCGCTGACTTTTTTGTAGGTATTATCAAGCTCTACCACTTTTCTCTAGAACTTAATCATATATCTCTCATCGTTAAGGCAGTGTTAGTTAGAAACGTTTTCGTTCAACCGTTTTTCCGACTTACTTTAGAAATCCGACTACAATCAAAAAGTCTATTCATTTTTCGGATTAATATATAGCCTATGACACTCACAAATGAAGTGGCTTTCTATTGGTAAAAGAATTTTCAAAATCGGTTGAGTAGATCCAGAGATTACTTCCTACAACGTCACAAACTTTACCTCTTTATAATATTAGTATAGATTAGATTGCTCAATGCCATACTTTGGAGCTGATATCTGCAACGGGCGAATCCTAAACCTCAGGCTGTTATATCGATATACATCGTTTTTTCGGCTATGAGGTGATTACACAGTGACTCAGTGACAAAAACGTCCACAGTCTAGCTCCGCTAACATGCTCGTAAGAAGCCAACGTCTTATTGCTAGGCACTGGAATGTGAACCCAGCGGACTAGCCTCCACGCCCTTACTACCAGATTTGGTCAGATTTCTTTGTCCCCCGGTCTGGTCACGGGTTCGAGGTCACTTACGCGGCCTCTACCTGACGTAAGCGGTGTTTGAATATTTAGTGGACCACGACACTCTTTGCCCGCCATGGTCACTCGGGATCGGGTGACCGACGGATCGATTCGAGGGTTGAAGACATCAGGTCGACAACTACCCTTGGCTGTCATAGGAAACGTATGTCTCCAGACCACTCGCATTCAACACCTAGCAAACCGGATGGTGCACTAACTGCCAATGTATTCCCCCGAGTCCGCGATCTTCTGATCCCGACCGCCTCCGACTGCAGGATTACAGCCGTGTCAGAAGCTTATAGCGGCCCTAATAGGGTAGGTCCCTCTTCGAGGAGGCTACCAGATAGGAGTTGAACCGTGAGTTAGGCAGGCCATATGACATAGATTTTTGGCCAACACCACCCAAGTTGCACGTAACCATTAGGAACCAAAAGTACGCCAATGCCATAGTGGAAGTGTCACGAAATTCGTCACTGATATTGACATGACCGCGTTTGAATTCTGCAAACCAGCTATAAGTTGTAGACTTGCATAATGCTTTATCGCCAAAAGGGGTTTGAAGGCGAGCAAGGCTCTGCTGAGCTCTGTATAGTAGTCAACTACACTAATACACCTTCCTAATATAAATGCTACACTATAATGGCATGTTTGTGTGTGAACACGTTATAACAGGACCGATCTGTGATGATGCGGCACAATAATAACATATCATGCTTCAGGTTTATAATTAAAGTACTCAATAAACCCAACCATAGTTAGTTAGTTAGTTTGGCTGGGCTTTTTCCCGCACTTGGCCTCTTGATTGGGCCGTTGTGCGTGGCTCATGTTTCCATTTATGTTACTCCAGCCAACCCAGGCTGTCCCAGAAGGTTAGCAGCCTGTTTGGGTTGCTACAGGCCTCCGGGAGAGATGCTGGAGATTGTAGTATTTTTGCCCGTTGCTCTGCCACGCTCCTGCATTCCATGAGCACATGCTGTGGCGTTTCTTCTTCCTCCATGCATCCTCTGCATAGAGGGCTGTCTGTCACACCTATGGTAAACAGGTGTTTGTTTAGGGGACAGTGGCCTGTCATAGTACCTATGACTTTACGGATTTTGTCCCTTTTTAATCTGGTGAGGTTGCGGGCAAGTTTTTTGGACGCTTCCGGAACCGCGTTCTTTGTTTGCCTGCATCCTGCGTTTTTTTTCCATTCTGTAAGGTGGGTTTCTTCGGTGTTCCTGCGTAGCCATGTTTTTATTTGGGCCTGGGGAATGGGCATCAAGGGTTCCGGTCCATATACTATTTCCTTTGATCCCCTTTTGGCCAGTTCGTCCGCCGCGTCATTGCCCAGTGAGTCACTGTGCCCTTTAATCCATTGCAGGGTCACTTTATTTGACCCTGCAATGCATTGAAGTGCATTGTGGCATTCCAGTACGAGGACTGAGGTTATCGTATTATTTGCTAGCGCTTGTAGCACGGAGGCGCTGTCGGAGACAAATTTCAAACTTACGTCTCCGACATCTTTGGCTGCGACTGCCTGTGCTGCTCTGGTGATGCCAATGCATTCTGCTTGGAAGATCGTATTTAAGTTGCCTAGGGTAGTTGACATTTTGATGTTTAGATCATTTGAGAAGACGCCGGCTCCTGTACCTTGAGTGGTTTTGGAGCCGTCTGTGTATATCCTTACTTCATTCGTACCAGAGTGATCTGCTGGTTCTGGAATGAGTTGGATATTGTATCTACGATCAAAGACATGATGGCATATTATTCTGTCCATGGGTGCGTCCAGAAGAGGAATTTCTTCTAAAGCCCGTTTCAGAATTTTTGAGTGTGGTGTTTCTGTGTTTTGTTTCCACAGTCCATTTGCTCTTAGTCTTAGAGCGGCTGCCCTAGCCTCCTCTTGGATGACAAGGTCCAGAGGTCTCATGTTTAGGAGGTACTCTAGTGCGGCCGATGGTGTGGTTCTCATACATCCAGTGGCTGCTACACACGCTAAGCGTTGTAGTCTCTGGAGTCTTGCTTTTACTGTGGTCAGTTGTGTTCTGGGCCACCATACAACTGATCCATAAGTCAGCGAGGGCCTGATGACTGATGTGTATAGCCAGAGTGTGATTTTTGGGTTGAGACCCCATTTTTTCCCCATTAGTCTTTGACACTGCCAAAAAGTTAGGCAGGCCCTCTTTGCTTTGGCCTCGATATGACTCGCCCAGTTTAGTTTACTATCAAGGATGACTCCCAGATATTTCACTTGATTTGATAGGGAGAGTTTGGTGTTGAATAATTTTGGTACTTGTAGTTCTGGTAACTTCCTCTTGTTGGTGAAGAGGATAAGTTCTGTCTTTTTCGGATTTACTGACAATTGATGTTCGTCACACCATTTTTCTACTATCTGCAGAGCTGAGCGCATGACTTTACATAACATGTTTTCTGCGCTTCCATTTATCATTATTGTTAGGTCGTCGGCATAACCCCAACCATAAACCCAACCATTTAGTGATGCACTTTTAACGATTTGTGCTGCAAGTCTCTTATGACGCTGTCAATGACTTAAATGGTTTACTTATTATAATTTTATTTGTTATTAATTTAACTAATAGTTTTACTACCGAAGCTGGTTACGTTTGTAAACACGGGCTTATTACGATTTAGCATTTTTTTTTATCAAAACAGATTATTTGGAAACCAAAATATTAAAGAAAAATTAATATAAGTATGATTGACGAATTGGTGCAGATTTTTCTTCTCTTTGTTTGACTAGCAGTCGTTGCGCTGGTAGTGCGATTGGAATAAAATCAGGGAAACGGTAAATAGACTAATTAGCAACTCTGTTTTAGGTCCACATGGTGAACATAACGAAGAGCAAATATTTGTACAGAAGGTTGTTCCAGAAACGGATACGCTGTACGTTAGATTGGCGTCTAATGGAAAAAGGTTAGTGATCTTATCGGAATACTTGAACTCCTTCTCTCACCTCTGTTAGGTACGTTCACGTTGCCCGTGATTTTAGCTTCTCCAGGTAGTCGCCATCTCTAGGTAAGATACCGAAGAATGTCAAGATTGTCATTAGGTCAGGAGATCAAACTTGGAGCCATTAGTCATCTCCAGGAAATATTTTCTTACTAATCGAACGTGTGGTTGATTATGGAATAATCTTCCGGAGGCATGTCAGACTTCTAATGCTTGGACTGCGAGGGGTTGCGTTTACCTCCGTTTACCTATTTGCTTTGCTGAACACGTCCATTTTTCTTGTTTCTGCTTGTCGGTTTCTCAGACGACATCAAAAAGTCATATTACATTTCTTTTTCAGGGTTTGTCGAGTGCGTTCAGTGGATAGCTCGCCGGTGTCTTGTTTTGCAGTAGGCGAACTTGAATCGGCAGTTCGTCCTCGTCGTTTACTCATTACTGGCCATCGGAATGGAGCCGCTCAGATGTGGGATCTAAGTGACGCTATTAACTCCCTTTCACACGGTAAGAACTTACGACCTTGAATAAGAGTAAAACGCTTCTCAAAGACCTAAATCTTGTTATGAATGCTTGATGGGCTAGTCTTTTTGATAAACGCAAATTACAGTAAGCTACAGTATTTCCACTGCTATCGTTCATTCCAACGTTCATACGTCCTTAAAAAAAAAACTATCCAGCAATTTACACTTTATTATTTCATGTTTTTCAGGTAAAGACGTGGTCAACGGTGGACCAAACGATGATGAGCTAGTCAGACTTCTCGAACAAGTTGAGCTCCAGGCCAACGTTAGCTAATGTCAACAGTCTCTGTGATAAACTTCAGTCTTCATTCAATTTCTCTATGTCACAAAATTTCACAGGGCAGGTTGCCATTTTCAAATCAAACTTTTAAATGTTTGCAACCAAACTGTGAAGCATACATTATTTGAAATATGTTTAAAAAAATAATTATGCGATAAAGAGTATTTTTATTTAGGTTAATTTACATTAATTTTGTTCATATTTCTACACATTTTATAAATTTCTAATCATTAATGTTTATAAAATTTTATAAGTGTAATAAAAAAACTATTATAATGTGTTATAAAATTAAATGTTATTTTGTAATAATGAATATTAAATTATGTACAATAGGTTACAATTCATTGTGAGTATTTATACTCTTTCTTTTATTTACTATGTGACTATTGTTAATTGTGTATGTATATAATTTGAATAATATTAGTAGCAATTATTTGTTATTACAATGTCATTTTATAAAATAAATTAATTGTATATAATTGATGGTTTTTTGCTTTCCTTTTTGCTTGTTTGCTTTCTTTTTTGTGCAATTTTCAATTCTTGATTATGCTCAAACTAGTACACTTATATGGCATATAAAAAGTATATAGATACCTACTTTTCTCTGTAAACTTTTAATTCATCGTATCTGTGTTTTTTCCTACAGACTCGTTTAGATACAATCACGAATTGAAAATATCGCAAAATGCTTGCTTTTTGCAATTTTACTAATGGGAATAACCGCAAATGTTTGTTTGAAAAACTTTATTGTACACGTAATAGAATACAATATGGTGGGCTTTCTTTAATCTTTCGAACACAGCCTTGTTTATCTTGAATTTTAAGTGGGCAAATTATTTATTTAAAAAAAAAATAGGTATATAAAAAAAATATCTATAAAAAGAGTAGGTATTTTTTGTAAAGTAGCTGACATAATAAATGAATACACTTACATAATAACCAATAATAAAGAAAATAAAACAGTAATTAACCCTTAGAAAGCTAGCCATGGGAATGAAATCACGGCGGTATGTTTTCAACCCTCGAAAATTTCTTTCTAGGGGATGTTGCATATTAATGTATGATGGTGGCTTATTTAATGAAGAGGACTTTTTTCACCTATAATTATATAATTGCATAAATACGGAGATCGGCCGCCCGCCAGTTGTCGCAACGGAAAAAAACGCCAATCGGTGGGTAGCATTCCAGCGGTTAATAACTTATGTCACCTCGGTATCAAAGGGAGGGATGGTACATAGGGACAAGGGGGAAAGGGTATTGAAACATTGAGTAAATGTCTGTTTAGAGATTTTATAAACCTCCCGGGGTTTAAAGTTGTCTAAGGGGCACGGAGTTCCAGAGCTGGCCGCCTGCACTGCAAACGTCCTGGATGTAAAAGTTGATGATTGCTGACCCTCAGGATACATGATGTTATATAATTTGATTATATAATCCAAAATACAAAACTAGTGATTACCGAATCTATATAATGTTTTAGTAGATAGCCAGTTTAAGATGAAATCATTTTAATATTTAAAACTAAAGGTTTCAAAAAAGTCTCACCACATTATTTATATTATTCGTATTAGATACTTAAAACTACAAAATCAATCAGATAATTATTTGACATGATATAGTAAAGAAGATATTAAATTACTAACTTTCATTTTGTAAGAGTTGATGATGATGTAAGAGTTATCAATTAAATTGTCATGAAATAGAAAATAGTACAGTCCTACAAATACAAAATACAATTGATTATCGGAGAGAAATTACAATAGTCATAATATAATGGTCAATAAAATTGTAAAAATGTCTAAATAAAAAAAAGCTTAACGAAAAACATCAAAATGGAAATTGTCAGTCACCTAATTAGAATTCGTTGATCTCCGTCAACAAGGTAGTCTTTTAAGTTCGACTTGAACTGGGATATTTTTCTGTTTTTACATATAATTTTAATATGACAGAACGAAAGACCATGAGTAGAAAACAGAGAGACGAGATTATACAAATGAGATGGCATGTTTCAATGAGGTACACGGAAGCGTAGGGTGAGTATGTGAAGATCCCGACATTGCCAAATGGGAAGACTCCATTTGCCTGCATTTTTTTTAAATATTTATGAATCGCGCCAAAAAACGGTCAGGATCCAGTTGTAACAAATGCCAAAAGCGTTGCGAAATCTTCAGTCTACTTTTTTCTGCGCGTTCATAAGCATTCAAGGTACCCAGCATGCGGATACCCTTTTTTATCCCTAAGCAATCATGTAAATCAACCCCTAATATATCTCGTAAGTCTTGAAATACTCACTCAGTAAAAAAACAAGCAAAGGTATTTAATTGCCGTGCCACATCCCATTTTTTTCATTTTCGCCAACACGCTTTGATATATTGCAGACAAATGACTCGTATTTAAAAAGAAAAGGAACATAAGTTTGTTTTTTAAAAAAAAATACGTGTGGCACTCGTATCATATCGGGGACTGCCGCGGTAAAGCTATTGCATAGCATTTTTAACAACTTATGCAATTATAATTATTTATTTTTTTATTTATTTTATTTTTTCTGATATCAGATAACTGCGCTCTATCGGAAGACGTTTAAATTATTCCGAATCATTTGCGGCTGCGAAAGCAAATGAGTCGGAATAATTTAAACGTCTTCCGATAGAGCGCCGCGCACGAATTTTTTATTCTATAAACCAAAAAAACCGGATTATTCGAAAAAAATCGTAGATGAAAAGATAGATAATTAAATTATCTTTAAAATGGTGCAGGTTTCATAATAATACGCCACATAGTATTAGCGTAGTAGTTGTTTTAGTGTTCGGTTAGACCTAATTTCACAAATTAATTACACTATGTAATATAAACAAAATCTAAAATATTCAAAGCTAAGAATATTAGGAAAATGTTCTTGTTTAACATATATTTTTTTCGAATCGTAAGCAGTACTCGTTTGGACGTAATTATCAGTTTAAAATCATTAATTTTCGTTAAGAAATTTCTTCATTCGGTCGCCGCGCTGGCCTACTAGGCCCGCGATAAAAGCTATGCAATAGCTTAAAAATATATCATATGTATTAGCTGTGCCTCACAACTTGAGTTGTCAACATCAACGGGCGAATCCGTCCCCTCAGAAAGTTTTAACGATATGTGATCGTTCTGTCTCCCTTAAGGTGATCTCAGAAGACTTTTGGACGGTACAAACCTACCGTCCAGCAAAGCCACGAACCCGACAGAGTCCAACGCCTTACGGCGAGGCACTAGGAAGGTAACCGAGTGGTGCCACCTCGCCCCCTAGCTACAGTTTTGGCAGGATATCCCCCTGCTGAAATTAACCATCCAGATAATTCCTTTCTCCCGACTGGTTACGGGACCGAAGCCTCTACCTGCCGTAAATTCAGCATGAGTTGATCGCGGACCAATGGCATCTTTTACCCGGCTCTGAATTTAGGATCAGGTAGCCAATAGTCATTACAAGAGTGATTAACAACAGGTCAACATCCACCCTCGCTGCTTAAGAGACAGTATATTTCCATAGTTCCCAGACTCCTTCAGCAACTAATCTGAGTGCACGACCGATTGGCGTCGCCGAACGGTGCGCAAACCGTACAGTAGCGCCGGGGGGCAATCCCCCAGGAGAAATCGATCCACCAGCCGTGAGGCCTGAGACGCGAAAGTCTTCACACGAGGAGGCTACTGAATAGGAGTTGAATCGTGAGTTGGACCGATCCGAGTACACAATAGATCTTTTGGCCCAAGCTGCACGAAACCGTTCGCTACCAAAGCTGTGTTCTGCTGTGCCTCACGTTATTTATTTTTATATGGTACGAAAGAGTTTGCTCTTTATGACTTATCATAACTAATATCACTTTTTTTAACGCTCTTCGTATTGTGTCAAATGCTTTGGCCAAATCAAGGAACCCTCTAAGCCACTTTAGGTTATCGTGAAAATTTTGTGAAGTAATTTTTGTCAATTTTAATATAGTTTCCTCGGTAGCCATGGTTGACCTAAAGCTGTAGTAGTGTCATGTCGTCAGTAGCACATTGGTTTCTAGGCAGTCAGTCAACTGTTTCTTTTCGTGTCGTTCTATAATTTTGCTTAGTGAGAAATGTAGAGATATGAGTTAAGTAGAGATATTGGCCTGTAGTTTGCTAATTCAGCATTCATTCCCTTGGAAAAGCAGCAATACATTGGCTTTCTTGAGATGATTTGGCAATCTATCCTGTTCGATACTGCAATTATATACCTACATGCATTTTCAATATCTTTGCGCTTATATGATACACATACCTACTAAAAATACGAGAAATAAATTAAACATTTTTATACCATGTATTAAACTAAACACAGCAAGGCAAGACACAAAATACTCAGGGCCATATTACTTTAACAGGCTACCAGAAAGTTTAAAAACTATTCAAGTGGAAAGCTTATTCAAAAAGTTACTTAAAGAATTCTTATTAGACAAAGCTTTTTACTCGATCGATGAGTTTGTTAATTTTAAATAATTTTTCAAATTTTTTGGTAATTTTTTTGACAATTTTAAGTAGCATTTTTTAATTATTCTGACTTTTTCTGATTTTAATTTCTTGATTATTTTTATCACTTATTTTAATTTGTGGTTTTAGTAAATAAATCTTAAAAATGATTTGGATGCCCTAAAAGCAATAATGAAGTAACTGTATGTACGTGGTGATAAATTTAAATATTGTAAAAACGAACTAATATACTGTAATTTAAATGTACCTAAATATTAAGTTTCTACAATCTGTTAAGACTTTTTTGGAAATAAATTGAAAAAAAAAAATTGAAAAAATATGATTGGGACCACTTGAGTCCCAGTGGCTTGAATGATGTCAAAACGTCCAGCTATGTTAGTTTTAAAAGCCGAAAAATGTGTGTTGTCTTCAGCATTGTGTTAGGTTCCATTGCATCTGATGTAATCAAATCCTATGTAAACATCATTACGAGTCTCTTTCCCACGTTCACAAAACAAAGTAACTCGTAACCGTATTAACTGCCATTTTTGTCAGTGTATGTTTAAGCTGTTTAAGTTTATTTCCTTAATTTATGTCGTTTTTGCCCTACATTGTTAAGTTTCTTGACTACTGTCCATACCGTTTTGGGGTTATAATTGTCGTCTTTCTTGCATTTTCTGACGATAATATGTCTCTCTTGTCCTTAAGATGTCGGTGCATAATCTGATCTATATTTTTTGTAATATGCGTGTAGTGCCGTAGTTTGTCGCGTCTCCTTATACAGTTTATCAGTACCTACTGCTGTTATCCAAGGTTTAAGTCGATTGTATTTTTTTATTAGGGGGAGTCCGGGAGAGTTTACCAGGGGGGAGGGAATAGCCACTGCTCATAGAATCTTTGTGGCACAATGTATTGCGACGTTGCCGCACTTCTTAAATGTCTCACACCCAACCCGTCCCTCTCACGCAATGCCATTGCATTTGGCAGTCAGGCTTAACGTGTAGGATAACGTGTTTTTCCGTGCGGTAAGTGAATTAAAAAATTTTTGGACATTTGATTGGTGTTGTTTTGTATGAATAGATTCAAACAAGTTACCTATATAAATGGCAAGTCTATTTATCCTAGTAACACCTACAATACATTGATTTTATGAATGTGGCATAGTTTTAAAAATATATATAAATAACAAACAGATTGGCGTGGGTGGGAGACATTAGGCACACGTGGGGGGGAGACTTTACTCAGGGTAATCTCTCCCGCAATTAGGGTAAACCCCCCTTATCTTAACACTCCTCCATTTATTGACACGTCTACAGTTTAAACAAAATTATAGCATTTGTGAGTAATATATTAATACAGTTAAGCACTATAATACGGCAACATTATGTTTTTAATACATGGCAACACTGTTATCCCTTTTCATTCAAAGATGGCGATTTTGTGCGCAGGTGCTGTCAACTTCATTTAGGAAACTGATAAAGGAGGCCATTTTGATTTAAAAAGACTAAAGGTAAGGGTTTACAAATCCATGTCTATCAGTTCGATCATTGATTCTTTGTAGAGTTATTAGATATTCTGCACTTAACAATAATATCAGGTGTTGAAATATAACCTCATTTTTGTATAAATTTTGGATTAAGCCTTCATATAGAGAGTGTTAATAATTGGTATACGATATTAACCTAATTCTTAATTTTGACACCCGATGTCAATAATTGGATTGAAAAAAATATATATTTTATTCAAATATTTACCTTATCTCAATAATATTTCTTGTTAAAATGAAGTACAACACATAGAATTCTATTTCTAATCATTATCTCCAAATATTGACACGATGTCAATACAATCAAATCTCTTTTTTGACAGTGTGTTAATAATTGGTATTGAGCGTGTCAATAAACGGAAATCATCGTCCTAATGGTGTAATATTTGATATAGGTAGTAATTATCTATTAAGTCAGTAATGATAGTAATATTTTTTTATATTTCAGGATTATAATCAGGATGGGGAAAAAGGCGAAAACTAAGCCTTCTATAAAAAGGAAAAACTATTCAAAAGAAAGTTTAGGGTTGGCCTTAAACGCCATAAAAACTGGCATGTCCAAGAAATTGGCATCTAAAACGTATGGGGTACCACGTCCAACTCTTATTTTTAAGTTAAAGAACCCAGACAGTCAGGAACGGCCTGGCCCCCCAACGGTCCTAAGTCCACAGGAAGAACAGGTGTTAGTAGATTGGATTAGAATTAATGGTCAGAAAGGCTTCCCAAAAAGAAAAGAAGATCTACTATCAAGTGTGACCGAGTTTATAAAAAAAATAGAGACCGAATCCTTTTAAGGATGGCATTCCTGGCGATAAGTGGTATGGACTCTTTCTCAAAAGACATCCAGAGTTGGCCATAAGAACACCAGAAAGTGTGACAGCAGCAAGTTCATGTGTGTCCGAAAAGGATATTAGAAAATGGTGTTCGGATATTGAGACGTACTTAAAAAGTAATGATTACTTCGACATTTTGAATGATCCCGGTAGAGTTCTTAATGGCGATGAAACCAACTTTCAACTATGTCCCAAGACTGGAACCGTATTAGCTCCCAGAGGTACTAAAAATGTGTATGAAACTGATCAGGGTCAAGCAAAATCTACTCTGACGGTTATGTTCACTTTTAAAGCGAATGGGGAGCAAACTCCTCCAATGATAATATTTCCGAACAAACGACTTCCGAAGGAGATAACTGATAAAGTACCTAATGATTGGGGTATAGGGCTGAGCGATAATGGCTGGATGAAGACTGGACTTTTTGAAGACTATTTAAGGAACGTATTGCATCCATACCTTGTGAAAACTGGACTTCCTGTCATTTTGTTTGTTGATGGGCACAAAACCCACGTTACACTAAGCGTCAGTGAACTATGTACACAGTTGCAAATAATTCTGATTGCACTGTATCCCAACGCCACTAGAATTCTTCAGCCAGCTGACGTGAGTGCATTCAAACCTCTAAAAAACGCATGGAAATCAAGCGTATTGGACTGGCGCAGAACAAATCATTCACAAGCTCTGACGAAAGTGGAATTTGTTCCCATTCTCCAAAACGCTATTAAAAAATCTGTAAAAACGCAGACACTGGTCAATGGTTTTAGAGCGACTGGTTTATACCCGTGGAATCCGGACAACATCGATTTTAGTAAATGTCTTGGAAAAAAGACCCCAGTACAAAAACAAACAAAGGAGATTCCACAGATCACCATGACAAGAGAGAATTTTATCACGATCATAAAAAACCACGAAGCTACACAGAGTTCTGCATTAACGAAAAACATTTAAAAAAATATATTTGACTATTTTGAAGTAGAGTGTCCTCACTACTTAGCCTCAGATATCAACGAAATCACGGACTTTGACATCGCAAATTTACCTATAATAATACCCGACTCCAGAAAAGAATCTCAAGGCCAACTGTACTACGAAGTCGCCCACGAGGTGGAAATCCACGAATCTACTCACAAACAAGACGCAGAAGATGAAATTTTACATTCTACAAATGACAAAGTGAAATGTCCCACTATGGAAAATATCCCTGTAATAGTTGTTGATGAGTACCCCTCTGATTCCCGTGTAGTACAAGGAAGTACTACTTCAACTTCAAATCATGAACCTGAAAAAACTTCACCAAAAATCTTGCCTAAATTGACGATAAATCCTTGCGTTACGCCGATCAAAATCTGCACTCAAAAATTCAAGCTACAGGAGACATTAGTATAGGTACGCCAAAACACCCGAGAGGAAGGGAGTAAGAAATACCGATAGGACTTCATTTGTATTGACATCGGAGGAATGGCGAAAGGTAGAAAAAGAAAAAGCCGAACTGAAGAAGCAAAAAATAGACGGGATACAAAAGAGAAAGGAAGAGAGAATTAAAAAACATATAAAGAAGACAAATGAAATGCAACTGAATAAAAGAAAAAACAGCAATGAAAAGGATATACCAATGTCCAAGAAAATAAAAGTTTTGTCTACTTCCCTTATTCCTCAAAACACAGATACTAAATTCCTACCAAAATTTTACAATCATGTGTTGATTAATTCTTCTGAAAACAATATAGTTAATAAAATAACAGGATATGCCGATAGTGATCGTGGACATAAAGAAATAGAAAAAGCTTTACCAGAAAGAACCACCACCATTCCAGAAAAAATCAGAAATATAAAAAAATGCATAGATTTTGACGGAAGACAAACAATACTCAAACCCATTGCTCAAAAACGAGATGAAAAAGAAACAAAAGAGAACTGTTTCAAGACTCAAGATAAAGAAGCTCAAAACCAATACGAAAGACCAATAAAGAAGATATTACATCCTGCAGAGATTGAATTATACCTCAATGATGAAAATGAGTAGTTACCTAGGTATGTAGATACTATCATTAGGGCATTCCATAATGTAGGCATATTACTAAAAGTTGGATATTGTTACTTGAATTTCAATAGTTAAAATATATAAGCATTAAACTGTATAGCCATGTTTCATTACATTTATCTACAGATTTCTGTAAAAAAAAAATACTAGATATGTAAATATGTGTCAATATATGGTCAACGTGTCAATATTACGGACGACAGTGTCATAAATGGGACAGATGACGACATCAGTTTTTTTTCAAAAGTTTTTCAATATGGATGAATTTTTTTAACATAAACCATCCATTTTCGTGAAATTAACAATATAAGTAATAAAATTTAGAAATAAAATTATTAAAAATAGGTGACTATCATTGTGTTATTCTGTGTCAAAGTACGCGAACTCCTTAAAGTGTCAATAATTGGGTGGTTTACCCTACCTTTTATAATGATTTTTAATGGCGGCAAATGTTATAAGGATCTTTCACCTACAAAAACGAGCGATTAGAAATCTGTTCTCAATATCTTCGCTAACATCTTGCAAGCAGTACTTCATCGAATCTGGTATCATGACTTTATACGCCGCATATATATACCAAAACATCATGTATACAAGATGCATATACAAGAAAAAATATCGAGACCACCTCGACTAATTCAAATATTCATTCGCATGATACGCGAAATAGAGGACTTGCGTCATTTTAAGGTGCGACTGAGTAAGGTTCAGAATAGCTTTCTCTGCCAATCTTACTTATTCTACAACAAACTTCCATTACACATTAGGGGCCTTGGGGAGGTTCACTTTAAGAAAAAGGTACAGGGTATTTTGACTAATACCCCCATTTATAGCATTGAGGATTTCGACAATATCAATTTTTCGCAGCTCTATTGACCTACTTGACTATTATTATTCCTTATTCTTTCTTTTATTGACTATTTTACAATAATTGCGTTTTTTTTTCTTCTAACTATTGGCTAATGATTATAATTATTATTACTGATTTGTTCATATTTGTGTTTTTTCTTTAATTCTTCCCGTGTGATAATTTGTGAAATTATCCAATATTTGTTTGATTATTTAGTATCTACTATTGTACACATGAAAATTTTACGAAATTATGTAAGAATTTTGATTGAAAATATTGGAAAATGTTGTTTCCTCTATATAACCTAGAAAATCTGCGCTTGGATGTTCAACGTTCATACCTTGCAATACCGACGTTCATATCTTATACCTTAATAGGTATTTATTTAAATATTATACTTGTTATTTTTATTAGTTTTGACATAACCAAGTGTAGGAACTCCTATCAACTGGTTTGAAATAAATAAATAAAAAAAATAATTTCTTTTTTTTTCCAGAAAAATAAATACCCAAAAATATATTTGGGTTTTCGTGGATATATCGTGGTAGAGAGCCCGGATAAAAATTTGACTAAAACACCAAAAAAAACAAGACTTAATTATTAATTATGAAGAAAAAAATAAGAAAATTAAAGTGACTAAAAATAAAGGTAAAGCAAAGAAAAATACAGTTAAGAGACAAATTTTACAGCCAAGTGACAGTGAGAGTGACCTCGAAGGAGAGCTTAAGTATGACGTCAGCTCCGATAGCACATGGGACGAAGATAATTGGTTTTGTTTCATATGTCAGACGGACGAAAAATTAGCCATGCGACTGTGTGCTGTTTGTGGCAAATATGTCCATGAAATGTTTGTCGGACTAACTGGGTATAATAAGGAAGAGTTTATTTGCCCTCATTGTTCTAATTAAGAAAAAGGAAACTGTTCTGATCATTGTTCTAACCTGCCCATTGTTCTAATTAAGAAAAGGGAAACTGATTAAGTTTGTAATAATTTTTAATGTTGATTTTCTTGTTCTGAATACTCAAAGTTCCTAATTTTCTCATTGTATTAAGTAATAATAAGTGCCTTACTTTGTATTAAGTTATAATCAGTAACTTTTTTTAAGAATTACAGTTTTTTATTTATTATTTTACCCATTTTTGAACCCGGGTAATGGCTTCCTACTTGGAGGGTAAAGTCTCCCACCCAGGCGGGAGAAAATAGCCAAAATCATTTTTGGGACAATTCTTTAATAACTGACAAATTATTAAAGTTATATCAAACGTTCTTAAGAGAAAATATAGATAAATAGTGCAGCTTAAGACACAATTCATAGAAAGTACCAATTATGTAAGTATAACAAAATACGTATTTTAGTGGAGGGCGGGTAAACTCTCCCGGACTCCCCCTATCTGTTAAGGTACCTATGTGTTATTTTTTACGTGTCCTGTAAACGTCTGAAAGAAATTGTCAATTGTACTGTTTACATCGTCTGTTTGTTATAGAAAGAAAGAGTATTTATTTCCATTACACACGTTACAATAATGTGAAGGACCAAGTATATTAAATTATTCCTAAATTAGTTACTCAATTTAACAAAGAATGATAAACAGTAATTCTCCAAAATTATTCTAATTAACAAGAAAAGACTAACAAATGATGATAAAAAAAATACTTTCTTAACCACCCTACCTATACGAACTCACGTGATACGTCCGTCATATAACCGCCCGCGCGAATCAAAACGTATCCCGCACGTTCAAGAAAAAAAAAAAACGTAATCCACAAAGCTTGCGTAATACGTCAAATGGTTCCTACGACTCTAAATACGAAAAAGGGTCATAAATGGGACTATTTTGTAAACAAGTTTTCTAGTTTATTGTAACAAGTATTGTTATTAAGAAATGAATTGAAAAAAACTCAACGATTTTCTATCTGCTTTTTAAACTAATTACCCAAAGGTAGGGCGGTTGAGTAAAATGTTGTTTTCAATGAATTTTAAAATGTCGTTATGCTTTATGCAGAAAATCATTAGTAAGTACGATGTTGTTTTCAAAGCATTTTTAAAGGTCGTTTCGCGCATAGTAGGTACTCGTACATGTTGATTTTAAGCAGATACACACGGATGGATGCCTTGAAAAAATAAATGTCTTTAAACGACTTTAATTTATCAGGCAATTTAGTCCTATATAGAGTCGCCTGGAACTTGGCCGTACGTGGTATAATCGGATAGAGGTAAAAGGTTTTTTTCCTGGTGTCATGTCGATATACCTACTTCTTGGTAGGATATTGCCAAGCTCTTATTGCTATACAGAATTCTCAAATAGTTTTTCAGCAAATCGCAATAGCTTTTCCGAATAAATTTGCATATATGTATGGACGGTTAATATCCATAGCCTTTGGAAGTGCTTTCGACATTATATATGGTAGTCTTAGCTTCGGTATTCAAGTCTAATAATAATTTATCATAGTCTATGACTTATTTCTGTATTTTGTTGCTGCTTTTCTGGACGTATGCCGTCTAGTCCCAATAATGTACAGTAGTGGTCGGAACGATGAGCAAAAGTATACATGGTCCAAGCATGTTTGTACTTGATCAGTCTCTCTCGTTGCAGTATTTATTGTTGACAAAAAAACTACTTTGTTAAACATGTTTCATAGTCATCTATTCATATGTGTCTGTGTCCCATAGTAAACTTTTAAAATCTTACAAAAATGCTTCTTTGTTAGCACAGGCATCTAATGTATGTAGATTATGTCCTTTACAGTATGTAGCTATTATCATTGATTGAGGAGTTATTGGCATTGAAAGCCGGTGCAGCAATACTCTACGCCTGTGAAGTTACACGCTACGAGCCTTAGTATGTAAAGCGTATTGTGGATGTAAAGCGTATTGTGGATGTCTCAGGGACAACTTTACGTGGTCTTTCGCGTGTCACCTCCAGACGTACTATTTACTTGTTGGCTTCAGGACGTAGCACAGCCAGTAAAGTTGCGATGAAATTTTATGAAACATCTACTGGAGAATAGAACAAATTATTGGAACATTGCCAATGTTAAGTAACTAAATAAGTTGAGCAATAAATATGCTCGTACCTATTCCTTAATTAGAGTACGCAAAGTTTTGTCCAGGAATCTGAAACATTCGGTGTTAGAATTTTTAATATCAAATGTTAATTAAAATAGTCAATACTTCGTGTCTTTTTTAAATCGAAAAAGGTGCTCATTGGTACCTTTTATAATAGGGCACTCCGATTTTAAATTTTGGAAAATTTGAAAAACGTCAAAATTTTCTGATAATAAAATGGACAAAGATCACAAGGGTACTGCAAAAATGGAGGAATTAATTGAAAAAGTCGACGACGAGGCTCATTCCCTGAAGGATACTGTTGCCACTCATATGCTAAATGAGAAAAAATTAAAAAAATTGAAGTATGTATGTCGGTCTTCTAGGTATCTTTCTTAAAGTTGTAGTATATTATTTTACCTTTATAAAATCTTAGTGATAATTGCAAAGCGTTGCTGCATTGGCATTTTTAAATAGATATATACGGTTTTTGGATAGGTATATATAGTATTTGGGACATATTTGCGACATCTTATCAAGACATTTTCAATTTTACTTTATTTAATTCATTACCAATATTTATTGTGACTTTAGGTGTTCATTTTAGCAAGAAAAAACTACATAAATATTAGACAATTCATTGAATTGACGTAATAACAGTCTAACTGCCCCCCTCTTCAGCGTAGTATTTTATTATGGCTCGGGCACAGCTGAGAAAACATTGCGGTAGTTAGGGTAGCTGCGGATAGTTCGGGAACTACCAACTAACCCTTAGGTAACCTTCTGATTCCCTGCATTAGGTAAATTACTAGATTTTTGTTTTTCTTTGTTTTAACTGATTGCCATATCTTTTAATGGCTAAATTATGCATTGCTGCATGAATTGTTGCCGTCATATAAAAAATAGCGCAATGGGATTAGGTACTTAATAAAGCGCATCTGCCTATTTTTCAAAAAAAAAAATATGCCAAGGGAAAAGGCATAAATAAAAATGATTTCCTAGGTCTACCTAATAAGAGCAAAAGATAGATTTTACATTTGATAAGATGAACCGACCTAATTATCCAATTTTACCTATTTTTTACACGACTGCCCAAAAGATGGAGTTTTATGTGTTGTACAGTTTCTGTATTTTTAAACGACTGCCCAAAAGGTGTGCTAATATAGGATACGGATAAGTTTTGAACAATTAACATAAACATAATTTATTCAATCGTAATCATTTCATTCACTCATTTTAAACCCGGTAATATAGCCAAATTCCGTTGCAAATACATATGCAAATACATATGCAGTTTAAATATAACCCTCCTTTTGGCAGTCAGGAAATAAATCATAGCACTCAGTACCTACTAACCGAACCACACTCATAATTTCATCACAAGTAAAAATGTTTACTGCCCAACGAAGTGGGCATGGGTCAGCTAGTATTCAATATAACAGCCATGACAACTATCATGATAGATATGTTTTTATTAATGAAATATTTAGCATTTAATTTTGTGCTGATCCAAGCGTAGGAATGCCTATCTACTGGAGTAGTTGATAGTATTGTATTGTAATTAGTTGATTATTCTCCTAGAGACACCAAGATTTTATAGAGATAAAACAGGGATTTCGCTGGCAGGCTACGTGCGCCAACTTCCACCGCGTGAAGGTAAACAGAGAAACCATTGCGGGCGATAGCTAATACTCTGTTGATAATACTATGGTAAAACTAGGTTGAAAGGACGTAAGTGCTCATATACGCCTTGTGCCTTTCTTAGCTTTTAACCTGTAACATCAGTGTCACAGACCCTGGATTTCGCGATTTATGTTGCAACACTGCGATATATAAACCGACCCCTCCGCCGATCCTATCTCAACGCAATACTTCCTGACTCTCGGGGTAATAAAACGTGGAAGCAAGATGGCACATCACTTTCTCCATCGCACAAGATACCTATAGGTAGAGATGCGCTATCCCCGGCCACGCCTCACTATCGATGAGGTCGATCACTTTTGATATTGATATGGTCGGATACATAGTAAGACACACACTTACACACATAACATAACAAGACACACACTTACACACATGTTACATGCACACATACATATAAACACTTCATATTAGGGTTGGTTGTAAGAGATTGTCGTATGATAATAAACCCGCCCATTGTGAAATTTCACAATAAAGAGTAGAAACAAACAAACAAACAAAACAAATTACTTTCTTGTATGTATTTATAATATATTAGGATGTTCAGGGTAGTCCAAAACAACTAGATAAATGAACTTAGCACGTAAACCATAAGAGATTCATTGCCAGTCCTGTAAATACACCCTCAATAAAGGGAGTTACTCTCTGGAAGGGTTTCAAATGTTACGCCAAAGGTTACTCCCATAACGTTCCAAATGATCTTCCGCTTTAATTGCTCTAGGAGAACAAGCTCTTCAAAAACATTGTGTTGTTGATACGAGTCACTTATAAGTGTGTTTAATACCGTCACCACACAAAGATCGGTGTTACAATAAACATTATAATATAAAAAAAAATATATGAAATGCTATGTAAATAATTTTTAGTCTATGAAACCTACTTTTTCTTTAATTTTACAATTTTGAATACACCGTTAGAGAAGGAAATTATTTTGTTAAGGCAAAGATATTGTGTTTTTTTGCAAAGGTACATCGTCGATAAGAATGAATCTTTCATTACTTTGCATGTAAATTGATATGTATAATGTCCAAGAGCATTATTCCGAGCAGCAAAATTATTTATCAATTTGAATTTATTTTAGGTTATTAGAATCTATAGCGATTTCTAGAAGCGAAGGATTTTTTTAAAAACGGACGTGGTTTAACCTAGTTATTGTATATAGTAACGTCCGGACAGACAGACACAAACGCTTTACTAGTTTAAATGGACTCTAGAACATGTAAAACGCCGGAAAAATTCTTTTTGGACTTTTTAATTTTATCCTAGAAGCCATCAAAACCACAAAATATGCGATTATTTGGTACAAGTTGAGAGTGCTTCTGGTGCTTCTTAATCGAGATCATCATCATTGTCCTCGGTGTCGCTATCGTCTTCGCCGATATTTATTATAAGGCGGTCGCATACATACGAGCTCTTTAAATCCTGTTCTTGCAGAGCTTCAGCGTGACGACCACATTTTTTTCCAATTTTCTATTGTTACCTACATTTTCAATAGAATATCCGTTTTAATTTCGCAATTCTTTCTGGATTTGATATGTTATAGCCGGGTTTTGACGATAATAGTCGACTTTAATAGTTTTCTTGTATGTAATCATCGATATAAGAATCAATCGATATCGATAGCCTGGCACCATGCGCCATCTCTTGTAGAGCGAGAACGCTGATGTGCTGTCTTGCTCGCACGTTTTACGACCAGGAATGTCATGAAGGATTGCGGCCACTATGCGCACGAAATCTCTCACTTCTCGCGCATTTCCTAATACATACCTTGGCATTTTGTGGCGGTCTCAGAGACCAATGTAGCTGGTAGCGTCTATTTTTTAGTGGTCTCGGGGCCGATATATCCACTAACGTACAAAAATAAACCGCAGTATAACCGCCGACAACTATTTTACCTATATAGAATTGATAGATAAGGTGAAACATCGAAGACTGACTTAAGTAGGAGCCATAAAGAAAAATAAAAGGCATATCTCTCCTGAATTTCAAGCATCAACTGCAAGAGTGGTCGGTTCTTCTCTGTACGGATTCACAAAAAGTGCTACTTTGCTCTTTTTTGTCCCAAAAGGTAACAAAGCTGTTCTGCTTGTATCCACCATGCGCAGAGACCAGAGACCACGATCTAGGAAGAAATAAGCCCACCATCATTGCTTCCTACAACACGATAAAATCAGGAGTTGACCGTCTAGATATGAAATATGAAGGCTACTCCTCCAACCGAAGAAGCAGACCCTGGCCACTAACCATTTTCTACCAGATGGTCAACATATCTACTGTAAACGCACACATTCAATTGCTTTCGTGGCACACCCGATATGACGAGGTTCGATTTCATAAAAACCTTAGCGAAATCACTAGAGACACCATTCCTGTATCGTCGTCTTAAAACCCCAAACCTGCCAAGGGAACTTGGTAGTTTCCATAAAAAATGTGAATCCTGTTATAGTCTCAGAAACCTAAAATCTGGTCTAAGCATCTAATAGACTAGAAACAAGGGAGACCTGCTCGATTTGCCCCTACTCACTCAAAAGGATAACTGCCTACAAATGCATAACATAAAGCAACCCGATCTGCCGTGAAAGTTAAAAGAAAATGTAAAAATTGTATCTAACAACACTATGCTCATACAGATAATGCACTAATTCTTTGTTATGTGTAAAATAATAAATAAAAAGCTAGTATTATAAATAAAAAATTCGAAACTTTCGAATATATCTTCATATTTTCATCAAAATTTTAGAAATAAGTAACTGAAAATGTTTCCTTATCCTATGTTATAGTGTGTGCATAATGTTACTTTTCAAGAAAATGTCATTAAAATAAAGATTTCGGCTAGAACAGTCTTTATTTTCAGTGAAAACTCTATAGGGGCCTGACAGACCAGTGTTACCAATAGTGTCAGTGAAAATCATGTTACAGGTTAAGAGTTAGGGTATTCGATTTGTGCGATGTAATGTATAAGAAGGTAGCCTTTCTTAAGTATTGATTACCTCGGTGCATTCTCATTGTTTTTTTTCCAATGTAATACTGGTTAATACTATTTTAATTTTTATAGTTTACGTTTCATGGTCAATTACGTACCTATAATTTACAGGTTTAAAAAGGAAAATCAGCTATTAAGTTGGTTAACTAAATACGATTCTGAAATTTCTGAAAGATCTGAAGTTATTGACGAACTTACTAAAGAACATGAGGATTTGATTGCTAAAAGAAATGAACTGCAGGTACTTCAAATTAAAAACATATTTTTGTCTTTATTAAATAGTTCAATTAGTGGGAACTGCCGTAGCAGATGTTCTGGCATTTTATCTACTTAGAGCACGTCCATTAGTTGTAGGAGATTTGTTTTCCATTTTAACCCACTCCCCCCTTCCTCCCAACAACCTGGTGAGATTTGGTAAGATTTAAAGGGACCCCACCTCGACGCACCACCTTGCACCACCTTGCGCCCCGGGGCTAATACAATGTAAGGTTCCGGGTTTGAATCCTGGTTGCGTCACCATTTTCCGGTGGGATAATTTTAACGGACTGCATTCGAATTCTGTCGATCTTATGCAATGACAAGACATACACTTATACCTATGTAGGGTTGACTGTAAGAGATTGTCGTAAGGCAATAAACCTTACCATTATAAAACATTCAGAATAAAGAGTATTAGATTTCCCCTATATATTTAAATCATAAAATTTCATGGATATTTTTGTGTCTTGCTGAAAAGAAGTTCATATACCTTACTGATGGTCTGTTCTATCAAACTCTTTTATTTTTCTGTGATAGAGAAACGAAGTTAAAATGATACTAAGTTTGTTGGGCACTGTGATTACTTTTATTTATTTATTTATTTATTTATTTTTAGGAAAACCAACAGCTAATTATAATTTAACAAAAAGAGTAGTAAGATAACAGAGAGCCAATTAAAGGTTTTCACGTTTAAGTAACGTTGTAGAAACATGTGTGACCTTTCAAATAAAGCTATCGATTAAAAATACTTCAAAAAATATTCAACAATTAATGCTAAAGAATTCACTGTTCAGCTGCTGCCTAGCTGAGTTAATACTCGTACAGAATAGATCAAAGTCAAAGCGTTTAAACATTACTTTAGTTATTTTCTTACGGCATGAGTAATGATTAAATACTTGAATTCTATGTCAGTTAATGTCACAGTATGAAACTCAAATGGGGTGTCCACATCGTCCTCGTCCAGCCACTCCAGCTACGGCCCACAGAAGCTCCTTATCACGACGGATGATCACGCGTTAACCGAAACTTCTTCACAGGTGGCTTGCAGCTTTGATGAGTACTTCTGCAGCGTGTTACGCAGCGCGGAAGCAACAAATGTAAGGCTCCTTTTAGGCTAACCGTGCACTGCGGTAAAATTACATGCGTTTTATTTTCGGAAAACCTGAAATCAAATGAAATCACGTGAAACCACGGGCACTACGGAAAAAATAGGTCTAAATTTAAATTCTGTAGGCTGCTGCAGATTGGCTGCAGTGCGTCACCGGACGTGTTTGTCCATACTATGGAGTTATACATATAGAACTCCGCGCACTGCGAAAAATATTCCGCCTATAGACGGCAGAGACTTGCATAGACAACGAATGACTAATCAGTCCGATATTTCCACCGTAGTGCCCGGACTGCAAAAAATCGATGTTATTCCCGTCCGGCGCAAAAACGTACCGTATCGCACCGCATCGCAAGGCTCGCCCATGGTATTGTGCTACGGGTTTATGTGCGTAGAGACCTACCGATATTCAGCTTCATTGGTTGTTTTGAATTGTCTAATATTAATATTACGACTGCCGTAAATTTGGTACCTAACGGTTCCGTGCAGCTTGGGCCTGATAACCAGTCTGCTATCTTAGGTCAGCTCAACTCACGGTTCAGCCTTCATCCGGTAGGCTCCTCGAAGAAGGACTAACCTGTAAAGGACTATGTGAACTCAGCCTGCGGCTGTAAGCCCAGTCGTGGACAGGTGGGATCGGAGGTTCCAATCTACGGGCGGTACTGGGAGGTATCAAGGAGGAATACTTACACACAGAGAGACAGATACACAGACATACTTCAATTTGAAAATAGTTATAATCGTCTCAGGAGGGCACTTATTTCCATCTTATTCTCGATGTTTTTATGCATTCACAGTACTTTCCCTCCTGGTCGGTGGGTGGGCCGGGAAAGTTAAAATATGTCGTTTTCTATAATCGCATGGTATCAGGAGCAGTGTAAACGACTTCCCATCGTGTTCCGCGACCTTTGGTTCTCCGCTCTTTTGGAGGATTGGATTAGATAGACACAAAGTCTTAGTAGGTATCCGCTAACTGTGTTCAGCACACTCCTCGATAGCTTGCAGCAGTCGCGATTGACGTCACACCCGCACACTTAACGCGAGGTGTTGTTGGACTTCCCACTTCTCCCTAATTAGATTAGATGAAATTTCTCCCCTTCTCCTTCCTTGTGCTCACGTTATTGATGGACAAAATTATCGGCTGAAAAGGAAGAATTTAAAAATAGGACTTGGTGGAAAAAGGATGAGCTTCGGGGAAACTCAGTTAGACGTCTAATTTCATAGAAGCTTCAGTAGACAAGGAGACGAAACATAAATCTCAACTGAGGGGTGTTTCCAAGGGTACGGAAGTCGACGAATTCTTCCATGCGAAGTCCAGGCCTTTGTCTATTGAGACAAATAAACGAACTTTTCTAAAACCATTTATCATTTTTTATTATAGCCGTAGTTTGAAGCGGCTTATGCTCCCGCCAAGTATGTGTGGGCCACTAATGAGACAATTGACATGCCTAATTTCTGTAGATATAATGAGTTCGAAATGATAAGTTAGCGCCTAAAATCAATCATAGTAATGTTATAACAAGAGCATCATCTCGGACCGTCTTTAAAAATAACATCATATCGGATTCCCCCGCTCGTACATCTGCATTGTATAGCCCGGCGTAAAGTCGAACAGAGAAAGACTGTGCGGGTCGTATCGCGGCATCTCTCTCTCTCTCTCCGGAGGAGTGGGATGTCGCGTCGGCGATGTGCGGTGATTGGTTTGTACGAGTGGGTACCTACGCGGCGACCAATCGGTTACGCTGCGCCTGCGTCGTAAAATGGAGTTATTCAGGTGATTGTAAAATGGAGTCTCCAGCTATACCTACGCATTAGCTGCGACACGCGCGTAAACGTTCTAGCTGATAACTGAGCGTTCGCGCGGTAATACATAATATCATTATAATGATCTAGATTTTTTATAATTAAGGATAAGTGCGTTGGTGAACGAAGGGCGGTTAATGTACGTCTTATAAACTTTCAATAAAGGAATTTCGAGCCAATATCAAGTAACTTATTGCAAGTCCCCGCCTAAGCTCCTCAGTGAAACTAACAGTGCGCGTCTGCGAGCTTTGAGGGATCACCCTGAGCACAGCTGTCTATTCGGTCTACGGACCGTAGGTCAAGAAATACTTAAAAGGACACGGGGGTCTGGTAATTATTTAGATATCAATTACAGTCCACATTATTTAACCGGACCCGCAGAATAATCTGCAATAACATCGTATCGGGTGGGACGCTCGCTCTAAAAAAGCTTTGTGTCCAACTCGATATCGCGACCAATTAGTAGCAAACGGACGTCGCTTTAACCATTCTAGGGGACCAGTTTCAGTAGAGAGTAATGTCTTCTGGTGGCTTAGAGGTGGAGTATCTTCTAGATGTGCAGCATGTATATGAACAGCTTTCGAAATAAGTAAATATTCACTTTTAAGTTGGACTGACTCGGAAATAAGAAATAATAATAGTTTAAATACGTGTCCTATACCTACCATAGATATTTGGCTATCATAAAAGACAAGGGCACTGATCGAAAGGGCTCATTGACAATTTTGAGCTAGCAAAAATTAAAGAACGCGATTTCTCGGGACCAATGGGGGGGGGGGGGGGGGGGGGGTTGGGAGAGCGGGGTGGGGGGAGGGGGGGGGGTTCTGACATTTTAACGAGCTGTCAAGTTGTCATTTATAGTGTAGTTTATGTAGAAAAGGAAACCTGCATTGCATTGTAATCAGTGGCGTAACTAAAAAAATGGCGTAACGGTGCAAAATTGAACAAAAGACCCCTCCCTCTATTTACTTACATCCATTATGGCATATAGGATGCAATTAGTGTATACATAGCAACATTGTAGCTACATTAATAAATAGTAGCTACATTATTAATCGGCGTATTTATTTGGGGGCATTGCCTTGCCTTACTTCAGCTGGACACGCGGAAACATCACAACGAAACATTTTTGTGGGAGAATGTTCTAAGCAATTGATCCTATATTAATAGGATGCTTTACCTACTGTTAGTTCATTTATTGAATTATATTTCTCCACCAATGAATGTTGGTGAGAACTAAAAAAAATAATTTCTGGTTTTATTACTTTATTTTGAGTACTATCAAGTGCGAAACTATACTATCCGCATTACAAAGTGGCGAGTCAGGTCATTTATCATCGAAATCGTGCTATCTCTTTAGCACTTGCACGCCCTTATGGAGCGGCACTCGAAACCGTAGTGCAGTTACTTTTACGCATACAAAAGGAATATCGATAAAGTAATGAACGAGGGAAATAAATATTATTTCAGTATTATTGCATTACGATAAATATTAAATGTCAAAAATATAAATATTGATATTGAATTATTAACATAAAAATATAAAAGTATTAAATTTATAATAGGTGACAGTAAAATAATTAAAACTAAATACAAAAAATAAATAAAACTAAACAAAGAAAATCAGCAAGCTATTCATATTCGTCTTCACTGTCACTATCGTCTTGTAGATTATTAACAAGACGGTGGGTGTCAATTATATGTGCTTTGGTTAGGTCTTCGTTCTGGAGATTTTCAGCATGGCGAACACATTTAATCCAGTCTTCGGTTGTCACATTGTCGATGGCTTCATTTAATAACTTCTCAACATCTGCCATTTTAAAGGTGCTATTTTTCGTCGCAACTTCTCCTTTGACTTGAGCCCATATTAACTCTATCGGATTATACTGACAGTGATATGGTGGAAGTCTAATTACTTCGTGACCGTATTAATTTGCAAGTTGGTCCACTGCGTATATTTTTTTTGGTTGACTTAACGACACTCTTTTTAAGAGTTTGTCTACGATATCCGTTGGTAAATAGTCGATGTTATTTTTTTTCAGCCACTCTTGGATATCTTTTTTTGGCCATTTTCCATTAGGGATCGGGTGGAATACTTTCGTATGATAGCTAGCATTGTCTATTATTATTAACGATGGTTCTTCTAATAATAATAAAAATTGTTCAAACCACTTCATGTATAATTCTGCGTTCAGTTCTGAATGATAATCAACATTCGTCGATTTAACGGCTCTGAATATTAATTTTGCCTCTGGAATAAATCCTGTTTTGGCCGATCCACCATGACAAATAATTAATCTTGCACCTTTCCCAACTGGCGTTTTAAACCCTCCGTTATCTTCACTGTCTAGCCACATTCGCTTACGAGAGTGATTTTGGTTGACCCAAGTCTCGTCTAAATAAAAACGCGGTCTTTTGTCTCCAAAGGCTCGCAAATCATCATTTTTTTTTTCAAAAAGTCCACTCTAGCTCAAACTATATCTCTACGTTCCATTAGCGTCTTTCTTCCATCCATTGTTTTTTTTAATTTGTATCCTAAGCTTTAAATAATAGTCCTCATTGATGATTCGGAACACTGAAGATCGGATAACTTTTCCTTGGCTGCGTCTAATATTTTCTGCACTGTCGGATACTCTCCATTCACATAAAACGACGTTATAATTCTTTTCACAACTGAGTTATCAAACTCGTCTAAATTGGTAACAGTAGCAGGTTTCTCGTAGCTCTGTCGTGTACTCGGTGCCCCTGTTTCCAAAACTTCCTTCCGAATTCGATCTAGAGTTCGTTCGCTCGTTCCACAAACTAATGCTGCCAACTTTCTTGGTTGTTAAAAATCGATATTCCTTATGACATCAGGATCTTCTTTCAACTTATGCAACCACTTATAAATGTTGAGAATGACCTGCCGGCATTGCTGGTTAACATCACCTCTTAACTTGGTCAAATTGGTTTTGGTACCAATGTGCTAACGACACTTTTGTCAAATAGTATTTCGTCGACTATAATTTTAGCAGGTAAATTATAATATAAATAATAAATATTTTATCGACATGGTACCATCCCTACATTAACTGTCGTTAATTGCTCCAGTCGCCACTTTGTACTGCGGATACTATAGTAAGATATATAAACTAGTAAGAGTAATAATACCCACTATTACTTGTTACAAATATAGCATTTTTTGTATATCTACGTAGGTATTTATATTAACTACTATCTGTTGCCCACGGCTTCTCGTAGAGTTTCGAATCGATTTGTTAATTTTGAAGAGAGTGGCGTTTATTTGCCTTTTTAGACGTTACCTTTAGACATATACTGCAAGAGGTCCCCCTTAGATGCAAGCTACCTATCTCGTATACGTACGAGTATTGTTCCTCGCCACCCGAGCTGCCTTCCGCGGTACGCGGAGTACTGTGACGGAAAGTACTGTGACGTAGGTATTTCGAGGTGCTTGCAAGCGTCACTAATTCTAAGATATCTCTATAACTATACCACCCAAAAACTTACAGTAAATGGCTACTTATATTTTTATTTAATACCCGTGATAATGGATACATTTATTTTGATAAAGATTTTTTGCCAATGTCTTCAACAAACACTGCCTAATTATTTTTCTTATTTTTAAGAGACATAAAAGTAGTTATTGTAGCTTAAATATTATAGTTGGATATATGATGTCGTCGAGTTTTTTTTAGATCTCTTTGAGGCCGATATTTTTGTCATATATTGTTTTCACATATATCACACCGTTTCGTCAGCGCACGCTGCTAAAACAACTCACCAGGTCATTTTCTCCCACTTGATTTACATATATCGTGATTTCGTATTGAAAACCAATATTTATCGCAATAAAATATAGCCATATAGTCAATAATGGAGCTTTTTATTAGTAAAAGAATTTTTGAAATCGGATGAGTAGTTTCGGAGATTACCCCCTACATAGAAATTTACAAACTTACAAACATACAAATTTACAAACATTACTTCTTTATAATATTAGTATAGACGTACGTAATGTATTTTAAAAAATAGGGAAAAATACGTTTCTAGAATAGCTTTCGTCTTCGAAAATCCTGGTTTTTGTTTTGAAAATCCTAGATCAGTTATGAGACATCTATTTTTTGGCTTTCTTAGCTTCCTAGTAGAGTTTAGTGGAACGTGGATCGCAACGGAAGTTCCAATTTAGGTTATTCCATTCCATAGTTCGGGGGAACTACAGTGGTTACGCAACTGACTGTAATGTATTAAAGTTCTCTTGCGGTGGACATTTCATTGTCTTTCTGTAAAACAGTTTTAATAATGCTAACTGAAATTTGATGATTTTTGAAAATGAAAGTTTTGTTGCCGATTGCAGGAGAACATGGCTAATATTGGCAGCGCATACGACAAAATGAACGAGCAGAAGGCAGAAATTTTTGCTCAGAAAGTTGAAGAGTTTAGAATGAATCGTGCAGCGAGAGTCATTCAGGGGCTATTTCATGATATAATGCGACGGTCTGGAAAATACAAAGGGAAGGGGAAAAAAGGAAAAAAGAAAAATAAGGCGAAGGCAAAATAAAAAAAAAACAATTGTTGCGGTTTATGTTATCAAAATAAAAAAAAAAAGATACAATTTGCTATCGAATTTAGCGCTATCTATCTACTGACACCCAAACCACCAAGGTGTTCTGGCTTAAGTGACATTTACTGGTTGGAAAATATTTTTTGGGAAATCTAAAAGATGGTGATGGAGGTCGTTTTCGGAAAATCTTTCATATAATTTTTGTGTTTTTTATCTTGTATTCAATAAAAAAATAATATGGCATGATATTTATTCCTTATTAATACAGGCGGTATAGGTTTCAATCTTGAAATAAGTCATATGATTTTTTGCCAGAATTTTTCTTTAGGGTTTTAGAAGTTACCATATGAACCCCCCCCCCCTCCTGTGGGGTGACGACGTAAGCGACCTAAAAGTAATCTAAGTAGCATCATGTTGCTTCTATAAAAGCCAAAGCAGCGATTTGTTGCTTAAGATATACTTAACGGTATTGAAAATGTGTGTTCCAAAACAGGTTTTTTTTTCAAAAAAAAAATGGTCAAAAATGGTTTTTGTGAAATATTATGAAAACTGAACGTCGCTCCTAAGAAATAGCTTTAGGATAAAACGTAGAACACTAAATTTGCTATTTTTAGTTTTAGTTTTAAGTTAGAAACTTCTGAGATAAATAGGTAAGACATGAGGGCACATTAAAAATACGCACCTACCACTCCGCCTATATACCACGTTCACCGCTTGCGTAGGTACTACCATAGGCAGTAGGTACTTATTTCGAAAACGGGCTCGAGATATCCTATAGGATATCTGGAGCCCGTTTCAGTATACTGATGTTATTTTACTATGGTACCTACTACACGCGCCGCCAGAGCATTTTTTCCAACCCGTCACCCCAGGCTGGTATAACGATATGTGATCGTTCTTTCAGCCGTGGGATGAGCGTAGAAGACTTAGAGAAAATACCAATCTACTGTCTAGCTATGCCCGCCAGAGACCAACGCCTTACGGCGAGGCACCAGGAAAGGTAACCAGCGGGCAGCCTCGCCCCTGACTGCCAGTTTTGGAAGGACATCTCCGTCTGGAATTAACTATCAGGATACCTCCAGCCTCCCGACTGGTCACGAGTCCGAAGTCACTTGCGCGACCTCTGGGTACCTGCCGTATGATCAGCGGTGACTCGGTTTGAATCTATCGCGGACCAAAGGCATCTTTTGCTCGGCTTTGAATTCAGGATCAGGTCGCCTAATAATCATTTCAAGAGTGGTTGACGACAGGTCAACATCCACCCCCTCTGCTTAGGAGACAGTATATTCCCGGAGTCTCAAGACTCCTCCAGCAATAAGTCAGAGTGCCCAGCGATTGGCGTCGCCGAACGGTGCACAAAGCATCCAGTAACGCCGGGAGGCAATCCTATCAGAAGAAACTGATCCACCAGCCGTGGGGTCTGAGACGCGAGAGTTTTACCCGGGGTAGCCCTCCACGAGAGGAGGCTTCTGATTAGGAGCTGAATCATGTTGATCTCAGATGGAAACAGGTAAGTGAAGTGAAAAACAGTTAAAAGTAATGTGGTGTTCGCCATTGCTTTTACGAAAAAAATATTTATTGAATGCTTAGTTACAGTTACAGTTGTGAAAGAGATTAAAGGGGTTCGAGGTAAGTAAGTTAGGTACAGTTTGAGGGGGGTCGCGTAAGAGTTTTATTTTATTTTAACAAAAAGGGGGTGGCGTTCTAAAAAAGGTTGAAAACACTGGTCGATTTTAACGTTAAAACGCCTAATTATTATGTAATAAAACCTGTATACCAAATTAAAATTGACGTCTTTATGTAAATAATGTTAAAATAATAATCGCTACGATTTAAAATGTGTTTGTTATTCGTTATTAGCTTATTTTGATATAGGATACCGTATAGAGGTATTTAGAGCGCCATTCATTAGGCTACGAATATAAGAGAAGATTAGTCAGTATTTGGAACTATGTGTGCCATCTACACGTTGCGTTTCATAGTAAAATCCTAGCTGTCAAAACGTAGTACAGCATTAAGCAATCTAATAACTTATATAATCAATGCTACTATTAAAACACTATGATCCTCGGCAATGTCTACCCACCCAGCACACACATTCACATCTGTTGCCGCACGGGTTCTTCGAATTACCAGAAAAATGTACCAAATCAGCTTAAAGAAACGACATTAGCAGGTGGAAACCATCCAGATGAACAATCACATGGTGCAGTTGCGATGTCTCAGACGTCCTGTATTTGTACACCGAATATAAGGAAAATCAGCCAATGTAGGAGCTCATCAATACATTATATCTATTACACGTGAAATTCATTAATCTGTTTTAGCATCATCAACATTTCTCAGTATTTTAGTCTTTACTGTCCCTCTGGGAGTAATTTGACATGTTGGTCGCCATTGAAAGAACTTTTCGGCATGGATTGTGGAATGTGGAGCGAGCTCCAATACTCTAATATTATATAAATTATTTAATGAGTTGTTTTTGAGAAGTATATGAATTTGTAAGACACCTTTTTCATAAATTATAACAAATCACTACTAAGTATAGCCAAGACCTACAAAAAATTCCGCTGAGCTCCTTTTTATTTGTGTTTTAAAGTTCAAATAAAGTTGCTACCCTAATTTGTTAAGTGAAACAAAATTATCCTGCTATCCCAAATTATCCTGCTATCCCAAATTATTCTTTTCTTACTTAGACCTTTTTGTTCATATGTAGTCGTAATGAATCGTTAATCGTAATGTATTTAAAAAAAAAGGCAAACAGATCGAGCTGACGATTTTAATGATGACATCATAGTAGAGTGTCTGTAATTAGATTATATATTATTTTGCTACTTTAAATAGAAAATTATTAATTTTGTGGATAAAATACTGGACTTTTTTTTGCTTGCCTCTTTTACATGTAATTTGATACATACAACTTTGCAATAAAAAATACATTATATAGAAATTTCATACAGTCGACTTATATCCAATTAAAATGTTGATTATCATTACGAAATCATTTTGCACCCCTAAAGTGGCGCATTTGCCGTGGGCGTCATTAGCAAACAGCGGCTAATCGAAGGCAACAAAACATATTATGGATATTTTCCACTTGAAAACCTCTGACCAAACCTGGTATTTTACAAGAATAGCTGGCTAAATCCAATCCCGTTTTGACCACGAGGAAGCAAGGCAAAGCTGCCGGAGAAAGCGTAATAGCAATACCGAGGTTCGATTTTGAATCGATAGAGAAAATGACGAGATGACGTCATATATCTTTAATTTAAACATGCAAACATATTGCCACGCTGAAAAAAAAATATCGCTGCAGAGCAACAAACGCGGATACAAAATACCGCCGAATCGTTGCAGAAATATTATGTGATATTAAAGCTTAAATGTGAAATGTAATTCAAAATGCTATAGGCCGCTTGCTAGAAGAATTCTTGCAATTTCTCGATACACAAAAAAAAAATTGGCGCTTGCCAAGGGAACACAGAAGACCGTTGTCGACTGACTAGCGGCATTTGACGAAAAAGCCAGCTGCCGACGAATAGTGCCGGATTAACAACCTATGTAGAAGCCCTTAGGCCGTCGAAATTTCAGGGCCCCCTTCGTACTTGTCGGGGCCCCCTTTGCGCTGTAAAACTTTGTGACGTTGATATATTGTAGAATAGACGTGTACGAGTATATACTCGTAACAAAACTCGATCGCACCGGCAAAGTAGCCGTCGAACATTTCTGATACGGCTTATGACGCATAGCAAAGACGCGAATATAAACAAAATATGATCGCACAGGCCGGTAGCGACCAACTGTCGATAATTTAACAATTATAGTAGGTATTAGCTTGAGATTTTTTGTATTTTTTTCCTATCTATTGGAAACAATTAAAACATATATGATTGTAATGATCCCTTGTCGCGGGGCCCCTAAAATGGGTGTGGCCCATAGGCTGGGGCCGACGGCCATATCCAGAAGCCCTTTCTTAAAAAAATTAGTTAGGTAAATTTATCTATGGCCCACGCATATCAAATGGGCCATTGATAAATTTATTATCCTATTTTTTAAATAATCACCCCCCGGGTCTATATATTTATACGTTAACGTTGAAAATTCTATAAATATATATTTATTTATTTATTTTGTTAACTAAATGTATACAGCATATTCTTTATATATAAAAAAAACAAACAATTTATAAATTAACATTAATATAGCCATTAATACATTTTAAATTAGCAAATAATATAAAGTACCCATTTAAAAGATAATAATTTTATAACCTTTTTTTTAAGAAAAAAGAAAAAAGAAGCATTTCAAATATAAATGTATAAGTACATAATATTTACCGACTTGAGAATTCCGGTTTACCGGCATCCGGGCGGAGGAATTATAAAAAGGTTTTAACCTGAGTTTCGTTTCCCTTTCCGATGATAAACTTCGAAGCAGAAAAAGTAAACCTAATGAGGAGGAGGTTTATTTTTGCCTGCATCGCAAAAAGTCGCCTTTGCACGACAAATTCCTTAGACCTACCGATGGCTCAAAGAAAGCTGTAGGACGGTTTCAGCGCTCGACTGACGTCCGGCGAACAGCAATACGATTTAGTACCTACATGCCAGTGAGCGGGACAAAATATATTATTAGATATTTATTTTTAAACGTATAAGGTAAAACAAAATATTAAAAATATAGCCTTAATTTTAATTTATTCCTGTGAAACCTTTCGCCATAATTAACAATTTCATTTAATGTTATTTGACCTTGTACTTATTATTTCTAATGTTATATTTTTTTATATCATATTCGTTAATTTATTGAAGAAAATTAAGAATTATAAATCATACTATTGAAATCCAAAATACAACAAAAAATGGAATTATTACTATTAAAAATACAAATAAAAAATACGCTCTAAAAATGTAGGTATTAAAAACATACTTAAAAAAATACAAAAAAATAAATAAAACAACGATACTAGTTATATCAAAATAATATGAATATTAAAAACCCAGGTATTACATTTTTCAGAATTGATTATTAGTGGCTGTAGTGATTCAAATGAACTACAAGCCCGCGTAGACTTCCACAAAAGGTTCCTTACTGGAATCAGCCAGAATGGCACTGGTCTGGGGTATGGCAGTACAACCACGAGCGACGTGGACTTGAAGAAGTCTCTTTTGCGGGGAGATTACGACAGCAAGAGTATGGCTCATGCTATTGGCCTTCAATGCCAGAATGACTGGACAACAATTGGTGACTTTTGCATTCCGCCTCCAATGCACTGGAAGGTAATGCTCTATGACTGGACGCCAGAGATGCTGAAATTTTATTTGAATGCCTTTCAGCATACACTTCCAGACCCCAGTAACCTCGCTCGTTGGAGCTTTGCCGAGGATAGTTCTTGTCCCCTCTGTAGCAATACCCCTTGCACAGCTAGACACATTCTAGCTGGCTGCAAGGTGGCCTTAGATCAAGGACGGTACACTTACCGCCATGACAAAGTTCTCGCTGTTATTCGCGAGGTAATTAGTCTCTCAGTGGCTCGTGCCAACAAGGGTTTGACAGTATCCTCCAAACCCCCAATACAGTTTGTGCGGGATGGCTCTAAAGGCAAAAAACATTTAACTACAAAACCTTTCTCAATAATCGAGAAAGCTACAGATTGGACTCTGGAGGTTGATTCGGTCTCTAAGCAGTATAAATTCCCTGAAAGTCTCGGATGCACAGCCCTCCGTCCAGATATAACTCTTTACTCTCTATCTCGGAAGGTGGCTCTTATTGTAGAATTAACTGTTCCATGGGAATCAAATATCCCAAAAGACCACGAGTACAAATTAAATAAATACCATGATCTTGCAAATGCCGTAACCCGGAACGGCTTCACTGTTCACCTTCACGCGGTGGAAGTTGGCGCTCGTGGCCTGCCAGCTAAATCTCTATTTCACCTCTTTAAAGATCTTGGCCTTTCCAGAAAAATAATCAACTCTTTCTTAGAAAAATTATCTAAAACTGCGATTTGCGCATCTCAAATTCTATGGCTTCGAAGGGGGAGTGAATGGGTGGCAAGGTGAACGCTCACATGTGGCAAGACAGCTGTCCTAAACCTACCACAGCCGGTTCGTAAGTCCGGAATCCACTGCTCACCCCCCAGAAGTGTAAAAAATAGTATTATGATGGGCCCGACTCCGGTCGGTGAATTCCATGGCAGCTCCGTTTGTATTTATTTATTGTCTAACTGGTCACTAAACAAATCTTTATTTTCTGAGTTACAGTCTGTGGAGTCTGCCAAATTTTAGTTAAATTCTATAGAACTTCTGAATTCTACTAAGGCTTACATAATTTTCCGTTTTGTCTAAAAGGGAGCATGGCAAAGTCAACTATTAGTCTTCCAAATGAACTATGTATACTGCGTGAAATATATGCCGTGAATGGTGTCATTATGGTGTATCCCTTGGATCAGGTTGGCCTTCATTAATATCGCGAAATGCAACAAAATTTTCTTGTAAGATTTTCTTGTAAAAAAGAGAAATTTCTAAGAAATAAATCAGCTATTCGGCTGTTTAACGTTCAATTTTTTTATTCGAGACACTATAAACATAGTTCACTTTACTACCAAATTCATTAGCCTATGACTTTTATTCCAAATTTGTCAACAACGTGATAATAAATATAGGAGTACCTTTTAGCTTGGAATGAAGCATTCTTTTTAATTACGGTGTCATCACATATTTTCGAGCTCCAAACTAAGCCTTTGTACGATAACGACTCCATAACATATTTAAAAATTCGCTTGTGTCACCCCAAGACTTTCCCGACAAGCAGACAACCCCCTCGCGTGTCAACCCCCCTTCCCCTCCCATCACCTCTCAAACCCTTCTACCCCACCGCCCCATTTTCTTCCACGGATGGGGAGGGAAATCCCCATCCCCCACCCCCTTTCCCAAAGCCCCTCTTCTTGCCCCCCCCCAACCCCGTCTACCCCCCCCGCCTTCAACAACTCGCCCCTCACGACCCCTCCCAACTACCCCCTACAGACCCCTACCTCCCCTCCTCCTTACCCCCTCAATTTGCCCATCCCCCTCCCCTCCAGATCATCACAACTATCTTTTTCCCTTTAACTCCCCTTTCCAACACCCCCTTCCTTCAAGTCTTCCCTACCCCTCCCCTCAACCCCCTTTCCTTTACACCAACCCCCTTCCTTCTTTCCCTCTCTCTAACCCTCTCCCTTTCAACCCCTCCATACCCCCCAACTCTCCCCCTCCTCCCTTCTAACCCCCTAACTCCCCTCCCTTTCAATATTTTGGCAGCTGATATTTAAAAGGTTATAGAGATGGAACAGTCGTTAAAAAGTTCTGCAACCTTTGTCGCATTATCTATACTACTGCCATTGACGTTGAGGAGCGTGCAATTTTACATGTTGGGTTCCGCGTACATTCTGTTCTATTTAATGGAGACGGTTGCCTTACATACTCTCGTGTAATATTTCCATTTTATTATAATCTCATGTTGTATTATATCTATTATAATTTCGTTGCAGGGTAAATTTGTTTTTCTACCAAACCGAATTTACAGAAAGTAATCGTTTCAAAAACTAAAACAACACGTTTTTGTAGGTATTGGACTAAAAAGCAAAAATTATTAACCACTCCGTTAGTACTACTTAGCCTTTAAGGCACTTAGTGTAAGCCATGTTTGTAATTAACTGTATTATTTGAGTGTAAAAGTATGGGGCACCTTTGTAATAAAAGTATGGGGCGCCTTTTCTAGCATTTGTTTAGGTAAATAATGTTTCGTAACGATGCTTTTTGGAAACATTTCACTAAGAAAAAGCGCTGCACACTTAAAAGCGCACTTAAATAATATACTTAATTACAAACATGGCTTACACTATGTTCCTTAAGGGATAAACAGTAATAAAAGAGTGGGTAATTATTTTTGCTTTTTATTTTTCGTTTTTTAGTGCAGTAGGTACTTACAAAGTCTCTTTTTTTAGTTATTGAAACTTTTATTTCATTTTTTAGTTTTAAGTCATCACAAAACGTGATAAGACTAAAAATTATTATACCTACTGTTATCACAATTTTATTATTAATGATTAGAGTGCATCGATCTTAAGACGATTTCAGAAAGCCCAAATACAGCTAAGATGCGTTGTTCCGTTATATAATTCCAATGCCACCTTCCGGCTCTATCATCAGACCCTGGAAATCATTAATGACCAGAGAACATCTCAAGCCGATTCTAACAAGCTCAAACAGGACTCGGATACTTTTTTTCGTTATGCAGTTCCTGTCTATGCTATGCTTCCGCCTTTATCCTCAGATCAGCTCGATGGTGCTATATTATTGTATTGTCATTTGAACTACATTCAATTGCCAAGTTTCATGTTGATACTTCAATCAGAAGTGGTTAAAATTCGATTTGCGAGATTTCGTTAATTGATAGATTCATACATACAGGTCAACGTAATAAAAGCGTGTTAAAAATAATTTTCTTGTTTAATTTCACATACGGTTATCCCTCAAATGGATTGAGGTGAGTCAAAGTAAAAAAACTGTCGCCAGCACTGGTTTGGGTAGGTAAGGACGCCGAGGAGTTGAAGAGTGAAGAGTGGGAGAGAGGGAGGGAGAAAGTGTCCCCTTTGACTCGGTCCGTCTATGCGTAATGTGATTACACCGACGCCGTAGCATTCATAATAATTCTGCCGGACAAACACATTACAGCATATTTTCCCGGGACCACTTTACCTAACTAACGCGCGGGATCGAGGGTGTAAACATTCCCCAGCGGTCCAGCTTCCCCCAGCTTCGCTCCACTCACTGCTCCGCTCCGTCCGCGCGACCGACTCCGACGCGACCTCTCCAATACGACGCGACACATCGCTCCTGAGCCTTCGACGCAAACGAGAATACGTAACGTCTTTCGAGGGCTGGGGATTCATTTCTCACATTCGCTTCTCTAGCGCAGTGCATTGTTAGGTTGTTTTTTGTCGGCTTTTGCCGTCTTCTTAAAAACTAGATGACAGGTGACAGGTGAAAGAATTTAAAATTTCGAATTTTCTTTTTTTATTTTAAAAAGTGGTTATAAAGAAGCTGCGATCAAAAAACAAAAGCCGACCAAAAACAAGTATTTCATTGTTTTTTGCTCGAATTAAGATCTAATCGAGTGATTTTATTATTTAGGAAGGATGGTTGCTTAGTTTAGAGATTGGTTGTTTGAATGGTGAGTGTTTCTAGATTAAAAAGGCCTTGTAAACCTACATCTCTGTTCGCAAGTCAAAGACAACCAACCAATCTCGTTTAAATATAAAGCAATCCCTAATTCAACCAAGGGACCCCTTTCTCCACTATGTACTATGTATGTAAGTGGCTTTTATTATTATTTTCTTCATAATCATCCCTCTAATCGATTCTATAAAGTATATATATATATATATATATATATATATATATATATATATATATATATATATATATATATATATATATATATATATATATATATATATATATATATTTGATTGGTTTTTTGTGTTTTTATTTTTTCATCAAAGTGTCATCCTTTAAACGAATTCTTAAAAAAAGAAATTTTATGGATATATTCGAATTTCAAATCGAATTTTCGGTATGTCATTCCGCATTTAAGAGACGATTCATTGTGATTTTTTTCATTGTTTTTGCTTTAATTTGTCTTTAATGAAGACATTTTATTTTGATTTGCAAAAGGATACGCTTTGTTTATGAGATGTGGATGAAGGGCGATCGTTCGCTAGCGATAAAGGGATCCCATTAAACCTACAGTGTACCGTCGAAAGTGGTACTCATCCAAAAATACATCTCGTTTAAACAATAAGCATTTCCCAATCCAGTCCGGGAAAACCTTCCAGCTATGTAAGTGGCTTTTGTTATTTTTATTTTTTCATCAAAGTGTCATCCTTTAAACGAATTCTTATATATATATATATATATATATATATATATATATATATATATATATATATATATATATATATATATATATATATATATATATATATATATATATATATATATATATATATATATATATATCTATATATATATATATATATATATATATATATATATCTATAGGTATATATATATATATATATATATATATATATATATATATATATATATATATATATATATATATATATATATATATATATATATATATATATATATATATATATATATATATATATATATATATATATATATATATATATATATATATATATATATATATATATAAATTATTATTTTTTCAAATTGAAATTATGTTTATTACTAAATAAATGAAATGACAAAATAATGAAAGGGCACTTATCTGGTCTGTGGTGACCAGGAGTGACTCCACGCCTTATTCTTCTCTTCCTTCAGCGCTTGCTAGGTGTTTCCTGTTGTGGTATTGGAACCTGGTCAAAATGGTAGCGGCAACACAACAATGCGAGACGAGAATGAATGCTGGAAAATAATAGGCGATTAGTGTTTCTTAAATATTAATGATTGTTATAAAATGTATATCAATATTTCGGCTCAGCCGTCGTCAAGATATGTGACATTTCTGAAATCGAACAATTCGTTGAAAATTTAAATTCAAGGAATCGAACAAAAAGAAATGGATTAATAATATTTTACACGATTTAGTTAAGGTACCATAACCAACCGTGCAAAACGTTATTTTAAATGAATGATTATAAATTAAAATAAAAAGCATTTGATGATTATGATAATATGATAAACCTTATTAATTTTGCCTATTGAGACCGGAACCTTTGCAAGCGCCTAAAATATAAATATAAGCTAATTCCCAAGATTTGACGTCCCTTTCTTTTGCATTATCACCCAGGCATTTTATTATTTTAACTTTAAAACATTGATCAAAAGATAAATTATGCGCCCTGGCATGTAAAGATATTGGGAGTTGGCTTTCATTTCCTACACTAGCCCTATGATTATTTAGTCTAATATTAAGTGGTGTTGTTGTTTCACCGATATAAAAGGCATCACAAGTCCTGCACAGAAGTTGATATACTATATTTTTTGAAATACAACTGCAATGAAAGGGAACCCTGTAACTATTAGTAGTATTTGGACTGGTAAAAAAAGGACTTAGATCTAACAGAGGACAAGTTTTACAACGTGGACGACCGCAAGGTTGAAGGCCAAAAGTATTATTACCAATAGAGAAATTTTGATTATTTTTTGTTTTGTTTAATATTGATCTAATATTAGGTGGTCTGCGGAAAGATAAAATTGGCGGTGAATCTAAGAGATCCTTAGTGGATGCATCATTAGAAATGATGGGGAATAAATCAGATAATATATCTCGCAGTTTCTCAGCACCAGGAAAATAAGTGGTGCTAAGGAAGATTTTATTATTATTATTATTATTTTTATTTGAAGTAATTTTAGGTTTTGGTATATATTTTACTTCAGAGTTTAGAATATGTTTATCCAATAGAGGAGCAGGGTATTTTCTTTCAAGAAGAGATTGCTTTAGATTATTGAGATATTTATCTAAATTTTCTTTGTTGTTAACTAAACGGTGTCCGCGAATGGACATTGAATAGGGAATGGATCTCTTGGTGTGAAATGGATGACAGCTATCAAAGTGTAAATACTGTTCTTTATTTGTAGGTTTTATATGAATCGCGGTTTTAATTTTACCTTCGGAAATTGTTAAATCAACATCTAAGAAAGTAATTTGTGATTTAGAAATGGTATGAGTGAAATTCAAAGGGCCAAAATTATTTAGGTCGTCAAGAAAGGTTGTTAGAGTAGTTTGTCCGTGTGGCCAAATCATTACTATGTCGTCAATAAATCTATACCATAATATGGGTTTTAAATTTTGCGTTTGAAGAAAATTTTGCTCGAATAATCCCATGAAAAGGTTGGCATACGAAGGGGCCATTCGAGTTCCCATAGCAGTCCCTTTAATTTGAAGATAAAATTCATCTTCAAAGGAAAAAGCATTACACGTTAAGACAAACTCGGCTAATTTGCAAAGAAAATCTGTAGAAGGTATTTGAGGATGAGGTCTCTCATCAAGAAAATAAGAAATGGCTTCCAATCCTAAATTATGAGGAATATTGGTATACAGGGATATGGCGTCAATAGTAACAAATAATAGGTCGTCTGACTTTGGAATTACAGTATTATTTAAAATATCAATAAAATGATAGCTGTCTTTGATATGAGAATTTAGATTTTTCACAAAAGGTTGTAAAAAATAATCTACAAAAGCCGAAATTCTTTCTGTCGGAGAGTTAAAGCTTGCGACTATCGGTCGTCCAGGATTATTAGGCTTGTGAATTTTAGGTAATAGGTAAAAATTTGGAGTTCGGATAGGATCAGGAATTAAAGTTTTAACATCTTCGTCTGATAATTTTTCATTTGATTTATTTTGTTCAATATATTTTTTTATTTTCACTGCAAAATTTTTGTTTGGATCTCTGGATAGTTTTTTATAGAAAGTTTCATCTCTAAGTTGTCTCAAGCCTTCAGTAACATAGTCAGTTTTGTTAAGTATGACAGTAGTGGAACCTTTATCAGCCGGCAAAATGACGATGCTGGTATCCTTGCTAAGACTCTCAAGAGCTGCACGTTCATCTACTGACAAGTTTGATGTTGGCTTGAGGCTATTTAGAAAAGATGGCTGTGTTACTTTGTTTAATAAAATAGTAATAAAATTTTCTACCGGATGATTTTTTGGTAATGGAGGGGGTTCTTTATTAGAGTGTGGACGAAATTGAGATAGTGCATTGTGTAATTTAATATTATTATTGTTATTCTTTTGATTTGAATGCCAAAATTCGCGCCATCTTAAATTACGACAAAATTTAACAACATCATTACCAAAACTAAAATGGTTCACATTTTGAGTCGGTGTGAAATTTAGACCTTTAGCTAATACTAAATATTCATTGTGGTTAATTACTTTGGATGACAAGTTTTTAACAGCATTTTTTTCTCTAGGAGATGGACCTTGTATATTATTAGAATATGATACTGATGGTGTTATACTGTTATTAATTTGGTTTACTAATGTGGCACGTATTGGTACGGAATCTGATACTAATGGAAATATATTGTTAGTAATTTGGTTTACTGATAGGGTGTGCATCGGAGAGGAAAGAGTACCTTGGTGAACTGCTGGGATAACATTTTGAAGTGAATTTGAATTCCTTGTTTTGTTAACATTGGAATGACTGTAATTTGAAATGGAAACTGGATTCAAAATGTTTCGTGTATTGTTACTTGGGATAATGCAAATTTTCTGAAAGTTCTTTAGTAAATTAAGGAACTTTTTATCGTGTTTTAATCTAATATTTCGTAAATCTGTTACAGAATTGTTAACTATTTTATGAGCTTCTTGAAATAAGAAAGGAGAATGTGTTGTTATCATGTTAACATAAAAACACAGTGAGTTTAAATGTTTATCAACTAAAATTTGATATTCATTTCGCAAAACAGACGTAATTTCCATTGAATACTTTAAACGGAT
>OX155980.1:49927492-50014563 GCA_944548615.1 Micropterix aruncella
AAGAAGAAAAATATTTGGACTATCAATTTAGTAAAATAAATTATACAATGTTTATTTTATTATTCTCCACGCAATTTTACCTATTTTAAAAACCGATTTTGGCTCATACGAATTTAGTCCAATCCAACATTTTGAAAATTATAAAACTACGCAATTTTACTCGGAATAAATCCGGTATGTAATAATGATGAAACCCTGATTTTTTATTCCACCATAACTTCTAAACGCTTGAACCGATATAGAAGTGTGTGAAATTGTTAGAATCCTTATGTCATCTCGAGCGTCATAGGGTATCTAAACTGTCCAAATGCCAAAAAACACCTGTCTAAATGTCCAATTAATGTCAACACTTTCTGTAACAGCAGTCGTATTTTTTTATTCTTGTTAATATATCATACTTACTAGTTGTAATATTTAAATTGATAATCGAGTATTTTGATTTTGACTTTTTAGTCTCAACGCGATTCAGTACCTATATAAATTCTATTGAGTATATGTCACTCATCGATTTTTCTTGTTGAGTGGTATCGTTACCGTTGAAAGTGATCAACTAACCGCGATGTTGTATTTCTACTCATTTTCGCTAGTGCATACCTAGATTATTATTTCTCGGTCCGTTCAGAAAAGCCTAGCTATTTGCACATAGCATATGGTGCTTGTCAATACTTTTCCAAAATAAAGTAACAAAATAATACACAATAAACAATATAATATCGTTTAAGGTTTGTAATATATATATATTATTAGTTTTTTACGGCTTTTGATATAAGGGAAATTCGGTATAGTATTTAATCGTATTGTCGCAGTAAAGAATACTTATTTATTCAGAAAATAACTTTTAAACGGTATTGCCACACACAAAAGACGGACAATTATCAGTAAAATATGAGAGTCAAATGTCAAATATTTGTACTTAGCGAATGATAGAGAACGAACAAGAAGTCATAGGAGAAATCGGGCTTTTGCCGCAGAGAAAGCGACCAAAGTTTTCTGGAAGGTACATACAATAAGACAAAAATAACGATTTCGTCACTGATCGGATTTTTCTTGTAGGAGGAAGGTAATTTAAAAATTAAGGGTATATATGAAATAATAAAAGAAATTCAGTCAATGGGATATTTTTATTTTCCCCGGTATAAGGAATAATAAAATTTGATTCTATACCAATAATTTCCCCGGACGGTCGAATGGTAGTTGGATTATCATTCAGGGACGCAGCATTTCCACTGCATACTGAAAATAATAGAAAACACAAATAATCCTGCTATCCTCTCAGCAGCTAGTCTTGGACCGATGGCAGGTTTATCAAGCTAAATAAAAAAAAATGTTGCGTAATTCATCTTGAGCGAGACAACCATTCCACTGGATGTAAGCTAGATGGAGCAGAACTGAAAGCCTGTACTCGCAGAAGGATACAATAGTCATAGTAGCCAGTGACCTCAAGTCTTTTTCCCTATCGCCTCGGACTAAGCCGCTTTATTAAATTTATAAAAACTCCCCTCTTTGTCGATACACTCTTCAAGTTATCCTGACCTTTTCTGAGCCTCCTTGATTCGCAAGAGAAATTACCGAAAATTAATGAGAAACATTGTAGCTGTTGAAGCACTAAGGGGTATTTGGTCGATCTAGCTAGCCAAATCGTTTACCTAAATCTCACTATAGATAATACGTTGAGTAATACGTCAACCTGAGATAGCCTAATAGGCATTTATTGAAAATTTACCCCCCATTCCCCCGAAAATAAACTCGAAGCTATTTGTGGTACTACCCGGTGCCTCCCGGCAACTACTTTAACTAGGATATATAAAAAAGGTTAAATGGTGATACTCTAAAAAACTTTTGCACAAAACCCGCCATCGGCTTAGATTACAGGGGAATAATAATGCTTTTTTATCAGATTGTTAGTATTTATATTTATATTTTTTAATTAATTTCACTGCTCAATGTATTGGTTTTCTGTAATGTTCTCTGTAGTATGTTGATTAGTGATAAGCGAACAATAAAATGAATTGTTTAATTAAAAAATCACTCAATGGCATAATATATTGTGTATTGGCGTCTGTTATTATACTCACGATTTACAAAATATGCATTATAGACATAAGTTTATCACGTTTGTAGATCTGAGTTTAAAACATTAACTCCGTTTTAAACTCAGATCTACAGACTAGACAACGCTAGGTAAACGGTTTAATATCCTGAAACATATTATAGATACCCTTCCCGGGCTACAATTGGCCACTGTGGAGTTCCTATATAGCAACACGTTCTGCTTCCTCACCAGGCAAAATACATCACAATTATTGGAACTACTCACCGGGAAAATAAAATCGTCGCAAACACGGCAGGAGTTTTTCATTCGCCAATTAGGATTGAGGAGTCCCCTACACGTCTTCTACTTATTTCCACCTTCAGGTGCGTGGGGTGAGTTTAATGCGGGATATATTAACTCTCTTTGCCCTACACGGCTCGTGGACTTCTTACCGTGCGCCTGAAAGAAGGTATTTTTTTATTTTTTAGACAAATAAAACCAAGCTAACTTAAATAGCGGCCCCATGAACAAATCCTACTGATCCCTTTTGTGATACATACTATTTATATTAAAATAGTATATATAACAAAAAGGGTTCCCACGCCGCTATACACGTGGCAGCCACCAAAATCCTACCGCTGCCTCCGGCTAGCCTTAGGTACATTTTCTTTTTCAAAGCTAGCTAATTATATTAGATTCCACGCGAGCCTCCGAAGCGACGGTCAAGAAAGAGACCCGCAGGTTAGTAAGCATTCGAATCCGAAGAAGCTACGACTTCAGCGCCTGCAGGCGAGGGTTAAGTATTATTATATCATAATTGGGATGGCGATCTCAGCGACAGGTGGAAGTCGCGAAAAAGAAGATGGACGCGATTATTCTTTTCGATCTACAGCAACATCCGAATAATCGCGAAATCCATGACTTCTTTTTCTTCGCGGCGATATCCACCTCTTCCTCGTCGTAATATTCCTCTTCCTCGTCGTCGGCTGCATAATAATACACAACCCTGACAGGTGGACACTCAAACCGAACACGTTTCACTTCGTCTTCGTATAAATACCTTATGTCCTTCAGAGGATCGCCGAATTTTACCATCTTCCGCTCCTCTGGAGTCTTCTCCCCTTTTTCGATCGCGTTTACGCAGCCCCTATTCATTCTTTTAGTTGATTAGAATAGATTAGGAAGACCTTGTCGAAAGCGATCTGTCACACAAATCCTTCTATGAGAATAAACAAACTCGTTGCTATGCTAACGATATTTATAGACTCTGTTAGCCGAAGAGTATAGACTTTACCGCCGTTCTATAATTTATTAGAAAAAAATGGTTTTTAAAGCATACAATTACTTTATGATAAACGACCTTTAACAGAATAAACTTAGAAATATATATTTATAAAAAAAAAAATTATTAATAGCGATCGTAGACAATAATTTAAAAAAAATACTGCGAGATTTGATAACCATGTGCTGATAGGCGGGAAATTTGAAATTCGACAGGGGCAATATTAGCTTTTAGCCATTAAAGAGCATTGAAATGCACAATAAAACAGTAATAATGTTAGACCAAATTCACGGTGACACAAAATTACTAGAATTTCCTTAGGATATTATTATTTCCGCAAGAAAATGATGTGGATAAAAATGTGGTGTCCTACTAGTGGAAAATCATTCGTGGTGTGGTAGAGTTGCAGAGAAAATACTTGGAAGATAAAACAGAAAAGTTAATATTTACCATCCATTATATATTTATAATACCGACTTTTCAAAGAGCCATATAGTCAAATAGTCTTTGGTTCATCCGAGTTTTCAGACATAAACGTACGTGCCGCAATGTGCTACCTATTTAATATGTTTTAATAAAATGGGAAAGCAAATAATCTAAGTAGTATATTATGTAAACCGGACAGTCAAAATGGGATACTAAATTATGCAATTGAAATAACATTTAAAATATAACTCTCAGTAGAATGTGGATATACGCAACAATCTTTAATATGAGTGACAATTGGGAAATTATACAAACTTGAAAATTTATCTTAAAATACCATTATTTAAGTAAATCCGCATATCAAATAATACCATACTTAAATTGTGAAAGAATCGCCAAGAAACCCTAGGATTGATTAAAAAATGCTAGAGTCATAATCAATTATTATTTGCATTAAAGTATGTATATATTACAATGTATACAATGTTTTAAAATTCTACCGATATAGGTAATTGCGTGCGGTAGTGGTGGTGGATTATGTTGATCTTCGAAAACAGGTATTTATTTAGTGAAGTTTGGCTGAAGAGAGGTGAGCTGAACGCGATCCAAATTAAGTATTTGGAGACCGGTCATGTTGAACGTGCTTCGCCTGAAACAGAGCAAAATATAAAGCAGTGTCTGTTTGAAAGTACTACCCTTGTATTCTGAGAAGTCGCAGACCAAGCTGCGGAATAAGCAGATTACGCGACGGCTTAGCGAGTGTGCATGATTCATTGTACCGGTAGCTTAGAAATGGGGATTCGACGGTTCAGATAATTTATTCCTTTTCCTCTTTAATGGTGCAGTACCAAGAGTATATTTCCTCTGAAATTGCTACCTATCCTAAGTATAGTTTAGGTTATTTTACACTAGAAGATACTTCCAGAGGCTTCTAGAAAATTTCCATCAAAGTCTCGTGAAGCTTTTAAACCCAGCATTTTGACTCATAACAGAGGGGGGAGTTTTATTTCTGGAACTTCTGTTATTACAGGTGTGAACTTGTAAGTCAAATTTAACTGACTTGCGATTTTCAGCTATATAATTTCGAGTGCTGGTTTTCTATTATAATCGGTGCATTGAATGCTGTAAAATTTCTGTGTTTACGTAATACCTACATTTCAATGTTTAGCCCGGGCCTGCAGGGCATATATCACCATAAAAGTTTTGGTATTCATTTGACGTTGGTACAATTTTAAATTAAAAATCTTTAACTTTTTAAATACTTTTTATGAATCACATTGCTTGCTTGACCCCTTAAGAGTCTATGTTTCAAATTTCAAAATTTAGCCCGCGCCAGCAAGACATATTTTTGAACTTTTGTAAATTTGTAATTTTTAACCATTTTGATTTTTTGGAAACTTTTCAAAAATCAAACCGTTTACTTGACCCCAAAGATATTTATGTTTCAAATCTCAAGTCAATCGGTTGAGCCGTTCAACCTGCAGCTCGGTGAATACAGAGATATAGAAAGCCAAATATTTAATATAGGTTAGAGCATCTTTGTATAAACCTCTTATAATGAAGGATGTTAGAAATAAGGACGTCATATCCGTGTTTTTTTTTCAACATGTACTTCCAATGACGTAATCATAACAAAATTATTAAATTTAAAAATGAGCCCCAAAACAATTACACTACAGAAATACTTTTGGCCAGCTAGATCGACCATAACTGTAACTTGTTATATAAGGAGGATCTCTTTGTGCCTAATGATAAGCTTTGTGCTCGATCGCAAGCAATAAATAAATAGGTATTACAATAAAATAGGTTTGTCTCGTATGTCGATCTGAGTTTGAAACAAAGATGACGCTACTAGGTAAACGGTATAATATGCTGAGACATTCATTTTATACATACCCCTCACCGAAATTATTGAAATGGGCCAAAACACAGCAGGTCCACAATTGACCGGTGTGGAGTTCCTATATAGTAACAGGTTCTGCTTCCTCACCAGGGTAAAAGACATCACAATGATTGCAACTACTCACCGGGACAATAAAATCATCGCACACACGGTAGGAGTTTCTCATTCACCAATGAGGAGTGCCCGCTACATATTTCCTTCATCAGGTGCGTAGGGTGAGTTTAGTGCGAGAGTTATTGTCTCTCTTATCACCAGCCGGCTCGAGGACATCTTACCATGCGCCTGAAATTAAGTATTTTTTTTTTTTGAAAAATAAAACTAAGCTAACTTAAATAGCGGCCCCATGAACATATCCTAATGATACATTTTGTTCTATATTCTATTCATATTTGAATAAAATATATAACAAAAAGGGTTCCCACGCCGCTATGCACGTGGCAGCCACCCAAATACTACCGCTGCCTCCGATAGCCTTAGTTACAATTTCTTTTTCAAAGCTAGCTAATTATATTAGATTTCTTGCGAGCCTTAAATATAATATATTTTTTCCATTTTTGGTATTCAATTTCGCTTTTTCTTTTTGAATTTTATTGTAAGTTACTTTTATTTTTTCTTATCGTCACCACCGGCTGTATTGTAGTTTGAAGAAAATACTCTTTTGTCTTTCCAAGGCTCATTAAAGGTCAAATTATATTCACTTGCGACTTTTTGCTATATAATTTCGGATGTCATTTTTGTATTATAATCAGTGCATTGAATGTTGTAAAGCTTGCCGATTTAGAAGTGTGTCGAATTGTTAGAATTGTTTTGTACTCCCGAGTGTCATTGGCTACGTTCCGCGACCCCTTGATCTCATTTAAGGAGAAAGCAGCGTCTTTAAAATAAATCGATGTATTATGCGGTACGTGTTGACATTCATCATATGAAAGTACAGTTTTTTTTCGTTTTCCCTCTTCGAGGCCGAGTGAAGAAGAAAAATATTTGGACTATCAATTTAGTAAAATAAATTATACAATGTTTATTTTATTATTCTCCACGCAATTTTACCTATTTTTAAAAACCGATTTTGGCTCATACGAATTTAGTCCAATCCAACATTTTGAAAATTATAAAACTACGCAATTTTACTCGGAATAAATCCGGTATGTAATAATGATGAAACCCTGATTTTTTATTCCACCATAACTTCTAAACGCTTGAACCGATATAGAAGTGTGTGAAATTGTTAGAATCCTTATGTCATCTCGAGCGTCATAGGGTATCTAAACTGTCCAAATGCCAAAAAACACCTGTCTAAATGTCCAATTAATGTCAACACTTTCTGTAACAGCAGTCGTATTTTTTTATTCTTGTTAATATATCATACTTACTAGTTGTAATATTTAAATTGATAATCGAGTATTTTGATTTTGACTTTTTAGTCTCAACGCGATTCAGTACCTATATAAATTCTATTGAGTATATGTCACTCATCGATTTTTCTTGTTGAGTGGTATCGTTACCGTTGAAAGTGATCAACTAACCGCGATGTTGTATTTCTACTCATTTTCGCTAGTGCATACCTAGATTATTATTTCTCGGTCCGTTCAGAAAAGCCTAGCTATTTGCACATAGCATATGGTGCTTGTCAATACTTTTCCAAAATAAAGTAACAAAATAATACACAATAAACAATATAATATCGTTTAAGCTTTGTAATATATATATATTATTAGTTTTTTACGGCTTTTGATATAAGGGAAATTCGGTATAGTATTTAATCGTATTGTCGCAGTAAAGAATACTTATTTATTCAGAAAATAACTTTTAAACGGTATTGCCACACACAAAAGACGGACAATTATCAGTAAAATATGAGAGTCAAATGTCAAATATTTGTACTTAGCGAATGATAGAGAACGAACAAGAAGTCATAGGAGAAATCGGGCTTTTGCCGCAGAGAAAGCGACCAAAGTTTTCTGGAAGGTACATACAATAAGACAAAAATAACGATTTCGTCACTGATCGGATTTTTCTTGTAGGAGGAAGGTAATTTAAAAATTAAGGGTATATATGAAATAATAAAAGAAATTCAGTCAATGGGATATTTTTATTTTCCCCGGTATAAGGAATAATAAAATTTGATTCTATACCAATAATTTCCCCGGACGGTCGAATGGTAGTTGGATTATCATTCAGGGACGCAGCATTTCCACTGCATACTGAAAATAATAGAAAACACAAATAATCCTGCTATCCTCTCAGCAGCTAGTCTTGGACCGATGGCAGGTTTATCAAGCTAAATAAAAAAAAATGTTGCGTAATTCATCTTGAGCGAGACAACCATTCCACTGGATGTAAGCTAGATGGAGCAGAACTGAAAGCCTGTACTCGCAGAAGGATACAATAGTCATAGTAGCCAGTGACCTCAAGTCTTTTTCCCTATCGCCTCGGACTAAGCCGCTTTATTAAATTTATAAAAACTCCCCTCTTTGTCGAGACACTCTTCAAGTTATCCTGACCTTTTCTGAGCCTCCTTGATTCGCAAGAGAAATTACCGAAAATTAATGAGAAACATTGTAGCTGTTGAAGCACTAAGGGGTATTTGGTCGATCTAGCTAGCCAAATCGTTTACCTAAATCTCACTATAGATAATACGTTGAGTAATACGTCAACCTGAGATAGCCTAATAGGCATTTATTGAAAATTTACCCCCCATTCCCCCGAAAATAAACTCGAAGCTATTTGTGGTACTACCCGGTGCCTCCCGGCAACTACTTTAACTAGGATATATAAAAAAGGTTAAATGGTGATACTCTAAAAAACTTTTGCACAAAACCCGCCATCGGCTTAGATTACAGGGGAATAATAATGCTTTTTTATCAGATTGTTAGTATTTATATTTATATTTTTTAATTAATTTCACTGCTCAATGTATTGGTTTTCTGTAATGTTCTCTGTAGTATGTTGATTAGTGATAAGCGAACAATAAAATGAATTGTTTAATTAAAAAATCACTCAATGGCATAATATATTGTGTATTGGCGTCTGTTATTATACTCACGATTTACAAAATATGCATTATAGACATAAGTTTATCACGTTTGTAGATCTGAGTTTAAAACATTAACTCCGTTTTAAACTCAGATCTACAGACTAGACAACGCTAGGTAAACGGTTTAATATCCTGAAACATATTATAGATACCCTTCCCGGGCTACAATTGGCCACTGTGGAGTTCCTATATAGCAACACGTTCTGCTTCCTCACCAGGCAAAATACATCACAATTATTGGAACTACTCACCGGGAAAATAAAATCGTCGCAAACACGGCAGGAGTTTTTCATTCGCCAATTAGGATTGAGGAGTCCCCTACACGTCTTCTACTTATTTCCACCTTCAGGTGCGTGGGGTGAGTTTAATGCGGGATATATTAACTCTCTTTGCCCTACACGGCTCGTGGACTTCTTACCGTGCGCCTGAAAGAAGGTATGTTTTTATTTTTTAGACAAATAAAACCAAGCTAACTTAAATAGCGGCCCCATGAACAAATCGTACTGATCCCTTTTGTGATACATACTATTTATATTAAAATAGTATATATAACAAAAAGGGTTCCCACGCCGCTATACACGTGGCAGCCACCAAAATCCTACCGCTGCCTCCGGCTAGCCTTAGGTACATTTTCTTTTTCAAAGCTAGCTAATTATATTAGATTCCACGCGAGCCTCCGAAGCGACGGTCAAGAAAGAGACCCGCAGGTTAGTAAGCATTCGAATCCGAAGAAGCTACGACTTCAGCGCCTGCAGGCGAGGGTTAAGTATTATTATATCATAATTGGGATGGCGATCTCAGCGACAGGTGGAAGTCGCGAAAAAGAAGATGGACGCGATTATTCTTTTCGATCTACAGCAACATCCGAATAATCGCGAAATCCATGACTTCTTTTTCTTCGCGGCGATATCCACCTCTTCCTCGTCGTAATATTCCTCTTCCTCGTCGTCGGCTGCATAATAATACACAACCCTGACAGGTGGACACTCAAACCGAACACGTTTCACTTCGTCTTCGTATAAATACCTTATGTCCTTCAGAGGATCGCCGAATTTTACCATCTTCCGCTCCTCTGGAGTCTTCTCCCCTTTTTCGATCGCGTTTACGCAGCCCCTATTCATTCTTTTAGTTGATTAGAATAGATTAGGAAGACCTTGTCGAAAGCGATCTGTCACACAAATCCTTCTATGAGAATAAACAAACTCGTTGCTATGCTAACGATATTTATAGACTCTGTTAGCCGAAGAGTATAGACTTTACCGCCGTTCTATAATTTATTAGAAAAAAATGGTTTTCAAAGCATACAATTACTTTATGATAAACGACCTTTAACAGAATAAACTTAGAAATATATATTTATAAAAAAAAAACATTATTAATAGCGATCGTAGACAATAATTTAAAAAAAATACTGCGAGATTTGATAACCATGTGCTGATAGGCGGGAAATTTGAAATTCGACAGGGGCAATATTAGCTTTTAGCCATTAAAGAGCATTGAAATGCACAATAAAACAGTAATAATGTTAGACCAAATTCACGGTGACACAAAATTACTAGAATTTCCTTAGGATATTATTATTTCCGCAAGAAAATGATGTGGATAAAAATGTGGTGTCCTACTAGTGGAAAATCATTCGTGGTGTGGTAGAGTTGCAGAGAAAATACTTGGAAGATAAAACAGAAAAGTTAATATTTACCATCCATTATATATTTATAATACCGACTTTTCAAAGAGCCATATAGTCAAATAGTCTTTGGTTCATCCGAGTTTTCAGACATAAACGTACGTGCCGCAATGTGCTACCTATTTAATATGTTTTAATAAAATGGGAAAGCAAATAATCTAAGTAGTATATTATGTAAACCGGACAGTCAAAATGGGATACTAAATTATGCAATTGAAATAACATTTAAAATATAACTCTCAGTAGAATGTGGATATACGCAACAATCTTTAATATGAGTGACAATTGGGAAATTATACAAACTTGAAAATTTATCTTAAAATACCATTATTTAAGTAAATCCGCATATCAAATAATACCATACTTAAATTGTGAAAGAATCGCCAAGAAACCCTAGGATTGATTAAAAAATGCTAGAGTCATAATCAATTATTATTTGCATTAAAGTATGTATATATTACAATGTATACAATGTTTTAAAATTCTACCGATATAGGTAATTGCGTGCGGTAGTGGTGGTGGATTATGTTGATCTTCGAAAACAGGTATTTATTTAGTGAAGTTTGGCTGAAGAGAGGTGAGCTGAACGCGATCCAAATTAAGTATTTGGAGACCGGTCATGTTGAACGTGCTTCGCCTGAAACAGAGCAAAATATAAAGCAGTGTCTGTTTGAAAGTACTACCCTTGTATTCTGAGAAGTCGCAGACCAAGCTGCGGAATAAGCAGATTACGCGACGGCTTAGCGAGTGTGCATGATTCATTGTACCGGTAGCTTAGAAATGGGGATTCGACGGTTCAGATAATTTATTCCTTTTCCTCTTTAATGGTGCAGTACCAAGAGTATATTTCCTCTGAAATTGCTACCTATCCTAAGTATAGTTTAGGTTATTTTACACTAGAAGATACTTCCAGAGGCTTCTAGAAAATTTCCATCAAAGTCTCGTGAAGCTTTTAAACCCAGCATTTTGACTCATAACAGAGGGGGGAGTTTTATTTCTGGAACTTCTGTTATTACAGGTGTGAACTTGTAAGTCAAATTTAACTGACTTGCGATTTTCAGCTATATAATTTCGAGTGCTGGTTTTCTATTATAATCGGTGCATTGAATGCTGTAAAATTTCTGTGTTTACGTAATACCTACATTTCAATGTTTAGCCCGGGCCTGCAGGGCATATATCACCATAAAAGTTTTGGTATTCATTTGACGTTGGTACAATTTTAAATTAAAAATCTTTAACTTTTTAAATACTTTTTATGAATCACATTGCTTGCTTGACCCCTTAAGAGTCTATGTTTCAAATTTCAAAATTTAGCCCGCGCCAGCAAGACATATTTTTGAACTTTTGTAAATTTGTAATTTTTAACCATTTTGATTTTTTGGAAACTTTTCAAAAATCAAACCGTTTACTTGACCCCAAAGATATTTATGTTTCAAATCTCAAGTCAATCGGTTGAGCCGTTCAACCTGCAGCTCGGTGAATACAGAGATATAGAAAGCCAAATATTTAATATAGGTTACAGCATCTTTGTATAAACCTCTTATAATGAAGGATGTTAGAAATAAGGACGTCATATCCGTGTTTTTTTTTCAACATGTACTTCCAATGACGTAATCATAACAAAATTATTAAATTTAAAAATGAGCCCCAAAACAATTACACTACAGAAATACTTTTGGCCAGCTAGATCGACCATAACTGTAACTTGTTATATAAGGAGGATCTCTTTGTGCCTAATGATAAGCTTTGTGCTCGATCGCAAGCAATAAATAAATAGGTATTACAATAAAATAGGTTTGTCTCGTATGTCGATCTGAGTTTGAAACAAAGATGACGCTACTAGGTAAACGGTATAATATCCTGAGACATTCATTTTATACATACCCCTCACCGAAATTATTGAAATGGGCCAAAACACAGCAGGTCCACAATTGACCGGTGTGGAGTTCCTATATAGTAACAGGTTCTGCTTCCTCACCAGGGTAAAAGACATCACAATGATTGCAACTACTCACCGGGACAATAAAATCATCGCACACACGGTAGGAGTTTCTCATTCACCAATGAGGAGTGCCCGCTACATATTTCCTTCATCAGGTGCGTAGGGTGAGTTTAGTGCGAGAGTTATTGTCTCTCTTATCACCAGCCGGCTCGAGGACATCTTACCATGCGCCTGAAATTAAGTATTTTTTTTTTTTGAAAAATAAAACTAAGCTAACTTAAATAGCGGCCCCATGAACATATCCTAATGATACATTTTGTTCTATATTCTATTCATATTTGAATAAAATATATAACAAAAAGGGTTCCCACGCCGCTATGCACGTGGCAGCCACCCAAATACTACCGCTGCCTCCGATAGCCTTAGTTACAATTTCTTTTTCAAAGCTAGCTAATTATATTAGATTTCTTGCGAGCCTTAAATATAATATATTTTTTCCATTTTTGGTATTCAATTTCGCTTTTTCTTTTTGAATTTTATTGTAAGTTACTTTTATTTTTTCTTATCGTCACCACCGGCTGTATTGTAGTTTGAAGAAAATACTCTTTTGTCTTTCCAAGGCTCATTAAAGGTCAAATTATATTCACTTGCGACTTTTTGCTATATAATTTCGGATGTCATTTTTGTATTATAATCAGTGCATTGAATGTTGTAAAGCTTGCCGATTTAGAAGTGTGTCGAATTGTTAGAATTGTTTTGTACTCCCGAGTGTCATTGGCTACGTTCCGCGACCCCTTGATCTCATTTAAGGAGAAAGCAGCGTCTTTAAAATAAATCGATGTATTATGCGGTACGTGTTGACATTCATCATATGAAAGTACAGTTTTTTTTCGTTTTCCCTCTTCGAGGCCGAGTGAAGAAGAAAAATATTTGGACTATCAATTTAGTAAAATAAATTATACAATGTTTATTTTATTATTCTCCACGCAATTTTACCTATTTTTAAAAACCGATTTTGGCTCATACGAATTTAGTCCAATCCAACATTTTGAAAATTATAAAACTACGCAATTTTACTCGGAATAAATCCGGTATGTAATAATGATGAAACCCTGATTTTTTATTCCACCATAACTTCTAAACGCTTGAACCGATATAGAAGTGTGTGAAATTGTTAGAATCCTTGTCATCTCGAGCGTCATAGGGTATCTAAACTGTCCAAATGCCAAAAAACACCTGTCTAAATGTCCAATTAATGTCAACACTTTCTGTAACAGCAGTCGTATTTTTTTATTCTTGTTAATATATCATACTTACTAGTTGTAATATTTAAATTGATAATCGAGTATTTTGATTTTGACTTTTTAGTCTCAACGCGATTCAGTACCTATATAAATTCTATTGAGTATATGTCACTCATCGATTTTTCTTGTTGAGTGGTATCGTTACCGTTGAAAGTGATCAACTAACCGCGATGTTGTATTTCTACTCATTTTCGCTAGTGCATACCTAGATTATTATTTCTCGGTCCGTTCAGAAAAGCCTAGCTATTTGCACATAGCATATGGTGCTTGTCAATACTTTTCCAAAATAAAGTAACAAAATAATACACAATAAACAATATAATATCGTTTAAGCTTTGTAATATATATATATTACTAGCAGACCCGGCCACGCGTTGCTGTGGCTTTTTTGTTATATTACATTGTAGTAAACTATTTAAGAGGAACGGTAGGAGAACATCATTCATGGGGACCACCATGCTTTTTTACATAGATGCCATTTGTAAAAAAATATGGCGACCTCCATGACAGATTTTCTACTGCCGTAACCCCTTAATACAATGAAATAATTATTTACGAACGAAGACGGAAACGTTATTGCTGGTATAAAAATCCACTGGATTGGGATTTGAGGGGGAAGGACTTTGAACACGATTGATTAAAATATTAAGCAAAAATCAATACAAAAGAATTAATTTAAAAATGTATTATTATTTTTATTCACGTTTGTAACAAATGAGTATATTACAAAGTTGTTAGTAAATAACGTGTGACACTTAAACTTATGAATGAGGTAGGTAGGGCAGATAGTCTTAAATCTTTAACAATAATATTTATTATTTTGAATTATAAATACTTTTAATTTCAATTTAATTTAGCACTAATCGGTGCACAATATTTTTGGTTAACCTGTCTTTAGCTAACACAAATAGATATGACGGTTTCCCTACATGTGAATATGCAACATATATTTGCCCATGAGAAAAACATGGATTTTCCAAATCTAAACCACAAATGGACATTGTTTGGCCTTGAGACTTATTTATAGACGAATTCAAAAGCTAAACGAATTAGAAACTGTAGCCTTCTGAAGAGTATGGTAGAATCTGACGGTATTATTATTTATTGGAATACGTTTCAACAGGACCACTTTTTTTTAAACTTCCCAGTTAATGGTTACTTCAAGAATATTTCCGGTGATCTTTTTGATGACCAAACGCGTACCGTTGCATAATTGAGGTGGATTCAAATTACGTAGGAGAATAATAGTGGAGTCAATCTTTATCGTAGATTATGTGGTGGCATTCCAGGCATATCTAGTGAATATAAAAATTCAATTGGAAAATTTACACTTTTATTTTCATCAACAACAGCTGTATCTGGTAACAACTGTTGTATATGGAAGTTAATTTCGTCAACATCAACATTTTTGGCTGCTAAAATCGCCCGATGACTGAGCCAGTTATGATTCAAGTAATTATTCTGTATATACGAAAAAAAACACTGAATGAATTCATTTTTTCCTGAAAAACAGTGCACAAATTGTCTGGCAGTTTAATGCATTGCGTATTTGGTTGCAGTTCTATTTTACCGTTCCCAATATCTAGGAAAATATCTGTGCTGATAGATCATTTTTTAATCATACGCGCATGTTTATGGTCAATCGAAGTGTTTCAACACTTCGCCATGAGAATGATTGTTTCAAACATGCATTAATCTCTTCCGCGAAAGTAGAGCGAGGTACCTATAACCGGTAAGGTCTGTCTGACGATACAACTACCAATGCGATTTTCTGTTGCGACCGTATTTTGGCAAGAATCAAAGATATTAAAAATGTCTTACCGGTTCCACCTGGTGCGTCCAAGATTATATGACACGTTTGTAGGTTTAACATAGCAGCGCCATCTATTGATTACTTACTCAATCCAGTCAACAGATATCGCCATCTGTTAACATCGTTTGGAGCTAACAGATAATTGTGAATGTCAAATAATAGACAAATAATTTGCAATAAAATAATATTGCGACTATAAATTAAGATGTAAGCTATCCTATCTTTCAAGTTGGATCAAACTGTGCAAATTTGATTCAAATCGGTTAAGTAGTTTAGGAGTCCATCGCGGACAAACAACGGTACACGTAATTTATATATATTAAGATATGACACGTTTGTAGGTTTAACATAGCAGCGCCACCTATTGATTACTTACTCAATCCAGTCAACAGATATCGCCATCTGTTAACATCGTTTGGAGCTAACAGATAATTTTGAATGTCAAATAATAGACAAATAATTTGCAATAAAACAATATTGCGACTATAAATTAAGATGTTCGCTATCCTATTTTTCAAGTTGGATCAAACCGCTCACGGTGTGCAAATTTAAGATGTAAGCTATCTTATCTTTCAAGTTGGATCAAACTGCACACGGTGTGCAAATTTGATTCAAATCGGTTTAGTAGTTTAGGAGTCCATCGCGGACAAACAACGTGACACGTAATTTATATATACCTATTAAGATATGACACGTTTGTAGGTTTAACCATTGATTTTATAGTGTAATATAAAATCAATGGTTTAACATAGCAGCGCCACCTATTGATTACTTACTTAATCCAGTCAACAGTTATCGCCATCTGTTAACATCGTTTGGAGCTAACAGATAATTGTGAATAAAATAATTTGCAATAAAATAATATTGCGACTATAAATTAAGATGTAAGCTATCCTATCTTTCAAGTTGGATCAAACTGCACACGGTGTGCAAATTTGATTCAAATCGGTTAAGTAGTTTAGGAGTCCATCGCGGACAAACAACGTGACACGTAATTTATATATATTAAGAAGATAAGATATGACACGTTTGTAGGTTTAACATAGCAGCGCCACCTATTGATTACTTACTCAATCCAGTCAACGGTTATCGCCATCTGTTAACATCGTTTGGAGCTAACAGATAATTGTGAATAAAATAATTTGCAATAAAATAATATTGCGACTATAAATTAAGATGTAAGCTATCCTATCTTTCAAGTTGGATCAAACTGCACACGGTGTGCAAATTTGATTCAAATCGGTTAAGTAGTTTAGGAGTCCATCGCGGACAAACAACGTGACACGTAATTTATATATATTAAGATTAGTTTTTTACGGCTTTTGATATAAGGGAAATTCGGTATAGTATTTAATCGTATTGTCGCAGTAAAGAATACTTATTTATTCAGAAAATAACTTTTAAACGGTATTGCCACACACAAAAGACGGACAATTATCAGTAAAATATGAGAGTCAAATGTCAAATATTTGTACTTAGCGAATGATAGAGAACGAACAAGAAGTCATAGGAGAAATCGGGCTTTTGCCGCAGAGAAAGCGACCAAAGTTTTCTGGAAGGTACATACAATAAGACAAAAATAACGATTTCGTCACTGATCGGATTTTTCTTGTAGGAGGAAGGTAATTTAAAAATTAAGGGTATATATGAAATAATAAAAGAAATTCAGTCAATGGGATATTTTTATTTTCCCCGGTATAAGGAATAATAAAATTTGATTCTATACCAATAATTTCCCCGCACGGTCGAATGGTAGTTGGATTATCATTCAGGGACGCAGCATTTCCACTGCATACTGAAAATAATAGAAAACACAAATAATCCTGCTATCCTCTCAGCAGCTAGTCTTGGACCGATGGCAGGTTTATCAAGCTAAATAAAAAAAAATGTTGCGTAATTCATCTTGAGCGAGACAACCATTCCACTGGATGTAAGCTAGATGGAGCAGAACTGAAAGCCTGTACTCGCAGAAGGATACAATAGTCATAGTAGCCAGTGACCTCAAGTCTTTTTCCCTATCGCCTCGGACTAAGCCGCTTTATTAAATTTATAAAAACTCCCCTCTTTGTCGAGACACTCTTCAAGTTATCCTGACCTTTTCTGAGCCTCCTTTTCTGAGCCTCCTTGATTCGCAAGAGAAATTACCGAAAATTAATGAGAAACATTGTAGCTGTTGAAGCACTAAGGGGTATTTGGTCGATCTAGCTAGCCAAATCGTTTACCTAAATCTCACTATAGATAATACGTTGAGTAATACGTCAACCTGAGATAGCCTAATAGGCATTTATTGAAAATTTACCCCCCATTCCCCCGAAAATAAACTCGAAGTTATTTGTGGTACTACCCGGTGCCTCCCGGCAACTACTTTAACTAGGATATATAAAAAAGGTTAAATGGTGATACTCTAAAAAACTTTTGCACAAAACCCGCCATCGGCTTAGATTACAGGGGAATAATAATGCTTTTTTATCAGATTGTTAGTATTTATATTTATATTTTTTAATTAATTTCACTGCTCAATGTATTGGTTTTCTGTAATGTTCTCTGTAGTATGTTGATTAGTGATAAGCGAAAAATAAAATGAATTGTTTAATTAAAAAATCACTCAATGGCATAATATATTGTGTATTGGCGTCTGTTATTATACTCACGATTTACAAAATATTCATTATAGACATAAGTTTATCACGTTTGTAGATCTGAGTTGAAAACATTAACTCCATTTTAAACTCAGATCTACAGACTAGACAACGCTAGGTAAACGGTTTAATATCCTGAAACATATTATAGATACCCTTCCCGGGCTACAATTGGCCACTGTGGAGTTCCTATATAGCAACACGTTCTGCTTCTTCACCAGCTAAAATACATCACAATTATTGGAACTACTCACCGGGAAAATAAAATCGTCGCAAACACGGCAGGAGTTTTTCATTCGCCAATTAGGATTGAGGAGTCCCCTACACGTCTTCTACTTATTTCCACCTTCAGGTGCGTGGGGTGAGTTTAATGCGGGATATATTGACTCTCTTTGCCCTACACGGCTCGTGGACTTCTTACCGTGCGCCTGAAAGAAGGTATTTTTTTATTTTTTAGACAAATAAAACCAAGCTAACTTAAATAGCGGCCCCATGAACAAATCCTACTGATCCCTTTTGTGATACATACTATTTATATTAAAATAGTATATATAACAAAAAGGGTTCCCACGCCGCTATACACGTGGCAGCCACCAAAATCCTACCGCTGCCTCCGGCTAGCCTTAGGTACATTTTCTTTTTCAAAGCTAGCTAATTATATTAGATTCCACGCGAGCCTCCGAAGCGACGGTCAAGAAAGAGACCCGCAGGTTAGTAAGCATTCGAATCCGAAGAAGCTACGACTTCAGCGCCTGCAGGCGAGGGTTAAGTATTATTATATCATAATTGGGATGGCGATCTCAGCGACAGGTGGAAGTCGCGAAAAAGAAGATGGACGCGATTATTCTTTTCGATCTACAGCAACATCCGAATAATCGCGAAATCCATGACTTCTTTTTCTTCGCGGCGATATCCACCTCTTCCTCGTCGTAATATTCCTCTTCCTCGTCGTCGGCTGCATAATAATACACAACCCTGACAGGTGGACACTCAAACCGAACACGTTTCACTTCGTCTTCGTATAAATACCTTATGTCCTTCAGAGGATCGCCGAATTTTACCATCTTCCGCTCCTCTGGAGTCTTCTCCCCTTTTTCGATCGCGTTTACGCAGCCCCTATTCATTCTTTTAGTTGATTAGAATAGATTAGGAAGACCTTGTCGAAAGCGATCTGTCACAGAAATCCTTCTATGAGAATAAACAAACTCGTTGCTATGCTAACGATATTTATAGACTCTGTTAGCCGAAGAGTATAGACTTTACCGCCGTTCTATAATTTATTAGAAAAAAATGGTTTTTAAAGCATAAAATTACTTTATGATAAACGACCTTTAACAGAATAAACTTAGAAATATATATTTACAAAAAAAAAACATTAATAGCGATCGTAGACAATAATTTAAAAAAAATACTGCGAGATTTGATAACCATGTGCTGATAGGCGGGAAATTTGAAATTCGACAGGGGCAATATTAGCTTTTAGCCATTAAAGAGCATTGAAATGCACAATAAAACAGTAAGAATGTTAGACCAAATTCACGGTGACACAAAATTACTAGAATTTCCTTAGGATATTATTATTTCCGCAAGAAAATGATGTGGATAAAAATGTGGTGTCCTACTAGTGGAAAATCATTCGTGGTGTGGTAGAGTTGCAGAGAAAATACTTGGAAGATAAAACAGAAAAGTTAATATTTACCATCCATTATATATTTATAATACCGACTTTTCAAAGAGCCATATAGTCAAATAGTCTTTGGTTCATCCGAGTTTTCAGACATAAACGTACGTGCCGCAATGTGCTACCTATTTAATATGTTTTAATAAAATGGGAAAGCAAATAATCTAAGTAGTATATTATGTAAACCGGACACTCAAAATGGGATACTAAATTATGCAATTGAAATAACATTTAAAATATAACTCTCAGTAGAATGTGGATATACGCAACAATCTTTAATATGAGTGACAATTGGGAAATTATACAAACTTGAAAATTTATCTTAAAATACCATTATTTAAGTAAATCCGCATATCAAATAATACCATACTTAAATTGTGAAAGAATCGCCAAGAAACCCTAGGATTGATTAAAAAATGCTAGAGTCATAATCAATTATTATTTGCATTAAAGTATGTATATATTACAATGTATACAATGTTTTAAAATTCTACCGATATAGGTAATTGCGTGCGGTAGTGGTGGTGGATTATGTTGATCTTCGAAAACAGGTATTTATTTAGTGAAGTTTGGCTGAAGAGAGGTGAGCTGAACGCGATCCAAATTAAGTATTTGGAGACCGGTCATGTTGAACGTGCTTCGCCTGAAACAGAGCAAAATATAAAGCAGTGTCTGTTTGAAAGTACTACCCTTGTATTCTGAGAAGTCGCAGACCAAGCTGCGGAATAAGCAGATTACGCGACGGCTTAGCGAGTGTGCATGATTCATTGTACCGGTAGCTTAGAAATGGGGATTCGACGGTTCAGATAATTTATTCCTTTTCCTCTTTAATGGTGCAGTACCAAGAGTATATTTCCTCTGAAATTGCTACCTATCCTAAGTATAGTTTAGGTTATTTTACACTAGAAGATACTTCCAGAGGCTTCTAGAAAATTTCCATCAAAGTCTCGTGAAGCTTTTAAACCCAGCATTTTGACTCATAACAGAGGGGGGAGTTTTATTTCTGGAACTTCTGTTATTACAGGTGTGAACTTGTAAGTCAAATTTAACTGACTTGCGATTTTCAGCTATATAATTTCGAGTGCTGGTTTTCTATTATAATCGGTGCATTGAATGCTGTAAAATTTCTGTGTTTACGTAATACCTACATTTCAATGTTTAGCCCGGGCCTGCAGGGCATATATCACCATAAAAGTTTTGGTATTCATTTGACGTTGGTACAATTTTAAATTAAAAATCTTTAACTTTTTAAATACTTTTTATGAATCACATTGCTTGCTTGACCCCTTAAGAGTCTATGTTTCAAATTTCAAAATTTAGCCCGCGCCAGCAAGACATATTTTTGAACTTTTGTAAATTTGTAATTTTTAACCATTTTGATTTTTTGGAAACTTTTCAAAAATCAAACCGTTTACTTGACCCCAAAGATATTTATGTTTCAAATCTCAAGTCAATCGGTTGAGCCGTTCAACCTGCAGCTCGGTGAATACAGAGATATAGAAAGCCAAATATTTAATATAGGTTACAGCATCTTTGTATAAACCTCTTATAATGAAGGATGTTAGAAATAAGGACGTCATATCCGTGTTTTTTTCAACATGTACTTCCAATGACGTAATCATAACAAAATTATTAAATTTAAAAATGAGCCCCAAAACAATTACACTACAGAAATACTTTTGGCCAGCTAGATCGACCATAACTCTAACTTGTTATATAAGGAGGATCTCTTTGTGCCTAATGATAAGCTTTGTGCTCGATCGCAAGCAATAAATAAATAGGTATTACAATAAAATAGGTTTGTCTCGTATGTCGATCTGAGTTTGAAACAAAGATGACGCTACTAGGTAAACGGTATAATATCCTGAGACATTCATTTTATACATACCCCTCACCGAAATTATTGAAATGGGCCAAAACACAGCAGGTCCACAATTGACCGGTGTGGAGTTCCTATATAGTAACAGGTTCTGCTTCCTCACCAGGGTAAAAGACATCACAATGATTGCAACTACTCACCGGGACAATAAAATCATCGCACACACGGTAGCAGTTTCTCATTCACCAATGAGGAGTGCCCGCTACATATTTCCTTCATCAGGTGCGTAGGGTGAGTTTAGTGCGAGAGTTATTGTCTCTCTTATCACCAGCCGGCTCGAGGACATCTTACCATGCGCCTGAAATTAAGTATTTTTTTTTTTGAAAAATAAAACTAAGCTAACTTAAATAGCGGCCCCATGAACATATCCTAATGATACATTTTGTTCTATATTCTATTCATATTTGAATAAAATATATAACAAAAAGGGTTCCCACGCCGCTATGCACGTGGCAGCCACCCAAATACTACCGCTGCCTCCGATAGCCTTAGTTACAATTTCTTTTTCAAAGCTAGCTAATTATATTAGATTTCTTGCGAGCCTTAAATATAATATATTTTTTCCATTTTTGGTATTCAATTTCGCTTTTTCTTTTTGAATTTTATTGTAAGTTACTTTTATTTTTTCTTATCGTCACCACCGGCTGTATTGTAGTTTGAAGAAAATACTCTTTTGTCTTTCCAAGGCTCATTAAAAGTCAAATTATATTGACTTGCGACTTTTTGCTATATAATTTCGGATGTCATTTTTGTATTATAATCAGTGCATTGAATGTTGTAAAGCTTGCCGATTTAGAAGTGTGTCGAATTGTTAGAATTGTTTTGTACTCCCGAGTGTCATTGGCTACGTTCCGCGACCCCTTGATCTCATTTAAGGAGAAAGCAGCGTCTTTAAAATAAATCGATGTATTATGCGGTACGTGTTGACATTCATCATATGGAAGTACAGTTTTTTTTCGTTTTCCCTCTTCGAGGCCGAGTGAAGAAGAAAAATATTTGGACTATCAATTTAGTAAAATAAATTATACAATGTTTATTTTATTATTCTCCATGCAATTTTACCTATTTTTTAAAAACCGATTTTGGCTCATACGAATTTAGTCCAACATTTTGAAAATTATAAAACTACGCAATTTTACTCGGAATAAATCCGGTATGTAATAATGATGAAACCCTGATTTTTTATTCCACCATAACTTCTAAACGCTTGAACCGATATAGAAGTGTGTGAAATTGTTAGAATCCTTATGTCATCTCGAGCATCATAGGGTATCTAAACTGTCCAAATGCCAAAAAACACCTGTCTAAATGTCCAATTAATGTCAACACTTTCTGTAACAGCAGTCGTATTTTTTTATTCTTGTTAATATAGCATACTTACTAGTTGTAATATTTAAATTGATAATCGAGTATTTTGATTTTGACTTTTTAGTCTCAACGCGATTCAGTATATAAATTCTATTGAGTATATGTCACTCATCGATTTTTCTTGTTGAGTGGTATCGTTACCGTTGAAAGTGATCAACTAACCGCGATGTTGTATTTCTACTCATTTTCGCTAGTGCATACCTAGATTATTATTTCTCGGTCCGTTCAGAAAAGCCTAGCTATTTGCACATAGCATATGGTGCTTGTCAATACTTTTCCAAAATAAAGTAACAAAATAATACACAATAAACAATATAATATCGTTTAAGCTTTGTAATATATATATATTATTAGTTTTTTACGGCTTTTGATATAAGGGAAATTCGGTATAGTATTTAATCGTATTGTCGCAGTAAAGAATACTTATTTATTCAGAAAATAACTTTTAAACGGTATTGCCACACACAAAAGACGGACAATTATCAGTAAAATATGAGAGTCAAATGTCAAATATTTGTACTTAGCGAATGATAGAGAACGAACAAGAAGTCATAGGAGAAATCGGGCTTTTGCCGCAGAGAAAGCGACCAAAGTTTTCTGGAAGGTACATACAATAAGACAAAAATAACGATTTCGTCACTGATCGGATTTTTCTTGTAGGAGGAAGGTAATTTAAAAATTAAGGGTATATATGAAATAATAAAAGAAATTCAGTCAATGGGATATTTTTATTTTCCCCGGTATAAGGAATAATAAAATTTGATTCTATACCAATAATTTCCCCGCACGGTCGAATGGTAGTTGGATTATCATTCAGGGACGCAGCATTTCCACTGCATACTGAAAATAATAGAAAACACAAATAATCCTGCTATCCTCTCAGCAGCTAGTCTTGGACCGATGGCAGGTTTATCAAGCTAAATAAAAAAAAATGTTGCGTAATTCATCTTGAGCGAGACAACCATTCCACTGGATGTAAGCTAGATGGAGCAGAACTGAAAGCCTGTACTCGCAGAAGGATACAAGAGTCATAGTAGCCAGTGACCTCAAGTCTTTTTCCCTATCGCCTCGGACTAAGCCGCTTTATTAAATTTATAAAAACTCCCCTCTTTGTCGAGACACTCTTCAAGTTATCCTGACCTTTTCTGAGCCTCCTTGATTCGCAAGAGAAATTACCGAAAATTAATGAGAAACATTGTAGCTGTTGAAGCACTAAGGGGTATTTGGTCGATCTAGCTAGCCAAATCGTTTACCTAAATCTCACTATAGATAATACGTTGAGTAATACGTCAACCTGAGATAGCCTAATAGGCATTTATTGAAAATTTACCCCCCATTCCCCCGAAAATAAACTCGAAGTTATTTGTGGTACTACCCGGTGCCTCCCGGCAACTACTTTAACTAGGATATATAAAAAAGGTTAAATGGTGATACTCTAAAAAACTTTTGCACAAAACCCGCCATCGGCTTAGATTACAGGGGAATAATAATGCTTTTTTATCAGATTGTTAGTATTTATATTTATATTTTTTAATTAATTTCACTGCTCAATGTATTGGTTTTCTGTAATGTTCTCTGTAGTATGTTGATTAGTGATAAGCGAAAAATAAAATGAATTGTTTAATTAAAAAATCACTCAATGGCATAATATATTGTGTATTGGCGTCTGTTATTATACTCACGATTTACAAAATATTCATTATAGACATAAGTTTATCACGTTTGTAGATCTGAGTTGAAAACATTAACTCCATTTTAAACTCAGATCTACAGACTAGACAACGCTAGGTAAACGGTTTAATATCCTGAAACATATTATAGATACCCTTCCCGGGCTACAATTGGCCACTGTGGAGTTCCTATATAGCAACACGTTCTGCTTCTTCACCAGCTAAAATACATCACAATTATTGGAACTACTCACCGGGAAAATAAAATCGTCGCAAACACGGCAGGAGTTTTTCATTCGCCAATTAGGATTGAGGAGTCCCCTACACGTCTTCTACTTATTTCCACCTTCAGGTGCGTGGGGTGAGTTTAATGCGGGATATATTGACTCTCTTTGCCCTACACGGCTCGTGGACTTCTTACCGTGCGCCTGAAAGAAGGTATTTTTTTATTTTTTAGACAAATAAAACCAAGCTAACTTAAATAGCGGCCCCATGAACAAATCCTACTGATCCCTTTTGTGATACATACTATTTATATTAAAATAGTATATATAACAAAAAGGGTTCCCACGCCGCTATACACGTGGCAGCCACCAAAATCCTACCGCTGCCTCCGGCTAGCCTTAGGTACATTTTCTTTTTCAAAGCTAGCTAATTATATTAGATTCCACGCGAGCCTCCGAAGCGACGGTCAAGAAAGAGACCCGCAGGTTAGTAAGCATTCGAATCCGAAGAAGCTACGACTTCAGCGCCTGCAGGCGAGGGTTAAGTATTATTATATCATAATTGGGATGGCGATCTCAGCGACAGGTGGAAGTCGCGAAAAAGAAGATGGACGCGATTATTCTTTTCGATCTACAGCAACATCCGAATAATCGCGAAATCCATGACTTCTTTTTCTTCGCGGCGATATCCACCTCTTCCTCGTCGTAATATTCCTCTTCCTCGTCGTCGGCTGCATAATAATACACAACCCTGACAGGTGGACACTCAAACCGAACACGTTTCACTTCGTCTTCGTATAAATACCTTATGTCCTTCAGAGGATCGCCGAATTTTACCATCTTCCGCTCCTCTGGAGTCTTCTCCCCTTTTTCGATCGCGTTTACGCAGCCTCTATTCATTCTTTTAGTTGATTAGAATAGATTAGGAAGACCTTGTCGAAAGCGATCTGTCACACAAATCCTTCTATGAGAATAAACAAACTCGTTGCTATGCTAACGATATTTATAGACTCTGTTAGCCGAAGAGTATAGACTTTACCGCCGTTCTATAATTTATTAGAAAAAAATGGTTTTCAAAGCATACAATTACTTTATGATAAACGACCTTTAACAGAATAAACTTAGAAATATATATTTATAAAAAAAAAACATTATTAATAGCGATCGTAGACAATAATTTAAAAAAAATACTGCGAGATTTGATAACCATGTGCTGATAGGCGGGAAATTTGAAATTCGACATGGGCAATATTAGCTTTTAGCCATTAAAGAGCATTGAAGAAAACAATAAAACAGTAATAATGTTAGACCAAATTCACGGTGACACAAAATTACTAGAATTTCCTTAGGATATTATTATTTCCGCAAGAAAATGATGTGGATAAAAATGTGGTGTCCTACTAGTGGAAAATCATTCGTGGTGTGGTAGAGTTGCAGAGAAAATACTTGGAAGATAAAACAGAAAAGTTAATATTTACCATCCATTATATATTTATAATACCGACTTTTCAAAGAGCCATATAGTCAAATAGTCTTTGGTTCATCCGAGTTTTCAGACATAAACGTACGTGCCGCAATGTGCTACCTATTTAATATGTTTTAATAAAATGGGAAAGCAAATAATCTAAGTAGTATATTATGTAAACCGGACAGTCAAAATGGGATACTAAATTATGCAATTGAAATAACATTTAAAATATAACTCTCAGTAGAATGTGGATATACGCAACAATCTTTAATATGAGTGACAATTGGGAAATTACACAAACTTGAAAATTTATCTTAAAATACCATTATTTAAGTAAATCCGCATATCAAATAATACCATACTGAAATTGTGAAAGAATCGCCAAGAAACCCTAGGATTGATTAAAAAATGCTATAGTCATAATCAATTATTATTTGCATTAAAGTATGTATATATTACAATGTATACAATGTTTTAAAATTCTACCGATATAGGTAATTGCGTGCGGTAGTGGTGGTGGATTATGTTGATCTTCGAAAACAGGTATTTATTTAGTGAAATTTGGCTAAAGAGAGGTGAGCTGAACGCGATCCAAATTAAGTATTTGGAGACCGGTCATGTTGAACGTGCTTCGCCTGAAACAGAGCAAAATATAAAGCAGTGTCTGTTTGAAAGTACTACCCTTGTATTCTGAGAAGTCGCAGACCAAGCTGCGGAATAAGCAGATTACGCGACGGCTTAGCGAGTGTGCATGATTCATTGTACCGGTAGCTTAGAAATGGGGATTCGACGGTTCAGATAATTTATTCCTTTTCCTCTTTAATGGTGCAGTACCAAGAGTATATTTCCTCTGAAATTGCTACCTATCCTAAGTATAGTTTAGGTTATTTTACACTAGAAGATACTTCCAGAGGCTTATAGAAAATTTCCATCAAAGTCTCGTGAAGCTTTTAAACCCAGCATTTTGACTCATAACAGAGGGGGGAGTTTTATTTCTGGAACTTCTGTTATTACAGGTTTGAACTTGTAAGTCAAATTTAACTGACTTGCGATTTTCAGCTATATAATTTCGAGTGCTGGTTTTCGATTATAATCGGTGCATTGAATGCTGTAAAATTTCTGTGTTTACGTAATACCTACATTTCAATGTTTAGCCCCTGGCCTGCAGGACATATATCACCATAAAAGTTTTGGTATTCATTTGACGTTGGTACTATTTTAAATTAAAAATCTTTAACTTTTTTAATACTTTTTATGAATGACATTGCTTGCTTGACCCCTTAAGAGTCTATGTTTCAAATTTCAATATTTAGCCCGCGCCAGCAAGACATATTTTTGAACTTTTGTAAATTTTTATTTTTTAACCGTTTTGATTTTTTGGAAACTTTTCATAAATCAAACCGATTACTTGACCCCAAAGATATTTATGTTTCAAATCTCAAGTCAATCGGTTGAGCCGTTCAACCTGCAGCTCGGTGAATACAGAGATATAGAAAGCCAAATATTTAATATAGGTTACAGCATCTTTGTATAAACCTCTTATAATAAAGGATGTTAGAAATAAGGACGTCATATCCGTGTTTTTTTTTCAACATGTACTTCCAATGACGTAATCATAACAAAATTATTAAATTTAAAAATGAGCCCCAAAACAATTACACTACAGAAATACTTTTGGCCAGCTAGATCGACCATAACTCTAACTTGTTATATAAGGAGGATCTCTTTGTGCCTAATGATAAGCTTTGTGCTCGATCGCAAGCAATAAATAAATAGGTATTACAATAAAATAGGTTTGTCTCGTATGTCGATCTGAGTTTTAAACAAAGATGACGCTACTAGGTAAACGGTATAATATCCTGAGACATTCATTTTATACATACCCCTCACCGAAATTATTGAAATGGGCCAAAACACAGCAGGTCCACAATTGACCGGTGTAGAGTTCCTATATAGTAACAGGTTCTGCTTCCTCACCAGGGTAAAAGACATCACAATGATTGCAACTACTCACCGGGACAATAAAATCATCGCACACACGGTAGGAGTTTCTCATTCACCAATGAGGAGTGCCCGCTACATATTTCCTTCATCAGGTGCGTAGGGTGAGTTTAGTGCGAGAGTTATTGTCTCTCTTATCACCAGCCGGCTCGAGGACATCTTACCATGCGCCTGAAATTAAGTATTTTTTTTTTTTTTTAAAATAAAACTAAGCTAACTTAAATAGCGGCCCCATGAACATATCCTAATGATACATTTTGTTCTATATTCTATTCATATTTGAATAAAATATATAACAAAAAGGGTTCCCACGCCGCTATGCACGTGGCAGCCACCCAAATACTACCGCTGCCTCCGATAGCCTTAGTTACAATTTCTTTTTCAAAGCTAGCTAATTATATTAGATTTCTTGCGAGCCTTAAATATAATATATTTTTTCCATTTTTGGTATTCAATTTCGCTTTTTCTTTTTGAATTTTATTGTAAGTTACTTTTATTTTTTCTTATCGTCACCACCGGCTGTATTGTAGTTTGAAGAAAATACTCTTTTGTCTTTCCAAGGCTCATTAAAGGTCAAATTATATTCACTTGCGACTTTTTGCTATATAATTTCGGATGTCATTTTTGTATTATAATCAGTGCATTGAATGTTGTAAAGCTTGCCGATTTAGAAGTGTGTCGAATTGTTAGAATTGTTTTGTACTCCCGAGTGTCATTGGCTACGTTCCGCGACCCCTTGATCTCATTTAAGGAGAAAGCAGCGTCTTTAAAATAAATCGATGTATTATGCGGTACGTGTTGACATTCATCATATGAAAGTACAGTTTTTTTTCGTTTTCCCTCTTCGAGGCCGAGTGAAGAAGAAAAATATTTGGACTATCAATTTAGTAAAATAAATTATACAATGTTTATTTTATTATTCTCCACGCAATTTTACCTATTTTTAAAAACCGATTTTGGCTCATACGAATTTAGTCCAATCCAACATTTTGAAAATTATAAAACTACGCAATTTTACTCGGAATAAATCCGGTATGTAATAATGATGAAACCCTGATTTTTTATTCCACCATAACTTCTAAACGCTTGAACCGATATAGAAGTGTGTGAAATTGTTAGAATCCTTATGTCATCTCGAGCGTCATAGGGTATCTAAACTGTCCAAATGCCAAAAAACACCTGTCTAAATGTCCAATTAATGTCAACACTCTAATAGCAGTCGTATTATTTTATTCTTGTTAATATATCATACTTACTAGTTGTAATATTTAAATTGATAATCGAGTATTTTGATTTTGACTTTTTAGTCTCAACGCGATTCAGTATATAAATTCTATTGAGTACTAGCGATCCGCCCCGGCTTCGCACGGGTGCAATTTATTAATAAATAGCGCTCAGCAAGGAAATATGAAGTATATTTATTTTACAATGTTTATTTATTTATTAATAAGTTTTTAAATATGTCACAAATGAAAAATACGAATAATGTAAAAATTGGTTTGAGTCGTAATTTTATCGTGAAACATACTCGTAGATCGAAATTTGACCACGGCTTATAGATTCAAATTTGGATAATTTTAACTGTCAGCGTCAAAATGTTATTTTTTCTGCCAGTTATTAATGTTTTTATATAGAAATGGTTCTGGTGGTGGAACCAATAATGTCAGTCTTATTTTACTCCCTGCGCTACACAAACCGAGTGGTTCGTGGCGTTACTTCAAGGCATTGCAATATTGGCAGAAATGATCCATTTCTCCAATTTGCACTCATTTATAATCGCTGTATTGTATCGCCAGATTATAATATTTAGAATGCCTCTCTGTATGTGTTTTGTCTCAAATTCAATCGCTTCATTCAATTCTTGGCGATGCTCATCGCTTTCAGTTCCTCCTGTCTCTTTGTCGTCTTGTCGTCTTGCTGGAGCGGTCAATTTGCTGAGATTGGAGCGTCTGCGCAAGGGTATAACTGTGAAAAATTATAAATGTGCTAAACCTGGAAAAACATTCACGAATTACACAAATTAAGTTAATTCAGTTGATTTATCTTCAGAATCACGAAAACGCTATGAAAAAATTCAACTGTCAAATGTCAGTTTTCGCGCCGAGCCGCCATCTTGATTTTCGAATTCTTCGTATTCTTATTCTTGTCAAACAACGCCATCTATGATCAAGCTCGGCACTAAAATAATTTTTGGTTTTTCTCATTTTTCTCACTTTTCCGAGAGATTTTCCAATTTTTTTATATCCTATAGCAACACCGAAATGATTACGAACAAAAAAAAAAAGAATCGTTCAAATCGGGCCAGGCGCTCGTGAGTTATTAGGTAACATACATAAAACCCGACTCATTTTTATTATATAGATATGTCACTCGTCGATTTTTCTTGTTGAGTGGTATCGTTACCGTTGAAAGTGATCAACTAACCGCGATGTTGTATTTCTACTCATTTTCGCTAGTGCATACCTAGATTATTATTTCTCGGTCTGTTCAGAAAAGCCTAGCTATTTGCACATAGCATATGGTGCTTGTCAATACTTTTCCAAAATAAAGTAACAAAATAATACACAATAAACAATATAATATCGTTTAAGCTTTGTAATATATATATATTATTAGTTTTTTACGGCTTTTGATATAAGGGAAATTCGGTATAGTATTTAATCGTATTGTCGCAGTAAAGAATACTTATTTATTCAGAAAATAACTTTTAAACGGTATTGCCACACACAAAAGACGGACAATTATCAGTAAAATATGAGAGTCAAATGTCAAATATTTGTACTTAGCGAATGATAGAGAACGAACAAGAAGTCATAGGAGAAATCGGGCTTTTGCCGCAGAGAAAGCACCAAAGTTTTCTGGAAGGTACATACAATAAGACAAAAATAACGATTTCGTCACTGATCGGATTTTTCTTGTAGGAGGAAGGTAATTTAAAAATTAAGGGTATATATGAAATAATAAAAGAAATTCAGTCAATGGGATATTTTTATTTTCCCCGGTATAAGGAATAATAAAATTTGATTCTATACCAATAATTTCCCCGGACGGTCGAATGGTAGTTGGATTATCATTCAGGGACGCAGCATTTCCACTGCATACTGAAAATAATAGAAAACACAAATAATCCTGCTATCATCTCAGCAGCTAGTCTTGGACCGATGGCAGGTTTATCAAGCTAAATAAAAAAAAATGTTGCGTAATTCATCTTGAGCGAGACAACCATTCCACTGGATGTAAGCTAGATGGAGCAGAACTGAAAGCCTGTACTCGCAGAAGGATACAATAGTCATAGTAGCCAGTGACCTCAAGTCTTTTTCCCTATCGCCTCGGACTAAGCCGCTTTATTAAATTTATAAAAACTCCCCTCTTTGTCGAGACACTCTTCAAGTTATCCTGACCTTTTCTGAGCCTCCTTGATTCGCAAGAGAAATTACCGAAAATTAATGAGAAACATTGTAGCTGTTGAAGCACTAAGGGGTATTTGGTCGATCTAGCTAGCCAAATCGTTTACCTAAATCTCACTATAGATAATACGTTGAGTAATACGTCAACCTGAGATAGCCTAATAGGCATTTATTGAAAATTTACCCCCCATTCCCCCGAAAATAAACTCGAAGCTATTTGTGGTACTACCCGGTGCCTCCCGGCAACTACTTTAACTAGGATATATAAAAAAGGTTAAATGGTGATACTCTAAAAAACTTTTGCACAAAACCCGCCATCGGCTTAGATTACAGGGGAATAATAATGCTTTTTTATCAGATTGTTAGTATTTATATTTATATTTTTTAATTAATTTCACTGCTCAATGTATTGGTTTTCTGTAATGTTCTCTGTAGTATGTTGATAAGTGATAAGCGAAAAATAAAATGAATTGTTTAATTAAAAAATTACTCAATGTAATAGTAATATATTGTGTATTGGCGTCTGTTATTATACTCACGATTTACAAAATATTCATTATAGACATAAGTTTGTCACGTTTGTAGATCTGAGTTTAAAACATTAACTCCGTTTTAAACTCAGATCTACAGACGAGACAACGCTAGGTAAACGGTTTAATATCCTGAAACATATTATAGATACCCTTCCCGGTCTACAATTATTGACCACTGTGGAGTTCCTATATAGCAACACGTTCTGCTTCCTCACCAGGCAAAATACATCACAATTATTGGAACTACTCACCGGGAAAATAAAATCGTCGCAAACACGGCAGGAGTTTTTCATTCGCCAATTAGGATTGAGGAGTCCCCTACACGTCTTCTACCTATTTCCACCTTCAGGTGCGTGGGGTGAGTTTAGTGCGGGATATATTGACTGTCTTTGCCCTACACGGCTCGTGGACTTCTTACCGTGCGCCTGAAAGAAGGTATTTTTTTATTTTTTAGACAAATAAAACCAAGCTAACTTAAATAGCGGCCCCATGAACAAATCCTACTGATCCCTTTTGTGATACATACTATTTATATTAAAATAGTATATATGTTACAGTTAACACCCGTTTTTAGATAGAACGCGTTTTCCCTAGTTAGAACTAGTTTTTACTTAATGCCTTTGTTAAAACTAGAATTAACTAATGCTCAAAATTGAATATCAGGTAAAACTAGTTTTTACTAGACAAAACGCGTTTTTCCAAACCGGGGGAATTCCGGGGGAATCTCTTTCCAAACGCCCGCGCCGTTCGCGCGCTGTGCGCTCGCTCGATTCAGTACCGCTTTGTTTTCATTCTGATAAGCACGTATAGATTGATTCGAGCGCAATTGTCATGGCAAACTTAAATGAAGGAACGCGATGGAAAGAGGAGTTTTTAAACCAGTTATTAGCGATTCGCGATCACGAAAAAAAAGAGGACCACTTCTGTATTATGACAAAAGGAACCTACGACAATTTAGTGGACGAAATTCAAGAAGCACAATTAGCTGTTCAGAAATCTCAGAAACAGTACAGGAGACTGAAGCGATTTAAGGTAATCAATATTTGTGGAATACGAAAATTAGTGACTAGACAAGAGCCCATGAAATACTACTTGTATGTAGATGAAATTTTTGATATAATTGAAGCAGCTCATGTGGCCGTTGGTCATGGTGGTCGGGATAGACTTAAAAATGAAACTTCACGAAAATATGCGAACATAACTTTAGAAATGATAAATATTTTTCTCTCTATGTGCGAAACTTGTCAGCGTAAAAAGAGTATGAAGAAAAAAGGACTTGTTTCAAAACCCATACTACATTCTGAAATGAACAGCCGTTGCCAAGTCGATCTTATCGACATGCAAACTCAAGAAGATCGGGGATTTAAGTTTATAATGGTGTATCAGGACCATTTGACAAAATTTGTTTTGTTGCGTGCACTGAAAAGTAAGAGAGCCGTAGAGGTGGCGTATCAGTTGACTGATATATTTTTGACATTTGGTGCTCCTTGCATCTTACACTCGGATAACGGCAGAGAATTTGTAAATTCTGTCATAAATGAGCTCGTTTCATTTTGGCCGGAGTGTAAACTGGTCCATGGAAAGCCAAGACACAGTCAAAGCCAAGGATCTGTTGAAAGAGCTAACCAAGACATAGAGAAAATGTTAGCTTCATGGATGCAAGATAACGATACCACAAATTGGTCAAATGGTATTCGGTTTGTACAGTTTATGAAAAATCGGGCGCTTCATTCCGGTATTAAACAATCACCATACAAAGCAATGTTTGGTATAGAACCACGAGTAGGTCTTATGACTTCGACTTTACCACGAGATGCTATTGAGGATATACGAGAGGAAGATGATCTCGAAAATGCGTTAAATAAAATAAATATGACGGATAGTACAGATAATGCAAAAGCTGAGCCTGTGGCTAGTTGCAGTGGACATCGTCAGATTATAACCGGAGCCAAACAAAAAGACGCAGAAAGTTCATCCAAAACAAGTGGAGAATCGCCAATCGCACCAGAAGCCAGTGAATATGACATTGAAGCTGAAGCATCTACGACCGTAGAGCCTCTTATAATACCACCAAATGACAAAGACCTCGAAGTTGTAACAAATGTGAATCGACAAATAATGGCATCCAGAGAAACAGCACATCGAAACTTAAAAAAACAGGCCAAGAGAATGACATTGGCTTCAGATGCAATTCACGTTCCAGTAGAAATTGGTGATAATGTCATTATACAAATCCCTGATGTCGACAGAGCAAAAGCAGATCTACGTAATATAGTCGGAGTGGTTCTTCAAAAGGATGATCAGGGTTTTCACAAGATTGGAACGAAATATGGAATACTCGAGAAATTATATTGCAGGTATGTACCTATGGGTTGCTTAATTGTTTTATCATATAACTATATCGCTATTAGGTAAATGCCAACTATTTAAATGTGCTTTTCAGGTCAGAATTTGATAAGTGCAAAGAAAAATTTTTGCATGAAGAAGATGTTCCGAATACCAATTTACCTTTGAGAACTGTTGCTAAGGAAGCAGCCATAGGAACAGGCCAAGGATTTATGCGCTGCGTATGCAAGAAAGGATGTATGTCAAAAAGGTGTCTCTGCAAGAAAAATGGTTACCTTTGTAACTCAAAATGCCACGATAGTTTGTCTTGCAATAACAAGTAGATCCTCATCCTTTTCTAATTTTAAGGTTTTGATTATTTTTTATTGTATGGTAACAAATGTTCCTTAACAACTTGTTTGATTATTTTATTTACTTTTAATTAATATTGTTACCTTGGCAACTTCTTTATGTCGATGTTCCCTAAAATGTTCCTTTAGTGTAAGATTATTATTTTGTGTCCTAGATCTTTTTAATAAATATTTTTAAAGTATATCTTGTTTTCAATCCCAAATTAGTTTCTGTAGTGCTGGTTTTAACTAAGGCTCGGAGTGACAACTAGTTTTATCTGAAAATCAAAAATATCAGTGGTAAATTCTAGTTTTGACTAGGTATTTCTAGTTTTAACAAAAGCATTAAGTAAAAACTAGTTCTAACTAGGGAAAACGCGTTCTATCTAAAAACGGGTTTTAACTGTAACATATATAACAAAAAGGGTTCCCACGCCGCTATACACGTGGCAGCCACCAAAATCCTACCGCTGCCTCCGGCTAGCCTTAGGTACATTTTCGTTTTCAAAGCTAGCTAATTATATTAGATTCCACGCGAGCCTCCGAAGCGACGGTCAAGAAAGAGACCCGCAGGTTAGTAAGCATTCGAATCCGAAGAAGCTACGACTTCAGCGCCTGCAGGCGAGGGTTAAGTATTATTATATCATAATTGGGATGGCGATCTCAGCGACAGGTGGAAGTCGCGAAAAAGAAGATGGACGCGATTATTCTTTTCGATCTACAGCAACATCCGAATAATCGCGAAATCCATGACTTCTTTTTCTTCGCGGCGATATCCACCTCTTCCTCGTCGTAATATTCCTCTTCCTCGTCGTCGGCTGCATAATAATACACAACCCTGACAGGTGGACACTCAAACCGAACACGTTTCACTTCGTCTTCGTATAAATACCTTATGTCCTTCAGAGGATCGCCGAATTTTACCATCTTCCGCTCCTCTGGAGTCTTCTCCTCTTTTTCGATCGCGTTTACGCAGCCCCTATTGATTCTTTTAGTTGATTAGAATAGATTAGGAAGACCTTGTCGAAAGCGATCTGTCACACAAATCCTTCTATGAGAATAAACAAACTCGTTGCTATTCTAACGATATTGGTATTCATTTGACGTAAATTAAAAATCTTTAACTTTTCTAATACTTTTTATGAATCACATTGCTTGCTTGACCCCTTAAGAGTCTATGTTTCAAATTTCAAAATTTAGCCCGCGCCAGCAAGACATATTTTTGAACTTTTGTAAATTTGTAATTTTTAACCATTTTGATTTTTTGGAAACTTTTCAAAAATCAAACCGTTTACTTGACCCCAAAGATATTTATGTTTCAAATCTCAAGGCAATCGGTTGAGCCGTTCAACCTGCAGCTCGGTGAATACAGAGATATAGAAAGCCAAATATTTAATATAGGTTACAGCATCTTTGTATAAACCTCTTATAATGAAGGATGTTAGAAATAAGGACGTCATATCCGTGTTTTTTTCAACATGTACTTCCAATGACGTAATCATAACAAAATTATTAAATTTAAAAATGAGCCCCAAAACAATTACACTACAGAAATACATTTGGCCAGCTAGATCGACCATAACTCTAACTTGTTATATAAGGAGGATCTCTTTGTGCCTAATGATAAGCTTTGTGCTCGATCGCAAGCAATAAATAAATAGGTATTACAATAAAATAGGTTTGTCTCGTATGTCGATCTGAGTTTGAAACAAAGATGACGCTACTAGGTAAACGGTATAATATCCTGAGACATTCATTTTATACATACCCCTCACCGAAATTATTGAAATGGGCCAAAACACAGCAGGTCCACAATTGACCGGTGTGGAGTTCCTATATAGTAACAGGTTCTGCTTCCTCACCAGGGTAAAAGACATCACAATGATTGCAACTACTCACCGGGACAATAAAATCATCGCACACACGGTAGGAGTTTCTCATTCACCAATGAGGAGTGCCCGCTACATATTTCCTTCATCAGGTGCGTAGGGTGAGTTTAGTGCGAGAGTTATTGTCTCTCTTATCACCAGCCGGCTCGAGGACATCTTACCATGCGCCTGAAATTAAGTATTTTTTTTTTTGAAAAATAAAACTAAGCTAACTTAAATAGCGGCCCCATGAACATATCCTAATGATACATTTTGTTCTATATTCTATTCATATTTGAATAAAATATATAACAAAAAGGGTTCCCACGCCGCTATGCACGTGGCAGCCACCCAAATACTACCGCTGCCTCCGATAGCCTTAGTTACAATTTCTTTTTCAAAGCTAGCTAATTATATTAGATTTCTTGCGAGCCTTAAATATAATATATTTTTTCCATTTTTGGTATTCAATTTCGCTTTTTCTTTTTGAATTTTATTGTAAGTTACTTTTATTTTTTCTTATCGTCACCACCGGCTGTATTGTAGTTTGAAGAAAATACTCTTTTGTCTTTCCAAGGCTCATTAAAAGTCAAATTATATTCACTTGCGACTTTTTGCTATATAATTTCGGATGTCATTTTTGTATTATAATCAGTGCATTGAATGTTGTAAAGCTTGCCGATTTAGAAGTGTGTCGAATTGTTAGAATTGTTTTGTACTCCCGAGTGTCATTGGCTACGTTCCGCGACCCCTTGATCTCATTTAAGGAGAAAGCAGCGTCTTTAAAATAAATCGATGTATTATGCGGTACGTGTTGACATTCATCATATGAAAGTACAGTTTTTTTTCGTTTTCCCTCTTCGAGGCCGAGTGAAGAAGAAAAATATTTGGACTATCAATTTAGTAAAATAAATTATACAATGTTTATTTTATTATTCTCCATGCAATTTTACCTATTTTTTAAAAACCGATTTTGGCTCATACGAATTTAGTCCAATCCAACATTTTGAAAATTATAAAACTACGCAATTTTACTCGGAATAAATCCGGTATGTAATAATGATGAAACCCTGATTTTTTATTCCACCATAACTTCTAAACGCTTGAACCGATATAGAAGTGTGTGAAATTGTTAGAATCCTTATGTCATCTCGAGCGTCATAGGGTATCTAAACTGTCCAAATGCCAAAAAACACCTGTCTAAATGTCCAATTAATGTCAACACTTTCTGTAACAGCAGTCGTATTTTTTTATTCTTGTTAATATATCATACTTACTAGTTGTAATATTTAAATTGATAATCGAGTATTTTGATTTTGACTTTTTAGTCTCAACGCGATTCAGTATATAATTTCTATTGAGTATATGTCACTCATCGATTTTTCTTGTTGAGTGGTATCGTTACCGTTGAAAGTGATCAACTAACCGCGATGTTGTATTTCTACTCATTTTCGCTAGTGCATACCTAGATTATTATTTCTCGGTCCGTTCAGAAAAGCCTAGCTATTTGCACATAGCATATGGTGCTTGTCAATACTTTTCCAAAATAAAGTAACAAAATAATACACATTAAACAATATAATATCGTTTAAGCTTTGTAATATATATATTATTAGTTTTTTACGGCTTTTGATATGAGGGTAATTCGGTATAGTATTTAATCGTATTGTCGCAGTAAAGAATACTTATTTATTCAGAAAATAACTTTTAAACGGTATTGCCACACACAAAAGACGGACAATTATCAGTAAAATATGAGAGTCAAATGTCAAATATTTGTACTTAGCGAATGATAGAGAACGAACAAGAAGTCATAGGAGAAATCGGGCTTTTGCCGCAGAGAAAGCGACCAAAGTTTTCTGGAAGGTACATACAATAAGACAAAAATAACGATTTCGTCACTGATCGGATTTTTCTTGTAGGAGGAAGGTAATTTAAAAATTAAGGGTATATATGAAATAATAAAAGAAATTCAGTCAATGGGATATTTTTATTATCCCCGGTATAAGGAATAATAAAATTTGATTCTATACCAATAATTTCCCCGGACGGTCGAATGGTAGTTGGATTATCATTCAGGGACGCAGCATTTCCACTGCATACTGAAAATAATAGAAAACACAAATAATCCTGCTATCCTCTCAGCAGCTAGTCTTGGACCGATGGCAGGTTTATCAAGCTAAATAAAAAAAAATGTTGCGTAATTCATCTTGAGCGAGACAACCATTCCACTGGATGTAAGCTAGATGGAGCAGAACTGAAAGCCTGTACTCGCAGAAGGATACAAGAGTCATAGTAGCCAGTGACCTCAAGTCTTTTTCCCTAACATGATCTTTGAATTTGTTGGAGTCCTGAGATTTATACCAGAAACACTTCATCCAATCCTCTCTGGCTTATATTCTGTTCTTTCTTTGAGACAACGTTTTTATAGCAGCAATCTTTGCATTGCCCAAAATTAATGCATTAATCACTTATAGTCATAGCTCCAGTATATACATTCTATTGAGTAAATGTCACTTATCGATGTTCCTTGTTGAATGGTATCGTTACCGTTGAAAGTGATCAACTAACCGCGATGTTGTATTTCTAGTCATTTTCGCTAGTGCATACCTAGATTATTATTTCTCGGTCCGTTCAGAAAAGCCTAGCTATTTGCACATAGCATATGGTGCTTTTCAATATTTTTCCAAAATAAAGTAACCCGTTTATAGGATGATGTTTTTATTTAAAATAAAATTAGTAAGAGTTACTTAAGAAGTAGGGAAGGAAATCCCAGCTTGTATTGGGAAATGCTTATGTTTGAATGAGATTTACTTACGGATGTGCACGACTTTCAACGGTGCAATGTAAGTTTAAAGGTCCTTTTGCAGTCGACTAACGATCACTATTCATCCATATATCTCATAAATAGGGCTTATCCTTAAGCAACACAAAATGCCTTGAATTGAGACGAATTAAGCGAAGAAATAAAAAATTAAACTATTGATCACTTCGGCAAGCCGTTTTATAAATGAAAGTGACATTACGAAATAATTCAAATTTTGAATGCTACCAACATTTAAAATATGATACAATTGCTGGCTGAGTCTGTTATCAATGAGCCATTAAATCGAAATAAAAATAAAAAAACCTCCATATGCTCAATGAAATGAAAGAAGAAACTTCAATCTTAATTTCTGGCAGAGAAGTTTATAATAAAGATTGTATAATGTTATCAAAATAGGGTAAACCTATATAAAATTGTATAATATTAAAAAAAATATAAAGAAGCATTTTAGAAAACAGTATAATATTGTTATATTTGATAAGGTTTGTAAAGAAATTTGAATTATTTCGTAATGTCGCTACTTCGCTTCGCTTCGCTTACTTCGCTAAAACCTTCGCTACTTTTTAAGTAGCTTTTACTAATTTTATTTTAAATAAAAACATATTTATATATATATATATATATATATATATATATATATATACATATATATATATATATATATATATATATATATATATATATATATATATATATATATATATATATATATATATATATATATATATATATATATATATATATATATATATATATATATATATATATATATATATATATATATATATATATATATATATATATATATATATATATATTAGTTTTTTACGGCTTGTGAAATTCGGTATAGTATTTAATCGTATTGTCGCAGTAAAGAATACTTATTTATTCAGAAAATAAATTTTAAACGGTATTGCCACACACAATAGACGGACAATTATCAGTAAAATATGAGAGTCAAATGTCAAATATTTGTACCTAGCGAATGATAGAGATAGAACAAGACGTCATAGGAGAAATCGGGCTTTTGCCGCAGATACAGCGACAAAAGTTTTCTGGAAGGTACATACAATAAGACAAAAATAACGATTTCGTCACTAATCGGATTTTTCTTGTAGTAGGAAGATACATATATTAAAATTAAGGTAAAGATATATTAAATAACAAAATTTGATTCTATACCAATAGTTTCCCCGGACGGTCGAATGGTAGTTGGATTATCATTCAGGGACGCTGCATTTCCACTGCATACTGAAAATAACAGAAAACACAAATAATCCTGCTATCCTCTCAGCAGCTAGTCTTGGACCGATGGCAGGTTTATCAAGCTAAATAAAAAAAAAATGTTGCGTAATTCATCTTGAGCGAGACAACCATTCCACTGGATGTAAGCTAGATGGAGCAGAACTGAAAGCCTGTACTCGCAGAAGGATACAAGTGTCATAGTAGCCAGTGACCTCAAGTCTTTTTCCCTGTCGCCGCGGATTAAGCCGCTTTATTAAATTTATAAAAACTTCCCTCTTTGTCGAGATACTCTTCAAGTTATCCTGACCTTTTCTGAGCCTCCTTGATTAGCAAGAGAAATTACCGAAAATTAATGAGAAACATTGTTGCTGGTGAAGCACTAAGGGGTAAATAAGAATCATCCCAATCGGGCCAGCCGCTCGTGAGTTATTAGGTAACATACATAAAACCCGACTCATTTTTATTATATAGACTAGCGACCCGCCCCGGCTTCGCACGGGTGCAATTTATTAAGAAATAAAATAAGGAGTGCTATTAGCAAGGAAATATAATTTATATTAATTTTGTACCGTTTATTTATTTATTTATTTTTATGTATGTCACAAATGAGAAAAACGAATAATGTAAAAATTGGTTTGAGTCGTAATTTTATCGTGAAACATACTTGTAGATCGAAATTTGACCACGGTTTGTAGATTCGAATTCGTATAATTTTAACTGTCAGCATCAAAGTGTTACTTTTACTACCAGTTATTATAGTGTTTATATAGAAATGGTTCTGGTGGTGAAAACAATGGTGTCAAACTCATTTTAACCCCTGCGCAACAAAAACCGAGTGATTAGTAGCAGTACTTCAAGGCATGGCAATATTGGCACAAATGGTCCATTTCTCTAATTTGCACCCATTCATAATCGCCGTATTGTATCGCGAGATCATAATAGAATGCCGCTCTGTATGTGTTTTGTCTCAGATTGAATCGTCTTCGCACTGCACCATTACGGATCCGTGCCGCTTCATTCAATTCTTGGAGATGCTCATCGCTTTCAGTTGCTCCTGTCTCTTTATGGTCTTGTCGTCTTGCTCGAGCGGTCACCTGGAGGTCAGCGCAAGGGCATAACTGTGAAAAATGATTGCAAAACTAGGAAAAACATTCACGAATTACACAAATTCAGTTAATTCAGATGATTTACCTTCAGAATCACAAAAACGCTATAAAAATTCGTAAAATTCAACTTAACTGTCAAATTCAACTTAACTTTGAAACTAATAAATAATAAATAAATGTCACTTTACGGGCCGTGCCGCCATCTTGATTTTCGATGTTTTCGTGTTTTTATTCTTGTCAAACAACGCCATCTGTGATCAAGCTCGGTACTAAAATATTTCTTGGTTTTTCAAATTTTTCTCAATTTTTCGAGAGATTTTCCATTTGTTTATACTTTAGTATGACTGACGTAATTATGAACAAAACAAAAATAAAATCATCCAAATCCGGCCAGCCGCTCGTAAGTTATTAGGTAACATACATAAAACCCGACTCATTTCTATTATACAGATATATTTATTTAATCAACACATTTACACAGCATATTTGTCCTACTAATATTCAAATACATTAATAATTATTACATTTATTCATATAAATAAAAAAAATCACACCGTCGATATATTCATTAACATGGTGTACTGCTGCCGCTTAACTAAGTACAATGACTCGTTCCAAGGCTGCAAGCTCTTTAGATTTTTATGTACGTATATTCGGCATATAAAAAATAACATTTATGGTACCACAATAATTACAGACCAGGTATAATAACAATGGGAAATAATTAAATAGAATAAGGAAAATAGATAAATGAAAAAAAATACGGAAAATTGATAATCGTGGGAAATTAAATAAAATGTTAAGTAGTCATGGTAATATTAATACAATTTTAAAATTCAAAATTAAATAATAGAAAATAGTCATAAGATAGGACAAGTTAGATGTAGATGTATTTTGCTGCTTCCCAGTACTATACAATTCATATCAGTAAGACAACTATAAAACAACTAAAAATATACAAATCTTGGAGTAAAAATATACAATACCTGGAGTACAAGAACCTTTCTCAAAAAAATACACTGTTAGATTCGACCATTTTAATGCTAAATCTGAAAGAAAATAGCGTCGGACACATAAAATTAGCAACATTTCGAGAAATTAAAGTTTCAAAGTTACGTACATATTATATACCATATTCGTGACAATATTCGATATTCACCCGACTATATTAACCATCGAGACCGAATAAAGATTATTGCAGATTCCGAATCAGCGTTGTGAATATAGTCGGGTGACTTTTATAAATCAACACTCTAGGAGAGGTTTCTATACTGCAGTTATACTATGAAATTCTATGCAAAATAAAATTGGTGTTATTATTTTTTTTCTCTAGCTCTGAAAACGAAATACTCGCGAAAAACGAAAGGGTTGTTGTATTGCATTTCACTTGTTTTTGCTAACTTTTATTCATATTTACCACTTTATATATCGGCATTTATTAGAGATCGAAGAACATAGTGAATACAAAGTTCTACAAAATTACTCAAGCTCTATAAAATGTGTGAGTACTACTTTATTCGAAATTTGCATGAAATTTTAGCTAGATATTAGTCGATATAAAAGTGGCCGAAAAGGCCGATTTTATAAATATGGTACCTGAGCGCCAAAGTCGAGAATTTGGAATTTTACAACATTTTTCTATTTAAAAAATATAAAATATATTTAAAAAAATCAATCTACCAGAATCATTTCGATCCCAATCCCTTTTTGCAGTAAGTGTACTGGTCTACAGACGAAATTGGGGAAAGTATATGATCAAGTGTGTCAACAAGATAAAAAAAAATTGACGTAAACTACAAACATGACACGAAGTTTACAGGATGTAACTAAAGTCACATTAATAATGACCATTTTGGTTAACAACGCCGGGCAATATTTTACACTTCGGTTAAAAGCAAGTTGGATAGCCATAATTTAGGGCTAAAACATTTGTTCTGAAATCCCTCTTTGTTCAGGAATCGCCAACCTATGTATGTACGTACATAGGTAGGTTAGTACAGTGGTCGATCAATCACCGCGCAGCTGTTACCGCTGGGGGCGCCGCACCGATGCGTCCACTTTACCACAATATCGAGATTATTTAGGGATGGCACTACCGGGAAATCAAACGTTTCATCGCGCCGCGCCGCCCACCTTTGCATGCGATAATGGAGCGGGACCGCACCGTTTTCATCTTTTCATCCCGCCGCACGATATGTCAGAAATAAACACTTCATTATATGTATAGTGGTCTAGATTGGTTAGATCGTACAAATAAGTCTTACATCAATCGAGATTTATCCTTTCATAGTTTTCCGGTATATCCTAAATGGTTATTTTGGTTTATACTTTTATGAATTTGTTAATATTAAGATTGTAATTGCACTACGAACAAAACAGTTATTTTTTTTTTAATTTTAATTTATCTAGTTTCCGTATTCTATTTTAATTATTTCTTATTATTAGTTACTATTAGATAAAACTGATTTGTAATGATTACGGGAGCATATTTTTTTACCTTGCCGAAAGTACATAAAAAAAACTAAAAACCTTATACATCAAAAACTAAAAAGCTCGCTACCTTGGAACAAGTCCTGGCGGCAGTTGGGCGGCAGCTGTAATCATATGTTAATGTATAGTATAGCAGCAAATGCCCATATTGGCGTCTTAAGTTTTTTTATATATGAATGTATGTTCTAATTATAAATGAATATGAATATTACCAAGACAAATATGAACAGTGATGAACAGTGAACAGTGATTTCGTGTGACTATTGATACTACTTTAATCTTTTAATTTTACGAAGTTTATAGATTTTTGCTTTTAAATTAAGTGTATTATGCGTATGGATGCGATTAGGCGTATGAATTTTTGCTATTGAATTGAGTATATGGAGTTACGTCTACCAGGGGGCGCACTAGTTATATATCATCCTCGACATATCGGACATAGCGACTTGAAATTTGGTAAACAGATGCCTTGTTGGGCTGACATCACATTGTAAAATTTTGGTTGAGATATTTTACTTACATGCTGGACTACCCTTGGAATACCGCCGTACATCCTAATCAAATATTAACGCCAGCCGCCCGAGGCTAGCCGACAATCGAACCGCGCTGCCTGAAGCGGTTGTGTAACAAAGATGTGACACCAAAGATGCCGGCCGGCCGAGAGATAGCGCTCATCGATTTTATTTATGAAATTAATTTTCAGACGAAATCAGTTCTTGACATTTTGCCGGGAAAGTCTTGGGGTGACAACATATTAAAAAAAAAAAGATATCACGGTGTGCCTTTTTTTAATTAACACGAATAATTTAATTTAAGTAAACTGCTTACCCTTTTTCTGATATTTGATTGCACTTTCGGTATCACTACCATCTAAATATAAAACCCATTACAATTTTTTTTATAAAGTAATAATATTTCCAGGGAAACATATGAGAAAAACAATCGACAGTTTACTCAAATTTCCCTAATCTAGTTAATTAAAAAAAGGAACACCGTGTCTTCTTGTTTAAGAAAAAAAAAATTGTCACCCACAGACTGTTCCGGCAAATCCACATGTATCCGCAGCCATTGTATCTTTGTTTGGAAAGTAGAAACATTATCAGACTTATATACGTTGGCAATATATCTTATGCGAAGACTATACAATCGCTCTAATTTCTAGAGTATGTTTCATTGATTGTTACCTAAGCAACATTTGCGTGGTCGAATAACGGGAGTAGTAGATTTGAACTATGGTCACATAACATTTACTCGAAGAAATCTCTGCAACCGTAGAATGCTACGAATGCTTTTATAAATAGAAAAATAATATAATAGAAATAATGAAACACAATGCATACGTAGAATAAGATCAAGATAAAAACACATTTAAGCCAGTCAAATTAGATCGAAAAAAAGCCTTTTGAGGAATTAATTTCCAGCAAGCTGGAAATCATTTTATTACATTCATTTGATCCTAAATGCGTGTAATCCGAATTTGCACCATCCCAGGAGGTGTGCATAACTTTTGGAAGCCAAATAACCGCGATTTTTTTCCTCTTTTTTCAGTTTTTTACACGCAGCTCGAAAACGGTACGTCGGGTGGAAAATATCATTCCATTCAATATTAAAGAACACTAAATTCTGCACCGAATCAACATCTAAAACTTCAAATTTGGTTCAGTGGTATAACCGAAATCAAAAGTTAGAAACCGGGAAAATTTCTCATTTAGGTGCAAACTTACATTTTGCGACTTTCCAAAACCACATATCTATGAAACAGATACTCCTGTTGAAAAAAAAATACGTGTGGCACTCGTGGACTGCCACGGTAAAGCTATTGCATAGCATTTTTAACAACTTATGCAATTATAATTATTCATTTATTTTATTTTTTCTGATATCAGATAACTGCGCTCTATCGGAAAACGTTGAAATTATTCCCAATCATTTGCGGCTGCGGAAGCAAATGATTCGGAATAATTTAAACGTCTTTCGATAGAGCGCTGCGCACGAATTTTTTATTCAATAAAGCAAAAAAAACGAATTATTCGAAAAAATTCGTAGACAAAAAGACAGATAATTAAATTATCTTTAAAATGGTGCAGGTTTTATAATAATACGCCAGATAGTATTTGCGTAGTAGTCGTTTTTGTGTTCGGTTAGACCTAATTTCACCAATTAATTACACTATGTAATATAAACAAAATCTAAAATATTGAAATCATTAATTTTCGTTAAGAAATTTCTTCATTCGGTCGCCGCGCTGGCCTAGGCCCGCGATAAAAGCTATGCAATAGCTTAAAAAACTATATAATTAAGATTACCTGCAGTATTGTTTTCAAAATACTTTCATGTTTACTGGTCGACATTTTCAAGTCTCTTTTCCACCACAGTCTGTCGCAAATAATACAAGAATGACCAAATGAATTACTCGTAAAGTCTTTATAAAAATCAATATGACTTGTACTGTGTTTATGATAATTTGTGTAAACTGGAATAGTAGGTACCATCAACAATAAAATCCATAATTTTTTCACCAATTCGATTTTCTCTATCAATCTCAATTTCATTTTCATGATTGTTATGGTTATCTTCGGTAGGATCTTCATTATAATTGTCACGCAATAGTTGAATATTGGCATCAAAATGGGCTTTATTTTGGGTATCGTCTTGTATTGTCTCCAATAAATCTGATACTTCATAAAAAGGTGTGAAATGTTGGTCACGAAGATGAAGATGAATCCAGTTTTGTGTATCATTCGCTTTAAAATGACAAAAGATAGTGTCTTGATTCGTTGTAGTTATGTTGTAAAAACAATAATGTACACAAACATTTTGATTGTACATTTTTGAAAATAAGTACAAACAATCCAAATCTCCGTAATCATTAGTGCTTGATAGAATGTTATATGCTTCTTGCGGATTGTGGCAGGAGTTTAAATAGGGTGAATCGCGTAACTGATTTCTCAAGTCACAAGTCTCAATTTGAAGTTGCAAAACACTTGAGCGAGTGGAATAGACAATTACCATCGCCAGGAATTCCTGTGTTCCTGTATAGAATAACTTCGGGAGTAATGCATTCATTACGCTGTTCATAAATTTGAAGTTGTTGGCTGTGAAATTGATTTTCTTGTAGCGTTATATTTTCTATATTTTCAACAGCTCTACATTGCACGACATTCTCTTCATTACTGTCCAATTTTTGTCTTTTCCTGTGAAAAAGAAGTAGAATGTCAAGTTCGAAATTCAAAGCACAATACAAAATTTCGAAATTTTAATTCGAATTCCGATATTATCAAAATTTAATCGAAATTCCGAATTTCAAATGTCAAAATGTCAAGTTCGAAATTCGAAGTAAAATGTCAAGTTCGAAATTCGACTTAGAATTTCAAGTTCGAAATTCGAAGTAAAATATCAAGTTCGAAATTCGAAGTAAAATGTCAAGTTCGAAATTCGACGTAGAATTTCAAGTTCGAAATTCGAAGTAGAATATCAAGTTCGAAATTCGAAGTAGAATGTGAAGTTCAAAATTCGACGCACAATTTCAAGTTTGAAATTCGAAGTACAATTTCAAGTTCGAAATTCGAAATAGCATTCCAAGTTCGAAATTAGAAGTAGTAGAAATTAGAAAAGAAAAGAAGGTTTAAAAACTGACAAATTAAAAAAAAAGACTGTCTACCTACAGCGTTAGAGTCAGTCAGTGAGTCAGATATGCGCCTAACTATGTTATAAGTAGAATTATTATGATTACTACTAGATTTTTGGCTAAAAACCACAAAATGATCTTATTGCAACAAATAGGTACAACCCCCTCCAACCAAAGTATAATTTACGTCATACTACGAAAATCACGAATGAAATTTTGTCGCTTTATGAATGAATTTAGCAAATCGACGGTTCAACTTATACTTATGTGTAGGTACTTTTACCCTCAGGTTTCATATTGAAATCGACCCTAAATCGATTTTCAAAATCAATATTCAAGTTTGATCTAACAGTAATCACGTCAGTTTATGAAATAAATGACGTAATTTATTTTATAACTGTTAATTAGTTAACTTATTGCACGAAGCCTATTCGTCTAGTCACCCCAATGTGACGTCAGGCAAGGAACGTCAGAGCAGAGAAATGGTATACACGTAATAATACAAGTTACTTACCTTAATAATCTATTTTTCTCCAGTATACGGCGTTTATGTTGTAAAAATTTTGATTTCCTGGCCATTTTGTTTTTTTAATAACGTAATTTATTTCGTCTTCTTTCGGAACACAATGTCAGAATCCTACCGTAACAGTGGCCGCGGTCATACTGTATTAATTCAATTTATTTCTGATATTAGATAACTGCGCTCTATCGGTAAACGTTGAAATTATTCCGAATCATATGGGGCTGCAGAATCAAATGATTCGGAATAATTCCGATAGAGCGCCGCGCACGCATGTTATTCAATAAAGCAACAAAACCGGATATTATTCTTTTATTCTTTGACTATTCGAAAAAAATCGTAGATAAAACGATAGATAATTAAATTATCTTTAAAATGTTGCAGGTTTCATAATAATACGCCAGATAGTATTTGCGTAGTAGTCGTTTTTGTGTTCGGTTAGACCTAATTTCACAAATTAATTACACTATGTAATATAAACAAAATATAAAATATTCAAGGCTAAGAATATTAGGCAAATGTTCTTGTTTAACATATATTTTTTTCGAATCGTAAGCAGTACTCGTTTAGACGTAATTATCAGTTTAAAATCATTAATTTTCGTTAAGAAATTTCTTCATTCGGTCGCCGCGCTGGGCTAGGCCCGCGATAAAAGCTATGCAATAGCTTAAAAAACATAAAATAATAGTTGTAGAGAATAACATTTCTCGTTATAAAGACACCTCGATTTTCATTCGTAAAAGAATTTTGTGTTTTATACAGTTACTAATTCCTAGCGCGGCAACTCAGTGGACGACGCTGCCGAACGCGACGAGAGTGCACCAAGGGAGATCGGGCTGAACGCCGCCATCTTACGACAACTGTTAAATCGGACGGATCGGAGACATTGACAAATAACTACTAGACCCGTGGCCAGCCTGAGAATGCGTCAGCCTAATAGAAAGAGACAGCAGCATATAGTACCCCTTCCATCATTATCTAGTCGTGCATTCACGGAGACACGTACAAGTACATATATCACTATGGCAATGCGTATATATAACTATGGCAACGCTTCGACGCCATAAGTCTGCTATGCTATGGATAAACGCGCATGCGCAACTAGACAAGGATAGAGGAGGGCCCCACATCCCCTTACCTCTTTCTATTCGGTGAACGCATTCACGCACAGCCCGCCTTCGCGCTACCGTTCTCTATTTTGTACCTCTGTGATCGGGGAACACGGTCAATAGGATACCGCTCTCGGAATTATTATACATACATTGTGAAAATAAATGAAATATATAATATAAGTAAATGAAATAAACAATCCAAGGAAAAATTTTCAACAATTCTCTCCAAATATTTCGACTACGTTAAGCAATACTACAACCCTGTCAGTACAGTCATCGTTTTTTATGGTTACCCTGGTGATGCATCAGTAAAGAGTACCAAATCAGCTGAGCGTCTTCACCGTAAAAGCAAGAACTCTTCTGCAAAAGTGGTGTTCACTGAAACGATGACTGCAACTATGCGAAAGAACAATTTTTGTCGAACGACAGCAACAAAGAACGGCTTACCTCCATGCTGCGTGCAAAATTAGTACAGCAGGAATTTAAAGTGAGGCAAGCTCTTGAGAATGCTGGCACCCTCTTCGTTAACACCGCCATTCAAGCTGCAGAGAACATTGCGACGGTCATAATAATCGGAGAGGACACCAATCTATTGATCATATTAACCTCCAAAGTACCAAATTCCTCAAACATTTACATCACGAAACCCGAAAAGGAGACCTCTCAGAACACGCTCTACTCTCCCAGGTACTTCAACTTTCTCCTACTGTCAAACAGAATCTTCTGTTCCTACATGCAATCAGTGGGTGTGATACAACCTCTGGATTCTATCGCCAAGGGAAGTTGAAGGTTGACAAGCTCCTCGAAAATAACACGGCTTTACAGGAGGCTGTCAAGATTTTCTAGCATGCAGACGCTGATCCTGAGAACCTTATTTCAGCAGGTCAACTATTCCTGGCAGCATATGCACAAAATCCGCCACGAGATATTCTCAAATTCCATCATAAATCAAACTTTCAATCTGGCCTCTCTACAAACGCAGCCGCTGCCCAACATAGTCTGCGGGTCTATCACCAAATCCAGGGCTGGTATGATAGACCAAAGGATCCTCTCAGCTGGGGTTGGAAGACGACGAACCTTGGCCTGCTCCCAACCATGAAAACCGAGGATCCAGCTCCAGTTCAAATCCTCCACAGAGTGTTTTGCGGTTGTACGAAGGGGTGTACAGGGAGTTGCCTTAACTACCACGGCCAGTCCTGCTTGATATTAGCACCATTCGAGGATGAGGGTATGTCCTCATTGATCGCCGTAGAAGCAGAAATAGGTGAGGACAATCCAGCAGAAATCGCCGAGGATAGTCCCTTTGAAGATGATCCCGATGAAGAGGGGCTCGACATGCCACCCCAGCTCGAGAGCTTCGTAGATGAAGGGCCATCGACATCTAAGAAAGTGCGAGTGTCATGTTAATTTTAAATGTTTCTCTTACATCATTAATTAATATTAATAATAGTTACTAATTAAAGATTAATTTCTAATTGATATTTTTCGTCCGATGTATCGTTTTCGAGCTGCAAGCAAAAAATTGAAAAAAGTGGAATTTGGCTCCCAAAAGTTAAGCACACCTCCTGGGATGGGGCAAACTCGAATTACACACATTCAGGACCAAATGAAGGTAATGAAACGATTTCCAGCTTGCTGGGAATTGATTCCTCAAAAAAAATTCATTTGACTGGCCTAATTGTCAAATTCAGCAATATGCCAAATCCACCAATATCCTTCGTCATTTCTTAAAATATGTAAAAACATAGATAGGCATAGAAATATCAGCTATCATTATGTTGTTATATATGTAATTTTACAAATCATCAGCAAGGGAAATAAATTGTCATTTTTCAAAACTCCTTATTTCGTAAATAGGAGTTCATACTAAATTATGAAATTGTCTTTTTAATCTATTTAAAACTCTCTGTTAACTCCTTAAAAATGTATGTTTCCGGAATATGGCGATTGCAAATGTGACGCCCTTCAAAACGTCAGTTTGTCAGTTGCAGGCGTCATATCTATGTCAGATATGACACCTGCATGAATGTTTTGTGCAAATCTATCGGATGCGAATCTAACAACTGTAAACGTGTCTGCTGCAAGTCTGTTCGGACCCATCTCAATATTTAATGAATATATCAGCGTTACTCAACAACAAGTTAATGGTGGATTGACGTGACATAGGCTTAGTGAAACTTGGCCACGAGCGACGTGACGGCTGTTCGATGGCCGCGAAGTCGGGGCGAGGGTACGAGGAGAGACTGGGTATCGCACGACCTGCAGGCGTAACGAGGCGTCGTATATAAACAAATGCAAGTAGTATTAAGGGCTCTCTAGTAGATCAAGCATGCTTGTCATGCATCGCGTCGCGGGCTGGGAGGGGGTCGTAAACCGCAGGAAGTATGCATTTTTTTGGTAATATTTACCAAAAATGTCACGAGAGTCACGTCATTCATGTCAGGGGAGTCACGTCATTCATTAATCAATTACGTCTAATTAACGTGACTCCCTGGTATAAACTACAAAATTAGGCATTTTTGGTAAATATTTGCATATTTTCTGCGGTTTACGATCCCCTCCCAGCCCGCGACGCGAAGCTTGACAAGCATGCTTGATCGTCTAGAGAGCCCCTTAGTTTAAGCCATTTGTACCCGAACAGGCAACTAAATCCCAACCTATTCCCGTAACAAAATATTCATATATATTAAATAAATCACGGTTTAATCTATGGTGAACGTCATCAACTCAAAAGGAAATCATCGACGAACAGCTACTAGAAACGTATAATCCCATTATGTTTCAACTAAATATTTAGCTAAAGATTAGTTAGACATGTACTTTCTTATAATAAATAGCCGTGGATTTCCTAATTTTATACCCTTGGCAATATTCATAATACACAGCCAAATGGCTTCATAATTTAAAATGTTATTCTTTAAATTAACATAGGCTTTCTACAATTTAAAGCCATTTGTTAATTAACTCTTGGAAAAAATGGGTTTAAAAAACTAAAAAGCTGGAATTTAATGAAAACTAATAAAATAAGATCAGTTTTACAACATTCTTTGACTTAATGACTGCAAGTCATCTGTCATCTGCAATCTTTCGGAGATACGATTTAAACCACTCTAGCGTATTTTCTCCAAGTCTGATCCATTTCAGTTTAGTTATAAGCAAGGGACATGAGACAGTGTCGAAAGCCTTAGCAAGGTCGAGGAAGACGGGCGCACATTTCTGTCCTTTATATAAAGCTTCTTTGGACATGTTCAGTAAGTTCCATTAACGCATCAGCTGTTTAGTCCCTTACGAAAGCCGACCTATTTACGTGCTAAAATATTGTATTCGTCCAAAAATTATTAAGACGCCGTTTAACCACGTGTTCTAACATTATTCTCATCGTTTTGAGATGTGATATGGGTCTATAGTTCTAAGCAGCCAAAGAATCACCTACTTTGAAGATTGACATTTCAAATGTTTTCAAACATTTAGGAAATATTCCGATTTTTAGGCTCAGATTATTTATGTCGACCAAGGAAGAAACTATGTATGATTTTACATTTTTTACTATATAAGAGGAAATGCCATCCAGGTTATTGAGTAACTGCCGATTGAGTAAATTTCAGTTGGTTTATTATTTGAAGTATTTCTGCTTCATCAGTATATTTTAGAAATGGCATATTGATAGGTGTATTCGATTGTGAGCTATTTGTCAAGTTCACTAGTTACTGTTGACTTTCATTCATATTTATATTCAGGTGAGTAGGTATGAGCTAGATTACTACTAACGCTTTCAGAGAAAATATTAAAATGTTCCTTTATTTCATTTGAATTTCTAGTGGTGTCCACAATATTTCCATTTATTTTCATTTTGTCTATATCCCCCGGCGGTGGTTCTGTGCCTGTTATGTCCTTAATGGTTCTCCTTACTTACTTAATATCATTTTTGAAACTGCAATTTATCTTTATAGTATGTCTCTCAAAGGTTTCTGTATTTTTATTATAATCAATATATACAAAACAAAGTCGGGTTGGTTCGAACACTTATAACTCGAGGACGGCTGGAGATTTTCATGGTTTTTGATTTGTTGTATTTGTCTCCATCCCGAATAGCAGAATAACTATTAAAAACATTGGAAAATTAAAATAAAATTGGAAAAATGAAAGAAAAGAAAAAACATTTTTCCATACAAAATGTTCCCAAAAAAAAATAAAAGAAAATTTTCCGAAAAAATTAAATTAAAGAAAAATCATTTTCCGAAAAATAAAATAAAAGAAAAAACATTTACCCATAAATTTTACTTTTTCGGATTCTTTTTTCCCATGCATATTTGTTTTATATATCTCATATCTCTCTATCTATATATATAAAACAAAGTCGGGTTTGTTCGAACACTTATAACTCGAGAACGACTAAACCGATTTTCATGGTTTTGGTATTATTGCAGTATAGGTACCTCTTCTAGATTGTTGATTTTTTAACGTCACCAGACTATATTCACCACGCTGATTCCGAATCTGCAATAATATTTATTCGGTCTCAATAAATAAGCGAGATATAGGCATTCAAAAAAGCGCCAAACCCATACATTTCGGTAGTTTTTTTTAAAAATAATACATAAACACCTATTTGGCGGTAGGTTAAGTTAGGTTAGGTTAGGTTTTTTTAAAACAACCTTAAAAACTGAGGTAAAAATTTTTTTTTTTTTTTTTGTATGTAAATTTGGTTTTGAAAATTTACGCGTCCGAAGCTTTTTTCTTTCACATTTAGCATTACAATGATCTAACCTAGTAGTATTTCTTTGTTTTTTCGATTTCTGAGAAAGGTACCTATACTGCAATAATTCCATGGTTTTTAATTGGTTGTATTTGTCTCCGTCCCGAATAGCAGAATAACTATTAAAACGAAAATTGGAAAGTTGTAAAAAATTCGAATTAAAGAAAAACATTTCCTTATACAAAATGTAAATCCGTGTTTTTCTCATGGTCAGTTGTACGTGGAATGCTTACGTGTCGGCAAATCATCCGCTTTATTTGTTCTTGCGCCTGATAAAAAAACAAATAAATGTCTTATATCACAGGGTGCTTCAATGAAGAGAATTAAACCGAGTGCATCCCATGCTGCACAATATGTAAATAGTTTAATTCAATCATATCTTGCTGTCACGTGATTGATATACTTAATTTTTGTACTTTTATATTTCTTTTTGTGTTGATATCTTAATAAAGTATAAACTTAATATTTATTTTGTATAGATATTAAGTTCAGCTAATTATAATAACAAGTGTGTTCTCAGAAATTTAAACTAAATAGTTCAGCTAATACATCTATAATTACAAGTATGTTCTAAGAAATTAAAACTTTTTTTAAAATGATTAAGTTAATATTTATTATATAGCTAGCTGAAACTTTTTTTATTTAATATTCAGCTATTCTGTAACACGACATTCATTGACTGTTAGGCGGTACGAAGTTCGCCGGGTCAGCTAGTCTATATATATAAAACAAAGTCGGGTTTGTTCGAACACTTATAACTCGAGAACGGCTAGACCGATTTTCATGATTTTTTATTTTTTGTATTTGTCTCCGTCCCGAATAGCAGAATAACTATTAAAAACATTGGAAAATTAACGAAAAAAAATTAAAGAAAAAGCATTTTCCCATAAAAAATGTTCATGTGTTTCGTAACTGTCAAACATTTAATGTTCATCCCGTCAATACGGTAAACTCTTTCCTCAAATTAAAGAAAGTATTTCAATAAAGGTTTCGAATCGACAAGATATATCCACAATATTCGGACCATAATTATTACTTTAATTCAATCATGTCATGCTGACACGCGATTGATATACTTAATTTTTGTACTTTTATATTTCTTTTTGTGTTATTCTCTTAATAAAGTAGTGAACATAATATTTATTTTGTATTCATTTTATTACTTCCATAAAACCATAAATTAAGTTCAGGTAATCTGGAACATGACATTCATTGACCGTTAGGCGGTACGAAGTTCGCCGGGTCAGCTAGTAGATATATAGTTCATAGTTATCCGGATCTCTAACTAGCTATTTGTTAATCTTGTCCCATTTGTGTATACTATCTATAAGACCTCTTTTAATCTATGGTTTAATTTTTCTATTCCAGGTCTAAAAGTGCTTGTATTTGTAAGTGTAGGTTGATCAATATCCCTTTTTAGTAAAGATGTGAATTTTTCGAAAGCATTATCTACGTTAAACTGCATAAAATATCTTCTCCGAGTTCTGAGTCTAGTAAATCTTGAGTTTATCTATATTTAATTTTGCCTTCGTAAATATTTTGCGATATTTATTGTTTTTTTTTGGATTTTTCAGCATTATTGGAAAATGATTATTGAATTAGCTTTGATTAAAAAACAAAATACATTTCCTTTTGCGGATTTGATCATCACATGGTCAATACAGTAATACGATCCATTTTCCACTCGAGTTGCTTTGTTTATTTTGGAGTCCAAGCTCAGCCATTAAGTTGACATATTTGTCTGCGCGGATGCATTCGGTTTATTATATTATTGTTCAAACCCCCCTCCCCCCCTCCCCCCTCCCCCCCCCCCTCCCCCCTTCCCCCCCAAGGACAATATTTGAAAACGAAATGCTCATCGATTTTATTTTTGAACTAATTGACCCAAGGAAAGGTGTTATATTTTAGTACGATGGAGATATATGTATATATTTGATTTTGTGACGACTAGTTCCGAGATAGACACTTTAAGATTCGATTTGTAATACACAATGACACCATAGTTTTGACGCATTGTTGATTCAGAAGCTTTAACTATTCATATATAACCAACAAGGTGAATAAGCTGGCTTTTATTTTTATTCCATAATTCAGTTAAAATGATTAGGTCAAATTGTACATTGAGATCTTCAAGCATTATTAATAAGGCATCGATTTTTTAATAGCTCCTAATGTTAAAATAGATCACCTTAAAAGATGGTAGAATGACGATTGATTTAATATCTTTGCTACTGCTCATTTTATTAAAATCTATGTGACTGCAGTCGTCAATTTCTCCATTCAAGTCTCTAATCACGGTTAAAGAATTTACGCTTAATAACTTCAGTTGAATTGTGGACACTCCCTACGCCAGAAAACATATATTGTGGTCTTGATATCCATTTTTTGGCATAAGCATATGAGTTCGAGCTTTCGACATACAAAAACATCTAATAATTATACTTCATATAATTTGTGAAATAAGTAAACTAAAATATTTAAATACATATGTACCATTATTTCGTGAAATTAGGTAAATTACATAATATATTGTAAATATAAAAATAAAAATGTCGAAAGCATATAATATAATATAAATGAATATAATATAAATGGAGCCATATAGAGTAAAAATAATAGAAGACAAACTAGAAGTGAATGTAAATTTTAGAAAAACTTTTGGTCTAATTTGTAAATATGTATGCTTAGAACAGGCGGCTAACCGTCAACAGATTTTAATTCTTAAAGTTGTTTACTACTAATAACGAATATCTTGCTTTCATTGCTCTGTAGAAGGTATAATTTACCGTTCTTCATCCAAACGAATTTCCAAGCATGGCTTCTCATATAAATTCGTGCCAAAAAGGATAGAGGTCGTTGCTAGTACGTATGCTTTTCAGATATGAATATCGGCCTTTTGTCTCCGTTGAACTTTGGAGCATAGATTATGTGCGTGTAGCTTATTAGCAATCCTGCTTTGGTTGTAGAATTTTACGGTGTCCAAGAATTAATTTCTTAATATTATATTCCTTACCTCGGCAACGACTGTGCGTGGTTTGGGAGTATTTTTGGTTGACTGGCGTTACTCAATAAATATTATTTTAATTTCACTAGTTATTTTTAAGCTATTGCATAGCTTTTATCGCGGGCCTAGGCCAGCGCGGCGACCGAATGAAGAAATTTCTTAGCGAAAATTAATGATTTTAAACTGATAATTACGTCTAAACGAGTACTGCTTACGATTCGAAAAAAATGTATGTTAAACAAGAACATTTTCCTAATATTCTTAGCTTTGAATATTTTAGATTTTGTTTATATTACATAGTGTAATTAATTTGTAAAATTAGGTCTAACCGAACACAAAAACGACTACTACGCAAATACTATCTGGCGTATTATTATGAAACCTGCACCATTTTAAAGATTATTTAATTATCTATCTTTTTATCTACGATTTTTTTCGAATAGTCAAAGAAAAAAATAATATCCGTTTTTTTTGCTTTATCGAATAAAATTCGTGCGCGGCGATCTATCGGAAGACGTTTAAATTATTCCGAATCATTTGCTTCCGCAGCCGCAAATGATTCGGAATAATTTCAACGTTTTCCGATAGAGCGCAGTTATCTGATATCAGAAAAAAAAATAAAATAAATAATTATAATTCCATAAGTTGTTAAAAATGCTATGCAATAGCTTTACCGTGGCAGTCCCCGAGTGACACACGTATTTTTTTTTTTTGTTTACATCTGTAACACATGCTAAATCGACTTGTATCATCTGCCTTCAAATGTTGTATATTTAAAATAAAACAAATATTGTTTTTAACGCAAGGGCACCCTGAGGAACGCCACATTCGATATTAAAACAAACTATTTTCGAATAGTTCCCATTTTTGACCAAGTTACTATTCATATTATTATTACATTAGACTGCTTAATTTTTATCCATAATTTTGTTGATTGAAATAGGCCTGTAGTTAATCAAGTCATTCCAGGTGTTGTAGTATTTTGGCTTCCTTGAAACTATTTTAAAATTTGGCGTGGTGTGCAATGGTTTATATGGCTGAAGTTGATAAAATGAGATTTAATTTTCAATCAGTAGTCTAACAGTTTATATGGCTGAGGAAAAAAAGTGAAATTGACATTGTCGGTGTGCAGTGGAAGCTGATTTATCTGAAATCCAGTAAGGTATTATTAGAGATGCCTACTTTTGAAAATTTTCAATGGATACAAAAATATTTCTATTTTTTTCCCTTTTCCCCTTTTTTTGTTTGGAATTTTGAAAGAGGAACTGGTAGACTATGTTAAAAACATTTTAATTTTTGAAAAATAAATCGGTCCACTATTTATTTAATTTATTTATTTTAATAATGAATTACTATAAATCATAGATTTTGCTTTAAAAACTAACAGGAACCGAATGGCAAAACACTAACCTCATTCTTATTCCATTCTGACACTCAACTGGAACCAGCTGTTCTAGGGTATACAAATCTTAAATAATATAATAAAATATTAAAAAGTTTTAGTAAAATTATTAAAATAAAAAAAATAAACAAACAAAATAAAAGTACAAGAATATATTATAAATAAAAAAACGTATTTAAAAAATAAAATAAAATAAATGATAATTCTTTGTTTTTAAATAAGAGATGTGGGAAATATGCCGGTCTAATAACACAATAATATTGTGAAAGATATTATCATGTTTATAATGTGTTGATTATAATCACAAAAAAAAACATTTTAAAAGTTAACAAACTGCTTAAAATCCTTAAGATCCCGATTTTGAACAATAGGGAGCTTACATTAAATTCGAACTATAAATACTCTGAGATTTTGAACAACTCGGGCCTTGTTAGTACCTATGTTTGTTCGACATTATTGTTAAAATACTAGTATAATCAAAGATAATAAAGGGCACAAGTCCAAGATATTTGCTACTTTAACAACAATTGATAATATTATTTTGTACGTAACATTGTGAAGAGTTGATTTAAATAAAGCCCTTTTAACTGAAAATCGGTCCGCACACGAAAAAGTTTATCATGAAAAAATAGACTTGGTCTCCCTTAATAAAAATGAATTAAATTTTAGGAATGTCCGGTTATTACTAAAGATATCGCTGTTGAATTCAATTCGAGGAAATTTATTTGCGCTGAAGAATTGAGCGGAGTTCCCTCGAGCCCACTTGATTCTCTGTGATCGAGATGACGTCATCGTTGACCCCAAATCTCTTCTGCGGGAATGATAAATTCATTCATCCATTTACGAAATAGCCGTGTGCCTCGACTCGGTAATAAAGCAGCAATATTACTCGGAGAAAGCCAAGCGAATTCGAGAATGCAGGGAGATTAGGCGACAAGAAACGTAGTTTCCCTTTTTATTTATTGCACGTACTTTTTGGGCGGCAGAGAGCCACTTCAGCGCCACTTTCTTATAAAGAGTTGCCTTATTTAAAGCAAGACGAATTACGATGGATTTGCCCGACTATTCGTCTGGGCTTTATGTTGCCTCTCAGAATAAACATATCTCAATTGGCGGAGAGCTCACTGCCAGTACGTACTTGAGATTAAGGTAAAGATAGATCATTCGAAAAGAATAATGTCAAGGTCACGTGAAGAAATTACAATATTTTTAGAATTACGGTATATCTGAAGCCGACACATATTGACAGATATTTGAATGCTAACTCACAACACCATTCCTACAAACATCGCTCGTGAATCGAGCACGCGACCTATGAGCACGTCAAGGTTACGTGAAGAAATTACAATATTTTAAGACTTATGGTATATCTGAAACCGACACACATGACAGATATTTGCATTCTAGCTCACAACACCATTCCTACAAACATCGCTCGTGAATCGAACACGCGACCTATGCGATGCTGAGCATTTTCCGCAGAGCATGGAACACGTAAATAATGTCTTTAAGAAAAATGGATGCAGCTGATACCATGACGATAAAAGCACATGGTCCAATATGGACGGAACCCAGAAAACGAGCAGATCACGAGAATTCTTACCATACGTCGAGGGCATGCCGGATACGTATTGGATATTGAAATCTATCACTGAGTGCAGTTTCATAATCCCATTCAGCTATCCAAAGAAAAAAAATACGTGTGGCACTCGGGGACTGCCGCGGAAAAGCCATTGCATAGCATTTTTAACAACTTATGCAAATATAATTATTTATTTATTTTATTTTTTTATTTTTTTCTGATATCAGATAACTGCGCTCTCTCGAAAAACGTTGACATTATTCCGAATCATCTGCGTCTTCGGAATAATTTAAACGTCTTCCGATAGAGCGCTGCGCACGAATTTTTTATTCGATAAAGCAAAAAAAAAACGGATTATTAAAAAAAAACGTAGATAAAAAGATAGATAATAAAATTATCTTTAAAATGGTGCAGGTTTCATAATAATACGCCAGATAGTATTTGCGTAGTAGTCGTTTTTGTGTTCGGTTAGACCTAACTTCACAAATTAATTACACTATGTAATATAAACAAAATCTAAAATATTCAAAGCTAAGAATATTAAGAAAATGTTCTTGTTTAACATATATTTTTTTCGAATCGTAAGCAGTACTCGTTTACACGTAATTATCAATTTAAAATTATTAATTTTCGTTAAGAAATTTCTTCATTCGGTCGCCGCGCTGGCCTAGGCCCGCGATAAAAGCTATGCAATAGCTTAATACTTTCCCGTATTATCGGGGAAGTCATTGAAATAAGAAGAACCCCGTACTTAATAAAACTTTGTAATAGAGAAGGTTTCAAGCTCTCTACTATGTGGAACTGTCTGTTTAAAATATTCTCAGCGCCCATCGCCGAGCATAAGTAAGAAAGGCGAAATTTAATAAATCGCGCTCGGCATCCCCATCGCACCCCTCCATTATAATTTACGTAGTAATAGAAGCAGTTTACCGCCTACCCCCATAACAACAACCGACGAAAACTGTCAGCACTTCGGTCTACCCTGGACAATGACGGTTGCAACATCGTAGAAACGTCAGGCGCTACATTCTTTACCCGGTAAATCCATGTTTGTCTTATTTATAATATCCTGGAATCATATCACATGTGTAATGGGTCAGGTCCACTCGGTGGCGAAGAGGCTAGTGGCTCTTCGGGACAGACGAGGTATGCGAATCACCGAGCTTAGAATATAGTTTCGTATTTAAGAGTCCAATAGGCACATTCGCTCTGCTATCCCTCACTATCGACCATACTAATTTCCTCCTTAGAGACTAGAATTCCCTGTGGCGAGAGAAGTCTAGAGAAAGGCACATTTGGCAACTTCAGATATCTGAAGCGATCTGACTCACGGCGATTCATTTTTATACATATAAGAAGAAGAAGAAGATAACATATATATTGTTATCTCAAAAAGCATTCGAATGCAAATATCATAGCATCCAAAATGTGGATTCTGTAAAAAAATTAGGACCATTAATTGATTTTTATTTTAGCTATGGGACTAGGAAATTAGTATGAGTTTTCCGTAAGCAATGAAATATGCTATCAAATGCAACTTGTTGACATGGCATAATGCTAGGGTTTATTTATGTGTTCACGGGATAACTGGTTAGGGTGCCTGTACTATGTAAGTTGGCTCTTGTTACTTCTCTTAAGGCTCAATAACCTTTATTGAGAGTCATTAATAAACACCTTCCCGATGTCGTTCTGAGCAACTTCATGAACCAAGTATGCTGCCAGAAAATATGAAATGACCAAGATGCTGCCAGAAAATAGAAACCAAGGGCTGAAGTAAGTTTAAATTTGTGACACCTCGGGTAAGAATTCGATAGGTCTTTGTGCTTCTCGATAAGTACCTACAATTAATTCGAAGAACTTGGTAAAATATTAGATAATACTGATAGCTTTAAAACTAGAATTATTAAATGGATATTGGAGTTAAGGTGTTCTGGAATTGGCGATTAATTATTATTATTTTTATTATGATTTTTGAAACTTTAAATACATATGTAGTAAATATAGTGTGTATGTATTTAAAAAAAATCTCGACATAATAAACTCCATTGTTGATACGTCAGCTGAATAACATCGTAAATCGCACACCACGGCACAGGCGTAAACCTAGTTAGATATTCGACTGGCAACCGTAATTAAATTATACGTTCAAAATATAAAATAAAAAAAAACAAAGAAAATGAATAAAATTAATTCCTACAACTTATTTAAATGTTTGTGTGACAATGATGCTTTTACGATAATATATCATTTCTACAGGTCTTTGTGAAGCTAATTCTGGAAATGCATCTATGGAGAGGTTCTCTTCGTTATTGCAGCGTTTTAAAGACTACCTTAGATCATTTTAAAGCCTACCTTGAGAGCCCTTATGCACATCCACAGGGATACAGCAACTGACCTCGAAATCGTAATTACGATTTTTTTTAAAACGGCTGAAGTACATTGGAATTCGTTTTTTAAAAAATATACAATTAAAACATATTTACCCGTTTAGCATGTATGTATTTTTATAAAGGGTGGGCTAAAAAGGTATTAAAAAAGAATTAAAAAAGAAAACAATATTAAAAAAGAAACTAAAAATAGTACAAAACACACCTATGTATGTATATTTAAATTAAAATGTAAATCAGTGAAATTTCTTTTTTTTAAAAATATCATCCAGGTTTAATAATATCATCCATCTCGCTGCAAACATTAATTAAAACTACTCCTCATATTGGTAAAAACTTGCTGGCACATTGCGCGTGGAATAGCGGCTATATCTTCTCGGATATTGGTCTTCAGCTGGGCAATCGTTGTTGGATTAATGCAGTAAACTTGACTTTTAATGTATCTCTACAAAAAGAAGTCAGGCGGAGTCACATCTGGACTCCTGGGGGCTATGTTACAGAATACTGGAAATTGTTTTAAAAGCAAAACCTATTGCACACGTGGTCATTAAACATAAATTGTCGATTTGGCCCGCCGCTCCGACGTATTTGGCCCTGCGGACTCAAAATATCGGCCATTTTCCGAAATGGCCGCTAATAAACCAAAATAATTTTTCTCGTGCTGATTTTGATGACCGACGGGTATTTTTCGGCTATTTTGGGGTCGCATATTTGAAATATGATGCTAAAAAATAAATTCCGTTAATTTTGAACAGGATTTTCAACATTCTTTAACATTTTCAAAGAGTATTTACTTTTAACTTACCGTTATGTTATACGCGTCTTTTTCGAGTATTAGCACACTAAAAATGACGAATCCGAGTTCAAAACTATCAAAAGCGTCAATCGAAGGAGTAATGTTTTGTGAGCTGGAAGTAATTTCTGAAATTTGCTACCCAGAATACATGGAAATTTTTACCTATAGTGTTTGTGAATGTTTTTGGCACTGCTAGAGTATTTGGTAGAGAAAAACGAAAATCCTCGATCTGCTGACGGCATGGTGTACGATGGTGCAGTTCTAGTCCATGCTCTCAAGCCCTGTCCAGATCTCAAGACCTTCAACGAGTATGTTGATCACCAGCTTAAGGTTTACCTTACCTAAGCAGACCTCGTATGTTGGTGGTAAATGGGTAGACATTGCGTGAGATCTGTATGACCTAGCCAGCATAAAGACCGCGGAGCGTAAAAACGCCGTGCAGGACGTCGTGTACTCAACCTCCCGGCTAAAGGTATGGTCTTACGTCTTTTGTTAAAGCTAAGTTATGATTTTTTCGAGCCCAGTAAGTGCGACGAACTTGTTACTATATTTCCTTCTTGTATGTATTTGTCCATGTCAACAGGTTTACTGTCGAGCAACTGGAAAAAATACCTTCTCAGACCTGAATACAAGGGAGAAATCTTCCGGTTCCTTGCTAAATGTATCCTTGCGGGAGTTGGTGAACTGATGGCTGTCACCTACTTTAGCTGCGTGATGGGACTCTCTGAACGCTTTGTCCTGTGATACGGAGGACATGGAGGACGCTGATAGAAGAATGATCGCTCATGCCCGGGATATGGCTACTCATCGAGCATAAGTTGTGGTCATCAGAAGCACTGATACCGGTTCTCGATGTACCCCACTTTCACACACTGCACCCCCTTGGACTTCAACAGCTGTGGGTGTTGTTCGGAAATGGCCCAAAGCATCGCTACATATTTATACACGCCACATCTGAAGTTTTGGAAGAAGCAAAGGCTGTCGCACTGCTTGGATTTTCCACACATTTTCAGGATGCTATACAGTATCCTACTTTTCAGGCAAAAGTAAGAAATCCGCTTGGAGAACGTGGCAGGGTCTCGATGAAGCCACAAGTGCATTCCAGGAGCTAGCAACGCCTGTCAAAAGGATTGGAGAGAATGTAGTGCATGTCCTGGAGAGGTTCACCGTGCACCTTTATGATCACCGCAGTAACAGCACAACTGTGAATAAAACACGTAAATTCAAATTTGCTTCCGGGAAAAAAGGTGTCCACCTTATTTTACGTACATCAGCTGCCCTCTACCAGCATGCCCTGCGGGCAGCACATCAAGCAGGGCAAGTCTGGGGTCGCAGCGACACCTTACCGCTGAGCCTGCTATCTCCTGACGCTTCGGGTTGGATCTCGGTCAACGCCTCCTGGAAGCCGAAGTGGTCGGAGCTGCTGTCATCTGGGAGACATGCCGCGAACTCAGCACTTGCGGATATCCCAATCTTAGGTGCTCTTGCAGAAAGGGTAATCGGCCCTGCACTCTTGGATGCAAAGAATGCAAGGGAGAGTGAAGTAACAAACAGTGAGTACAAAATAGCTTAATATTTGCAGTATACCGGTTGAATGTACACACCATTCTTACAAATTAGTTATAGATATAAAGATCAAGAAAGCGAAGGCGAATGATTACGGCGATAATCAGATAAAGCTGTATAACAAAACATAGCTCCTGACCCTTACTTTTGTTTTGTTTAGTTAAATTGAGCTTTGCGAAACGCTAATAATGATTTTTTTAAATAATTTCTAGGTTTGCTCGGTTTCCGTTGGCTAGAAATACACCCAATGGAAACTATGCTGAATGTTGTGAGGTAAAATAGGTACATTCTCTTTCAAAGCTATTAATACAAATAAATTTGATATTTCCTTACAAACAAGATAAATGTGTACAATCATTTATGACCAATAGCTTAGTGTAACACGTTCACGTTGGTCGATATCCTGAACGTCAGGCAATGGACTGTATTTAAAATTAAGGTGTGGTGGGCGCTGAACAGCCACAGTGGAAATAGATCCTGGGTAGCTACCCAGACGCTGGTGCTGATCCCGATGAAACAATCTCCCTAAAATGCACGGCACTTCTGGAAGTTATTTTTTGGTAATTTTTCTATCACGGATAGACGAGCATTTTACGACGTGCGATACGATCCGCCACGCGTACATTTTATAACTGAATCGCCGACCGCGCAGATGGTCCGAGCGATGACTTTCGTAGGGACTTATTTATTATAACAGGGTAGGAATAAAATATTGGAAAACATTTATTTAGGATTTGGGAGGAATAAGAATTAAGGATACACCAGGCGTGTCCATGCCCCCGGCAAAATGACTTGGTTATTTTCCTACTCCCCTGTTAAAGGTAATTCAAAAAGAGAGAACAATAATTAAGTTTACGATTAGAAATAGTAACCAAATATTTCAAAAGAGTTCAAGCACAGATCTAAACTACATTGAAAATATTGTTAGTTAAAGTTGAATAGATAAGAGTTAGTATAACAAAAACGTTTTATTATAAAATTTCTTTTTTACGGGCTTATAGGAAATTAAATTAATTTAGAGTAAGGTTTTTTTTGTTTGTTTTTTTTTTTTTAAATTTACGCTTAATTACAAGGCAGGGGAAAGAGCTTAACAACCGGGCGTTTAAGCGTGCCGTTTGATGTGTGCAAGGTCACTACTCTGACAATATTGTCAGGTCCAGGGTGAGTTTGTAAGACTCGTCCCATGGCCCAATTCTGACTTGGAGTAGTATCCGAATGGATTAAAACCAGATCTCCAATTTTAAGATTTCGGTCACCCTTCAGCCATTTAGATTTCTGTTGCAATGTGTGCAAATATTCATTTTTGAAGCGACGCCAAAAATGTTGAGAAGTCGCTTTCACAAGTTGCCAGCGGTTTAAACGGTTTAACGGAATATCATCGAAAATGGGTTCTGGAGCCGAGATTAAACTACTGCCGATTAAAAAATGAGCAGGACTTAGGGCGTCAAACTCGTTTGCGTCGTTAGATAAAGCACATAATGGGCGCGAATTTAAAATTGCTTCAATTCTGCATAATAAAGATGACATTTCCTCAAATGTCATATGGTGATACCCCAAAGCGCGTTTGAGATGGTATTTCACGGATTTTATACCGCTCTCTACCAGTCCATTGAAGTGTGGACCTAATGGTGGATTAAATTTCCACTCAATTTTTCGAATTGCACATCTTCCTATTAGTAGGTCTCGATTCGCAAGGAGAAAGGCCCTAACTTCGTTTAGATATTTGTTGCTGGCCACAAAATTACCGCCGTTATCCGAAATTATAGTCTCACATAAACCCCGACGCGATACGAAACGATCAAGTGCCGCTATAAAGCACTCAGAAGACAATGAAGAAAGCAACTCCAAATGGACGGCTTTGCTTGAGAAACATACGAATATACATATATATGCCTTAGAGAGTTTAGCATTTCTACGAAGACTCTCTTTAATGTAAAAAGGTCCACCTAGATCCACGGAAACCGTACGGAACACTCTGTACATTCCCAATCGTCTTGGTGGTAATTGCACCATCTCTGGTAGCAACGGGGATGGCTTGTGTTTGAAACAAACTACACATTTACATAGCCGGGAACGGATAACTTTACGTGCGGATAATATCCAATAATTTTGACTTACAATACTTTGTAACGTACGTGGGCCTACATGTAAATGTGTCTTATGAAAATAATCTACCAATATATTTGTAAAATGGCACTTGTTAGGTAAAAGTTTTGGATGACGCATTCCATAATATGGTAAATCAGCATATTTAATTCTACCACCGACTCTCAGAATCCCTAAGTTGTCAATGAATGGCGATAATCTGCAAAGGCTGCGATCTTTGAGACAACCCTGAGGAACTTGTTTCAACACGTCAGGAAAATGAAGGTATTGAATAGTTTTAATTAAAGTTTTTTCGACAGTGTTCAGTTCATTAACCGAAAGTATGCCACTGATACGATCAGGGCGTTTCAGCCGCGCATTCGTAGTAAAACGTTTACACCATGCGACCGTTCGGATTAATTTACTGAAAGAAGAGTAATAATTAATTACATGATCTTCGAAGTTATCATGTTATTCGTCGGTGCTTGTTACAAGATTTTCTGTGGCGGCTATGGATTTTAGTTCTGGCAAAACGTTATCAGGTAACGATTGCGTATTTACGCTTAGCGCCGATATTGGCCATCACGATCTTGGTTGCTGAAGCCACTCTGGTCCTGAAAACCAGGTTTTTAACTCAACAAATTGAACCGGAAGTGCACCACGGGAGCATATGTCGGCTATATTATTTTCGCTTCGGACATGAAACCATGCAGATGGAGGAATTATCTCAGTTATCTGTGATACGCGATTAGCGACATACGTTTTTTGTTTATACGGTGGCGTTTGTAGCCAGTATAATACCGATTTTGAATCTGAAAACGCATCCATTTGCGTAAGGTTGATATTTTGTTGTTGCAAAGTATCTCTGACACGATTAAATAAACGAGATAGCAACCAACAACCCATTAATTCCATTCTCGGAATGGATATGGTCTGACTTGGTGCCACTTTAGACTTTGCCGCGAGGATATTAGTTTTCACTTGTTTCTGATTATTTTCGCTTCTGACGAAAATAACGAACCAATATCCAAGTTTGCTGCCATCACAAAATCCGATTAATTGACAAATCGTATAATTTTTAATTAATAAATGACGCTCGATTTTCAAGTCAGATAATAACGGCAATTGTTTTAAATATACCAGCCATTTGTCGCAGATATTAGGAGGTAATGGTTGATCCCAATCTATGGACAATCTCCAAAGTTGCTGTAACATACATTTTGCATAAAATACACAGGGTGAAATCAGACCGATAGGGTCGTAAATGCTAGCTATAATTCTCAAGACTGAGCGCTTTGTAGTCTGCTTGTTGACCGGTGAGGTAAAAAATGAAAAATGATCGAATTGGGATGACCATTGGAGACCGAGTATTTTAGTTGCCAAGTTTCCATCGTCACTGAATTGAACAAGTTTTTCACAGTGATCTGATGGAATGTTGGATAAGAAAACGTCTGAATTACTTGTCCATTTGCGTAACTCGAAACCTCCAAGTTTTAATAATGAGATTAGCTCAAATTGAATTCGACTGGCTTCTTCCACAGAGTCGACAGACCAAAGAATGTCGTCGACGTAGATGCCATGGTTTAATATAAATGCCGCTTTAGGATATAGTGACCCATCATCGATTGATAACTGCTGCAATGCGCGGATTGAAAGGTAAGGTGCGCTAGAAACGCCGTAGGTTACCGTATCTAGCATATATTTCTTCACGGGTTCGTCGGGAGAGTTTCTCCACAAGATACGTTGATATAATCGGTGTTCAGGTTTAATTAAAATTTGTCTATACATCGTCGCTATATCTGCGGAAAAACATATTGTATTCAAACGGAAATAAATTAATACATCGAATATATCTTTTTGTAACTTCGGTCCCACAAATAATAATTGATTCAGTGACATATTATTATTCGCCTTTGAACTAGCATCGAAAACTACTCTCGTTTTGGTAGTGCTGCTTTGCGGTTTAATTATGCAATGATGTAGAATATAATATTTAGGAACGACATTCACATCCTTAATTTCAGTCATATGATTAAGCTGCTCATACTCGCGTAGAAAATCGCCGTATGCAGAAGAAAGTTCTCTCGATCGGGATAAGCGTTTTTCTAAAGAATAGAGGCGGGAAAGAGCTATGTCGTAGGTTTATCCTAATTCGAATGAATCGGATTTAAATGGTAACGGCACAGTATATCGGACGCTCGAATCTCTCTCTACATTATTTTTATAAATTTCCTCGCATAATACGTCATCAGGATTTTTTTGAGTTTCACACGGTGAACAGTTCTCAACTTCCCAAAATTTCCTGAGCGTGCTGTCAAGAGATAGTTCGGCTGAAGCATAAAAGCTCGATACACACGGTGTAGGTTTTAAGGATGCCTGTAATTTTCCAGTAATTATATAACCGAATATACTTCCCATGGCAGCAGGAATCTCAGGACGTATAATGATATTATTTCCGACATAGATTTGTGGTAAAATATCAGCTCCTAACAGGATATCGATTCCCGCGGGATTGTAAAATGCTCGATCAGCTAATTTTAAATGTTGATACTCCCGAATAAAATTTTGAGGAATTTCGATTGCAGGCATATTGGATGTAATTTTAGACAGAATTACAGTGCTCACATTTAATAATGGATTAGCTGTATGCACTGGTTTGATAACGCAGTTCGCTATTCCAAAGTTTTGCATAGGTTCACCTCCTAAACCGTTAATAGACAATGGGCATTTGGACCTCGTTAATCCGAGCCGCTGTATGCATTTATTTGAAATGAACGAGGTCATTGCACCGAGGTCTGCTAAAGCTCGACATTCCTGAAATTCTCCAGAACCGTCTTGAACGTGTATGATTGCTGTTCCTAGGAGGACAGTTTGCAAATTGCCTCGAACCGAGTTTGAATAGCAATAGCATCTTTTGAACAACGGTAGATGTTGCAGATTCTCCCATCAATTGTCCACCCTCTTTATGTAGAAGATAATGGTGTCGCTTGGCACAAATACCACATTAAAATGGTCGATGTACAATCGCTGACAGAGTGCTTACTCTTCAGGCAATTTTCGCACAGTTTCAGCGAACGCACTTTCTCGAGACGCATAGAAAGACTCCATTCACGAAATGTTTCGCACCTATAGATTGAATGCGCTTGAGCGCAAATTATGCAGGAAAAATTAGTTTTTTCAGCACGGCTGGATTGTGAAGTCAATCCTATTTTAAGTATTTAGCCGCCAAATTTCATTTATCTTGATATTTCTTTAATAAACTCTGCCAAATAATGCCATAATTATCAGCGGTTATAGAAGGACTTTTTACTAAAACGTTAGCAGTTCCTGAAACGGCGCTTAACAAATAATGATACTTATCAATATTGTTAATATGTTCGTTATCGTGAACTAACGACGTAAATGATTCGAAAAAGGTTGTCCAATTTTCTATATCCCCATCAAAATTAAACAAATTTATTTTTGGCAATCGCGGACGTACAATTTGATCTGCGTATAGAGATGAAGATTGGTTTTTTTGAACAACCGGCTGCAAAAACTGTTTTGCTACAGATTTTATAGTGTAGTAAAGTTGGTCGAAAGTTTCGGATTCCTTATTTGAAATTACGAATTCCATATTTAAGGATAACTGAACGTCAGTTATATCATGTAACACATTTTCAAATTCTTCCCGAGTTTTTTCAAGGTCACAAAGTCGCAATTCAAACGTATTCCGTTTAACCATATCATGCGAAATTTCCTTAGATAAGTCGTATAATACTTGAATTCTACGGAATAATTTCTCCTTTTTCGCGATTAGAATTCGAAGTGACTTATTTAATTTCTTTTCTGATATATTGACGGTAAATCGTTGCTATGCGCAAATAAAATTATTTGTAGGGTAGACTGATTCTGTGCTTGAATTGATTTGAATATTTTTATATGATATTAATATATATGGATCGAAGGATCAAAAATGGTCGATATCCTGAACGTAAGGCAATGGACTGTATTTAAAATTAAGGTGTGGTGGGCGCTGAACAGCCACAGTGGAAATAGATCCAGGATTAAGAAAAGGAGTACTTAAAAAAACCGCTTCCTTCCTGATCTTCTCTGGCTGCCTCGCTGATGGGTAGCTACCCAGACGCTGGTGCTGATCCCGATGAAACAATCTCCCTAAAATGCACGGCACTTCTGGAAGTTATTTTTTGGTAATTTTTCTATCACGGATAGACGAGTATTTTACGACGTGCGATACGATCCGCCACGCGTACATTTTATAACTGAATCGCCGACCGCGCAGATGGTCCGAGCGATGACTTTTCGTAGGGACTTATTTATTATAACAGGGTAGGAATAAAATATTGGAAAACATTTATTTAGGATTTGGGAGGAATAAGAATTAAGGATACACCAGGCGTGTCCACACGTTACATTTATTTTGACCAGTTCCGATGATACCATAAGTACGAAAATATTTACGTGTATTTTTCCCGACCAAGTGTACAAATATGTTCAAATAAGTTCACCATAGTTCAAAGGTTGTTCAAAACACATGTAGTCGTCATATTTGAGGTCAGTGACTACAAAGTCGTCATCAAAGACACATTCACAATCATTATATATAGTTCAAATTTTTCATATTTTCTGGGTAGCCAATTACTCTAAAATTACTCTCTCATCGAAATTTTTGACAGTTTTGACTTCAGATTCGTTTTTTACAGTGTGCAAATACCGGAAAACGACGTAACGCGTATTTACAATATTTTACTTTACCGTTATGTTAAACGGTAAAGTACAAGTAAATACTAGTTAAAAATGTTCAAAAATGTTCCAAATCCAGTTCAGAATAAACGGAATTTATTTTTCAGTCATTAAAATAAGCAAGAGAAAAATAATTTTGGTTTATTAGAGGCCATCTTGGAAAACGGCCGCCATTTTGAGTCCGCAGGGCCAAATATGTTGGAGCGGCGGGCCAAATCGACCATTTGGGTCTAATGAACACGTGTCCTAAAAGATTTGCTTTTATCACAATTTACCGTTTTTTTTTGCTTCCCGCTTCGACTAATGGAATATCCCCTCGGCGCGATATGAGTTTCCCAGCAAACATCTAGTTTACGACTGCCAATGAGCTATAGACGTATGGCATTTGGGCTTCAAATTCATGCAGTTGTGGGAAAAAAATCCAAAAGAAATCTCAAAATTCGTTAATTGCTTCTTGTTATTGTTGACTGTGGGCGTCTTGCTAGTCTCTGACTGAGAGTCAAACCAATAAATTTTTGAACCACGACCTAATCACACTTTCAATGGGACACTGACTTAGGTCATGGAATCTGAACTCGGAGCAAAATAAACGCCGAAAAACAGCGCAGGAATCCACAGTATACCATGACGAATCGCCATTTTTGTAATATTCTTTGAGAACAGAACCCGCGAGCTACCCGTCCTCACCTCCCGCGCACCGCTCCCGCCTGCGCCGGCGACATGCATGTGGCGCTGATAGCATTGTTCGGCGAAACTAATAGCAAATTTGATTGGTCTTCTATAATAACATTGATAATGAATGTTTTTTTATAAATTACTGATGGATTATAAATACTTAATAACTTAGCGTTTAAATTGTTCAATGCTTTGCCATCATCGACGAAAAGACTTGAGATGGCAGCATATAAAATCTGCTTGAAAAATCAGTTAGTTAAACATGCCCTTTACAAACTGGACGACTTTTATGATATTGCGTCCACAATTGCTTGATTATAAATAACCATATTATGACTATACTTTCGAACTAAGTTTTAGATTTTATTGATATTGTTTTTAATTACGCATGTTTCAGAATTTTTCTTTTTATGGTATTGATTATTATTTGTTTGATTATTGATTATTTTGTAAATTTGAATATTTTTAAGTAATCACCTCTGATTACAATTATTTTTTTTGTTCTTTTAATTAATCAAAGCGGTTTTATCATCCGGTAAATTATGATTGTAAAATTTGACATGTGTTCCTCTATTGACATGTATTGTGAAATGCTTTTATGGAATGAATAAATGATGATGTTGATGATGATGATGATGATGATGATGATGAATGAATGTTTGAAACTACGAGTACCATCTATAAGTTGCGTTTCGTGGTCAAATATTAACTGCCATATGGTGGTACGGCATTAAGCAGTCGAAGGCGCTATATAATCAGTGGTACGGTCTATAAGCAGAAAATACAAAACAATATATACAATATAGCCTGTATACAAGATAATCTGCATTGATATGAGATAATCTGCATAGCAAAATGCCCCCCCCCCCCCCCCTAAGCAACTTTCTAAATCTGCGTATGGCATCGGGGCTGATCGTGAAGTTAAGGTTGGAATGTCAGTTCTAGCACCCAGCAGATCTTTTGCGGCTGCGTGTTATATTTGCGCCAGGATTGGCGTGGTCTCCCCCGAATCCGTTTCCCGAAGCCCTTCTTCCTTCATCTGAGCTACCTTTCCTCCCAATATCTCCTCTAAGACTCGAGTCGATCCTTAGCCACGCTGCTTTCTCTTTGGCTGGCTCGATGTGACGGTGCCGATGCCGGGTTGACCCGCTTCATTAGGAGTCCTAACTTCGAACATGTTCTGGCGCCATTGCTGTATCATCCTTCTAGTAGTCTCGGCATATACAGGTTTGCGCAAAGAAACGGAAAATGTTGAATGTTAGAGTTGGCAACACTGTAGTACCGGAAGTCGTTCGGAACCGATGCGTAGTTATTGTAAACGCGTTGCCATTTAGTATTCATAGAGCATTTGAGTGGTGCGAATCGCGCTACCGCTGTGAGAGCGTTTTACAAGCAGGTTGTTGGGGTGATCGCTGCTCGAAGGGTATTTTGACAAAATTACCAGCTTGGACGTCATGGGCGTGTCCCATCTGCTCATGCGATTACAACGTGGGTGCGTTATTTTGAAGACACTGGTTTAGCCGTAAAAAAGAAGCCTCCAGGTGGCGTTCGAGCGGTATGTATCTCAGAGAACCTTGCAGCTCTTCGAGCTTTCATCTATAGGAATGGCCACTCCACTAGAGATTTGGCGACAAAGCGGTCAAGTTGTACTGAATGTATTGAAGTAAATAAAAACATAATTTACGAATTAATAAAAACATAAATGTCCTACTGTATACATGTTTTTTCCTGTGTTTACTCGTGCCAATTACGTTACTTAAGAAATCCCGTTTCAGTGCTTATCCTTGTATAACTGGTTTAATTTTATGAGTGACCTGAAAACCACTTTTGTACACCGCAACGTCTCAGAGACCTATTATTAATCCATGCTGCCGAATCTCGGCGTTACTCAGAGCTGCTCCGTTTCTGAGAGCCATGAGCTTTTCTCCGCCGGGCGGACATAATCCGTTATATGTAATTGCTATAATTGCTCAAATTATCGCGCTTATAAACAAGCCCCAAGAATCACTCTGGAAGATGATTTGATTATTTTTAGTGCTGAAGTTGGTATCTACTGATTCTACAGAAATGTGGAAAAAAATTCTATTTGAGCCTGTTGCGTGTTGCTAAATTGAATCACCTCAGCAGGTTATAAATAAATTATAACTCTCCCGAAGATTTCTTCGGGGAGTCGCCCTCGGAGACTTGAAATATTTTACTTTCCAAAAAAAATACATCGCCTTACAAGTATATGCTTCGGCATATACTCGTAAATAGGGAAATTCTTATTTTTAACCTAATTTTAGAATTCGAGCGTTTAATTTCAAAGTTGTGATTGTGTTCCTGGACATCAAAAAAGTTATTTCTGGAAAACTTGTATGCGCGTATGGCTATGTATGTGTCTGTGTGTATCTGTACCCAATGTATCTCAGGAACTACACCACCAATTAGGAACAAATTGCGTAGAAAAATAATTCATCATAATGCTGAGATTTGGAAAACTGACGGGAGATACCGGCTTTTTTTATTCAAATTGCTGGCCTTTCAAAAAAAAAATCTTTTATAATTATCCTAGAGAAAATAATAAATATTACCTCCCTAATTCACTTGACATAGAGAGCGGGTTTTTAATTAAAGAAGTTATAATATCAAAAAAATAATGCTTTATTACTCCGCTATAATTAGTGCTAGAATAGAGAACAAAAGTACCGTAGGATCCTGAGAATTAGGCCCCTAGCTTTTTTGGCAAGTCATTTCTTAACATCTTTAGTTGTTTACGATTGTAATAAATTAAATTTAAAATATTGGGCATAAAATAAAAAATAAATTTGAAAATTGAAACAGTAACTCGCGATTAATATAGCTGATAACAAATTCATAAATTTGTAGACAAGAAAACAAAAGAGTTTGAAAACGAATGACATTAAATATAGTGTTTATACACGTATACCCAATACCATGACGGTAAAGCATTGTTTATCGGATTTTATAAAAGAATTTCGGGAAAGTATATGATAACGTTATATCAATTTTTTTTTCTTTCGTTTCGTAGAGGTGGTTCAATATCCATTTTAAGAACGTCCTGTACTAAGTTAGGGTCAACAATATTTAAATAATTATGAAAGCTCGATTATTTCATTTGCTTATTTAAATGTAGACACTCTTCAGTGTTAGAGAGAGAAAATAAAATGCAGGAAGTTCTAGTAGTGATAGTAGTAATTTTGCAATCGATGGAAACTTTCCAATTCGTTACGGTAATTTGGCCATGAGTTGTAATTGAAAGGTGAGGTGCTTTTCACCGCCTGCGGTATAATGCCTTTGGAGGCCATTATTGACTTGCGATTATACGTTTCTCGCGCGAGAAGCCCGTTGGGCCCGACAGTTCCTGCTCTCGCATTTTGTTTGAGAGTCTAATGAAATTCTTTCCCGCCTCCCGTAAAATACCGCGGCGCAGAGGAAATTTATATTCGCCCAGGGACAATTTTCTTTGACTTTTTTTAACCGAAGACACCGGCCCCCGTTCTCTGATCGAATATACCCCGTGGAGGTCGTGTGATGGTAATGTAGTGAGCGTCCTCCTCGCTATGACCTCTAAACGTAAGCCGAACATGCCGTTATGATCCGTCTCACCGAATATCACCCGAATATTCTAAGCTGTAAAACCTTCGACGCCCGAAGCACCGAAAAATAACTCGGTCAGCAGTGAACTATCAAACCACCGCAGTAGACGTACCTTCGTTACATTTCTACGCAAATAACGTTTGAGAAAGCTGACTTATAAAGTAAATAATTATAAAAGCCACTTACATCGTGACGAAGGATTCCCTGGATCAGATTGGGGAATGCTTTAGGTTTATACGAGAATGATTGACTGTCTCCCACTTGCGAAAAGAGATTTAGGTTTAGTCTGGCTTATTTTACAACTAGAAACGCTCATCCTTCATCGAATTTTCTCAAAAATTAAGCAACCATCCTTCTATTAACGTAAAATCACGCGATTACTTATTATTTCAAGATATATAACAAGACAAGACGAGCTACTTGACAGATGGAAGAATTTAAATTCGAATTTCGGTTTTTTAATTTCTAAAGGTAATATTTGAAAATTTTATTTCTTCCATCTGTTCTTGACAGATGCAGAATTTAAAATTGAATCAAGAACTACTTGTTTCTTTTCCGAACTAACGTAGTAATACAGAAAGTATGATTGTGCAAAATTTAGATTTTGAGATCTTACCATATTTTTTGCTTTGAGTTTCTATTTGAATATTTTAATAAATTGCTTTTAGGTAATTAAAAGACTTTGAAAGCCTTCTCTGAAATGACGTTCACACTATATATTCTCTATATATAACAGAGAGTCTATGTATGTTAGGTAAAGTTTTGATCGTCTGTACGTTAATATCTCCGAAACCAATAGAGTGATTTTAATGTCTCTTGCTTTTTGTAAATACGAAATAATCTATGAGCTCTATTAATTCTGACATGAATATGAAACGAGGCTCTACTAACCTACTATGGGCAATATAGCTTATTATTAACTAGGTAACCTAAATAGAAATTTAATATCCGTTTCGTAGCGACGCACAGTGTCGCGAGTGTATGGGAATAGGGACAAAAATCATAACTCAATTTATATACCGTAAAGAGATATATATTTTTTGCAATATTATTAATAAGTCAAAATCTATCTTTCCTTAGCTTGAATCATGTACATAATTAATATTTGTTTTTTTTAAAAATACATTTTTAATGATTAAAATAATACCATTATAATTATAATTATAATTTTTAATGATAAACCAGCAGTGTTCATGGGGTCTCAAAAAATTAATAAAAATTTACATATTTGAAATACGTAAAAGTATCATAACTATAGGCCAGAGATCAACAACCTTTAATTTTTTCTTACATGAGACCATTCCCATATATTTTTGTTTTTATTTTATTTTCTAGCGTGTTTTAGGTTCGAGAAGTGGTCGATCCCTGGCCTTATTAAACTTAATTTAACCTATAATTACTTTTAAAAAAATCTAAAATCCTTCTAAAACTAATCTGAGTTGGAAGAATCATGATCGCTACTTATTCCTACATCTAGATTTATATCTACCTTGTACGACGATGAAGGATTTTCAACTGGTTTGAGATACTTTTGAACCTCTTCATCCACTCTAGTGTTTTTCCTGGTGATGAATTTTCTTACTGATGAGATAAGAAGTTCAGAATTCTACAGGAGATCCCTCATCAAGTCTTTGTTCGAGCTCTCTCTTGAACATTTACGAGTATGATTTAATCGGTTTTTTCTTACTTCTACCTCCAATGCATGTTCCGATAGTTCACCGATTAGTAATGAAAACGATCCGATCACATTACACCCATGTATAAGAATCTTATGAATACTACTGGGCATATAATATCAGATGTACACATTTAAATACACTAATCTGGTGTCTTCTAACAGTACTCTAAACATAACTATATCTATGTGGCTACCACTCGCTAAAACCCTTAGAATGATAGAGAATTTAGCGATTAACTCCTTGCCAACACCTATTATCTCAGAACTGAGCTCAGGATAGGAGAAAAAACGCCGCGCTGTATATCCATCATTAGTGGATCCACAGCCTGGCTTTGGTTTGTCTACTAATAGGCCCATTTTGGATTTGAATTCAGCCTGAATTCTTTTTTTATTATTATCAACTATTTCTCTATTGTTGTTGCCTCTGATCTGCCAGGCCTTGGTAGGGAGGCGGTAGCCAATGTGTAGAAGGCACTCAAAAAACCTAATCCAACAATGTAAAGTAGACAAACCAAGATGATTATTTTCTATATTAGGTAAACGATTAACTACATTTTCTTTATTCACTTCTTTTGGAGTTGCTCCACAAATTGCACATTTCGATGTGGCTTTCGTGCCACTGAGAATATTGCTCACACTGTCATCCATCATAGTAAACAACGTCTCGCAGCTAACATGACATCTTGCAGAAACGGAGTTGGCTAATTTTATTTTTTATCTCTAATTCCTCATTGCTCACTAGCTCTGCATTTTTTCTGATTTCAACATGAATTTTATTGGCCTGCAGTAAAGGGTCGATGATGGTCGTGGGTTGATTCAAAGGTCCTTGCCAGTACCTACATCGATCAGTTTCAGGGGAACCATAGCAATTAGAAACATATATTCATCAGTGCATGATGCATCTGTGAACATTTGTTTATATTGGCTATGGCCAAAACTGCCATCGAATCCCCATTTGCATATTAGTTTAAAATTGATACCCTCTTCCAAAGTTGCCAATTCGATTACACTTCGCGCTGTTATTTGCAGAAGTATTACTTCCGCGGAAGTTTTAGTTACAGTAATTAAGACAGCTGAAGGGTATTTTTAAATAGATTTAATGTATAGTGACTGGGAAAGCAGTTTTTGTTCACCCCGTTTACCACGGTCCTTAACACATTATATTTTCTTTGAGACAAATCTAAATCTAAGTATATAGCTAGTGCTTGATGAGGAATTGATGTTGTCTGACCTTTAGTTGACGTACCGGCAGCTATCTCCGCAGCAAGTTCCAGCTCATCGGATGTCCTGCTAGCTGAGAGTTCGCAAGCCCGCTTTTTCTTCGTTTTTAATGAAGCTTCCTCGAAGGGCTTTCCTGGTGGTCAGCGGGTTAGAGAGCTTGGCCCAGGCTGGTTTGTTTCATCGATGGCTGGCAGTGGAACAGCGTTAGTTGTCAAACCTACTGGTAACTTTACCTCCTGCTGAAGGCATTGCTCATTGGACAGAATAAAGATTTGAAGGTTCAGAGGAACATCATCCATTTTTTTATTAAATTTAGGACAAAACAGATTACTGATAGTTGTTAATTGGTCTCGTTGTCGGTCGGAGCAGTCAGAAATATTCAGGAGCGAGCATAATTTTTCAAAAATAATCAATATCCTTTTGTTTTTATCGCTTTTAAGAGTTACCTTCGGCTGAAAAAAAAAATAAAGCAGTAAGTCGCAGGCAGATTATTAATGTAGCAATAAGAAAAGATAAAAACTACGAGGAGATATTTAGAGGTTTTTTTAAACCTTTGTCAAGGTTCGAAAACATATTATTTTGACATAAAATTGAAGAGAGAACTTGGAGACATGTAGACGTGAAAGCAAAGCTTGCATTGCACCAATTAAAATAGTATTAAAAAGCTCATACCTTGGTATATATCTTCCATGATAGCTCGTTCATGAATATTCGTTATCTTCGGCGGAATGACCCGTGTTGTCCAAGAGACAGAATGTAACTAACGAGTTATTATTGTAAGGCTTTCGAAAGTTGCTAATTGAAAGGGTCATAATTGGCAATATATAATCGCTCAGGTTTGCGTCCTAATGAGTTTTTGCTCCTACTGTTTGTAATAACGCTATCGAAGTTGCTCAAATCGTCAGTCATATTTTCCGATTTTTGTCCACCTTCGAAGCACTGTGCGACGGTTCTCAAGTGATACCATGTTGTACCGATCGAGTTGCCTGGAGCTGACCTTGGAAGCATCAGGGCTGATATAGAAGCTTTCAAAGTCCAGCAATTTTAACAAGACAGCGATGCTGAAGGGTTTTAGGATGTTTTTTTTATAAACACTGTAACGCGGAGACCCAATTATTGTACCATACTCAAGAATGTTTCGAGCATATTCGTAATATATGATTTTAATGTATCATGTCATTTAAGGGTTTGTATGCTGTTATTTAAGGGTTTGCAGTTTTGAAATTGTAAAACTTGTTGCCGCGTGGCCAATATGTTCCTAAAAACCAGAGCGTACAATGAAAAGTTATTATTATATAAAGAGCTCGAATTTCGCCGACCTTTTGCGCCGATCGCTAAAGCTCGAATTTCGCCGAATTTCAGCTATCGAAGAATAATTAATGATTAAACTTACCTATGATGATTAAACGTTCCAACATCGCTCTTTAAACTTGGGCGACTTCCACGCGAATTGCGTCCTTCAATTCGTCCAGAGTTCGGGGCTTGTTATCGTATACTTTAGCCTTGAGGTGCCCCATTAGAAAAAATCATTCCACGCGATTCGCGTGGAAGTCGCCCAAGTTGAAAGAGCGATGTTGGAGAGAGTCTACGCAAATTTCCAAGAACGCCTCCAGCACTGCATCAACGATTTCGGCCACCACATGCCTGATGTGATTTTCCACACTTGACTGTCTCAAATGCTATTTCCTTGCGAACCTGATTCCATCAATAAATATGTTTTTGAGTAAAAACTAACTTTTTTATGACTTTTTTAAAACCGTCCGTCCTCACTGCCGCAACCTGTATAATCAAGAAAACATTTATTTCACTATAACAACTTCATAGCAGCAATTAAACAGACATTCAATTGTTACGTATAAATTCGTTATTTTATTACCTTTTTAAAATTACGGCTTTCAAGTGTTCTAAACTTTCATATACTGAAGAACGAAAATCACTTAAGACACTATCAAGATTCTTCTAGCCTCAAGAGACACAATCAAAAGAAATTATTAAGTTTCTACAAACAACATTTGTTTTATTATCAGTGATATTCTAAGCATATTATTCCCTCGTTTAATAAACGATGGACGAAGCGTTTCGAAACAAGGACTTTTTCTTAAAGAAAAGGTTTAAAGAAAGGTTATAGGAAATATGAAATGATGTTACATATTTCCTATAGACTTTCTCTCCAAACATGGTTAGCAACAACTGAAGAAAAGAAACATCTACAACAAGAAAAAAAAAACTCTGGTACATGATCGTTTTCGTGAAGACCTAGGATTGGTCACCGATAAACCATGACGAGTGACTGGTAATACCAATGATGGTAATAGTGCTAAAAGATTTTTTTACAATTTAAGCTGCTCTGCTAAAATTACAGGAGTAGATGTAAATTTGATTAAAGAACTTTTCTCGATTCTGAAATTAAAATGCTCTCGATCAGCTACAAATAAGAATGTATTTCATACTCTTCTGTAGACTTCAGACCCGTACATTACCAGCATTAGAAAACCGTATAGTAAAGTTGTGAAGGAACTTGATAAATATAACCTAGATCTTTTAAAAGTGAACGTACTTATTTCAGATCCAGATGTTCGGCAAGTATAATATGGCATAATGTTAACAATAACATATTAAAATATTTTTTTTATCAAAAAAATTATACTTACAAAATAATCTTATAATAATATTTTTTTGGAAACATTTCTTATTATTACTTGTTCAAAAATAAAGTAATTATTTAACCCGATAAGCACTTTACATTTTATGTTTTCTTTTATATTGATTTGTACAAGGAGTATAATAATTAGTTTTTGTAAATTTTTATACATTTTGTTCATTTTGTAGTTTTGTAGATTTTGTACATTTTGTAATTTTGTAGATATTAAAGATTTTTTACATTGTGTAGTTTTGTAGATTTTGTACATTTCATAGTTTTTGTACATTTTATAATTAATAAAGATAGTTTAAAAATTAAATAAAGGCCACATCTGTGTATTTGTTTTTTTTATTGTATCAAAACGAATAAAAATAAAATATATATATAAGGCTTTACATCCCATGTGAAGCCTTATATTTAATTTTATAATTTTGCAAAATTTTTCCATTTGATCTTTTGAAATAAAAAAGTTATCGAATTTTGGCCAGAAGAGACCTTTATTTTCCACAGTGCGCACCCTGCTCTTTACGCCTTAAAATCGATTTACGGGTACTAGTTCTTCTCTATCGTGGTGTCTTTTTTGGTTGCTGTGGTGTTTCAACTCTTTTATTACCATGTCTGCAACAACTTCGACACATTGCAACAGCGGATTCGTCTGTGCCCTATTGAGTTGTGATCTTAAAAACGAGTAAGGTTGGCTGTGTGTAAACCAACTTTCGTGTACACTCGTATGAAGCCAACTCGTACGAGGCAATTTGGTCCGAACGCGTCAACGCGGCTAGACGTACAATATTTTTTTTCAAAAACTAAATTCCTGACAGATTAGGTAATTAGGTAGGCAATAAAAAGGAATAATTTATTTAAAGCAATAATAGAACCACATATTATTTATATATAATTAAAGCAAAAAATCAGAGTACCTGAGTTACGTAATATTAATCCATTTTTTAAAACACTAATGCACTTAAAACTTAAAGGGAAAATAGTAATAGATAAGATCAAAAATAATAATATGTAATATAATAATACGAAATAAAATTATATTAAGAAATACCACTTAAACTTAAAAAAAATAGTCATTAGGCAAAGATAATTAGTAATAGTCATTTAATTATAATTAAAAAAAAAAGTAGCTAAGAAAAATTAAATTTTCTAAAAAAACAAAGTAAATTAGATATCAACATCAAAATACACTATTTCAATTAAAAACAGAATATTAATAAAATAACTAAATACATATTAGCAATAAAACAATGAAGAATAAAGTGTTACTTAAATTAAATTTCCTTTTTATAATCATTGTGTTTCTTTGTTCAGTCTGCAACACATCATAAATTAATTTATGGAATAAAATGACTTTCCTAATAGGTATTGCTTTAGGGCATCACTGAACTGATTTATTGTTTTTTAGTTTTTTTTTACGGTTTAGACAACATATTTTAATATTTGTTGTTTGAATATTCCGGGCTTCGCGTAACGAGTATGTACTACTTTCTGTAAAAGTAAACTAAGATTTTGATAATTATTGTATTGAATTTCTGTATTTCAGATATTTTTTCTCTGTTATGTTTTTTTAAATAAAAACTTAGTAATAATTTATGTAAATATAAAGATGTTGAGGTTAGTATATTTAAGCGCTTGAAGAGTGGACATGAATCAATACGTCAATAAGTAATATTCGTTCACAGGTTTTAATTTCAATTTTCATATGTTTGGTAACCGCTGAATTACATTTAAACATTTAATCCCACGTGATCGGTCAATTATTGCGCTTGAGTACTTCCTCATATCATACATCGACGAGAAAAAGCCTTGAGTCATGAAAAGCGGATAAAAGTAAAAGAAGAAAGAAGGTTCCCCGTCTCCATATTTATGTTTGGTCGACGAACAAAGAAGAACCACCGGTAGGATTCAGTCCCCCTCGCCCCCAACCCCAAACCCCTCCTCCTGCACAACTCAAAGGAATTTATTTCCTTTTACTCATTGTTTCCTGTTCTAATCGGAAAGTAAATGGAATTTCAGCTTCAGAAAAGAGAAACAGAATTGCTGACCTTTTCGTGTCACATAGAGTCATTACGTTTAATATTTCCGCTGGACATTTTTCACATTTCCGCCCTGTAAGTGGCTTTCTTCTTTTTATCAAAGAGAGCAATGTGTGAATAGTGCCCGCTCAATGAATGGACATTTTCTGTTGATTTGGCGAAAACGTTTCAACCTGTTTTTATTTATTTGTGCCTCGAATGACCATTGCCATACCGGGCTTTCAATTGTGAATTTTCTCGTTTGCCATTAATTTATACGTGCTTTTAGCGTATGAGTGAATATTCGTCAGGAATCCCTTTGAAAGGTCGATGTTAAAATGAATTTTAAACCTTTGATCATATTGTTAAATTCGTTTTGTTTCATAATCTTTTTATCTTATTTGTAAAACATAAGTCTTTGCATTTTCATATTTAGTCACCGCAGAGAGGTCCGTCTTTGTTCGAGGGCGTTTTATTTTATTTTTTTTTGGATATGCGTTGTTTCTTTTGAATAATTAACTTTGCATTTTTTTGTTAACCTGAATTATTGGTTTTTGTGGCTTACTATGATTTTTGGGTTCCAAATAAAATCTTCTCTTTTATATAGGACACTCGGTATCTAAAATCTGTTATTGGTGATACGTATTTTACTCGTCGTTCTAATTGCTACTTATTTCCAAATGTTTTATGTGTTGTTTTACAAAATTTGCATTCTGATATGAAAAAGTCTTTAGAAAGGCAACGTATTAAGGTCAGTTAGAGGGATATATCAAATATTTTGATATATCCCTGGATACAAGGGTAGCGGCGCGAAGTGGCATATATGTATATTATAAAAAAAACAGACCTTTGTCCGTTGCTAAATGTGTTCAACTTATGTGTTTGCGCGCTTACGACATCTAGCAGAGGAGGGGTCGGATACGGGTCCCGAAACTAAATCCGCGCGACAAAAAAATCAATCATAACTTCCTAAAGGAAAAAGTTACACAAGTGAGTCTTGCGAAGTCGTGTAGATATTGAGGTATTCTAAAATATGAACTGAGCAAACAAAAAAATCGTCAAGTGAAATTCCTGTTGAAACATTGTTTAAAAAATACGTTTTCAATCAAAAAAGATTACGATTGTGTAGCAGTACTATCCACACAATTTGTTGTTACGATTTGTATTTTTGAGGCGGCGCCGGTTCCTGAAAAAAAACTAAAACCAGCAGCAGATATGTGGTATGCATCGTATCGACCGGTGGAAAAAAATCCGACGTGCGTAGCATCCTATCTACAATCTGGATACAATAAGTGACTAATTTGCAAATAGCAATTAATATAATCCATGTACATATATAGATACATTAATTTATAATATTATAGACCAGGTGAGATTTTTTGTGATTGTGTTTTTGTGATAATATTAAATAAATTTGCATTTTTTTATTACTCAATAACTTTCTTTATGTGGCATTAATTTAGAATACCTACAACCAGTGTAGACAACGCACAGGCCAGACTGTAGGCTCACCTTCAATCCAAAAGTCCCAGCAAATTTTACTATCTAATCTTGCTACAGCTTTATACGTAGAGCTTCTATTATCGCGAAAGAATCTGGCATATATTATACATTAACTAATAACTATATTGACACATTTGGACGAGTAGTTGTTATCAAAGAAAACCAATACTATGTAATTACTCGCACACCTAATCAGACACATAAATACCGAACGTCGTTGACGTTCGGCCGTTCAGGTTTATTGATGGATTGATGTTCAGGACAGATGCAGAATTTAAAATTGAATCAAGAACTACTTGTTTCTTTTCCGAACTAACGTAGTAATACAGAAAGTATGATTGTGCAAAATTTAGATTTTGAGATCTTACCATATTTTTTGCTTTGAGTTTCTATTTGAATATTTTAATAAATTGCTTTTAGGTAATTAAAAGACTTTGAAAGCCTTCTCTGAAATGACGTTCACACTATATATTCTCTATATATAACAGAGAGTCTATGTATGTTAGGTAAAGTTTTGATCGTCTGTACGTTAATATCTCCGAAACCAATAGAGTGATTTTAATGTCTCTTGCTTTTTGTAAATACGAAATAATCTATGAGCTCTATTAATTCTGACATGAATATGAAACGAGGCTCTACTAACCTACTATGGGCAATATAGCTTATTATTAACTAGGTAACCTAAATAGAAATTTAATATCCGTTTCGTAGCGACGCACAGTGTCGCGAGTGTATGGGAATAGGGACAAAAATCATAACTCAATTTATATACCGTAAAGAGATATATATTTTTTGCAATATTATTAATAAGTCAAAATCTATCTTTCCTTAGCTTGAATCATGTACATAATTAATATTTGTTTTTTTTAAAAATACATTTTTAATGATTAAAATAATACCATTATAATTATAATTATAATTTTTAATGATAAACCAGCAGTGTTCATGGGGTCTCAAAAATTAATAAAAATTTACATATTTGAAATACGTAAAAGTATCATAACTATAGGCCAGAGATCAACAACCTTTAATTTTTTCTTACATGAGACCATTCCCATATATTTTTGTTTTTATTTTATTTTCTAGCGTGTTTTAGGTTCGAGAAGTGGTCGATCCCTGGCCTTATTAAACTTAATTTAACCTATAATTACTTTTAAAAAAATCTAAAATCCTTCTAAAACTAATCTGAGTTGGAAGAATCATGATCGCTACTTATTCCTACATCTAGATTTATATCTACCTTGTACGACGATGAAGGATTTTCAACTGGTTTGAGATACTTTTGAACCTCTTCATCCACTCTAGTGTTTTTCCTGGTGATGAATTTTCTTACTGATGAGATAAGAAGTTCAGAATTCTACAGGAGATCCCTCATCAAGTCTTTGTTCGAGCTCTCTCTTGAACATTTACGAGTATGATTTAATCGGTTTTTTCTTACTTCTACCTCCAATGCATGTTCCGATAGTTCACCGATTAGTAATGAAAACGATCCGATCACATTACACCCATGTATAAGAATCTTATGAATACTACTGGGCATATAATATCAGATGTACACATTTAAATACACTAATCTGGTGTCTTCTAACAGTACTCTAAACATAACTATATCTATGTGGCTACCACTCGCTAAAACCCTTAGAATGA